>JAFBJZ010000375.1:4427500-5027500 GCA_016785225.1 Psettodes erumei
CATGTCCTCTCACCGTGCTTAACACTGTGAACTCGCCCGCCGATGTGGTCTGACGCCTCTAGAACAGTGACATCCGTGAAGCCGTTTTCCAGTAGGACCTTAGTCGCAGCAAGGCCGGCCAAGCCAGCACCAATCACTACTATTCGAGGCTGCCGATGAATGCGTAGGCCGCTACTAAGAGGATCATCAGTGCTGTCTGACGAAATTTCACAACTTTGCATGCCGTCCAAGCTCCTCTTCGATGGAGTCTAAGGAAAATTTAAAGACAAGGACCCAAGTCAACACTGTGTCATCAGGTAACAGACAGTTTATATGTATCATAAAATTCCACTGTGTTGGGGGCTGATGCATATCGCAACATGTGGACGCATTAAACAACTCTGTATGCAAAAAAAATAATCTGCGTGTGAACTGACCATTTAAAACTGTAAAACATGACCAGTGTATGCTATCTGCAGACTGGGGACACACATAATGTGGCCTAATTGAAGCGCTCTGCCTCATATTGTTTATTAAGTACTGATTATAGACATCTTTTAAAGCATGTAATGCTGCATACTGGCGTTCCCCCTAATATGACCTGCATTCACAGCTGTGTTTATAGCTGTAATTAACTTAATTATTCCATGATACATTTACATTGTTCAGTCAACCAACTGTGTTTTCTTTTGTATGACAAAATTATAAGTCCTGACACAACCCTGTTATTTCTGTCAGCAAACACACTATACACACACACACACACACACACACACACACCAAAAAAGATTTGTTATTGCAGTCTAATTATAGCGAAATTGCTTAGGGACAGTAACATTAAGGGTGAGGAATATACAAGTGACCTTACTGCTCCAGCACACAAGGCTGCTCACTCTGAATGTATGGACAGCTGTGTGTGAGAATAACACAGTGAGAGCGTTCAGAAGACATTCCTGTTAACCCAATAGAGAAATGTTCCTTTACAGAGCTTCCTTTTAGAGCTGTTATCTGATGGATTTCAATATAAAATGTATCCATTTTCCCTGCTTTCTCTGCTACATGTGTGCAACAGTGCTATCCTGCTGTTACACACATATGCACACATACATAAATATACATACTCCCTGCTTCGTTGCCACAGCAACGATGGACACAGAGCAGTGCATATAGTACAGAGAAGACAATAGCCATTGAGTTTACTTCAAGTTGAGATTAAACAACAGAGACAATTTGGTGGACCTAAATATCTAAACTATATGGGTAGCCCACCTTGTTTATTTATTTATCATTAATTACATGAAGTTGCATTCATCTTCCTCTGAGCCAGAGCTCAACAAGTACACACAGTGTGTATACCTCAAAGAAAGACTGCTGGCACACAGGATAGTGTTAATATTCACTTGTTTTTAGCCTTCAACATCTGAGAAACAGCTGTACAGGCAAACTGTCAATCTTGACAACTCAGCTGAATGAGTCACCTGATCAACGAGAGGTCAGAAAGGAAGCACCCAGCCAGCTTCACAAGAAAGGTTGGGTAACCTAAGTTCAAGTAATAAGATTGTGTGCTGTCAAAGTCATGTTGTGTGCAGGGGTTGTCTGTAAAATCTCTGTAACTTCTTTCATGTTCCACTATAATCGCAATTGACTGCTGACTTCCAACACCAATGTCGGTCGAAGCTGGTAATCAGGATGGGCCTACATATGAAATCTGACCTGACTTTGTGAGCCCTTGTGCAGAATGTAGGTCACACAGATTGACTGAATGGATGTTTCTATTAGAAGTGGCCATATGACAACATATAACAGGAAGGCACATAAATCTGCCTGCTTATTGAGATTTTGCCTGTTCGCATTGTGGTAGCTATCATCTTATTATTTCTGGGTGTATTAGGGTCAGTGTGGACAATTTTGTTACTCTTTGAGCAAGACTAAATATTGGATTTTTTCTGCTAATTCATTGCACTTTGCTCAACTTAGTAACACTGTATTGCCTTTGTGATTGTTGTCTTTTTTTTTTTTTAGCAATTTGTTTTCAATGTGTAAACCAGACCACTGACTTAAATTACATTTTCCTGTATACAGACAATATTGTATTTTATATGGACGTAATGACAATAAATTCTATCCTGTATTTTGCACAATATATGATTTTTGCATCAATGGGATGCATTTTCTTGATTTTTCAGGTACCCAAATCACTGAATTTGACTAAAACAGACAATTTTGTCTGGTTATTTTCATCAGATTTTTTTTGTTATAAATAACAGTTTACCAAAAGACTTTTCAGAAAATATATCACTATGTAATCACTGTAGTATAAAATGATATGGAACAAGAAGGTATTCTGTCCATGATGCGTAACACAAGCTGACGTGTCTTTGACTCTAACCAGAGTCCAGTCTGCTGCTGTAGTTCCCACACACTGCTGCTTAAACCACAGATTCACACTGAATTACTTTTTTGTACATAGTGAATAAAGCCAGGTTTTAGTTTCAGTTTTGTGTCTCTGTAAAGCTAATTCTTCACAGTAAATCCCAGCTGCACAAACAAAACACAGTTTAAGGACTCATCAGTTGAATTCCCAGAATCTGTTGCTGAAATATTGATGCAACAACCATGTATTACCCTGAATAGACTCATTCTTGGTCTTCTAAAAGAAAAAAGAAGTTAATTGTGATGTTGGGTGAAGTTGGTCCAATGTATTTGTTTTTAGAATGATAAACTAACAAAATGGGGTTGGAAAATTAGGCTCATTTATAGACTAAAGTCAAACAAACAAACTGACAGAAAGGCTTTTCTGTAATTGTTGGGTGTCGATTTCTTATTGAATCAGTGGTCTTGGATTGGCATTAATTAAACATTAAACGTTTCATTGAGTGTTTTCTGCATTTCCAATAACACCACTACTATGCTTTTGTATTCCGCAGCTACTGGGGATGAGGGTAACAGGAGGACATGCCTTTGTGGCAAACAACAAGTACAGTACATACGTAGCTGACAAAAGGTAGATGTGGAAGTGGTATTATTTGTGTTAATGAAATAGCGTAAACCTGTCCCCTTCCTTGCCCAGTGTCAGCTGGGATTGGATCAAGCCCCCTCTACGACCCTCAAAGGATAAGCTGTACAGCGAATGGATGGATAATATTGTAAAATATGAAATATATTTAAAATATATTTAAATTACAACATTTCGTTTGTTGTGTTTTGTTGAATATTTTGGTTGCTGCATTTGTCTTTGTTTTCCCAGTCATTGCAAACTGCTGACCTGTACTGTAAGCACATGATTTGAGGCAAACTGTGTGTGTTTTATTTTGTACATATATATAAAACATATATTGTATTAATAACATAAAATATTTGTATTGGCAGTAGGTTGTACATAGTTATAGATCCTCAGTGGCACAAAAGTTTCAAGGACAAGTCTCTATCTAACGTCTGTTAGCTTGAGTTTCTTGCTCGTAATCTGACCTCCCGTCACTGTGTTGCAATGCTTGTGTTTTTGGCATATTGTGGGATAGATTGCTCAGCCTCTCCTTTTTCTTGCATTAACAAGTCGAGTTGGGTGATACTTACTAGATGGACTATCATAACATTTTTGGACATTTTTTTATATTGTTACGACTATGATATTGCCAGGGGACATTTACAGGGTGAGAAAAAGGACAAAACTCCTGTAACACATGTAGAAAGAACAACTTTATTGTGAGTACTCAGTGCCTACCTCTGTCTCACCATGTGCTTGTAATGTGTTTTTATGCTACAAGTGTTGTTGGAGTCTTAACCTCTTCCTGTTTCCCCTTCTACCTGCACCATAGACGTATGTGAATTTGTGCCAAAAATCCATAATCAGGATAACCAAGCAGGGTCAAGCTCGTACTTCGTTAGAAAAGACAGGATCACTTTACTGCTGGAAACTGGAACGTCTCTGCCTCCCTCAGGAAAATGCTACATCGTGGTTGTAAAAATTCACGAAAAGTACAAAATTTGTTTGATTCTACAAATACATCAGCAGCTGTAATTCATTGAAAGCATGTGGTCACCCAAATTGTGCATCCCGCACTTGTTTTAATTCCATGGCTGGTGTACACACTCGCCACATGCTGACATGCCACACTTCACACCACCATTGCAGATTAATGTGTGGGCTGGGCTTGGGTAGACAGGCAGTTCAGGGTGGGGTGAAGTGGTAAGGAAGGGTAGGAAGAGGAGTTGGACCTAGAAATGGCAGTCTACAGGATGGCATGTCTGCTGGTGGCGTCTTGAAAAGCAGGGCCAGCCTTAAGCAGGAATATCTTTAATGACTTTGCATGTCAATCATCTTCTGCTCTTTCCTTTAATAATTGTGTACATGGCTCTTTCCACCTGTGTCCACACTCTCATCTGCATTTCTGCTATCAGTCCCCATGCAAATATTAGCATGATAACAAGCATTAAAGAACCTGCAGTATAGGATGTTTTTTCCCCCAAAGGTCAGACATTCCACACTTCTCTCCCAGCTCGGAGTTTCCCAAGATGGGATGATGGAAAGGAGGCACACAAACATACACTCCACCGCTGCGCTACTGTGCGCCACACTGGATGTTCCCCTGGTGCATATGAAGAAGAGACCAGTGCACTGAATGACGTTTGTAGTGCTGCCAAGTAGACACACAAGTTACAGTAGTGCAGGAGGCACTGAATGTACGGAGCCTGTTCAATACATTCAATCAAAAGTGAAGAATAATGACAGGAAAACTGTCACTTGTAAAAGAGATAATACACCGAATAAATTGAGAACATGAATCAATGACTTAATTTTAGTCACAGTTAATTTTAAGAATATTTCTGTCATAAAGAATCACAATGAAGGTGAGGCCTTGAAATGCAAAAATACACCCACCGCTTTCTAACACATCTCCATCTGTTAAGGGATTATGAATTGAAACTAGTGGCTTTATTAATACTTTTTTTGATTTTCAGTTGCCCTCCACTAGTTGGACAGTTGGAAAACTTACTTTAAATGAAAACACAATTTATTATCAGCTTGTTGGCATTTGTACCTCTGCATTTATCAGATTAAAAACCTGTTTACAAACTAGTTATATTACATACATCTGATTAAGCCATCCCCTCTGGAATGGGTGGCTCAGAAAGTTGTACCAAGAGATTAATGATAAAGTGAGGGTCAAAAACTTTGAAAAGTGATCTATATCTATACAGTTACATTTAGCATATACAGAGCAGATAAAGAGTAAGACACTGAGTATGAAACTGTTTGTGTCAGTCTATATGCTGAAAAACTCAGCTGTCTTTACTGCCACGTATAGCCTAAACTGTGATGCCAAAGTGGCAGCAGTTTGAGACGAAGTTTGCTTTGTCTCAATTACTTTAATTGTCTGTCAGAAACATTTTTTGATGAGAATACAAAAAGACCTAAACACGTTTTGTTGAAGCGAAAATTAATTTTAAAAGATGTATATAGAGTAAATCCACCTTGTACCAACCGGAGCAATCTGTCCCGTTAAACACGCACTGAGACCTACACACATACATCAGTAGAACTAACATCTGATCTGCTGGCTGCTTGGCTACACAGCTTTATTTTTCAGTAACGTTTTTTCTTCTCTCTTTGTCACCACAAACAGCTGGGCGACATTCAGCATATGATGTGTTTACGGCCGCTGATAACTACACAATAAATAAGCCGCTCTAACAATCTGTTCAGCAACACACTGACAGAGCCTGCGCTTTTTGGTAAACATTTGAATCTCCGCACACCCGCCACCGCCGTCCCCACCGTCATAAACAACGTTAAGAAATGTGGTTTCAGTAGAGAGGCTGGTTACCTGACTCTCTTGGTCTTCAGCTTTAAAACCTCGGAGTGCCCCGCTGTCCTTTGTGCCGTTTTTCTCCTCTCAGACCGGCTCCGCTTTGTATTTATGCCTGGAAACCAGAAGCAGCCAGTTTTTCCGTGCCGCTGCCTCCTCATTAATTATATATGAGTAGCGATGACGTCAGAGACCATCCCTCCACCAGTGAGTGAGTGAGTAGTCGAAGCCTGCTGCCTGCTGCCGCTGCTTCGTAATGCACACGCACACGCACGCATTTCACTCGTTTACATCATGCATTCCTTAGTCCCTTACCCGAAAGTAAACCAACACAACCTTCACAACCAAAAGCCTTACCAATAAGATTTAACCCTCAAACAGCGACTTAATCCCAATGACATGCTCCAGTCTCCGGATTAAAATCTTGTGATCGATGGTGTTAAATGCAGCAATAACGTCGAGCAGTACTTACTTACTTATCGCAGGTATGATGCACTCTAAGTGCTGAGTGATTCTTCAGATATACCATTCATATGCAAATAATCACCTAACTGGATTGCAGTGGATAAAGTAATTTAACTGAAGGTTAAAGAAACTTTCAACAAGAGAAAACACTGCTCTTCGTGTTAAACACAGCTCTTCAGCCTGGTTTACCTGGAGTTACTCTTTAATAATGGCTAAACATTATGTGTCACTTGTAAATGAATTGTCATGTGCCTTTATAGCTGTTGTGGTTATGTGCAGTGAAAGAAGGATTAAGCCCTTTTATTTTAATCAAAGGAGCAATATTAAAAATTTTAAAACACACCATTATGAGCAACAGTCCTGCAATAAAAGTTTTACTCATCAAAAAGTACAGAAATCATATTAGCAAAAGGAACTTAAAACATTAAAAATAAATGATCAGTAAAATGGCCAATGTCATAGTGTTATATTGCATCACTGTGCCGTTATTACTGATAGATTCTTCTAGATACTGGTACTGATAGTGTGAGCAGCTTTTCAGTATTGCAACTGATTACAAAATTTGATTTATTTGGGAATTAAATAAATGGCCTTTAATATTTTCTCATGTCTGTATTGTCCAGTGTAATTTAAAAAGCAATTGCAAAACATGCACTATAAACCTTAAATTTCATTGTTAAATGAATTTCCAAAGTAATTATCAAGGAAAAAACCTTTCCATAACCTCACATCCATCCTGCAACACAACAAAGCCAAAAGTTGTAATTGCAATAAACACCAATGAACAAACATGACAAACTTTTTTTTAGACTTCATGGTGTTTTATATTGATGATGCTGCATGTGGTGGATTTGTTTCATGTTGTTGCACAGGAAATCCCTCGGGAAGCAGGCGTTGCTTGTTTTGGTGGGTTGACCCTTTAACTTCTACAAAAGGCCTCCCCAAGCCATTTTGTCTACAGGTCCAAATCCATAAATCAACAGGAAGTCATGTGGATGATTCAGTGTGGTGTGGTGCACCTCTCGGATGTCATCACCGTTTGTCTGTGTTTGGGCCAATAATCGCTTAAGTTCATCTTGCAGGTTGCCTCCCTTCCTGTTCTGGGCTTTTGTCTGTGCTTTGTCAAGAAGGAAGTTTGTGAGACAATCATTTGAATAATCAGCAGAAAATGATTCAATCTGCTAAAAAAAAAAACTAAAGGACATTACACCTTTTAATTACACTGTTTTAGATTTTAAAAAAGCACAGTTTCAAAGTCACTGTAATGAGGTCTGATTTACACCTACCAAGTGACAAACAAAATCTTTGAGCCAATGGAGGCAGATTAATTCAATAAAATTGAAGGAAACATGAGGAAGTCTTTCAATTTCATCTGGCTAGCATAAATTAGAATAAATGCTATATATATAAATGCTATATAAAAAATACGTCAGTTGGCAGGCAGGTCATTGAAATCAAGCACTACAAGATACAGCAGCGAAAGACTTAAATACATCCTCTATTTAATGTCACTGTCCTGCTATAAAATAAACTTTCTACTTGAACTGCAGCCTGCTGCAGGACAGAGCAGTAATTGTCTTTGATCAGTGGATCACCGATTTTGTTCAGTAACTTTTGACTTTTTGAAACATGTAACTCAACCACCATGTCTGACAATGTTTCATTCATTTTTCAAATAGGCGTCTTCTCATAAATGCACTTAAAATTTCAGATGTGGAATTCAAAGTTTGATGAATCTGTAAACAATATTTTTCTTCCACTTTCTTGGGGGAAAGTCTGATATTATTTGGCCCATTTTAGTAGCTGTATTGGCTTTAGATGGCTCTGTATTTTTGGTTGTGTAGGTATCATACTGTTCTTTAAATGGTGGGGCTACTTAAGTTCGCCTTGATTGTCATGCTTTTGATGAGAAGACATGGTTCCCTAAAATCTTTTCTGTGTAGACTCTTCATTTTTCACTTCACTTTACTGCCAGCCATGTCAGTAAAAGTACACACAGCCTTTAATAGTGATACAAGCTCACTTGAGCTCTGTATAAAAAAGTTTAGCTTTAAGTGGTGCAGGTGCTGACTGACTAAGGGCTTTCCTTAGCTGAGTAGGTAATTTCTTATTTCTGCTTCTGTCGTTATACAGAAAACAAACAAGTTGATAGCTTTGTTTATTAATATGCTGTATAAATTAGTATGGACTCATCCAAGAAGTACCCTGACATTATCACAACTTTTTTTTAACTTTCACTTGATACCAGCCCCTGCAGTGTCATGGTCTGAAAGGCGCACAACACTTAGAATTCTGGAAATACCAAGGGGAAAAATCATTTCAACTTTTGAATTTTGTGAAACAGAAAGGTTAAAGAGTTGCCTGTGTTCAAGGAAACAAAGCTGCACTTTGTAACTACAACTCTATTTCAGGGGCTTTGCCGACATACATTAACTTCAAGGACAAGTATTACTTTATTGCTTAATCGCCTGCTGTAAGATTGACGAATCAACAAGATTCCACATCATGAGACTGACAAACCATCAACCAACAGGTCTGACAGATAAAAGAAGCTACATGTCCAGCAGATAACGCAATCTATCTCAAGAATTTTTTTATAGACACAGGGAATGTGTCTTTGGGATTAAAGGAACTGCATTAAACTGGTTTAAGTCATTCTTATCAGATAGATTCTACTTTGTTTATGAGAATGACACTTCCATGCATGCAAAAGCTATAAATGGCGGTCCAAAGGGTTCTGTCCCAGGAGCAATACTTTTCACCTTATATATGTTTCCTCGAGGCAATATTATCAGGGAGCACCACTTAAAATACCATTGCTACGCAGATGATACCCAGCTTTATTTGTCAATGAAGCCGGATGAAACTAAACAAACAGTCAGATTTTAGGCATGTCCTGAAGACAAAGGTCAGGATGACCTATGATTTTTTACGTCTGAATTCATACGTAACTTAATTTACTGTACTTCCTCCTAAACACCTTGGAAAAATATTATCTGATCATATAGTTATTTTGGATGGCATTACCTTACCTCCACTTCCACTGTAAGGAACTTTGGAGTATTTTTTTAAGAGGGCATGTCCTTTGCCTCTCACAGTCTCTCAGTGAACCTCTTCCATTTTTTTCATGGTTTTGTGAAAATTATAAATGTTGTGTCTGAAAAGGATGCAGAAATTCTCCTCTATGGAAAGAGAATCTAGCTGTTTTTTAAATAAAAAAATCAATCATGGATCAGTTTGATAAGAAAACACCTTAGGTGTTACTCCCAAAAGGATTTTTTGCTTTGAGTTTGGATAGAGCTTTTCTGTGCTCACTGAAGCTAAAATTGTAAGGGCGCACCAGGACATCCTGCAGTTCTCTGCAAGATACATCAACACAGATTAAACAATCAGATAGTCTTTTATTGACAGGATTATGCAATCCCAGGACAGTTATGCCCTCTTTATGTCTTGGTCCACTTGGATCACATGATTCTTTTGCTATCTTAATTACTTTACAGGGTGTCCTGGCTGAGGGTACGTGATTAGCACATGAATATGCATGTGTTTGCTGGATAATTAAAGTTCAGAGGAATGCTGGCCTGGGATTGGTGAAGCAGTTGAATCATGAGAAAGGCCTCTCTGTCTGTTGGTCTATCAGGGCACAGAGACCTCACATTGTGAGCCTGACCAGCATTGGGTTACTGTATTGTCCATCGTTTTCCCACCTCCCATTTCGCTCTCCTGCACAGCCACGCACCAGAGAGGGGGAAGAAAGTGGCTTTTCATGATGGGTCAGATGGAGCAGGCACAGGAACTCAGTGAAGAAGGGAGTCAGTCAGCTGGCTGCAAGTTCCTTTCACGATCCTTAGCCATTCCCCAGCAACAAGCAATCTGTGTGAATGCTTCAGAGTGACTTATTACCTCCAGCACCACCATGAAGTAGCCAGAAGGGTGCAAAGGACAAATCAAAGTGTAGTCATTAATCGCAGGTTTATTGTTATAGTCTAATTTGCTTTGACCATACTTCAAGGTCCTATATGAGTGAGAAACTGCATCCATTTTTGAGTTTCATGGAGTCACCTGCAGAGTTCAGAGCAGGACATTTTGGACAATAAGCTGTCTTAATTATGTGAGAGGAATACATATTGTCTGGAGCAAACAGAACTGTTGCAAGTTGAAATTCATGTTGTCAAAACATAAGGTATTAGGTAGATGAAAAGAATTTGTAGGAAAGGAGGCTAATATTGGCTGACTTGTCTTAAACATGAACTTGATGACCATATGCATATGTGCATTAGTGTAGGGTAGTGATAGCTACATGTTCCAAGGAAAAAAAAACAAAAAGGATTGCTATGTCGAAAGCATGTAAGTAGAGAACCACATTGCGTATGGAATGCATTCCTGGTTGCTGACCCCCACGCCCCCACCCCCAAATTCACAGAAATACACTGAGGACATGGCCTCTGTGTTCTCAGTGCTACAGCCCTGGTAATGTCTTTAACATAATGTCTAATTCCAAACTATGTCCATTTTAGAGTCTCAAATCTACATATGTGTTTGTGATGTGAAGAGTAAAGTACTTTTTCACATTTATGAAAGGTACTCTGTGAGGAATGATGATCTTTTACTTGATGGTAACCTAAAAGGAGGTGAGGATGAGAAACTAAGTTAGTGTCAATCAGAGCAAGCAAACAGTATGTTGCAACAGACACATTTCACTATCATTTCCAGATAACATTTTCTCCTTTTATCCATTCATCTTCGTTGCCCCTTACTCTATTTCACTCCCCTTTGTGTACACGTCACACCACTGGTTGCGCAACAGGTCTTGGCCAGAGGTCTCAGTTTTCTGTTGTTATAGTGTTACAAGGAGCCCTGTCACAAAGTGTTTTGGCCAAATACTCCCCTCCTTGCTGAAACTGATGCCCCCCTCTCACGACCCATCTGCACCCTCCCACTCCCTCCACAGACGTTAACTAGTAAGCTGCCTTCCTCACAGACTGGCCTGAAGGACAAAGCAGCTTATCTTGGTAGGCTGAGTGGTGGTAACAATGTGCATACACAGAAGTGTAAATTTGTATTCTGTTGTTCCTAAAAAAACAACAAAATTTATTATTGTTATTATGAGAGTCAAATGACCAGGACACGTTTGAAGTATTGTATTACTGTGCAAAACATTTTGCTGAAAAAAAGAAGCTCATTAGACACCATAGTTTGGAACTAGTGGGGAGACAGTGAGAGAAAGAAAGCACAAGGGCAGGAAATAGTTATAGTTCTATTCTCCAGTACTTATTTACTTAATTTTAGCATGACTGTGACCATCTGCAGAAAGACTGTGACCATCTGCTGTGCTAATTCAATTTCCGACTAGGCCAAGATAAGCTGTATGAGTAAATATTTTGGGCCAGGCTACCTTGATGTTCTAACTAAATTTAGGTTTATGATGCAAATTAATATAATGTGAAACAATATAGCCAAAAATAAGAGGAAACAAACTTGCAAACAGGAAAGCGAGAGAATGCTATAAACTCAGAATATGTCAGTATTCTTCATATGTACTCTCTATACTTCAGCTGTTGTTATGAAGTTAAGAAGTGGCACAGAAAGTTGGTCAAGAAGTTGCTGATTGTTTCCAATCGTGCACAAAAAGAGAGCAAAGATGATGAATTTCTTTCTGTATATAAATCTTATTTTTAATATTCACACAGCATTTATACAATTTTTATGATATTGCCTGAATTCTGCATTCTTTAATTCCACTTTTTATAAAAGCGTATTGAAGTGTAGTGATTTCTTTTTTCCTAACGCATGAATGATACCCCCCCCCCCAGTAAAAACAATTATCTTAGCGTAATACAATAGGAAACAGCTAGCCCTGCTCTGGCCAAATGTAACAAAATCAGAATCGTCCCACCAACATCTCTGCAGCTCATTAAGTAACAAGTTATAACTTGTATGTATGGCGTATTTCTTGGCAGGGCACATTTACTTCTGAAAGGAGTCTTTTTTAAACATAAAGAGTGTAAAGTATGTAGTTGATATTCTGTGTATCAGAAAAATTGAGGAAACAAACTTTGGCTTCTTCAAAATTGACAGCATTCTCTAGTGTCCCTGATGTAAAATGATTTCAGTCTGCCTGAGGAGCAGGTGTCCATAAATTCCACCTGACCTCTACGTTTCAATCTCATCCATTTATTGTTGATTTCCTCAAATGAGTCAGGAAACTTTGATGAGTTAAGATTACCAATCGAGACAGAAAAGTAAAAAGGGGCAGTGTGGTGGATGTTGGGTTTGTCGATAGGAACCAGACGAGGATAGACATGAGGCGGGAGGGGTGTGATAATAATCGCTTCCTGTCTTATCTTTGGCCTGAATAACAAAAAAAGGCGTATGGTAATTATATTAATGTCTCATCCGGTGGTCCTACAGTGAGGATAACCCCCTGACCTGATCTGTGTGGATATGGAGGTTATTTTAGAAGTTCAGGAAAGGGATGAGAGACCAACGCCCCAATGCAATCATTCTATGACCTGCAGCCCTGAATGCTGTGTTCAATCAACAGTTACCAGAGAAGAAAGCCTCCCCCGTCCTTTTGTGCTACTTTACCTAGACAACAAATGGCTTGTTTCAGAAAAATATTATATATCAGCAAACAATAAAATGTTCCAATGATCATAGTTAAAGTGGCAATAATTGATTATTTTTAGCCTCTTGGGACAGAGGAACATGCAGAAAATACACTGACATCACCTTACTATTTAACTATACTTAATATGTTTATATGTTGAACATGCTGATGGGCATTCATTTGGAATTGTGTTTTTGGACACCTTATTAATGTGTGTCTGATATTCACTTTCCTTTTGCTGTTGCTTTTATTTCTACCAACTCCTGAGAAAAGAAACAGTGTGAGTCAGAAACTGATGCTCCACTATGTTCACCAGCCTTTTTTCCCCCACACTGATGAAAGAAATATACTGATTTAAAAAGTTATCTCTGAATTGTATAACATGCATCAATTATTATTATCTTGTTTCTGTTAACTTGCTAACTAGCTATGTCGGAAAATGACATCCCTGTTATTTCTAATGCCTACAAAGCTCTGACTGGAACAGTGGGTTTATCACAGCTTCCCACAGAAAGCAGCTGCCTGCTGCTGGAAACAAGCTTGAATAAAGTTGTGAAATGGAACCAAAACAGTAAAGCTGTGGGCAGTAAAACCAAAAGTATGAGCACTGAGGAGAACTGCTGAGTTGGTTGATAATTATCTGTTTTATTACACATTTTACCCATTGCTAATAAGAAAATATTGATTAGTGCAGCTTTAAGTGTGAGGTGTTTAAAACTTGTGTTACAAAAACCATGGAATCATGAATTTTGATACACTAAAATGGCAAAAAAAGAACCCAATACAATACATCCATCCAGTGTCCACAGTAAATTTTCTGTATGAGCTCAGTCAACACTCGTTTCCCTTTCTCCTGTGTTTGAATTGCCTCATCACAGGCTACCCTGCTAGCGTGGGGGAGGAGGGGGAGCTAACATGGGAAGTGTGACCATCGACCTCTCCTGTTACAAAACATACACTGCAGCCTGACAACCTTGCTGACTCTAAATGTCACACAGGCTGCAGGAGATGATGACTCTCTCACATACATATGTTCCTCCAGTTTTCAATCTGAGCTGGCAGGCTTGTAAACACCAAATAAGCTCTGTGACTACAGACAAAGCTAATTTCTAGTGAAATGAGTCAACCTTTGTGGTAAGGTTAGTCAACAACCTCAACAATGTTTTCAAAGTGATAAGAATCAATGGCATGTTGGGGACATCTTATCTTTAAAAACTGAGACACATACATTTGAAAAAGTCTACTGTTCAGATTCTATCATGATTGTCCTCTGGCCTCCTTTCATTTGGTGTAAGGTTAGCATAAGTGCGTATGATTTAGGGTAATCTATTATCAGAAACTGGATACAATAATGAAAAATATCATTGCATTAGTATGTAAGCAACTGAAAGTAATCATTGTCTTTTTGTTAGCTTAGAATGAGTTCTCCACATACGGATCCTCTTCCACTGAGTTCGCTCTGTGGCACTGCCTTATTTCTACAGTAGCCCAGAATGGGAAACCTTGGAGGATCTCTTATACACTTGGAAAAAGAGGGGTGAGTGGTGAGTGCTCAGTTGGTTGCAATCTGCAACCTGGTGACTAGATGTCACTAAAACCTACACACTGAACCTTTAAAGCCGAACAGCTGGTGTACAGTATCATATCACTGAGCTACAGATGGTAAACAATAAATAAATCAGCTCATAACCAATCACAATAGTGTGTTTTTTCTGAAAACACAAAAACTGTATGGTTTACATACATTTAAATATACTTTCTATATAATTTTTTATACAAAGTTTTGACTCTAACATATGGCAGGAAATATCCCACTTTAACACATAAAGCCCTCATTTTGATAGCAAGAAATACTTAATAAGGCATCATTTAGATCTGCAGCCTTATCTATTTCACATCTACTGACCATAATTCAAGTGTTTTTACACCTCACATTATGCACTGACCTGCTGGAATTAAAAGCAAAAATGATCTAAACATGTCATGCACTGTAATCAGCTGTAGAGGGAAGCAAATATCCAATAATGCAATAGCATGTATCGTACAAAAGTACCAGTCAATCGCTGTCATGCTCTCCTGCGCATATTGCAACCTATCCAGCAGTACAATATGTCACAGTTTCAGTTTGGTTTAAGATAATGTATGCTATAAAATAGGTGTATGGTGTATAATGTGATATATCATTTGTATTACAGTACCTGCACTTTGGTTTTCTACCAGTGCTGCCACAGTACATGCTCCTGAGGAAAACACTTAACTCAGTCCTGCTTTTGACAGTAAGTGTAGTTTTATCCTGTAACAGGAATTATATTTTTAAAAATGCTGCTAACTGGACACAGTAAACCACTGTCCAGAAATACATTTGCTTTCCACAAAATCCAAACGTTAACATTGTGTTACTTCTAAAAACTTCTGTGTTTTACAGATTTGACCCATTCAACCAATAACAATCTTCATGGCTATATACTTGCATTGGTTTGTCTTAATTGTAAGTATCGTGGATAATAGTGTTTTCTCTAAAAATCCAGAACATGTGGCTTTATAGCCAGCCTAACAGGTTTGGCAGCATTCATGGAGTCATGACCATGAAATAAATGTAAAAATATATATGAAACATATACATGAAAAATATAAATGTTCCATGTTTGTGCCATTTTATAATTTGTTTTGTGCTGCTGACAAAACAACAGCCTGTTCCAGACTGTACGAGCAAGACGCAGTGGAAAACCATTCAATTACATACTACAGACAGTGGGTCCTGTGCAGAAGGGGACATAATGGGCATCAACAGACTGAAGGAAGTGTAACATGGTGATAATAAATCTCCTCTCTCCAATTCTTCTGAAATAATCCTTCCATTCAGTCAGTACCAAGCAGCAGCCTCCTCTCGCTGTCCCATGGAAGGGAAGGAGGACCAGTGCCAGTCTTGTACCTAGTTTTCAATCCTTCAATAGGCCTTTGTGGATGCTGCCATCCCCCCGGCCAACCCCCGGCAGCCCATTCAGGAGTGTCACATGGCACTCCCACTCTGCACTCATCTCACAATGCACCCCTGTCATTTGCACCTCATTGACATGCGCTGATAGTGATGTGCCTCGGGGAATGGCCGTGGTCTTCCACTAGTTTCAAAGGAAATGAAGTGTCAGGCTGGGTGGCCAAAGTGTGGCTTCCTGGATACGGTATTCATATTTCTTAGGTTAGGAGGAAGTGCTGAAACATGTGCGTGTGTGCCTTGGGATTTGGCAGTGAGTTCCAGGAAATGTGTCTCACCAACCTCACACACCTTTAACTGTCAGCTACTGTGAGAAAATATCTGACTGACATTATAAATGGTGAATACCATAGCCTAATTTAGACTATAAGCGACAAGGTTGAATGAACATTACCATGGAAAAAGACATTTTTAAATGTTTGTGTTCTGCTTCTAATAATGTGCGGAAACCCTAGATCTTAACATGAACAGCTGCAGAAGAGAGTAAATGAAAAGTGAAATCTCTCAGGAATGAAGTACATAAATTCTAGCCTGTTTCCAGACTTGAATCTAGCACGATCTGTTATGAGTCCAGCCAAGTGCTACTCTTAAAAAAAAAAAAGTCAGAGGTGAGGCTGCACCTCTCAGCTTCCTGTCTGCTGGTTATCATCATGTTGAATGTGAGCTGGTATGTGATACAGTCTGCACATGCATGGGTTTATGTGAGTAGGCTTCCAAAGAAAACATAAACGTTTCAGATTTATGTGCTCAATAGTGGCAAAGCTGGTATTTTTCATTCCTGAAACAAGAAAAAGGGCCTAAATGCTGCCTAACATAGGTATCTTTGCATTGCAGTACACCTCAGTACTGAGAACTGGTTTTGTAGCTGACCTTGGTGTCAGAAATGCCTAAAATACAGCAGATCCACTTATGAAAACCTATTATTAGAATAATCTGGCAACTAACTAGTTGTGATAAACTGAAATCTATTTCTAAATACTAACAATAGGAATTAAGGTGCATGAATGTCCACCTTCTAGCTGTCTTCCTTTAGGTTACCTATAGTGACATTTGGGCATATACTGTTTATTTTTGTAGTACAGGCTTATTTTGTTCCCTACCCAGAAATACATGAAACATGTGACACATTTCAGCCTTTATTTTGCAGCAATTGAAAGAAAATCACTTGGGGAAAACAGCTCTAAAAATAGTTGTGACGTCCAAACATAGGCAATTTTATGAGGCATTTGGAGATATTACGGCTACATGATTCTCCTTCTCAGCTCTTACTGAAAAAGACCTGAATCACCATCATCATCACCATTGTGTAAGACCAACAGCATTCAGCACACTACAACAGGCAAACATGAATAAACACTGTTTGCTGCTATTTCAATAACTACCCTTAAAAATAAAGGTTTCATTTAGAACCATTGGTGGTTACTTATGGTACAGAAATTAACCTTTATCCTTTCTATGTTTAGTACTTGAGATAACATGTAATTACAATGATTAATGTAGCTGACACAAAGATTGCATTTATCTATTCGAATTGGTGATTTCACTGTGGTGAAATGTTATTAAAGAGACTTTTGTTTTGGTGTAAAATTTGTGTTACTTGGCATTATAGCAACAGAAACCATGTCTAACAATGATATTTATTTACTGAAAATCTTGAGGATAACTACTTGAAACTTTTTAACATTAAATTACTTCGATGTTAAAAGGGCAGCTACACCTCCATGAAAAAAGTTGGAGGAAACATAAGAAAAACAAATGGATACTTGATTTGGAATTTGTACAAATCAATAGAAATCTTAATAAATGAATGTACGTTGTAATTTCCTTTTCTGGGTCTGTTTGCTCATATTGTAAATATTGTGTTAATTCTGTCGAGATGGCCCTTTGCAGATCAAATACAATAAATTCATATGGAACACGTTTCAACATTATTCTTATTACCATACTTTATTTTAAGTATACCTATCTTGACATCTGTAGCCTATTTCCCTACATTTTTACTGAATTGCTTTGTCTCTCAAGTCTATTTTGTAAATTGCACAAACGATGCCATGGCATCACAGTAAAAAAAAACAATTCTGGTTCTGAATTGAACCATTATATTTACGCATCATTTGCAGTCAGCTACGTGACCATGTGCAGCAGCAGCAGCAGAACCCCCCTCCCCTCCCTCTGCCTCTCTCTGTAAGGCGAGCATCACTCCCCCTGCACACGCCGTCCTCAGTCCTCCAGCAGCACAACCCGCCTCTTGCCTCTGTTCGCTGAGCTGACTGGGAGGAGGTGGGATCTTGCTACTGGTGGTCGCGGGCTTTGCAGACGCTTACGTGCGAACCGTGCAGATTGGCAACCACGATTCCCATTGCCAACGACGTGGATTTTTTTGTTGTTGCTGTTGGGAAATCACGACAACAAAGCCCCCCCGGGATTCCCTGCCTCTCTTCCAACGACTCACGTCCACCGTTATCTTTCTTCTTCTGTCTTTTTTTGCTTCGCCTCCCTTCGCTCGGACCCAGTGAGATTCCCGTTCACGCAACAATCGTCGTCAACATTACCCAACGGGGGGGAGGGGTTGTGATGAGGTCGCCCTGCAGCGGCGGTGTGGTTACGTTTAGATAAGGCGTTTTTTTCGTTGTTGTCAGGACAGTCTTCGCTTTCAGTTTGGCTCGACTTGTCGCTTGCTGAAAAGCTTCCAGTGCCCCGTGTGTGTGAAGAAAGACGCCGCAGGAGAAGGTAGCTACTACTGGGGCTGAGGGAATTGCTGGTGAGTGGACGGTCTCTTTCTTTTGAAACGTTGGCCTCCAACTGTTAACTGATACGTCCGACGTGCCGAACTTGGCAACGTACGCTGATGCGCTCATATTTCGAGTTCAAGAACAGTCAAAACGTATGATTTATGAACTAGTTTAGCCCGTGAGTCATCATATATTGCCAAAAATACTTATGAGAGAAATGCGCGGATGTTTCTGTGTTGACCTCGTGATGCTATATGTATTTTAGTTCATTTTCTCCGCAGACGGCTTGGGGAATAATGTGAAGTAATGCTATGTCATTCGGAGCTAAGGTTAGCCGTTGACGTTGCTAGCCTCCGAGCCTACGCCCAGTTGTCGCCCCATCCTGTAGTAATCCACAATTACCACGCCATGAACTGATTAGTCACCACATGAAGATGCCACCTTGCCCTTGGGCAGATAACACTGTGTGACATCGTTTAAGTTAGCTGGAGCAGCGCCATATCACCGCCCTAAAGTCAGCTGGCTGAGAGATGTCCCGTCACCTTACCAAATCGCACCTCCTTCATTTTCATCCACAGCCCTACCGGTGCATCACCGACACATGCAGATGGTGCAAATGCGGTTATAATCTGAACTGGCCCCACCGTTAGCCCCCGTTAAAGCGAGCGGTACGCAAACCGCAGGGCTTTTCTCTGCGTTTCCGTCAACACTGACAGCATTGTACGGGGCTGCGACACGCCTGAGCCACAGCACGCTAATCCTTAGTGGACACAGTTGGCAGCAGTGTCGGTATGAGGACCGTTAGGGTTGCATGCATTCAGCCACCTTTTGTGTGCACACGTCACTTCTTTTCGCTGTGGGTTTGCATGACTGCTTACGGTCTCTGGGATGCAAGAAGTATAGTATAATGTATACATACAGTATATTTTGCCTTCTTCTGTCGGTCAGGTGTCTAAGGATGGAGGGTTTCATATGTAAGATTACAGATTGTAAAGCTGTCTCAGGCAAATTTATACTATACAGTGGAGTGCACCAAAATCCATTGAATCATTTCATTGAGAGCAATACCAGCACAGGTCTGTACACATGACTGTACGTCTCACTCAAAACGGAGGTCAAATTGATTGGTAGCATTATCAGGAAGTTATCAAGAATCCAAAGGATATTTACCATTACCACATGCATGCATGTGGCAGAAGTTCTCATTTGTCGAACTGTCTGGGCTTTGACATCTGCGAGCATGTCACAGCCTTGTGCGCACGATTAGATGTCCAAGATGAAGAAGGAAAAAAATAATCAGCACTGTTATTGAACTTCCTGAGTTGTGTCAGAAAATCCACCCAAGGATGCAAGAAGAATGATGTTATGTTAAAATTGCAGTATTCAACAATTTTGATTTGACCCTTCCTCTGTAATCAAAGGTCTGAGCATGGGAAAGGGGATTGGAAACATTGCTGTACCTCCAGTCTGAATTTTACGGAGCTGTAATAGCAAAGCAAGCAGACTTTATTAATGTACCTCTTTGAAAACCAGAAGTAATAATATAGAGTAACACTTTCTTAGATGCACACATTCACTATAGCTGGAAACTTGAATGCCCCCTATACTATTTTCCCAGCAGTATGAATGATTAATAAATACTCACTTGGGTTTAGGTGGTGCAATGTTTAGGATGGGAATACATCTGGAAATCAGTAACACAACTAATCTATAATCTATAAAAATAAAGGGTAAGGGCAAGGACTTCCTCTAGGGCTGGGTTATATTAGAAAAGAAGCGTCTGGTGTGATGTCTCATCATGTTTTGAATCAAATGTGCTCATAGAGGATCCAAGCTGGCCCAAAACTGGGCCATGTTTGGTAGTGGCGCACATCTTCAGACGGTCTCTCCTGGAAGAGATGCATAGCTTGGCAGTACACATGAAAAATGCCATAAGTAGTTGCACTTGAATGATAAAGGGAGAGCTGTAGAAGCTCACAACCAGCATATATTCTCACCTGTGCACACCTGGCCAATCACAGCCTTAAGTAGGCGGGAATGTTGCAATCAACGGGTTTTGCGAAGTTGCAGAAATGTTCCGGCACGGCCCATCCGTCCTGACATCAGACGGTGGTGTGGGAGGCTTCTGTAGCTATCCAACCATCTGAGCAGCATTTCTGATGGGATATACGGCCTCCCTCAGTCTGTCAAAAATGTGTCAAAGCAGGCAGCAAACAATCCAGGGTGTTTCACTTATAGGTTAAGTGCTGGTCTTCCTCTGGCTTCACCGTCTTACAGGACGTTGTAAATGGTTGCTTTGGATACTCTGTGATACCGGGGTGCTGTGTGTGTGTGTGTGTGTGTGGGGTGTCAGCTCTTTCTTGACACCCAATATTTCTGAATATAAAAAAACACACTCCTGCGAGTGTACTTTTACTAAGATCTTGTTGGGGAACAGCATGTGAACGCCCACTTCTGAAGAATACTAGTCATTGACCATTTAGTGCGTGCAATCTCACACTTCCTGTGTGTTAATGCCAGTTGAGCAATCTTCCACCGAACAGGGCATGTATAATACTGAACTCTCCTGAGGTTTAGGGAACTTACTTGACTTGTCCCTCACAGGACAGAGGTTAAACAGTCAAATGCCGCATTACATAACTGATTTGAGTGTCTTCTCAATCACACAGAGCCATTCCGAGATGTGGGGGAGTGGTCCTTTGGACTCGTTCAGACTTCTTCAGCACCTGAATAATTAAGAGTGAGAAAGGAGCTACGGGGCTTTTGTTGTTTTCAACACAATGAGCCTTTAGTCCCTGATTGCTAAATATAACTTGTTGGATTATCTGATAAATAAGATAAGATAAACTAAAGCGTTGTGTTGTTGTTTAGTAGGACACGTGCAATTCAAACAAAATGTAGGCAATGTAGCTGTTTTTTCATGCGTGTTGTTGTGATGTCATGCAGCTGTAGATGATTTGAAGTTATCCATCCTGTTTGGTACATCTCACAGAACTTGTCTGTTTGCACAATGTGAAATCTGACTTAAAATCCAGCTACTTCATTTCACCTACGCGGTTTGACGTTCGAGCTGTGTGAAGATGTGGATGGTGGTGCAACAATGCAAGTAGACTGTGCAGGGAAAAGCCTCATGTCCATCTTGTGTTGATGCTCTAACATCAGGGAAATTCAGCAGGTCTATTGCAAAGGCTTGCAGCATTTGTTTTGTCAGGATTGTGGGAAAAAGTTTTCCCTGGGGTTAAATCCAAGCAAAGGCTTGTGTACACGTGCAGTGAATGCTGATCAATAAATGATCCCCTTCCATGTTGTCTTGCAGAGATAGTGTCTAACTTGTGATATCGTCTAGTTCTGTTACTCTTCACTTTCCTCCACTTATCATTAGGTTGTTGGTCTTTGACTCAAACAATGCGTCTTCAGCTAAAACCCTGTTTTTCAGATAGATTCATTAAAGTTCTGCATTATTGAAGTTGAAAATAGGTTCACATTACTTTAAGTAGCCTGTGTCCATTAGAAAGTGGGCTATAGAATTTTTTAAAATTTAGTCAACATGTGTGAACTTGACACCTTTTGTATGTTTCTTTTGTTTTATTTTTTATTTCCCAGAGCAGATAACAAGAATTGATGTAACTTGTGTTGGGTTCAGGTTGTTTTCATGGTTCAGCTTGACTTACCCACACTCACATGACTTCAGGTTTTATTTTTAGTGACTGTGACCCTGTACTCTGTAGACCGAGGGTCCTGTTTCCATAAAGTGGGTAGCTGTGAAAAGACATTGCATTGGGCTTGTTGCGATTTGAGTATCATCATGTTCAGCGATACGGTTATATTTAAAAAAAAAAAAAAAAAAAGTCAAATGAAAAACTCTCAATTTAAATGTATGTATGTGTGTGTGGCTACTAGAAAACCTCCGCCAAAGGAGGACCCAAAAAGTAGATAGAAAAGAAAACTGGGTAGAAAAGAAAGTAAAGGCTTGACAGTGAGATGGCAACAACTCAAGAGGTGACATGGAGCACTGAAAAAAAAATCCTCCCAAAAAATAGCACTAGATGTGGGCGACAAGAGTGCTCGGAGACAGCTGTGTGTGTCAGTTCCTCTTGTTTGTGTCAGCTTGTGTTACCGTCAGAGTCCACTGAGGAATGATGGGCTTCAAGAGGAGGGTGAAAGCGCAAATACAGGAGTGTAGATGACGACTGAACCTCTCCTCTTTCTCACTCAAGTCAAACGTTTGTTAAGAGGTTTGTTACTTTTCTAAAGGGTAATTACCTTATGTTCCATGTTTGATGCCACTCTATTCATACCACTCTGGAGGGGGTTAATTACTTGACACAAAAACACAGATGGGTGTTGCTAATGGCTCACATTAAATATATAAGATGTTAAGTTAAATAATTCATTGCACAGGACTATTTCTGGTAACAGTTTTATATAATCATAACTTTTTGCTCAGTTATAAATGGATTATTAATGTAAAATATTGTATGGCATAGCTAAAAAATGTCTTGAGCATTAACTACCGATTATAAGCTTAGATAGCTAGATGTTGGTCTAAAAGTATAATTTGCAGGGTTGGGTCGGGGCTAATCAGGGACTGTACTCCACTGTACAGTGTGACACTTTGTGAATCTCAGCTTGATAACTTGAGTCTTTGATACTGGCGGTACAGTCAGATTGCTTGTATGGAATGACCCAGTCACTGATATCATCAGCGTAACATTTACCAGTGCCTTCAGTAAACACACGGCACAACGTTGAGTATCTGTTGCACTTGGAAAGGGGCTTGCGAAGGAATACATATCATAAGACAACGATAACATGTACCACTGATCACACGCCAAGGCTTGCTGCATGCGCTGCACAGGACACGGAGCGATATTAGATGTAAATCCAGTAATTGGATTTCTATCGGCAGCTGAGATTAAGTTGACCGTGTCAGCTCAGCTCGAATCCTGGGCCTCCCACATCTCCATAACTGGAGTTATAGTTCCTGTGACCTACTTATCAGAAATTGGCCCAACTTTGGGAAAACGAGCATTTTGTAACGCATATTTCAGGGTCTGAGGCAGAAACACTCTCAGCTACTTCCATACAGTAAGTAATGGGGTCCGTGATCATCGATATCATCTTCATTTCTCAGGAAGTGACTCAATGCTCTGTCTCACAGTTTAAACAGAGAAATGAGTTTTTTTGAAAGCTCTTCACACCCCTCACTGACGACTGCATCCTGGCTCTGCATTTTGTATGCTTTGCGCCCGATCTCCTCTCTGGCTGAAGGGAGGATTTATCTCTCCGCTCTTGTCATAAAACACATGGATCAGATATGTCAGATATACGAGTGGGCAAGGTTAGTATCATATGAAATTGGGCATTGCACTTAACGTAGCCAGCACATTTTGAATGTGCTTCTGAGTCTCTGGCGCTGCCTTGGAGGCCCTGGTGTTTGTTGTTGCCCTTTGGCATATTAAGTTTCAGATGTGCAAATCTCATGGCCAGTCATCGCTGCTGGTGGAAATTTCCACTTCTCGTTCGGACAGCATGTTGTGAATGTGACGCTGTGCCCTCATCACAAGAAAATTCTGCAGTGAACGCTTTGGGAATTGCTGTGAATGGAGTTCAGTATTTAAAAAGATGGTAACACACGATGAAGGAAAAGACGGTAATTAAAGATACATGCAGCAGTAACCGTGGTGGGGAGGCCGTTTTTGAAAAAACAGCAGTACACAATGGTGCATTTAATTAACCTATTTACATGAAGCACTTAGCTACATCTTCCGTGGATACAATCCTAATGGCTGTACTCCTCAGCAGCAGCTTATCAGCACAGCGTAGAAGAGTTGTGGGGAGGATAATGGGCGTTACCGCAGCATGTTTGTAATGTTTGATTGAGCTCTACAGTCACCGTATGATGAAATAGTTATGTAATGACTGAGCAGGGAGAAAGGGAGGGTCCTTTGGTCAGATGTTTAAGAATGATCATGAGTTGTAGTTTTAAAACATCAAGCTTGTGACAGATGTGTAAACATGGGCAGGTCAACTGTTACTTGCTACCAGTAGTGGGGAAATGGCTCACAAAACTCATGACTTGGTCCTGGTTTGGTTCCATCACATTTTTGCTTGAAAATTTTCTAACAGTCAATTGTCAAAATAGTTTCCAAATAATTTTCTTTCACTCAACTGTTTGATTAATCAACTGCTGCAACTCTAAAACTCCCAAGACATGATTATTCTACTTCTCGTCTTATATTTTTTAATTAATAGGTCTTACGAAAATGTTGGTTTGTCTATGCCCTGTATTTATCCACATATTTTGATACCAAGCTTGCATCATATAGCAAACTGAACTGGGACATGAATGTATTTAGTCTTGCACTGCGGCGGTCAAATTGAAACCTGTTACACAAGTGGTGACTCACTGGAAAAGTCTTTCGAGAAGCGTTGGTGGTTGTAGTCTGAGGTAATACTCAAACATGGTGAAACCACTACCTGGCTAACAGAGGCAAAACTGTAATATGCAATCCTCCGAGTTAAGCTAAGGGTTCCAACATCTCATTAAATGGCTTTATTCTTTGGAGGTTTGGAAATGACGGGCATACTATCACCTGGAAAGTCCATTGACCTAAACAAAATCCAGCTCATGTGTTAGACTGCTTGTAAATCGCAGTCAGGGGAATGACCTGTCTTAAGTTCAGTGAACCCAAAATACAAACAGATCTAATGTGCACAAATGCAAGAGATTTGTATGTACATTATATTGTGTCATTTGGCACACTGACGCTCGCAGATTAGCCAATCGTTTTCTGGATACCTGTTTGTAGGTTTCGTGGTGATGCCACGAAATGATGATGAAAGCTGCTTTAGTGGAAACGCTTCATTCTTTGCTCTGTTCCCTAGTGATGGTTGCATTATCTGTGTCAGCACAAACTAGATTTGACATTTTAATTTGTCTGCCACCCAAAATGTTATGAGACACTTCCAACTTTCAACTTAAAAAACAACACGTTTGTGGTACGGAAAAGCTGTAATATGAATACTAATGTGATCATTTATATAAAATAGCCTCGAGCTACAGTGTGTGTCCATAACAAATTGTGTTTACCCATCACAAGTATTTAAGAAGGCGTATTTTGTATGAATTTTTTTCCGTATAGAAAATCAAAGTAGTGTGTTTGTAATTCCATTTTCAGTTTCTCAGTGTGTTTTTCTCCTGCTGCCAGTAGGAATTCAGATTAATTTCTGGGTGAAAAGACACATAAAGGCACTTAAAATGTTTGTGTCGTTTGAGTTCCCCCTTTTCTGTCTTATTATTATTATTTCACAGTAGTTTAAAATGTAATGGTACATGACGAATGTGAACTGAGATTTGCCCTCTTGCTCATTTCCCATTAATGTGATGCGATGCGCATGGTCATGTTGCTGGTTATGTAATTGGGTGAGGCCTTGTGAACGTGTCTGAATGAGAGAAGCAGATGGTGGCAAAAAAAGGAAAACAAGGGTGGGATGAGGAGAACATATGAAGGTTGCATCTGCCCTTTACAACCACATAGATACTGTTTGTTGCCAGGCCATTACACTCTCTGAGTGCAGGATTATCCCCCGTGTAAGGCGCGTTCGAAATAACATCCCATTTTTAACTGCTATACATTTGTAATGCCAGGGGTTTAGAAAATATTTAAAAATTGACTGAGCGATTTGTTCCACTTCGTGGAAAAGCAATCGTCTTGCGGTGGCAGTTCATGCGGGCTTATCCTTTTAACATGACATGACATGACACCCTAAAAGCATTTTTGTTGTATGTGGGTTGTTTACTGCGAGGGGCTTGGGTTCTGGATCTCTTGATGTCCCTGAGATCCTCTAGGTCAGCGAGTCTTGATAGTGTTTGGGTGTTGTGCCGAATGGGTGGGCTGACCTCATAACGCAGAGAAGAAGCCTTCAGCGTTACCTGTACGTACAGACTGACACCGCTGTAAGACCGACACACTACCACAACCTAAATCCTTGGCTACTGAACGACCCACATGTGTATTTTATAGCTGTCCCCTGAACTGCCGAGCAAGATGTGCGCCTTTTTGTCGGGTCATCAGCATAGCGTCAACCTGTTGAGTGTCATAGCTCCACTGCAACATTTGATGGATGTTCCGTAAATTCTCAGGTCACATCATGTATTCTTTACATACTGTATGCAGAATAATCTTGTTCACATACAGCGCTTTTATTCACTTTGTGATATGGAGCAATGTTTGGGAAAGATTGCATTGTTTTAGCCTAATAATTGCAAATTGCAAAAGCCCTTTGACCATAGACAGCCACTGTAAAAGAAACCATTGACAGGATGTGTATGTTTGAGCCATGGAGGAAAACTTTTCCAACGCCCAGAAAAATCTTCTTTTTCTCTGAATGAAGTCGCTGCTGTGTATGTGCACTCTACGTGCAGTTGTGGCGTGCCATCAAGATATTTTGACTTTGTGATTTTCAGCTCACTTATTGGTCCCTTGTTAGCCCTCGCTAACCAAATTAATAGTTTTTCTAACTGATACTATAGCCGAGCAATGACTGGATTCACTGATAAGACACTGCAGGTGATTTTTCACAACTACCCCATAACAGTTTTCTTTGGCATATTTTAATTTCATACGGCATTTACCTTGCATATGATAGCCTCACGAACTCTGTGTGCCATTCATCCTGTAGCACTGATGACTGAAGTTTGCCAAGACTGTCGTGTGATGAAGTAGGACCTTGCAGTGCCTCCACCTGAAGTTGGTCCGCAATAATCTCCAGAGATCACTCCTATGTGTGGAAAGCGTTTTGCTCGCCAGCGCCTTGGTGTGTTCAGATGAGCAGGAGGAGGTTGTTGTGGCTCTGCTAAGGAGTCAGACAGTGGAGAGGGGCTTGGGTTTGACACAGAGCCTTTATGAACAAGGCAAAGAAGGGCTGGGTTCCAAACAAGTTCTCAGGAGCCAGCCCACTTTCAAGTCTCTCAAGGATAAGTCAGGTCACTTCTCAAAGGCCTATGTGCATGCCTGTCCGCTCTTCACCATGATGGAACCAATTGGGTATGTGTTTGTTGTGCATGTCTGCATGGAAAAAAACATATAAGGATGTAATTGTTAGTTGTCTCGTGAGGCTTTTTTATAGCCAGCTAGAGAAAGTGTTTTCAGATACGTAGGGGGGAGCTTAGAGAGAAAGAGAGCTTGAATTTGGCATAGAGCCTTGAAATGAGGCACATGAGGACTATCAGAATTATATCTTTCCATGATTTATTTACAGCTGATTAAACTGTCGGCAACAGTTAAAAAGTAGGCTGGTGAAAGTGACAGCTGAAACGGTTCTTGCTGTTTGGAAATCGCAGCTGCTTTAATAGGTATTTGGATATAACAAAAAGAGAAAAAGATGAATCCTTCAGCCCTAGCTTCACACACTATTCCCAATCCTGACTGTACCTGGACCTAGTTCATATCTTCACCCAGATCGCCTCAGTTTATGGGTGGGGCAGATTTAATTTGATTACGGGGGGGTTTCCCTGTAATTTCACGGCATTTGTGTAGACTCTCCGGTCGCTGTAAACAACACCCTGGAGGCAAGTTGTGGGTGTTAAAAGGGTAAATGCACGTAATGCCTGTGGCTTGTGTCAACAATTCTCTCCCCTTGTGGTAGCTGCTGGACTAAGTTGTCACGGCACTTCTGTTAGTTTGTGGGTGTAGCGTGCGGTTGCTCGCTGCTCTGCGCTGGTCGAACACTAGTATAAGTTATTTGTCCAATCACAAGGCAGGACCGCACCATTTTGGGGGCGTTTACCCATATCCCATTCCCTATCCCCATCTCTCCCTCACCTGCATACCAGTGGCTGCATTCTGTTCAAATCCACTGGTATCATGACGTAAAAGTGAGATGTTGAAGTAACTAATGCTGTTCCCCCGGTCTCTAATAACCTGAGTCAGGTGTCTTGCCAAGAACACAGTCCTTGCAACAAGTGGCTCCGTACCAGACATCATTTCTGCCAATACTGGCTGGATTCATGTCACTGAGAGGTATGCGACACCTCCCTTATACAGGTGAGAGCAAGGTTTCGGGTCCCTATGACACACATATTGTGTAATCGGAAGCAGGAGGGGACGGTGGCCACGGCAAAACCTACAAAACTTTCCACTATCCGGCGGAGTGTCGAGGAATGAAGTCCTCAGTTTGTGAAATGGAGGGGAACAAGCCCTGGTCCCAAATGAGCAAAAGTTATTTCTGTCCTCCCCTCCCCCTCTTCTTGGTGTAGGCGTAGACATGTCTAGTCATGTCCCCCCTGATCTTGAGTAAGAGCACTTGACCAGTGGGTCTTTGGGACTTTTGTGCACCAGCTGTCAGGGAGGATTTTTTTCAGGTGTACTTAGATAAAGCAAGCAGATTCATGTTAATATGTAGCCTTTATAAACACTATAAATCTGAATTAAGTGCATTTGAAATAATAAAAACAAAACAAGGAGCCCTCTGTCTCTGACCGGCCATTTGTTTTGGTTATGACAAATATCATATAAAATGTCCACAAAGGACGTAAATGACACACATTACTTTTTATATATATATAAAATGTTGCTAAGGGTATCCAGCTAGCTGTAATGTAGTGTAGCTGCACTGCATGGATCTGACGTTAACTGATAAATACATCAGCAAATGGCACGCCAGCCATTTCACGAGCCATCAGCCCCAGGACTTAAGAAGATTAAGCTGATGTTATCTACTCACTATTTCGCTACATTAGGTCTCCAGCTGCTCATCTACATTTGCAGGCAATTAAGGTTTATACTATCAACCCCTAATGGCACCACTGCCGTCTTTTACATCCCTTCACATCCAACTAATGCAATCTAATACAACAGTTGTGCCATAAATTCTACTAATTCCTTCATGAAGACCATAATGTTTTGCTTTTCACAGAATATATCCTGAAGTGTACGGAAATACTCATTTATTGTGTATGTTATTTGTCTCTCTCCATCCAGAATATCCATGAGCTCTGATTTCCCGCACTACAGTTTCAGGATGCCAAACATAGGGTTCCAGAACCTTCCCCTTAATATCTACATTGTGGTGTTTGGTACAGCCATCTTTGTCTTCATCCTCAGCCTCCTCTTCTGCTGCTACTTAATAAGGTAACACCCATGCACCCTTTTGCTTTGGTTTTGGCTTTGATTTGAACTGTGTATGATGTTGCTTTGTTGTGTGGGTTTGTGGCAAAAAGTGTCATACAGGGGTTTCTTCGGCTAGTCAACATTGCCTATTTACTGGTAGCAACACATCATGAATCTGGTGGTAGTGCAACACAGGCTGACTTGAGATATTAATGACTTCCAAACTTTCCAAAAAGGCAGAAGGGAAAACACAAATATGCTTTTATTGGTTTAAATTAAGAACATTTTAGGCTGTTGGGATTCTCAATTTAATCCTCCAGAAATAAAGTATGATATATCATATTTTGCTAATTAATAAATGAAATATGAATAAATGTAGACACCTGGCAGGATTTTGACAATAATTTTTTTGTGCTTTGAGCTTATCTGTGTAATGAGCACATTTTGTTAATACAAATGTCATGTTTTTGCTAGCAACAGCTAAATTTTGAGGTCGGGAGCACAAGAGCTCCACGGTCAAACGATTAGTTTAGAGGGTTGCATTAAACCAGTTAACCCGACAACAATCAGTCACTCACATTATTTCCTCTGTAAAATACAACAGCATTGAAAACAGGCTGCGGTTTCTATGGAGGAACATGGTGCGCAGCAGATTTGTCGCAAAAATTCATTTGCGAATCCCATTTGAGAAGCAAATTTCAACTGCAGTTACCTCGTTACTGTACATTCACCTTTTAATACAGATTTAAAAAAATTTACATCTAAGTTTACATTTCACGTTGCTGTGTACATTGTGTACACATTGCGATGGCTTTGAACACAGTGTACCTCTTTTGGCTACCAAAGTGTCAGTGCCACTACTTATGTGATACTTAAAAATTATGATGAGAACTCAATGTTAATTCTCACAGACTGTTGTGATGCAACAACCATCATCATGCATCCTTGTACATTTCAGGTCACTCAGGTTAATTAATTATTCATGCAGAATTGTCCACATGTAACATTTCCCAAGCAGTAGCAGCTCTGTCAATATTTATGCATAAACAGGGTAATGTTATCAGGTATGGATATCGCTTACTGTAAGTGTTTACTCCAATAACACCTTTGTATCTAGTAATGTAATGTTAAAAAAAACAGAAAGGCTGCAGTGGAAGTCAACTCTAAACATGTCTTCAATCCACATTTGTTATGGTGCCTATGCAACAAACTGTATGGCACTTGTCACAATGGCTTTTAGTTGAGGCTCAATAAAAAGCTGTCTTTTTTCCATTTTAGAAATGCATTTTTTGTACATGTCTTGTTAATCAAAAAAAGAGCGAAATGTTTCAACAGCACAGTTTGGAGATGGTAGCACAATAACTGGTAACTTGATCATTTGGATTGATAGAAAAAAAAACCCCAGTTGTATAATGCTGAGACTCAAAGCTGCTTGTCTCCATTATTATGATCATGGCACTTGCCGTCAAAGAAACTAGGTGTAACCCCCTCAAATTGACTCTTGGATATTCCTTAAATCTCTTGTTTGTTACCATTTATATTAATCTTGTTCAAACACCTGTTTAATGCATTAAGCCTTGAGTGTAATCCAAATAATTATTTCCCCTAAAGGAAAAGTAGATTGGTGGTTAGTAGTCATTCCCTTGCCCCCCCTTTTTAACCCCACTGGTCTAATTAAATTGTCCTGGCTGCTGTTGCTGCAGGGGTTTTCTCCTGGCAGCGACAAACTGAACAGAAATAATGTCCAGCATCTTTTATCTAAGACAGTGAGAAGCAGCAGTTCCCACCAAATTTCACCCCACGCCACCCTGTCATATCCTATCTTGCAGGGCAAATGGTAAGTAGGTTAACTACTACTGTGTTCCTACAATTCCTTTTAACTGTGAAGAAACACTTCATGACTTTGAGGCAGTACCATGATTCAGTACTTTAAAGTCAAGATTGCCAGTTTATTAAAGGTAAAAAGAAGAGCGATTTTGCTCCAAAGGCATCTAAAGATGCAGTCTCCCAAAGGAACTGGTCCAAGATGACTTCAGCCATATTTCTGTCACTTTTAAACCTGGCCACCTGAAAGGAGTAGTCCTACAGTTTCTTACCCAGTAAGCATCGCTGCTTTTTTCAGTGATGGGTGAAAGAAGTGACCAATAATTTACATGTTCGAGCTGACAAGTTGTTATTTTAGCGAAAGCAAACATGCACACATGGTTTGACATGAGGAAGCCGCTCACAGAAATGCTCGACAACCTCTATCAGAGAGTCCTCAGTCCACACACATGCGTGAAATATGCAGAGCAACATGCACAAAGACTGCATGCTGCCAGTGTAGTCAGCACTGTAGTTTTTTTAACATGTGTAGTGTTCATGAATCAAACCAAACCATTTGGAGATTCTTATTGATAATGGTGGCTGACACACACATATTTTACATTTTGACAGCAGTGAATGGTAATGACAGTTTTAAGAGGAGGGTCAATTTGGACACCTGTTTTTCATTTTGCAGCTGCTTGTTCTCCTCACCCACTTTGACAATGGGCCAAGGCTCATTTAGCAGTCCCCACTGGTCACCCATGACCCCCCCATCCTTGGGAGTCTCTGCACCTTTATCTGCTGACCTCTTTCAAAATGTCAGTTTCTCTCCTAGACTGTGCTGCTTTTTTTACAGATCCCTCTCACTCTGCTGCGAGAGGTTAAGGTTACTTGTAATGGAGGTAAATCTTACAAACCTATGAATTTCTCCTATCTTTCTTGCTCTTGTTTTCCTCCCCTTTTCTCCGTGTTTTATTCTCATTTCCAGTACCTAGAATGTCTACTGAACCAGTTCTCTTCTCTGTTCTCTCTGTGTTCACTCAGCTGTTTTTTCGCTCATTTAGAAGGGCAGATTAGGAAGAGTTACACCAAGAGTTTAATGTAAACCATAAACTTTGTATCCATCAGTTCTCCCTCAAATTTTTGCAAGCTTTTGTAGTTTCTTAACAACTTGCAGTTATGATCTGATCCAGGGTATTTTGGGTGATAATGTGACTTGATTTTTCACATTAAGTTCAGTTTTGGTTTGGAAAAGAAGCCACGACTTCAGGCATTTTAAGAATGATACCTGTTAATGTGTAACTTGGCTTACTATTGCCTTACTAAGCAAGGCAAATATTTAACAGACTATCAGTAAAGTGTCAGGTTATTGTTCTATTTTCACTCCTGTCTGTAATTGGTTAATCCAATTCATATTTATACAGTAGTTTCATGATTCCACACATTTGAGTAATTCATTTAAGAATGTGTTTTTGTGATCTAGACTCTTATGATATTCTGTATTGACTGAGAACTGCTCTTAGATCCAAACACACATTTGGTACCACAAAGACACACTAGAATAGAATGGTGTCAAAAGGCAAGTATATACAAAAGATATGACATCTATGTTTGTCGTTTTTCTCTCTTTTTCCAGGGTGTATGGATAGTTTGTCTCTGTTATGCAGTCAGCTGGAGAAGGTCACTTACTAATCAAAAAGATGTTTTGTCTTTACGTATCCCCAGGTTACGGCACCAGGCGCACAAAGAGCTATATGCATACAAACAAGTAAGGACTCCAGTGACACACACATGCACAAAAAACACACACATACACCGCAGTTTGGAAATTTGAAATCATACAGGACCTGTTGTCCAGCAAAAAAGTGTGATTCCCTTAAAAAAAAATCTGCTCAGCTGGCAGCTGCAGGTATTTCACGGGTTTAGGCCATTTCAAAAATAGTGGCAGGTTTTTGGTGAGCGCAGCTGTAGTACCAAAAATTCTGATTTGCACTGAGGTGGAAAATCAGGTTCACAGCAAGTTGGCATTGGAGTGTGTCAGCTGTGTATAACCTGAAAAACTACTAACAATGGAGTGAAGGAAGGCATACCATCATGCAAAACCACATGATGTCAAAGTTAAATACGGGCTCACACACACAAAAGCACAAACTGCTATTTGTTGCCCTATGTACGTATTGTACTGCCAACTAAAAACATTAATTTGTCTCTCTCTCTCTCACACACACACATTATTATAAATCATATCTCTTTGTCCTTTACTGTTTTCCTAGAGGAACTGCTATCTGTGAGCTTATTACAGTGTCAGCCAGTGACTAATCTGTCCTTCTTATCCCTCTCAGGTCATTCAGAAGGAGAAAGTAAAAGAGCTAAATTTGCATGAGGTAAGCGCTCATCTTTGTTTAGATGTTATCAGTTGATGACACTTTAACACCCAAAACTGTTCCTGTTGACACAAGGAGTATCTTGTGGGCAGAAGATTCTGTAAATTAACTTGACAAGTACACACTGCACCGTTATATATCCCAGTTATGGACTAAGCAGTCATGTGCTATGTCATTTTAACAGTACTTCAGCCACAATGTACAAACTACTAATTTCATCTTTTTTGTATGTCTGTTCTCTTGGTTGTGCACTTGAACAGAAACTCATAATGTGCTGGTCCCTCTGTTGGTCTGCTACAATTCTTCATCTCAAATTTATGATGTTCTTAATGGTCCATAGCTTGATGGACAGTAAAGGTGGACAATAAAAGGTTCCAAATAGTACACAATACTGTTATGTAATTTGCATCAGGAACAAACACATGGCTTGTCGGAACATCTCATGACAACCAGTAATGATGGGGCTATTTGCTTATCTTGTTTTGCAGCAGCGATGACATTGATATTGTCATTTGTCATTGAACACATTTGTCTTGAACCACGGTCATGTGAAAACTGGCATCTTGTGGTCAAGTCAAGAGTGTCCTCCTGACCGTTCCTACCGTTACGTAACGCCACATCAGCTCGGTTGGAAAATCGCAAATGGCAAACAGCATGTACATAAAGCAACAGCACTGGCTTTGCAGTGGAGAGATAGTAGCCCCCAGCCAAGAGCACCATCTCTTTAACACTGCAGTGCAAATGAAATGTCAACAATAGCATCTTTATGTGTGCTTTGGCATGGGGCTAAAACCAGTCTGTCAGCAGCGTTGGAATTTCCCAGTGTCCCATCGGGCTTCAGGCGGTTATTGTTTATGTTATTTGTGAGAAAGAGAAAGCATCAGTCTGTGACAGAATACCCAAGCTGTGTTTATTTAAGGACAATAATATACTCACAGAGACGCACTAGACTGGGTGGATGACCAAGACTCCCACACTGAAGGATCACACTGGAGACATGAATATAGACCGAGCTGCAGGGATCCAGTCTCAGGGTTTTCATGGACTATCTACAGTAGGAGTATTGATATGGGATCAGTTTACTGCTCAAGTCATGTTCAGGTTTGTATGATGTGCAACCTGACCAGTTATCCTATATGTTAAACCCACAGGTCTGACCCCCTTTAACCCTCCCATATGTTTTGTGTAAAGAATACTGATGTAAAGAATTAATGTCATACAATATGGCATCAGTTTACAGTAAACTGCTGTGTGCCACTGTTGTTGCACAGTGTCCATGTGTCAACATCACAGGAATTACTGCAGATTAATGTGTGTGGCCTTCCAAAGCTTTCAGAAGTTTTACCTGATTTGCAAGTATTTGTTTCATCAATGCTCCCTGGTCACAGATACTAGAAAAAATGAAGGCCATACTTTCTTTCTTTCTTTCTTTTTTTCGTGCATGGCGTCTTTAACTTAAGTTTACAGGGTTAATTGGCTTAATCGGGGAAAAAACAGTTTCTGTCAAAAGTTTGCGAAAGGGGGCCAGATCTCAGCTGTGAGTGTGACACCGCAGACGAGGCTCTGGAATGAACAAAAACAATGATCCATTCACCAGAGAGCAAAGCAGACATCTTAATAGAGGATTGTTCGGTGTCCAAAAATCCACAGGATGGAAAGCTAAGAGCCCACATGCCTTTCTTTTCACCCTCACTTGTCCATCCACTCCCCATAAAACAGAGCTGAGAAAAAGAAAATCGTAATAAATAAAAATAATAAAAATAGTAATAGTTGCAGGGGTTGACAGTCATAAAACAGCTAAATTAAAACCCTTTTTATGTCCCATCCTGGTTGGTTAAGTTTGATGAAGTGAATACTGTGTGGATTTCATTTTTGCAATTTCCAAAAATCCATCTTTTCAGGGTATAGGACCTCATTTTCCAACACCTTGAGAGTTATTTTTGTACCTCAGCCATCATCTAAGATATACTTATTTTCATAGTACTTGGTGCAATATGTGACATTCATTATCGTTGAATCATAAAGATACCCAAGTAACTGAGCATATGTAATTGGTGAATTACCTTATAAAATGTATAAATATGAATCTGCTCGTTTGTACATAAGTACAACTGATTTGCATTTGTAGAAAAGGTGTATGTAAAAAATGTAGTTGTGTAGAAAATATTTGTATTCGTAAAAAGAAAAAGAAGTTTTGTGAACGTTTGTACACAATCTGCCTATCAGGATTTCCTCAATGACCCTACAAAGGTCACTAACTGGGGATATTTGACCACTAAAAACATGTTATTGTCTTTTGCCTCAGATTAGGCTTTACTATGTTCCACTTGACTCAGGTTGGGCTGGATATCCATTGTGGTGTGGCTCACTGTTATGACTCTTAATTCTTTAAAAGCTTTCAGTCGTTCTAACACTAGTAGCTAGGATACAGAATCTTAAAAAGTTGCTTCTTTAAATCCAGCACAGTGATCTCTGACAGATTTCCTCCTGAAAGGAGCCTTCAGATGCTAACTGAGCTGAAACTGAACAAGTCCCCAGTGTTTATTGAGTCAGAGTTATGTAACAGAACATATTTGGTCAGTCACTGCTGTTTTGCTTGTTTCAATTTTTTTGCACATGTTGGCCATTTGTCGACGTGTACTTGACCTTTGCTGTTTGGATACTTTATTTTCCCAATCGACAGACACAAAAACTCAGATTAAGACCAAAGTTGTTGTTGAAAGATTCAAAGTTATTGCATCGTCCTCCTCACAAAATCTCTCTGACTCCCCCTCTCCCTTCCAGATATGTGCAGTGTGCTTGGAGGAGTTCAAACAGAAAGACGAGCTGGGGATTTGTCCATGCAAACATGCCTTTCATAGGAAGTAAGTATAACGGTTTTGTTGACTTTTGTACACACGCACACACACGCAGAGTGAAAAGACACATGGATCAGTACACAACTCCTTAACCAAATAGTACATTTTCATTTATCCTTAACTGCTCTTAACCACATTGCAAAGAACAAAGAGAAACAACATTTCTGTGATGAAATTCAATGAGTTATTGTCAAGTCATTACACAGATGAAGTGTGTGATGTGTACTATTCTAATTCACGAGTTATGCATAATTTAGTTCAAACGGGTAAACTTTCATAAATTCTCATTCTCATCATCATTACAAGTAAAGTGAAATGTTTCAAGCCCTATTATATATATATATCTATATCTTAAATAATAATAATAATAATAAATTTACTGTGTTCTAATTTTTTTCAGATTATGGGGTAGTTTGTAATTAATAGATGATAATTATATATTTTATATATATATACTATAATATCTATTATATTATACTTAAAACTAATGGCAAGTGTGTGTAAAGTACTGCACAGGACACAATGAACCTGAGCCAACTTTACCCCCCCCCACCACCACCACCACCAGCAACAGTGGTCACCACTCACTGAAACCACTGCATAAACACTCCTTCTCGTGTGTGAGCAAATAAAGCCGTGTTGTTTTACAGACATTCCAAGCAGACCACGACCAAATAAAAATGCAGCAGTTAAGAACATGCTATCTTCTCATATTCCCAAGTACAGAAAACCGACAGTGCCTGTTGCTATGTCCATTTCATGCCCATGTGCTTTTAAGAGTCACAATTCAAGTTTGATTGAATTGTTTCGACAGCTGCATTACCTTATTGGTCTTACGAACCCCATGCTTACTCACCTGTGCTTCAACACATCCACTACAGCAAAGTGTGAAGGCTGAAACCATCAATTATTGGCATTATTGTTTTGGGGTTATTTTCTCAATTAATGGATCAATTGTCTGTTGTCTAAATATCCCAAAAATAGTGGGGGTGAGTCCAAGGTGATGACTGGTCAACGGTCCTGGGTGTGTGCGTCTGTGTGTGACTTCAGCATATTCAGCCACAGCATGATATCCTGTAGAAATGAAAGGGCTGGGGCTACTGTGGACTACAGGGTTAAAAGGAGTGCATATGCCACTAACCAGCATTTAATTGATAATCCAAATTGACTCAATTTTTAATCTTGAATAAATCCCACATTGAGACCCTGGAAAGTGGCTTTATAGGTTTGTAGTTCTTCACAGAGAACACGGGTTGTGGTGAAAACTTGGCATATACGATAGATTCCAATAATAACATGTTTTGATGCTGGAAAAAAAATCCAAAGGAACATCCAAAGAAAATCAAACCACGCCTGCAATGAGCTCCACTGAGACTGGAGTTTATAGCTTGAAAAATGCTATGTACCATGACAATAAAGCTGTTCTGTTTCTGAATGATCACAAACGTATAGTATCTGTGACATTCCTATTTGTTGCTAATTAGCTGCAGGTTTGCACACATCACATAGTGTAGACTGTGTCTTTACTGTATTGTGAGGCTAGAATTGTGACTTAACCATAGTTACATGTGTAGTCCTGCTTTCCTTACCTTAACTCAGACGTGCCTTCTTTCTTCCAGGTGCCTCATTAAGTGGTTGGAGGTGAGGAAAGTGTGCCCGCTGTGCAACATGCCCGTCTTGCAGCTCGCCCAGCAAGCCGGCAGCACGGATCCCCCTGTGCCAATACAGCAGCCTCTGCCCGGCATCGAGAACCTGGTGTAGCAGAATCGGACCCCTCTCAGACAGTACACTACAGACACACAAACACATCCCATCACTCATACTCTCACCTGTACAGGTACACTTTGGTATGAGCCTGTGGACAAACCAGAGTTACTGGAGTTTCTGCGTGGATCCTCACAAAAGTGGTGAATCAGCAGCCACCATCACCTCTCTTATCTTTGCATTGGTTCACAAAAGGATTCCCTGATATCAGCTTTGACTGATAATCAACTGTTTTCATGTTTTTCTTTTTGCGGACAATGAAGAAGAGTTGATGGAGAAGAAGTTTCCCTCTCGGCCATGGTGTGGTCGATAACTTTTTCACAACCAAAGCACTTTTCTGGGGACACCAGCTAAAGACCAGGATAAAAAAAACAAAAGCCAAGAACTACAATACACTAAAATATAAATTGTTTTGTTTTTTAACAAGCACTTTACAAGAAGTCAAACTTAATTGCTTGTGATCGTAGCAGCAAGGTCATGTTTTTATACTTTATCATTAACTATTATTTCTGTGCACAGTGCAAAGGCACATGGGTTTTAATTAGTAAACTTTGACTTTTAAACAAAAAATATATATATCTCAAAGGGACAACAATACTTATGTTGGTAGATGTCAGGAAATTTGGACAATGGTTTCTGTTCAAATTGCTCACACACACAGACAAGAAAATAACCTCAGAGCAACCTCAAGACTTAATGTCTGACTAAATGTGAACGGTTTGAATGTGTTGAAGCCCAGAATATTACACATGAACATACAACACTAACACACTTTATATGAAGTCTGTAGAATTTGTTCCCTCATCACCTGTTTCTCATTCATAACAATGTTACTGTTGTTGTTGTTAAACTTTTTCTTTTTTTGCCATTCTGTCAAAACAGAAAGGTGAGACAGTGAACAAAGTTTATTTTCATGAAATGAATTTACCAGGTAACAATCTCTAAATACGAGTTACAAGCCTACATGCTGTCATGATCTCTTTTTTTTGTTGGGAAGACAATTTAGGACCTCTCCAACAGAAAATTGAATTTTAAATTAACTACTTTAACGACTGTGGTTACCTAAGCAGTATTAGTGTGTTTAACTGGAACACTGTCTATAAAACTGTTTCAAAGAACACGCGCCAGTAATGAGGCAATATTAAACAAACATGTTTAAAAATTACACATGTTCCACTTTTATCTTGCTCTGCATCCATCTATTTTATTGAAGCTGAGCTGTGTGAGTGTTATGATGGCTTGACACGCTTCATGAAACAAACTAACAAACTAGCATCACATATCTTTTTAAGAAAAATCTTAATGAGCCATTTTAGGAAGAAATCAGAATGGACTTCTACTCAAAATTATTTCTATTCCTATTTATTTCTTTTTTATTTATTACTCTTTCTTGGTACAGCTGCGTTGAGTGAATGAGATGGCGGGCTGACACCTGCATCACAAGTACTGCCCTCAGCATATCATCAACTTAGCTTTTGCTAAAGATACACACTACTTTGTAAAACAGACACATGCAGAGAGGGAGGGGTGCAACCCCCCATCCACTGCCTGGGTCAGCGGTCAGCAGGTTGTAATGAAGCAGCATTTTCATTCATACACACAGACACACAAACCTACAGGGTAGTTCAGCTTTTTTGGCTGCAGCATTCTGGTGCTTTCACCTCGCTCCCTCTCTCTTTCTGTACGGTACAGGGTGCTTTTTGTGTTGTGCCACACATACAGTAACTCTGAGCCTGGCTTTTGTGTGTGTGTTTTTGTCCTCATCTCTTTTAAGCTGCATTTGGTAACTGTGTTGTGGGGAAACATGCTGATGTAAAAGGGGGCTTCAAAAAGCTGTGCTTCACAGTCATGGACCTAAGATAACTTGGAGATTGTCTTTTACCTGTGATATGTATTGTCCAGTGACAATCATACATCATGCATCATCTTTAAAGGCACAATCCATTATCAAGTGTAAATAAAAGAGTGGTTCCACTACTTTGAAAAAAAGAAAAGTCTGCTATCAGGACTAACACAATTAAACACTGTAGACAAAATTTTAATCTAATTTTGTATTGTGTTCTGGTGCTGTAAAAGGCTTTTGTTGTTGTTGTTGTTGACGAAAAAAATAATAACAAAACAGTTTTTTGGAATTCTGATGAGTGAAGAAAGATACCACAATCTAATTTCTCACTCAAAGCCATCAAATACCTTTGTGAATATACACTATCTCAAACTTAAACAGTGAAACATACTGATTGTGCCTTTTATAAACACCCTTTTCCCAGTTAGATTTTATCCTCTTTACCAGAGACGCTGTCATGGTCAGGGCTGCACAGCTTCCCCGCACATGGGCGGTTTGACATGAGATAATGCGCTTCACCCTCTGTGGCAGTAAAGCTTTCTTACTCTCACCTCTGCGGTGTGAATGTCTGCCCTCTCCCCACAGTGATGATTGTGGTGGGGTTCAGAGCATGCAGCGAGGTGACAATGTCAATACTGAGATGAGAGCAAAAGCTGGAGCCTATGTTTCATTTGGTTGTTCCCACACCCTAAAAGAGCTCCAGTCCTCCCATGTAATGTTATGCTGTATATGCTTACGCTTCAAACACAAATGTCCAAGAAACACTTTGTCCACATTAGCCTTATCTGAACAAAAACTGCCTCGATTACTAAAAAAGGAAAAAAAAGACCTGGGCTGTGTTAATTGGCGATATCACGACCTCTTCACTCTACGGTGTATTGATGATTTACTTTGTGATTGAAGTGCATCACATGCATCTGTCACTGAAAAGGTTGGGATTTCATGTTGAACAAATATGCAAGGAAAGGGCCTTTTTCAGTATGCTGTGCGATACATGTTTGGTGGTCATGTATTTGGGTGACTAGGACTAATATCTCGACAAATATCAGAAAGTGAGACTGACATTCTCAGTCGAACATTATTCCCCAAAACTTCCCTGTCTAAACTACACAATGATTTGTTATTCTGCCACCGTCCCCAAAATATTATATATTTTATAGCTCAGAGCTAATAAAAGTCTTAAAGCTTTGTTCCTGCTAATTGTTTTGTCTTTTGAATGTAAGGTTCACACCAGAGAAAGAAAAGAAAATGAGATTTAATGTGAAAGCATGCTATTTTGCATAGTGAAATTGCCTCTGATATCACCATTGTTAAATGTATGTAGACAGTAGTGTTAGTAGTAGTGTATTTATACATAAGGTGCACAAGAAATGCCCCTTCATATAAACTAAATGGCAGCTCAACACTTTCTGCCATTTGGCCATCGTAAGTGTTGTGTTTGATTGTAAACACTTTCAGCCTTTCCACCTGTGCTCCCCTGTTTCCCTCCTGTGTGCCGTCCTACTTCCTTCCACTTAAAACAAAAGTGCCAACCACGAAATGAAATGTCACGAATTAAAGTCTGAGCCAATAAGAAAGAAGGTCCTGCATTTTGAAAAGAGGAGAAAAAAATGAGGCGTTAGATAATGGCCAAAAAAGAAGGGAAATTGAGGCAGTCATGAATCTAGGAATAAATGGCTTCCCACCAGTGAATCACTGTTGACGTCAGTGCTGCTTCTGAATAATCTGTTAGAAATAGGCAAGACAGAATCAGATGAAATAACAGTCATTCAGGGAGACGACTTCACATCAAACATTTACTGATACTAGAAAACATCTGAATGACGGCATCAGAAAGTCATTTATGTGATTGTCCCTTCAGGGTGCAGTGCCTGATGGTAGACAGTGTTCTGGCAGAATATGACAAAACTCTCCAGAGTTTTTTTAAATAATAAACTGGTACACTTTCCCTTTATAGATGAGGGGTTCCATTATATTTCCATGGCTGGTTTTAGCGACCAGACCATTTAGGATTCTCTATCACTGCCTCCCTCAAGTGAACTTTTTTCTTGTTTGTACAGTGTGTTATTTATTCCTCTCAGCTCTCGTAGTGCCCTCACAACTCACAAATACCCTGCCCCCTTGTCCAAACAAATCCTCCCACCTTTACCAGCATATCTGAGTATACCAACCCCCAACCCCCCAAACACCGATTATGTTTGTGGACTCTCACAGACATTGTTTGTAAAACTAAAAATTCTGCAGCAGAATATTTTTGGAGACAATTGCTGTACAGTATTTGTAAGCTCTATTTTTGTATATGCTTTTTTGGAGAAAATAATATACTTTTTTCTTTTCCTGATTTTTTGCTAATTTCATGTTTATTCATTTTAAGAAAATGTTGCATGTGACTGACTTGAATTGTAAATAAAATTTCCAAGGTTTGGAAAGATTTGGGCAATTTTCCTTTCATACATGTTCAAAATGTATTTAATCAAGGCAATCACCCTGATCATGATCCAATAATATTTTACAGATTTCACAATGGCTTTGAAAAGTATTTGGATGCTGAGTCTGGTACTCTAGAAAGTACTGAATGAGGTATTTCAATGTTTTAGATACACTTACGAGCATTTCTAAGTATATTTTTGCTTTGTCGGTATGGTTTCAGATTTACTTATGAACTGATCTCAAATAAACTCACAGGATAAATGTCATTTATTGGTCTTTACTGCAACTAACTCTTGGACATTGGCTGGAGAAAATTTGCTGCAACATTTGTGCAATAGCACCATCTTGTGGGTAAATAGTGTTTGTTAGAATTATCTGCATTAACTTGTCTACCTGAAGACAATGTTCACATTTTACGTATGACTACACTTTTTGACAGTAATGTATCAGACCCCACGACTTTGAGGCCTTCCTGAAGAAGGCTTTAACTGGGATAAGTCACTGAAAGGATATTTGCCACCCCAAAAAAGCCAATACTGAAACAATGGAGACACCTGGTGGTGATAACCTGAATTTTTGACAAGTGGTAGTTCAACTATTGTTCCTTGGCACACCAACATCTTAAGCCTGAAAAATCAAGCAGACATGCAAAAGATACTCTTTAAGATAAAAAAGGACATTTTAATATGCGCTTGACTGTTCACTCATGAACATGAGGATCAATGGCATTCAATACGACATGTATCGTTTCAGGTGGTTTCACAACTGTTCACACTTTATTTCTGCGACTGACAAGTCTCATGACTGCGATGTGACATCAGCGACTCTTGGTGGGTAGAAAGTGTGTTAAAATTTCTGTATGTAACCTACAGTATGTTTGAACATACATGAGTATTTTATCTCGCACTAAATTCTGTTTATTTTGTGTTTTTAACTTGTGTTAATGTGTCGGTGTGTTAATTAAGCCAGCCATCTCTTCTGCGGGGTTAATTGACATTGACTTTGGCTTTTAGCTTATTCAAAGGATTCAGTGGATGTCTATGGTCAAAGTTAGCGTGCATCAATTGATAAAAATTACATATAAACCTCCTCAGCCATGTACAAAAACCAGTAAGTCTTTTGTTTAGTTTATTTTAATAGATTATTGATTATCTGATTACTGATTATTACCACCTCTACAACCATCCACTGAGAAATCCCAACCACCATCACCATGCAATGATGCAACTACTAACTATTTTAATTCTGTTCTGACATTAAAACTTGACGGTATTATTGGAGTCTACTGTGTAGCACCTTACTTACTATATATATATATATATATATATACACACACACACAAGTACAAGTACATATATATATACACACACACACACACACACAAGTACATATATATATATATATATATATATATATTAAACTATTTCTTGTATTGAGAAGCCATTTATTGGGCTCATTTGTAAATAAAATGTGTCTTATCATTTCTGTTGTGATTCAGACATCCAAATACAAGACATTCAGGTGAAGTATTAAACAGATGCATGTTTATTATTTCAGTCTTTATGTTAAATCTTTGTCAGCCTTGTTCCTCTTCTGCCCTTTGCCTTTTACTTTCTGATTCTGTGACTTCTGCAGCAGAGCCAGTGTGTCTCTCTTCTCTATTTTCCTGAGCTGTTTCTTCTTCATCCTCTTGATCTTTGCTGTATTCCGGATCTGTGATACAAATGAGACAAGAGAAACCTGACCTGACGATTCTTAGGTATTGTATTGAATTTGAGAGCACTTATATGAACAGAAGATAACGTACCACTTGCACAATCTCTGCTTTGCGTTCATTCTCTGCACGTCGTTTTAAGTTGTCTTCTCGCCGTTTCCTCTTTTCCTGTTAAGGCACAAGAAAAAGAAGACATTAAAGGGCGCAAGAGCTTTCATATTACAGTGGCCAATCAGAACTGCATCGCAAATCATTATCATACCTCTTTTTGTTTGGCTTTCTCCTCTTTCAGCTGCAAAGAAAAGTGTTTCACCAGCTCCTTCTCTCGCTTCGCCTCCATCTTCTTTTCCCAGGAGGAGCTCAACGGCTTATCTCTGACCAACGCAGAGAACCTGGAGGCAAACCCCACAAACATTTATCAGGGCAACTGATAAGACAAGAAACTTTCTAACGGTGTTTTAAATTTCCATCTGTCCACATACAGTACAGTAAATACAGTACATTTGGACAGATGGCTTTCACTGGACAGGCTCGGTACAGTTCTCAATATGATTGAGTTTTTGTACCAATACATTTTTCCAATATCGTACTTTTTTGTTTAACATAAACACCTGTGAGGATCAGCCGAGGGGGAAAAAACACTTAAAGATTTAGTAAATACTGGATTTGTGGACTAAATTGTCTCCACCTCTGCTTGTTGCGGTTCTTCCACACTCTTCCAGATTTCGGTTTCCCCAGCGGAATGACCGGGTTTTGTTTCCCACTTGGGGCCAGACGAGGTTTCTTCTGTGGGACGACCTCTGAAGTCGTTGGGGCCGTTTCCGCCGGCGCAAGCTCTTGCGGATGACCGTCTCCGCCTGCAGGCTCTAACTCGGTGCCCGGCCTCGGTTCGGCAGACAAACTGGACTTCTCCTCAGGCAGACTCTCAGGTTTCATCTCTGTCTCCTCTGTATTTTTCTCTTCCACCGCTGGCAGCTCCTGAAGCACAGACTTCCTGGTTCTCCGGCCAGGAGTCCTCACCGGAGCATCGGAGTCAAGCAGTGCGGCAGGAGTGCGCACTCTGCGGCCGCTGCGGGTCCGCCTGGTCTCCGGCGGCGGATCCTGGACGTCCTCCTCCACGTGTCCCACTTCAGGCGAGGTATTTTCTTCTGGCATAGCTTTCTGTCTCCTCGACATATTTTCTAATTAAGTTGACTACACCACATTACTCTGATAAACGTCTATACCCACGTGTGATCCGCACTTGAGATGTGTATGGTGGGACGTTTCCGTTTCAAAGACGGATGTAAACAACACGAGAGATCTTTACCGCCCCTGCAGGTCTGGAGGGGAACTGTAAATATGAATTGACGCTTGAACGAAGCCCTGTATCCTCTGTAATCCTGCTCCCGTTAGCACCAAACCTTTTTGCTTTGTACTTTTTCGATGATATATGTATATATATATTTATAGATAGACGCCCCTCCTTTGGAAAGGTTAACATTTTCTGTCTTTTCAACCCATCCCGCTGCTTCCATTGTATTATTTTTCTATTTTTTTTAAAACTGATTTTGATTTAGTAATTTCAACTGTACACTAGAGTAATTCCAAACCCCACATGCGCGAGCTGGTCCCTTTTACCTATTATAATATTTTGTTATAAAGACGCGTGACACTGACAACTACTGATCAATGGGCGTTCCTACACTATAACGTTACCACAGCGTCACATGACTTTACTTCCGCAACTCATGATGCTAGTTTCAATTCAAACGCCACAGTGTACTCAGGGAAGTAAAGTACTGTCGCTAAGTAATTGATACATGTAAAAATTGCGTTAATTAAATTTTGCACTTGATACGGGACAGCAGGGGAAGACCCATCATGTCTCTGCTCAGAGATGGATACACGCTGCTGCTGCTGCTGCTGCTACTGCTGCTGTTTGGACAGTCGGTAAATACCTTCTGTATTTCTTTTTTGGCTTTGGTTTTTACAGGTTTTAGTAGTTCTCAGTATTGTGGGAGCTGCAACCCCACAGCCGCAGGTAAACCACACAAAAATGACATGGGACTTAATAATGGTTTCTGATCTTGAAAAAGGTTTACCATAAGTGATATTTTGAACAGGGGAGAGCATGTTCCGTTATTGTCAGCTGACTAAAATAAACCCATTATTAATCTGTTAATAATTAAACCTGTATTTTATGGTCCGTGATACTGAACAGCCTCTTAAAACACACTCAACCTTGTTTAAAATAGGTTGTTTTGTATTGTAGGTACAGTATCCTACATTGACACATTATCTATTTTCATTTGACTTCAGTAGACAAATCAAACTGTCATTTTTAGTAACACAATTGAGATGTCAGCCATGTGCCAATAAAAATATGAAGCTTTGATGGTCATCAACAAACAGATTTGGTTTTCTACTCATAATTATCACTCCAATACCTATAAATGCAATTCTGATTCTCATCATGTCACATTCATCTGCAGGCTGGTGCACCCCGTTCATTCAGCGTGGATTATCAGGGCGACTGCTTTCGGAAAGATGGGGAAGAGTTTCGCTTCATATCAGGAAGCATCCATTACAGCAGGATTCCCATGGTCTACTGGAAAGATCGACTGCTCAAGATGTACATGGCAGGGCTGAATGCCATCCAGATGTAGGTTTACCTCATGTCTCAGTCCTGGATGGCTTTGCTCTGACGTTGTTTTGCTGTTTCAGTCTCAGTCTCCCATTCGGACTGTGTCATGTTGCCATTGTCTTCAGTACAAAAGCTGATCAAGGAAGGAATCAATATTGGTACCAAGTTGATTATTCTGGTTAATTCTGATTGCAGTTCATACAAAATGATGAAATGATGTGGGTTGTTGTAACAGCATTAAGAGCATTCATGGTGTTTGTGTGTATAAGTCAGCCACAAGATACAGCCTACGAAAATACTTATACTTTATTCATTTTAAAGGTACATTCCTTGGAACTACCATGAGGAATCTCCGGGCAAATACAATTTTACTGGAGACAAGGACGTGCAATATTTCCTTCAACTGGCCCAGGACATTGGCTTACTTGTCATCCTTCGGCCGGGACCATACATATGTGCAGAGTGGGACATGGTGAGTCAGAAAATATATATGCCTGGTGGTTAAGAGCATTCAAAGCCAGTTAGAAAATACTCTGAATGTAACCTCTTAGTTTTCAATATCAGTTCTGAATTTTACTGTATGAGGCTGAGTCAAACATACTGAGCATACCACTTCCTCTGCAATGATTGTTCCATTCCAGTGACACAGAAGGTGAGTGTAACTTAAAATAAATTGTATTTCAATCATTTTTGTCCAGTGACCCCATACAAACCGACGTAGGTTAACTAACACTTAAAATGTATATTTTACTATATACTGTATTTTGCATTCCTGTAATCCCTTGATTTTAATATGCAGCTAGGCTCTATGCTGTATGAGTCATTTTATTGTATAAAGATGTTTAGATTACACCCAAAAGAACTTGACATTGCTTGTGTTATTCTGTGAACAGGGTGGACTGCCTGCATGGCTTCTCAACAAGAAAAACATTGTGCTGCGATCTTCAGATCCAGGTGAGAATCCCTTTAATATAGAATGAGGGACGAGTGAATTGCCTGCTGCAACATATCCAACACTTTGTGTTTTTCAGATTACACTGCAGCAGTAGATAAATGGATGGGGAAGTTGCTGCCCATGATGAAGCCTTATCTGTATCAGAACGGTGGTCCTATCATCTCTGTACAGGTGAGTGGGTTTGGGTTTTATGCATGTTATGCATCAATGCAGTACATATTTCAATACAAAAAATAACACCTCCTTCCTGATGTGCCTTTGTTTGGTAGGTGGAGAATGAATATGGCAGCTACTTTGCTTGTGACTACAACTACCTGCGTCACCTGACCAAGCTGTTCAGGTCTCACCTGGGCAGGGAGGTGGTGCTCTTCACCACAGATGGGGCTGGGCTTGGCTATCTCAAGTGTGGCACAATACAAGATCTCTATGCCACTGTTGATTTTGGGCCTGGTGGGTGTCAGATCCCTCTTTGGCAATGAAAACCTTATTCAGGTTACATGTCTTGATAATCACTGTTTTAGTAAGGTAAGGTTTGTACGTTGGATGTCATTAGGTAAGATTATATTGTAGAAGTAACAGGAATTAAGATGCATCAGGGAATTTTTTGTGATTCAAAGGACCAGTTTATTGTTTTTTTCTGTACAATGACTCATTTCACATTTATATTAGTCAGAAGTCATGAGGAAGTTGGAAAAATACATGTGTGTTCATCTTTGTCCATTCTCCTAGGTGCAAATGTAACTGCTGCCTTTGAGGCACAGAGACATGCTGAACCTCATGGACCTTTGGCAAGTATTTCTCCTTGATACATATTGTAATCTCTGATTTTAACAGCACTATATTTTTTTTGGATGCTCACGGTGTTGCTTCTTTTTATAAATCTCAGGTGAACTCTGAATTTTACACTGGTTGGCTGGACCACTGGGGATCACCTCACTCTGTCGTGTCATCTGCCGCAGTGGCAAAGTCCCTGAACACGATACTGGCCACGGGAGCAAACGTCAACCTGTGAGTCTACAGATTTCTGGGAAAGGTTTAGACACACGTATGCAGGCAGACACTGTGATATGGAAAGGCCAGCAAATATAATAAGTGATAGTAATTATGATCCATATGTTATTTGGACTCACGTGAGAAAAATGCATCCAGTTTTGCAATTAAATGAGACATGACCAACATTGTGATGCCCTCACCTCAGTAGTATTGCACATCTGTTTAAAAAATGAAGAAAAAAGAAAAAAGATCCTAATTGCAGTGAATGAAAGGAGGCAAGGAGCCCCATGTCTTCTTTTTGTAGTCTGAATTTATCAAACCATCTCTCCTCACAGGTACATGTTCATAGGAGGAACAAACTTTGGATACTGGAATGGTAAGCATACCTGCACAGACCTGTTGGACTCTTAGTGACTCACAGCAAAGCTACTTGTGCCCTTTTCATGTTGCCTCCTCTTAATCAACCTCAGGTGCCAATGCACCATATAGCCCGCAGCCCACGAGCTATGACTACGATGCCCCGCTTACAGAAGCAGGAGACCTCACAGAAAAGTACTTTGCCATCCAAAAGGTGATCAAAATGGTATGTACACCAGCATAGACTTCCATTATACTTGCCAGTAGGAGTAACCTTAACATTTAATTTCATTAAATCATGTCTTTGAACTTACACATGTCATCTAGAAGAAATAATGCATCTTCCTACAATAGTACCGTAAGATACCAGAGGGACCAATCCCACCAACAACCCCAAAGTATGCATACGGAGCCGTTGGGATGAAAAAGGTAAGACACTGTGTTTCTATTAAGTCTGTTCTGTATTTTTGAGTTATAAAGCCTTTACTTTGTGAAAGAATTACATATTGTTTATTGCAACTCACTACTGAAAGACTTTTTCCATTTTTTCCTCATGATTTAAATGTCAAGAATAAGTGTTAAAAAGTGCCACTCTCCCACCACAGCTCCAGACAATAACAGATGCCTTAGAAAAGCTGTCTTTCTCAGGCCCAGTCAAAAGCCTGTATCCTCAAACTTTCACTGAACTGAACCAGGTATCATTTAATGTCTTTGTGTTTTTAAAAAAATGCTAGTTGCTATTTCTATTTCAAAGTTCACCAGTAATAATCATTAATCTGTATTTACTTGTTGATTTGTTAATATTTTCCCCTCTGTACTTTAGGCTTTTGGTTATGTTCTCTACAGGACCACTCTGCCTGTTACCTGCAGCACACCAACTCCCCTGTCGTCCCCACTGAATGGGGTCCACGACAGAGCTTATGTGTCCGTGGATGGGGTGAGTACTCCTTTTTATTTCATTTTTACATTTAGACAAAGTTCTTGTATGGCTGATTGTGTTTAGGCAACTCTGAACACGCAAAGTGCTTTGTAGGAACAACCTTTTTTTTTTAATAAAATAATTTTTTGGTCTGTCCGCATAACCGTGCTGATTTCCTTTCAAGGTGGCTGTAGGGATTCTTGAAAGGAACAAAGCCATAAGTGTAAATGTGACAGGGAAGGCTGGCAGTCAGGTGGACATACTGGTGGAGAACATGGGTCGAATCAATTATGGAAGAGACATCAACGACTTCAAGGTTTTCTTGTTTTTTTTTTCCTTTTCACACCTACTTCAGAGTTACTGACTGTGCGTTAGAATATACAATAAGGGTATCACAATACTTTATTTTTGTTTTTAAATGAAAAAAATACAAATACAATCTAAAGCTATTGTTATGGTTTAATTCTCTTTTTCTGAAAATCACTCAAAAAATTTCATTAAAAATTCCTTAACACTTGTGGGAATAGTGTGTATAAGGATAACAAGTATAAATGGGTTATTTTCTAACTTATCTTTCATGGTTCGTGCTCTTCCCCATATTCTTATCACAGGGTTTGGTGTCCAACTTGACTCTGGGGAAAGACATGCTCACTGGCTGGACCATGTACAGTCTCAGTATTGATGAAGCGGTCAGCCAGGGCCTCCTCTGGGAAAAAGAATCTTCACCGACAGACCCCCATCAACCCACTGGCCTCTCACCTCCAGCCTTCTATGGGGGGAGTTTCATCATCCCTGATGGCATCCCAGACCTTCCTCAGGATACCTACATCAAACTGCCCAAATGGAGGAAGGCATGTTACCTGTATAGGAGATTTAGTTAGAATTCAAAACCTAACTGATTAATCGGTTTATGTAATTTTATTATCAAGCAATCAGTCTGTCTACTTTCACTCTAATCACATATGAACCACATTATTTGTGCAGTTAACCACAATAACGTGCATGACAGGATAAAGGACAGAAATACTAATGGGAACAGGTATTAGATACCAGTGTATGAACACAGCAGATATGGTCTAGGTGTGAGTAAAATGCATGTTGTTTGAAAGTATCATTTAGCATTGTTTTAGGGGTGGTTCAGTCATTTAAACAGACTAAGATCTATTCTGATAATCAGGTAATTAAACTGTCTCTAAATTTGTGTTTAGGGCCAGGTCTGGATTAATGGCTTCAACCTGGGACGTTATTGGCCAGCCCGGGGCCCTCAGGTGACGCTGTTTGTTCCTGCCAACATCCTCAGCACAGCAGCACCCAACAACGTGACTGTGCTGGAGCTGGAAGAGGCTCCCTGCAACTTGGGGCCATGCTCTGTGGAGTTCACTGACATCCCCATTCTGAACGCAACGGTCCTCTCCCACTACGAAAAGCACCGCAGACTGTTCGCTAAAGACGATTTGTTGTGATGGTAAGGGGAACTCGCTGCCTGAATCAATTTGCACTACTCGCTGATATTACAGACCCAAATCAGCACTTGAGCTCAATGTATGGTTGATTTTTGAAAAGCTGTATTAAATGAAAAGACATTAATATGAGATTTGACATCAGTGAGTGAATGTGTTGCTATGAAATTGAGGAAATGGGATTTTAGCCAAATACAATATTTTACTGTCAGATCAACTTTGGGTGTCTCTACCTCACTGATTCTTTTTCTCTTCACAAAGGGATTATTGCCAATTAAGGCACCACCAAAACAACAAATGTTTTGTTTGTGTGTACAAAAATACATCAGGGAAACTTAGTGCTGGTATTGGTTGCTGATATGAAACTTATATTCATTTTTAAATTACTTTGCATACAACCTGTATAATTAAATGCCTGTCGAGTGTGTGCCTTTCAGTACAAAAAATAAAAACTAAAAAGTATGTTATGTAATGCTTCAATGATCCCCTTTCTTTGTGAAACCAGATGCTGTGTCACCATAAGATAGGTAAAAAAAATCTTTTTAGTTTTCACTTCTGGTAAGGATGGAAATTATAAAGGATGTTAATCTCTGACAAAACTGATATTGAATCTTGAATATGTTAATGATGTGCCCATGTGTTTTTATTTATTAGTAGTATATTTGATGGAAGACAAAGACTTAAGAGTTAGGTTGTTGTCCTTGACGAGAACTGATTACCTTTATGTATTCCTTTTCAACATTCCATTTCTGTAGTGATATTTCTTTAATCCCGCACCATATATACCAGTACGATCTGTGGTGAGCACATAGCTGATGTCCTCAAGATGATTTATCTAATATGTGGTTACACAGTTAGATAGCAGGGCTGGAGTTTATGATTTTAGTACAAAGAAAATAATGATTTTCTAAGGTGGCAGGGCAGCAGAATTTTCTTTGACTTTTCCATAGAATCTGGACATGTGGCGGTCCGAACGCTGTACCAGAAGGGGGCGGTAATGAGCCTAATGAGCGGGTTGCTAATCGCCGATCAAACCCAAGAAGAAGAAGCAGACCAGAAAACTTATTAACAAGGAAGACGGTGGTGTGGCCTGCTGGATACATCACAAACACAGCTGTAGAGCTAATCTTAGGGTTTTTCGTCCAGTGATCAGGTAAAATAACAGTTAAATATTCACAGTCAAGTGCGCAGTGAAATGCGGTAATTATACAGCCCGTTGCCGCTAACTATGAAAAACGTCAGCTAGCGAGTAAGATGCTAGCATTGTCACACAGACGAGGAAACCGTGTTTGCTATTACTAGCGTAATGAACCTTTTATAACATTACTAAATAACTAAAGAAACACGCTAATTTTGTTGTTTTGTACTTTTAGTTTAGTGACAAAGGAGATGTTCAAAAGCACTTGTTAATTAATAATGTAAATATTAACCTGTTTCACTGTCTGTGATTCTCCTCGGCAGATTTTGAGCACCTCCTCGGGACGTGGTTCAACATGCAGCATAAAAGTAGAATGATGAAATAGAATACAATGCTAGGACACCGCACCGCTGTCCTACCGAGTGACAGTAGTTAACAGACATGACGTGGTGCCAGAACACCAGGCGGAAGCTTAATTTCTAGCCATACGATCCAAGCTTCGTAACACAACAGGAGCTTTTTCTCGTATACTAGTGAGCCGCTTCCTCTTGTAGACTCAGGCTCAAAGGAGCTGCTTTCTCTTAGACCATGGTAGATAATCGGTATGCCACCGCTCTGGTGATCGGCTCGGTGCTGAGCCTGCTGGCCACAGTGTATCTTTCTGTGGCTGTGGGGACTCAGCAGTGGTACCAGTACAGCAGTCCGGCAGTCAAAGGCAGCAACATATCCGAGCTCAGAGATGACTTCATCAACGGAGAGTTTGATGAGAAGACCTACAGTGACACCATGTTCCGGCTGAACGGCACCCTGGGCCTGTGGTGGAGGTGCATCCTGGTGCCCAGCCAGTCACACTGGTTTAAAGAGCCAGGTATGATATCGTGCTAAATATGTATGGCTGTATTAAAGGGGAATTTGTAAAGATAACACAATAAGTAGATTATTTAATATACACAAGAAGACGAATAAACAACTCCTTTGCTAATTTAGTTTGCTTAAGTAAAGTTCAGGCAAAAATAGTTCGATGCAACAACATCTCAGGTTCCAGGTTTTGGTGTTACAACATCCTGGGTACATTATAGGATTTAAATTATCACTGTATCTCCAGAGGAGATCATTAGCTGGTATTCACAGAAACCCCAAAATGTAGATATAGGAACCGATATTGTGGTAGACACAGCTTCAGCATCATGTTGCCCGACATCATATCCTGTGTTTTGGTGAATGTTTAAGCTGGCTCAGTTGGATTTGTGCACACTGTCTGCAGATCCAAAGATGGAGACCCAGTGTGTGAGCTTCACCCTTCCTCAGCAGTTTATTCCAAAGTACAAATACCCTGGAAACCACAACAGTGAAGAGGATCTGCTGAGGACATGTAAGTCTACCCCTGTTGAAGTTGTGCCAGGCTTGAAGCAAATCTGTGGTTAAATTTACTGTCCAGCAAATGCCTGTTATTGTACATGGGGTTGATTACTGTCTGTCTGTGCAGACCTCTGGAGATGCCAGTTCCTCTTGCCTTTGGTGTCTCTCGCCTTGGTGTTCCTCAGCGGCCTCGTTGGGGTCTGCGCTTGCCTGTGCCGCAGCTTCACCCCCACCTTGGTTGTGGGGGTGCTCCACCTTCTCGCAGGTGAGTGAAAGAAATGCTGTATATTCCAAACCATTATTCAATCCATAAACTGGTGTAGACTGACACGGTATCCGTCATGTCACCCACAAGTTCTTAAAAGGGACGTTTGGGTTTTGCTTACCACCATTTCAGCATTTACAAACATACGATTGTCAGTCAGTTTTTGACCAGTGGTGGTGCTTGTGCTCTTCTGCTCGTGAGGTGAGTTTTTTTTTCTTCGACATCCTCAGCAGACTGTGAACGATCTATCCATTTTCTTTTACTTTACCACAGTCATAAAAACTCCAAAGGTTTTCTTGTGTTCCCTAATGACACACTGCACTGATTTTGTCTGTAAAAAGAACACAAAATGTAATCCATCATTTGTCACATGCTGAAGTGAAACAGATTAATTTATTATAACAATCACTTTATTCTCTAAGTATATGACACTGGCTATGTAATGTAGCATATCTGCCCTCTTTCTCAGGAAGCTTAATGTTAAGTTTTCACAGAACTGTAATAAAGTTTTCTGACGTTAGAACAGTACTCCCTTAGATGAGGTTGAGTGCTGGGATGAAACCGTACTTGTACTAAATATTAAAGCACTTTAAATGATAGATTTTATTTTTTCTTTGAGTACAATACAGACTTTTTTGAACTGTGTGTGTGCTGAAGCAAGAAAATTTATACAGTTTCCACTACTTCTACCCATCAGGTCTGTGCTCTCTGGGCACTGTCTGCTGTTTCTTGGCGGGGGTAGATTTGCTCCACCAGTACTCCACGCCACCAGAAAGGGTGGAGGGCTCCCTGGGCTGGTCTCTCTACCTCGCCCTCATCTCCTTCCCTCTGCAGATGATGGCAGCTGCTTTGTTTCTGTGGGCCGCCAGAAGCCACCGCAAGAACTACACCCGCATGACCGCTTACAGGGTTGCATAAGAGACAGAGAGAGACTACTCTAACAACAGTACCACAACACAGCCTAGTGATCTGAGGACGTCATTACAAAAATTTTGTCTTAGGGAACGATGCTCCTCCTCTGTAACAACAAAGAATGACATGGTATTACAGACCTAAACGCAGGAACAAACTAAGCCAGATTGCAGCTAATCATCATAAGTGCTCATTTCATATCACCTTTCTTTTTTAGCATATTTAACCTGTTTCTTACCCAAAGCATGTTCTTAATGTCGATTAACACCCATGTGTGAGGGGTTGTAAGTTATTTTTGGTGTTTGCTGTGTTGCAGTGCAGTTGCCTTCCTTTCAGTTGCCATTGCTTCTAAAGCTGCTCACCACATTGCCCTTAAATATCAGTTATAAATGTGCTCTGTCAAAAATAGTTCACATGCAGTTATTTAAGCCAAGACATCTTTCTATAATAGTGCACGAAAACTATTACACAAGATTTTATTTTTTTACTCTTGTTTTATTTTTTGTTCCAATTTTTGTGTATTCTTAAATAATCAAGTCTTTGTTGTGCATGCCTTTTCAAGCCCACATTTCCATCACCTGTGGTAATTGCGGATTTCTCTCTGTGTTATGTGTTGAATAAATTTCACTAAATGTCACCCACTAGAAATGTAACCACTCATTTTCCATTGTCAACTGTGTTTATAGCGCTAATATTTATTAAAGCAGTTCATTTGAGTGTTTGAAAGAGTGAACTGATTTGATGCCACTTGAGGAAAAACCTGTCACCTCCTTGTAAACATTTACACTCTCATGTTACCGCCCCAAACTATACTACTGCCGTTTTACATTTGTAATGATAGAGTTTCACAGGTGATACATCAGTTAAGTCTTTCAGATGTTTGTTGGCAACAACCCGTAATCAAACAGACTTTCAATAACAACTGAATTTGTAAAATCTTCATTTGGGAGTACAAATTGTCTTGAATGTACGTCTTTATACTTAACATTTGTGCAGAAAGGGAAGGAATTTACTACTTGTTTTGTTGGTCAATTTTCCACAATTACTCACTCTACCAGCATACAGAATACAAATTGTGATGTTTTTGTATCACAATGTTTTGTTACATGTCTGATGTGTATACTCTCTGGCTTTTGTAAATATTTGTATGTATCCTGAAGCACACTGTACTTGTTTCTGTATTATTAAATTTGCTGACTTTAGTATTTTCCAGACTCTTACTCTCATGCCACCATGAAGTTCAGATTTGAGGTGTTGAGTGAAATGTCTCCACAGCCATTGGATTGATTATTTCATTATTTTTTGCAGACTTTCATTTTCACATCTTCACAGCACTTCACATTTTCAGTTGTTGTTGGTTACTTGTTCATGATGGAAAAACTTGAAAAACGAACAACCTCGCTGACATAAGAAAGCTAATACAATTACATTACATTAAACAAAAATACAGATTGTAACCCCTTTTTGTAAGTATCCCATTTTTATGACCTCGTCATACTGTGTCATTACATCTATATATTTTTTTTTTTACCACTGCAGTAGTTTTACTTATATATCTTGAATTGGTGTGATGGAATGTAATGTTTATTTACAATGTATTGTCTGGACAGACCAGTGCCAGGTGTAATCCATCTATATAAATGATCATTCAGCTATTCTACTGATCTATTCATTGTATTGTATCATTTGAAATGTTCTTCATATACTTTTTTTGTCTCATTGTTATGTGTAAGAGTACCTGAACATTTATTTCCTTTGACTGACAATGACATTTCTGTTGGTGACTGTACTTACCTAATTTTTTAAACAAATTAGGTAAGTAAATTAATGACAAGGTCAGGGTTTTGGACCATAAAGTGCAGGAGACCAAAGGCACGGTGTACAAGCTTTCTTGATTGTCTCTTAGCAAAAGACAAGCAGGAATAAGTCTTAAGGCAAGACCAGTCAGTGACGGCAGGAGGCAAGCTGGTCACAGATTTTCGGAAACATAGTCATGGAACAAGCCAAGGAACGCGGGATGATATGGCAATCATCTGAGCTGGAGTGGGAACTGGGTTTTTATAGCAGCAGGGTGATTGATTGGTGATGTGGATGAGGTGTGTCTCGTCAGCATGTTGGAGACCAGCCACACCTCCTGCCACAGCCTGAGAACAGAAAGAAACACAAGGGGAGGGGGAAAGCCGAAAAGCAAAACAAAACCGAACCATCACAATTAAATTATTTCAACATGGTGTTTTCTGTTATTACAATTGTGCAAAAAAGATCAACATCCTTAGCATAATTCACACTATGTCAATATGGGTGGTGGAGGATTTTGACTCCAACACCTGTGTACTATCAGTCCATTGAGCACAACTCTGATGCACATGAGCTTCCCTAAGAGAGGCTGTTGCAGACTTGCTTTATTTGACTGAATTGCAAGGAGATAATCAGCTGCAGAATTTCTAACCATCATTGCATATTTTAGTTTTAGTTCATTTGACACAAAAGAATTCAAGTTCAAGTTGGTGCTTATTAGATATACAAATTAAAATGTCTACAGTACATATATGGGCTCATTCTGGCTCTCTGCTCTCAGTCCTTCTTCACACATACGGATGGTAAGGTCAGAGTGATCTTTCGAGCCAAGTGGAAGGCAATCTTCTTCTCATAGTAGGCACATTCATTGACAAAGAAAGGGTAGAGTTCTTCTCCCTTGTGCTTCACTGTCTCTCCAGAAAATGACAGGAATATGGGGTCACCTGGTTGGAGATGTTTGAAGTCATTGTCCTGTGGAGAACACTATCAGGTGAGTCATTGTAAGCCAGGGCAGCTTTTTAATGCAAATATGGCATTTAATATTCCCCAAATCAGGTTCCTTGCTTAATGGATTCAAGAATTTAAAACATGCAAATGGAGTCACCATATGTATTGTAGTTCAACAATTGTTTGCTTTCTTACCAGAGTGCAATGTTGTACAGTAAATATGAAGCCACCACCAGCAGCTCCTTAGCTTAGTTTAGTTTAAAACTGAAACAAGCGGAAAAAGCTGGCCTGACTGTCTAAAGGTAACAGACAGACTTACCTCCACCTAATAGTACCTCTAAAACTCATTTACATGTTATATCGATTTTTTAAAATCAGAACAAAAACAGAAGTAATGGTTAACGCTGGTTATAGCTTAATAGTTGGTCTACTAATGAAAATGATGTCAATTGTCTCATATAGCTCTCAGCGGGAAAACAAATAACCACATTATCTAAAATGTTGGTTTCTTTAGTTAAAGGCTTATGTGGATTTTACTAGATGTTCTTTACTTGTAGCTGGGGGTGTATGGCAGCAGTAATCTCATTGGAGGAAGGATCCCTTGGGTAGTCAACACTCTCCATCAAAGTGTATGCTTCCACTTCACCTCCTTCAAATGTACTTCCTGTTGGCAGAGGACAGTGTGAGTAATAAGTTTTTTGGGGATGAGATTTAAAACAGAGTTTTCTGTTCTGACTCAAGGGGAGAATGTTCCCTAATCTAGGAGCCAAAAGTGTTTGTCTGTGTGTAATAGGTGTGAGCTCACTAAAATATCAGTTGTTGTCTCTTACCTGAATTGAATTTCTGAAGCCATTCTATTGTGAGATCCACTGCCTCTTTTACAATGTTAAAGATGTCAGCTCTGAGCACACCGTTGGGTTGAGGACCAACCTCAATCGCTACAGAGAACAAAATAAACAGTAACAAAATATGATGCTTTTCATGCTAAATTCAGTAATTCAGAAAAAATCTTACTTTTATGTAGACTCACACACTTACAGAAGCCATGTTTGCCCACTGACTCTAAGGAGTAAGCCTCAGAGATGGGTAAATCCAGCTGGATTGCTCTCACAGGTACAGAGGTTATTTTGCTCTGAAAACACAAATCATCTGTTTACAGCTCAAAATTTTGCAGCAAACAGTTTGTCCAGTCCTTCTGTTTGTGATCACATACCCGAAAAACTAACCTCAGCTGTACTTTGTTTGGTGCTAATCAGCAAATGTTAGCCTGCCAACGTGGTACATTAAGATGGCGCCAAAAGTTAATGGGTTCTTCCTTAGCGCATGCCCCACCCCTCCACCATTTTTCAAGAAAATTAGTTAGATAAAAAGCAATGAAACATAACCTCCATGGTGGAGGTAAATATGCATTAACAACCACGTAGGACCAAGATCAAACCCAGGTTATATCTTTTGATCTGGGTCAAATGCTAACCATGCTAACCCCTATAACACCCATACTTTCTAGCAACACATTAAAAGTCAGGGGGTTGCATGTCATGCAGTGAAATGGTATCCCTATAGAATATTTGACTTGAATTAGTGAAGCTTGTACCTTCATGTATTTGAAAATGTGCAGGTTGATCCAGTCTATGGAGGAAAGGAGGAGGCACAGGCCCATGTTGGCAGTGGTGTTGTGGATATCACAGAGCAGATCCAATGCCTCCTCACTTCCTTTGGGCCCAAGCTGAGCATTCAGCTCCTGGGCTCGCCTCAACTCATAGGGTGTTGAATCTGTTATGGGGGAACTGGAAGCCAGAGGATAAAATAAGAAAGTGCATACTCTTGTCGACCAGATTTCAGTTTCTCTTTAGAGGTAGCAGGTACTGTTCAGTTCTCTCAAAAAAGTTTCTATACCACTTTATCAGCTTACCTCAGCAAGGCGTTTGTGAAACAGCGGTTGAGATCTGTTTCTGTGTATCTTTTGCAAGCATCCACAGCACGTGGATTTGATAGGACAGTAGTTATAGAGACAGATCCAGTCTTCTTTACCTTCTGTTTCTGCATTTCTCTCACCATATATACCCCTGACAACTCATTTCCATGTGTGCCACCACAAATGGCTACACGGGACAACGGCGGAAAAGTGACACACTCCATCTGTCCACAGGAAAAAAGTGAGTTAGGTGATTAGAATTGTTTTTGCATTTAACCTTTGAGCAAGCCAGCAAGTTTAAAAGTAAAGATTTATCAAGCTGGCCAAAAGCTGTTTAAAATGTGTAAACATGGTACTCATAAACCAGGCAGATGGGGGTAGCCTGTGACTGGATGTTGAGATCAGGTTAACCACATGAACATAAACTGCAGTAAAAGTGTGGAATTTGTCCTGGATGACAGTCAGTGTTTCATTCAGTTTAATAAGTGACTGACTGAGTCATTGACACATTAAAGAAGTTCCCAGAAGATTTGTTAATCTCTACATAAGAATTGTATGCAGATGCTGAACAGCAAAAAATAAAACACTCCTGCACATTGTCAACATGAAGTATGTGGAAGTGCAATGTAATGGATTTTTTTTTAAGCAAACTTAGAACTGACAATGCTGAAGTTTGTTGAATTTCTGTACACTTCTGTCTAAGAGATTTGCATTAGACAACATTCAATACAACATCAAGAATGAAAAAGAAACACAAATTAATAAATCCTCAGTGTATCCTAATTAAAAATAGGGCCTTATGATTTCTGCAATGTGGAAAACATGGGCAGAAGTTTTCCTATTGAATTTTTAAAATTTCATTCACCCACCAAGTGATTAGACACTCTTCAGGTGACAATATGTTGTTTAAACACAGAATTCAAAAAATAAAATGGAAAAAATGGACTCTGGAATAAAACCAACAAAAAACAGATTGCATAGGGTCCTACAAAAAGTTGTGTAAAACTACAGAGAAAAAGAACATAGTGGTAGGCCCTTTTGTTGACTTGGACACTGTTACAAAGTTCAACACTCCAAGGTACAGCAGGTTTCCTTAATACTGAGTCTGATCACACAATCACAAATGAACCATTGGCATTATGTCTTTAACACAATGAGAAAAACTTCAAGTCAGTCACCTCCTCCAACCACATATATACAAACTATAAGACAGAAACAACACTGAAGGCTGCATGCCTTACCTTTCTGTCCTTCACCCCTCAGCAACACTCAGTGAACTTTACTGATCTTTGAACTCAGAGGGAAGGTTGCATGAGAATAGTGATTCGGTATTTCATAACCTGCAAGAGAAGCATTTCAAACTCTCGACAAGCTGCTTTCCAGTCATAAACTTTTCGCATGGCTCAGCATTAATGAATGCAGGGTAAGTCCCCAACCAGAGTGTGTACAGATTGGACTGGATTTCACGGGGCGGTTCTCACTTCCTTGTGTTTTTCTATCTTGCCTGTGGCCCTCCTCTTTCAGTTTCTTCAGATCAGATTTCAAGCAGTTGGACATGTTGTGATGTAACACAAGCTTGCTTGCTGTTATTTAATTTTTTACCAGCAGGGCTGCTCACGGTGCTCTGTGGGCTGTGGTGCAACATTGTGGTGCAACTGCTATAACAACAGTCAAGATCACATGCTGTGTTAAGTTGCTTCACTGTTCGTGAAGGAGAGGCTCTGATAGAGATGACTGATTCAGAGCAGCTGTCCTGGACTACTAACATAATTTCCAAGAACTTCAGTAAAGCAGAAGTGAGAAATTTATCATAGAATAATTACTGTAGTTTTTGTACTTCTATCTGTGCTTGTGCATGACTGTGGTTTTCACTCTTTTCACTTTCCTGCATATGTGCTCTTTGGTGCCAGTAAATATTGCAGGAGGTTTATGAGAAAGTCTGGCCAATTATTTTACTTTTACACCGATAATTAATCCTAACTCATGGTGCTAAATACTGTACTTTCACAAAATAGTAAACAAGCATTAGTTTTTAGTTTTTACCTTGTCTCCGTACATCCAAATGCTTTCATCTATTACGATCTGATGATGTTGCTCTCAACCTTTTCATGTGTGAAACGTGTAGATGGCAGTGTTTACAGGTGACCCGTCATCGTAGGTGTCGGTAGTCTGTGGGTTCCTGTACATAATTTCACCTGTAAACTTCTCATATTTTGTTTGTAATAAAGGTTCAAGGCTTCAAGATTTAAACTATCCAATATTTCACAAAACAGTCGAAACCAGTCCAAGATAATCCATTCAAAGTCTTGTAGCAGATGGTTTTTTTTCTTCTTTCCTGTCCTGACCCCTGATATGCATCCTGTAACCCCCTGGAGGGTCTTGAACCAGAGGTTGGGAAGCACTAATCTAGTAAATGTTAAAATGTTAATTACCTCACATCATTCATGTATCTCTTTTCCACATAAGCCATCCAGTCTTTTCGATCTCTCTCTCTCCCAAGTCCCAAACTCCATTTAGCCATGTAATCCTCTGGGATTACTCACTTCATCATAAACTGCTTCCTCTCACTCGTTTACTCTCTCATGCTCTCATCTTCTCCTGAATCTTGGTCCCTTCAGTTCAGTTTAATTAAATTCACTTAGACACTCTTGGTTGACCTTTGGCCTACAGTAATAGTAAAAGTACAGTAATATAAAAGTGCAAAATTATTCACTATAGGTAGTTGCTTTTTAGATATGGGAGCCCTGGAGAGATTTGTTTCTCACAACTACATTTCCATTAAACAAATGCAACCTGGATGGCAAAAAAGTGGACAGAATGTAAACAATCATATCTAGTGTACTTCATTTTAAGAACAGACTAAATGTCATGTATTCATGTTAATGGTCTCACTAAAGACATTTAATGATTCAAACAATAACAAAGTTGGGGTTCTTCCACTGGATTGTGTTGATTTAACTGCCCTACTGTATCTTTGTTGTTTGATGTGCACACATCAAACACACCAGACACCCATTCATCACCCCTGCTGCTGTTACGACGAAATAATACCTGAATTATTCATATAAAATAGAGGAAAATAATTTTGGATGCAGCTAATGATACTATCAGCTAACTTGTGACCTTTTTATTATGGAGGACGTTTGGAAGACGTTTGAACGGTGACATTTGAGATAGGGAGTGGCCCAAAAGAGGTGGCCTCTGGGTAATGAGGTCTTGCTGAGAAGAGACAGACTGTTTGACCTTTTTGTGGTCTTAGTCTCAGTATGCACAGTTTGTTAATGTTTGTGTGCTCTAAAAAATGACCCATAAACTCTACCAATCTACCAATCTACTTCCATGTCCACAGAATATGTTTGGTTTTTTCGGGATGCCACAAGAACTGACAATAAGAGTATGTAAGTTGAACAACAAATTGTACAATGCAACAATCTGACAAAAACAAACACAGCAGGTGCACTTTAAGATAATTGGCAGTAGTGCTCAGCAGGAGTTAATTATTTATTTCAGTAGTTTACATATCATTACAACATTTAAACTGAGAAGGTAATCATTGTACAGAGCTGAACCCTTGCCATGATTTTATAGAGCCTTAGGTCAAAAGTCCCCATGATGCACTTTAAAAAAAAACAGATGGTGTCTTTTTTAATTACATGAATACTTCAAATTTTACATAGTCAGTTAACTTTTCAGTTATATTTGCCAACACAAACTGTTTTTTTTATATAATACTACAGTTTTGAATGTGGTACATGAAGAGGCCTAAAAAACCCCTTCTCTTTATGTTCAACACTTAATGGCACTTACCTCATCAGTTTCATGGTTACATAAAACACAGAAATCTGCATAAAATCCTGACGCTATAAGCTTTACTTTCATGTCACAGCTATTACGGATTAACTGTATCATGCTCGGACTGAGCCAAGGCTTCAGACAGCACTAATGCAGGATGCAAAAGTTTTTAGTTGTGTGTGTGTTTTTTTGGACATTTACTAGAATTGTAAAGTCACACTCAAAACAGAAGCTAATAGTCTCGGAGTTGGACTTACAGGAAAGGATAACCATTATACACACCTGTTCATCAGGTTTGGATCTCGGGTTGAGGGAGGAGGTTGAATGCAATTGTTCATTACTTTGGACAAAGGTGTCTGCCAGATGGATGCCAGCTAATGAAACATAACTTCAAATTTGTAAGCGAAACCTGCTAAAAAATCCTTAAATTAGTTATATGTCGTGCATAACAGAATGGAATGACCATTTTGTTTCATATCAGCTCAGCAGTGTTTGGTAATTTCTATTTGATTAGTCTAGTCAGTATTTATTTTTTAAGTGTCTGATTTTATATGTTTTATTCTCTGTTGCGTCTCTGAGAGTGATGGCAGGGAGTGGCTGCATCAGCACCACTCGCTGTCTCACTGGTCACATGTTAACACTTGTTCCCATCAGTGGTGCCAAAGCGATTTATGTATCCCTGCAGCAGTGGCCTGAAACAGATTCGATTGAGGACACTTGAGGAATGGCCTCTGAACGGGATGGATCCAATTCAACCAGAAATCTGACCAACCAGTTTGTGCAGCCGGCGTGGCGCGTCGCGCTGTGGTCGGTGGCTTACAGCACCGTGCTGGCAGTGGCCGTTTTCGGGAACATGATTGTGATTTGGATCATTCTGGCGCACAAGCGGATGAGGACCGTGACCAACTATTTCCTGCTCAACTTGGCTTTCTCCGATGTGTCGATGGCCGCTTTCAACACGCTCATCAACTTCATCTACGCGGCTCACGGAGAGTGGTACTTTGGAGACGCGTACTGCAAGTTTCACAACTTCTTCCCTGTCACCGCTGTCTTCGCCAGCATCTACTCCATGACAGCGCTGGCCATCGACAGGTATACCTGAGTGAATTTGATACTATACAGCAGACGCGTTATTATATATTATTATTTATTATTATTCTAGACGCAAGATATTTTTAGATGATAATTTCTGTTTTTTCGTTTACTTTTTCCATAAATGCGTCTGCATGCCTCCACATCATACGAATTCAAACACGACTTACATTTCACAATAATTTGCCACCAAATTCTGAAATTTGGAACAGTTTTATTATAGCTTTAAGAAGAGCCTGCATTAAATGTTTGATGATTGAGGCCATGTTTAATTTGAAGACTGTCACGGGGCTGTGAAGGGAAAATGTTGTTTATAGCAGATTAACTGCGCATAATTCGTATCTAATGAATTTAAATATTGCATTCTGAAAGAACGTCTTTTGTCTTAATTTTTTTCTACGATTTTACTCGTAAAAACTGAAAATTTGAACTGCATCGTTTTTACATCTTGGCAAACATTAATTTCACGTCATTCACCACAGGTTTAATGAAAAGTGACGACTTGTGCACTCACATGCTTTCGTGTCTATACCTTAGCACATTTTGCTAAAAGAAAATGATCATGATAATGATACATCTTTTCAGATGGTGTGAGAAGCTAGTCTGACATCTTCCTAAAAAACTGACCCATTTTACAGAACAGCTTTGAACTTTTATTTCAACAGATATTCATTGGAAAAAGCTACCGTGTCTTTCACAATAACCTACTCTGCAAAATGCCAGCAGCTGTGATAATTGCTGTGCCCCACACACACCCACACACAGACACACTCCCCATGGAACAGCACTTCATTAAGCACAACACACAGTAACTGTGTGCATCAATTCATAGCTCACAGCTGTGTTGTCGATTCCCTGCAGGTACATGGCCATCATCCACCCTTTGAAGCCTCGTCTCTCAGCTAATGCCACTACAGCAGTCATCGTCTGTATCTGGAGTCTGGCTGTGGTTCTGGCCTTCCCTCTCGGATACTTCTCCACCACCCGAGCTCTGCCCCGTAGGACCCTGTGCTACGTGGCCTGGCCGCACATGGCTGAGGACCCCTTCATGTGAAAATACACGACACACAACAGTCATTGTTCTAGGTCATGTCAGGCTTCAGTGTAATTATCATGGCAAAGCTGACCTATAATCTGGTGATTTGTTTCCTCACATGTGCAGATATCATATCATAGTCACAGTTCTGGTCTACGTGCTGCCATTAGTGGTGATGGGCATCACTTACACCATTATTGGAGTGACTCTGTGGGGAGGGGAGATCCCTGGAGACTCATCTGATAACTATGATGGACAGCTCAGAGCCAAACGAAAGGTAAAAACCAAATGTATTCTATACAATTACACTATATTTATTAATAAAGTTAGTTTTTTGGAGCGGAGGGACACAGGTGTGTTTGTAAGTATATTATTTACATGGGTGTAAATTAAGTTTCAATAAATTTAAGTTCCATGCTGTGTAATAATATGTTTCTATTTACCTGGAAGTCAACCAAGAAGGTTTTTATTTGTCTGAGGACAATCTTTGCTGATATGCTGTTGGCTTTGACCGCAAGTGTGACAAAACATATAGGGAGTTCAAAGACTGAGGTTCAAGTCCCTTTCCTGGAAAGAAAGTATAAAAAGTAAAGTAAAAATGTAATAGGAGGAGACTTACTTTAAATCCTAAATGGTAATGAGGTTCCATACGTTGAGAGAGACCTCTGATGTTTGAGGAGGAAGTGAAAGACACTGCACAAGCTACAAACTTCTGTGTATTCATCAGTATGAAAAACTGTGTGGACAACCTGTATCTTATCAGTACAATTTCTTGTGTAGAGCTGCAAAGTATCCAGAGGCATTTGTTATAGCAGTAGTTTTAATGTCGTCTGGCATCATCCGCCAGACTACACAGTGTCCATTGCATCAGCTACAGTCAGGGTTAGGTTAGACAGGGATTAAGGTCATCACAGCTGTCACGAAGAGCATCTATCGAGACAGCTCAGGGATTAACGCCAAAGAGTACAATTTATTGATAAATATGACAAAATACCGCAGGTTAAGATGTTGGATTATTCAGAGATGGCACAAGGTTTAAAGTACAGAAGTATTCCCTGATAAAGAATGTTATGGATGAAAAAAATAAACCACAAAAAATAATTTAAATTAAACAAATTTGAGAATAGATTTCCCCCGGGGACTTTGATTTAGATTGGCTCTTCTTATTTCGGTGCCACACACACACACACACACTCAGAAATAGAGATGGTGACAGGTGCATGTTTGTCATTTACAATCTTTTAGAAGGCTTCATAGAATAAACCATCAGAGGCGCACATTGATGGCAAAATTGAGCTGAGGAAAATGAAAGAGATTTCTAAATGTCAGGAAACAATGGCTACAAGACAATGTCCCACTTGATTCAAAGGCTGATGATGACACAAATCCATCTGGACTGGAGATAAGAGGAAGTTGCTCTCATCACAGTCTCTCACATGAGCTTCTGCTAAGGTCCTGCTCCTTTCAACCTCCCCCCAAAACACACACACACACACACAGCTCTGCATTGTGCTGTAACACATTGATGAGTTCTGCGGCACTCTCTCATCTGTCTTACCTTGAGCCTGCTGGGTCTGATGCGTCATCAGTGACCTTTCTCTGTCCTCGTGCGGCAGCCATTCTGAATTCAGTGAATGGAGATGTCATTGGTATCAGAATGAAGGGAAACAGAAAACAAATTCACTGCTTCAGAGACTGTGTGGACAGAAAGAGCTGCCCTGGCTTCAGACATCCAAATCATAGTAAAATGAGAGTGTGTTGCTTCTGGCACATTACAAAGTGAGTAAAAAAAAAGTTTTACTCAAAAGCTGCCATTATACAATTTATACACCACTATATTTTTTTATGTACAATACCAGGACTCTGAAATTAAAGCATCTAATTCAACCATCATTAAGTTTGTTATTTATGCTTATTTTTATCATGATGTGCATTTCTCTCTTTCATTTGCAGGTGGTGAAAATGATGATCATTGTAGTGGTGACCTTTGCCCTGTGCTGGCTGCCCTACCATGTCTACTTCATTGTGACGGGTCTCAACAAGCGTCTGAGCAGGTGGAAGTACATCCAGCAGGTTTACCTCTCAGTGCTGTGGCTGGCAATGAGCTCCACCATGTACAACCCCATCATCTACTGCTGCCTCAACAGCAGGTGAGTACAAATACATCAACCCCTAAAGCACTCATGTATGTGCCGTATGTGTTTGCAACAGCATATTTACATTCGGTTGCAGGTTCCGGGCTGGTTTCAAGCAAGCTTTCCGCTGGTGTCCCTTTGTACGGGTGTCGACCTATGATGAGCTGGAGCTCCAAAATACAAGACTTCGATCGGGTCGCCAAAGCAGCATGTGCACCCTCTCTCGGGTTGACACCAGCATCCTCGGCAAAGACAAGAGCACTTGTTCTCGTGGAAAACGGTCCAGACTAAACTCTGAGCCCGGTAATAAGGACAATTATTGACTGAAGCTCACTGGATTTTTTTGGGTTGACACATGCTAATTGGGGTGTTTTTTGTTTATTCATAGAGCTGAAAGGTATTAACTCAGATGGGTTTGGTCAAATCTGGTAATATAGTGTGATTTTTACACTACACTGAGCAAGTACCTCTTGTGAGTGGAGAGGTAAAATTTCCCTTTAATGGGCAGAAATCTCTAACAGAACCGGACTCAACAGTGAGATGGCTGTCTGGGCTGAGAAAGAGATCAGGGAGAGGGTGGGAAAAAAGGGCAGAGGTAGAGAGAAGAGAAAGAGAGGAGAAAGTTTGACATGAGAAAGTACAAATTCAAGTTGTCACCTTCAGCATACACTGACTCCTTGGCAACGTTATGGGAGTCCCACTTTGAAAACCACTGCACTACACTAATAATCGGGCAGTGGGTAAAGTTAATTTGAGCTCTTTTTGTATTGGCTCTACAGCTGAATATGGAAGGTCAGCAGTTATAGAGATTTTTCTTCACTCAACAAAAACTGATAAAAACCATTCAACCTGTAGAATTTTGACAAAGTTTTTTTTCTATTGTCCAGTTATAATTTGATTTTTGTTTTTCTTTGATTTAAAAAGTTTATTTTAGAGGTTCATCTGTTTTTAATTCTGCTGTTCATTAGTTTGTCATTTTTAAAAAGAAGCTCATAGTCATTCAGTTATCACAATTCCCTGAATGATTTTTTTAGATACAAGAAATTAAGATATTTTGTCAGCATCAAATGTACTTTAAGCAGCTTTTAACATTCTGTAATCACAATTGGTTACTGTTACCATTGCATGCTATTATATAACATAATAGTTTTGATTAAATGCTGCACTGTAGACATCCTGTATATTTAATTGTATCAGGCCATTACTGAGTGGATTTCATCAACAGTAACTGAATTGCTGGTCTACATTAATGCCCTTAAATCCATTCTAGTGACACTGATATTAGATGGAGCTAGTTTGATGTTACCTGCAGCTTATGATCAGATGTAAAGCCCCAAGTGCTTACTTGTGTTTTTGCTAGTTGGAGAAAGCATGCGTGCCATTTCATAATGTACTTTTTGGGTACTGTTATAAGAGTTAGGCTTTACTATTAGTCACCTATCTGTGATTTTTTATGTACATAGTAAGTGTATGCACTGTTCATGTTATGATTCTCAGATACTTGATGTTGACTCAGACATACGAATACACATTGTATTTAAGCTGAATTGGTGTTTCACTGTTGCAATATGATTTTTAAAAAAACACTATAGAAGCTTAGATGGCTAACAGAGTCTGTATCAGCAAACATTGTGTGCCCCCCTTTAAAAAAGAAGTTCAAAACACAGTAAAAAGTAAAAAAACAAAACAAAACAAAAAAAACAATGGCAGGCATAACAACCAAACAGTTTTTTGTTAAAATGTTAAAACAAAGCACAGATTTGCATTTTAATGACTCTCAGCTGTTTGAGCAGTCTGAGATGTTGTTTGCTTTTGCTCAACAGTTAAAGAAAAAAAGAGATAGAGCCACAAGCACCAACACCGGCCACTGGGTGGAGACGTGAGCTGGGGACCTAAAAGAGAGAGAGAGAGAGAGAGAGAGAGAGATCTTAAAGACAATAGAAAATCTATTTCCTCACTTTCTTGCCAGTCAAAGTGGTCCTATGTGAAGAAGAAACTTTCTACTAAATTTGGAAGTTGTACAACATGAGAGATTTTCTGGTTTGGATTTTTTGTGTTTGTTCCCTTAAGAAAATTGAGTCAACTGCAAAATTAAAACCAGTTGAATTAAGGGATCTCGAGAAAACAAGTACAGTATTTTTTTTAGAAGGAAACTGAATAACAATGGGAAAGACCTGTTTTCAACTTCATGGTGACTCACATTGTTCTGATTACTATGAGCAGAACAACTATGACTCAATTTAACATGTATTTTAACAGCAAAAAAGGAGGGCCTCTGGAGAGTTTTCACTCTGATAAAATGCATGTTGGGGAGTCTGCTAATGTGGTGATGTTTACACACAGGAGAAGTTTGCCTTCAAGGCTTCAACCAAAAAGCCTTTGAATTTGATTAACCTTGAGAGAAGGTCTATTTTATCCAAAACCATTGATCAGTAGGTAAAGATCATGGTTTGGGTGAGGTTATGAGAAATACTACAGACCCTACTCAGCTCTTAAAAAAATTCCCAAACTCCTCTGCATTTTTGGTCTATTTGCTGATTTTCCTCCAGAAAAGGGACTAAAAGTGATCACCAGTCAAAGTTAGGACCCTCAAACATTCTTTGGCTATCATGGAAATTGTAGTTTTTGGAAAACTTTTCTAATTTGTTTTCTTTTTTATTTATTTACACATTTTTATTTACATAAAAACAATATCTATCACTGGATTGAGATACATGTTTTTAACATTTCTATGAAGAAAATGTGTCTTACCGTGAAAAGATGTAACAGCTGTGCATGTTCTCCACACCTGCATGTTTCAAAACAATCTCAGTGTACACTGAATCTGTAGCTGTTATTTTGTTTGTACTCTCCACAGTGAACACCTCTGCTGGAGATAACAAGACGTGAATCATTTCCTTCACGCAAATGTTGTCCCCGAGTTTGACAAAGAAGCAAGAGGTGATATTAAAAATGACTGCATCATCTAAGTCTTCATTCTTCTGCAATGAATCAAAGTTTAGCTCAGCCTTAGTGAACCTTCCCAGTCTCACTTTAGAGCCTTTATGTGCCGAGTATTTTATTTCTGAGAAAACATAGACAGTCTGGCAGTTCTTCGGCTTCTGCATCACCATGTAATCCATGAGCAGGAAGTGAAGAGACTTGAAATGGAAGTGGTTTTCATAGGTGCTTACGTTTCCACCCATCGTTTTCACTTTGTTGTTCAGCATATCTATAAATTCTTTATCTCCAACATCATATGCCCGAAGTGCAGTAGTGTGCTCTTTAATTCCTCCTGGGATCACCTTTGAGCACCCGGCACCACTACTCCAAGCTTTCTGGAATCCCTTACTATGGTTTAGCTCTTGTCCCAAGAGGCCTGAATGGATGAATGTGTCCATGGCCTGGTTACGGCATTTACTGTACAGGTCATCCACAGAATCTGGGGCCATGTCGAGTATTTCTGCAGCCACCTAAAATTGGGTATGGATAGTGAAGTGAATATTTTATGAACATAGCAACACATCACGATATTGAATGGCTATTTGTAAGAGAAATCATGCTTACTCTGTAGCAGAGAGCTGTGAAAATGACTGAAGCAAGAAGCACTTTTCCTCTGCCTCTCATTTTTAAGGACTCCTTCTTGTCTTTGTCTATCTACACAGACTGCTGTAATAGAAATCAAAGAAAAGCATATTGCAGGACCAAACTTGAATAAAAAAGGTCAGTGACGCCATACACAGTCCAGGAATGGGATGGTCTGGTTTGTTGCTCTCATAGGCTATACTTCAGTTCTTGTTCAGACAAGCCCTCTGTCTTCTTCTATCACTTTTCCTCCCCTTAGATTACAACACCCAACCCACCCACAACAGAAAAAAACAATTAATGTAACTTAAGTTTTCAAGTCTAAAATGAAAAGCAGATGTTGAAAATGCAGAAAGGCACATACCTTATAAGCAAGGATAATTCAATTCTGGGAGTGCTCACAAAAAGAATCACGTCCATGCACTGCAGACTGCTGGGTGTGGTCATTCTCTGCACAACATTTCTCTGGTAAGTGGAAAAAGCTTATCTCACCAAGCAGTTTCTGTTCCTTTTCCTGTGGAAGGAAAAGGGCATGGATGCCTTCACATCTAGTTATTTGTTCTTCTACCTAAGTACTGTAGTTAGCTTCTGCTGATTTGCTGCAGATTTTTAATAACTAAGAAAAACTTGGGCTGCATTATTGGTTCTCTTTAATTCTATGTAAAATTCAGAAAAACTGAAAATTTTTAAGGGAAAATGCAATGGATTAAATTTTGAGAAACACAATCATTACTTTCAGTTTCCTTTTGTCCAACTAAATTGTTTTGTTGGCTTCTGTTGCTACTTGCAGATACAAACCAGTCATATATTGTGTATAGGTCATTCAGTAATTCCTTAGTAGCAGCGTTTAATGAGTTGTATCTACTGTTTTTTTAATGGCTCAGTGTATTATGTCTTGTTGTTTACCTCAGGGACTGCTACTTAAATCTCGTTATATTGTTGTTTGACCCGCAATATAATGAAAATAAAGCAATTATTATTATTATTAGAGGGAACTTATTCTAATTTAAAGCCAGACACCATTTGTTAACAGAGTATATTTTTTGAATTAGGACTAACCAAACCCAAACCAACTCTTCACCAAACAAAGCTGATCTATATGATATTGATGTTTTGTTTATGCATAGTTTGCATTGCCATTTATCATTCATAGTGAGATGGCTTTATGGATAAATATATGGACAAATGATAGCATTAAAAAAAGGAAACGGGTATGGGCGAAACAATTAAAGGTTGTTTTTTTTTTTAGCTCGCCAGTCTGCCCAAGCTAGTGATCCATACTCCAGTCCATTAGGTGGCGATACTGTAGCAATAACATGGTTTGTCCGTGTTGTGACCGGAAAAGACCGTAGTTCCGCTTCTGGTTCCAGACGCGCCAAGAAGAAAACAGGACGTAGTCACGGAAACTTGTTCGTTGTCCTCGTTTGTACACAAACGGGAACGAAACTTAATGTTGTGTTTTGTCACTGCGCTTCAACTAATGGTGAGTTACTATCAACTTTCTCCCGATAACAACGTGTTAAAGTTAATGTTAATGCTGCTGTTCTCCGACGCAGGAGTTAAGAATCGGGTTGTAAGTTAGTCTACAGACTCGAGGACGCACTCAGATCCTTTACAAATCATGCAGTGATAATACCGCTCATGTAAAATCACGTTAGGAAATCAGGAAATATCGTTCTAGTTCGACACTCCCTGATCAAACTGCACGCTTTGTGTGATTTCTGACGTGAAACGAGGCAAACACTTCCTGTATCAAGCGAACATTAAACGAACCTTTCTTTAAATACTAATGCACAACAACGTTTTATCTCTTGAACTTAAATCGTCGTAATAATAAAACTGAAATTGTGGCTGGCCTGTGTGAAAGTTTGGGAGCATTCCTCTTCCTGTTCAACACTCAGAACTTACGTTAGGGTTTAATGACCTGTTAGGATTTCTATGGCGGGTCAATAACTGTATAATATATTTATTTTCAGGTGTCAGATTGAGAGGAGGACCAGAGTCCAAGCATCCATTCTGCTGAACTCTACTTGAGCTCTGAATTTCTACCAGCCCCAGGGCACTATACTGCAGCTGACCTGACCTGAACTGATGAGCAAGTTGCCCCTTTAGGTGCAACAACAGCTTGCACAAGAGCAATTAACAAGCACCCGAGGATGAGTAAGTGGGGAGGCCGACTGAAGAAGGTTGAGCGGCTTGCTCAGTCCTTCCAGCTCAAGCCTCTGGCCACGCGCTACAAACCTCGACTGTGGCCGTGCCAGCCTTCCTCCGTGTGGAAGCTCTTCCCTCGCCAAAGTCTGGCGATCAGCTTCGCTCAGAGCTGCAAAGAGGTAACACCAGACACTGCATGTGACAGCATGCACTGTCAACAGTCTGCAACTGCAGATTTTTGAGTCGTTTTCCAACTTATCTGGGAAAAATGCTTACATTTCTGCCTTGCTTCGTATAGGCTGTGCACGTCTTTGCACTTGAAAAAGATAAGACAACTCTCGGTCAGCGGATCTACCTTGTTACCAGTTACAGTGAGCTGTGGCATTACTACAGGTGAGTCTGAGCTTTACAGTGCAAAATGAGGTGCAAATTCTTTTGTGTTTACAAAAAATTGTACCAATGTGCATTGATTTATTTTTCTCTTAATATTTTCTTCAGGACCTACACTCAGTCCTTGATGCACTGCTATGAGGTGATACCAGAGGGCGCTGTTTCTAAGCTTTATTTTGACTTGGAATTCCACAAGCCCTCGAACAAAGGAGCTGATGGGAAAACTATGGTGTCCTCCCTTATCCAGGCACGGCATATTTTTGTCTTCATTTATAATTTATCTAGCTACTCTCTGCTCACACATGTTTGTATCAAGCAGTTGGCTTCACATACAGATAATGATTTGAAAGGCTCTAAACAGCATGATCTGCCAACTGTTATTAAACCAACAAGCAACCCCCCCAAACTAACAGTTATAACAAAACAATGAGAGGAATAAAAGATGAAAGCGTTCTGAGAGTGCAGTGTCTTCCAGTGCTGAACATTCCCCCCAGAATCGAAATTTATTTGGATCCAGATCAATTTGTGACCTTTTTCTTTTTTTTAGTGAGATAGTCTCTCATGTGGTTATGTTCTGTATATTTACCTGGCTGTGTTTTGTTTGTTGACAGTATGTCTGTGACAAACTAATGGAATATTATGGGATTGAATGCTCTGCAACAAATGTCCTCAGTCTGGACTCCAGCACAGAGGAGAAGTTCAGTCAACATCTCATCTTCAATCTCCAAAATGCAGCTTTCAAAGACAACATACATGTTGGTATGTTTAGTGTTGCATGGAGGCAATAAAGAGTGCTTTTTCACATGTAACTTATATATTCTGTCTGTTTTTTTCTTTTTTTTTTTAGGCCGGTTTATCCATGCGATTCTTCAACCAGCCCTGAGTAAAGACAAAAATCAAAGTTACCCGGATGTTGGGATGAATTCGGTGGCAGAAAACAGTGAAACACGGTTCATATTTCATTCCTGTGAAACCACGTTTTAATTTCTGTAATGTCATCATTATGTTTATACGGTAACTTGATTATATACTGACTGCAGACAATGGGCTGTTCCTGAGAAGAAAGCAGCAGAAATAGATGAGATGACTGAAAGTCCACAGGCCAAGAGGTGTAAGCAAGAAGAGATGGACCTCAGTTTTCTCAAGGTGAAAAACAAGGATGGTCAAGACTGTCTGTTTGTTGATCTGGGTAAGAGAAACCACAGGCTTCAGTTTACTTTCTTGATGGTGTTACATCAGATGCCTTGGGTTAAATGCTTTGATATATTCACTGCCCACTTCACATACCATTCTTTGTAAACCTTGTCAGTCTGCACATATGGATTTTATCTGCAATGGCTGCCATGTAGGTGTCTACACCAGGAACAGAAATTTCCGCCTCTACAAGTCATCGAAAGTGGGAAAGAATGCTGCTTTCAGTGTGGCAGATGACAACCAGTTTGTCACCAGACCTGAGAAGGGGAACTCTGCGGAGGAAAGCATATTCTTGGCGTCCTTGATCTGTAATGTGAGGTACATTTTCCTCTCTGGCAAATTTTTTCTGTCTGATGGAAATATTATTGTCATCCAACCACAGCATTGGAGCTAATTTCTGTAGATCACCAGTTTCACAGGTCAGAAAATTCTTACATGGGACATCCCAGAAACAAAGGAAACCAAAACCTGGAGTTCTCATTGCCAGCAGGGATCAGCCACAAATCCAGGTAATGCTCAACTGACAACAAAGGCTTCTCTTTATATGGATATAATGCACATTTTGTGTTATATTATCAGTCAGTCCTATCCACATTTTTGTCAATTTGTTTATTTTCGAATTTATGTAGCTTTTCTCCACATCCATCACTCACAGGCTCAATTTCTGGCTGCCTGACTTCCCCTCATCAAGAAGTGGACCACTTTGTACTCACACTCGTTAAAAAGGATGGGATTCAAGGAAGTAAGTATTTGGGCTGATACACAGTGAATAATAAGTGATGAATCTTTTTGCCAATAAAATATTTAAAAAAACAGTCAAAAATACCTGTATATAATTACATAAAAATAGCTGTAATACAGTTTCCTCAGGCTGCGTGGTTGCTTAAGATGTCTTGTTTAGTCAGACTAACAGTACAAAGCCCAAAGATTTTCAGTTCACAGTGATCCTTACAAAACAGTAAACCACACCAAACCCTCACATCTGATAAAATGGAGCAGTTCATGTTTGATATTTTCCTTTGACAAAATAGCTAAACAATGGATACATTTTTGTGTGTGTCTCAGCCCTGGATGACACACATTTAAACTGTTATGCTGCAACATAAAATTACATGTGTGTTATTAATTTTAAAAGCTGCTGTTTTTTATTACTCAGATATGTTATATAAAAAGTGGTATATAGTCAGAATATTGTGATACTTTTTTTCTTTCACATATTGTTCAGCCCCCTGTAAAAACATATATTGCAATGAGCGTTTGATGAGTTGTAGTGTGAGTGTGTATTTAAGCTATCCCTTATCAGAGTACACTGAAAAGTATACAAAATAATACAAAATAATCAGTCATGTTTACCTCAACAGGCATCAGGCGATGGAACTACTTTGTTGCAGAACAACTGCTTGTCTACGACATTGCTAAATACCGCTGGTGTGCCAATGTGGAAAAGTTTCATAAAAGCAACAACATAATGTACGTACAGTGTGTTTTCACGTCCAGCTGTTGTCTTTGAATGTGCACTGGGGTTTCATTGTACCTGATTATAGTGACAATGAAAAAATCTTTTTGTTTCTGATCTCATTTGACCTCACCCTCAACTGCAGGATTGTTGTGGATCTGAAAGAAGAGGTGTGGTACCAGAAGTGTCACGACCCTGACTGCAGGAACTTCAGGTCCTCAAGTAAGTTATGACTCCAAAGAGCTGCTGCACTGACTTTATTTTTAAAGTAACTTAAGGGCACATTCTCTGTCTCTGAAGTAATGTTGCGGTAGCATAACTTTCCTGAGATGAACATTTCCCCTGTTACAGGTTACCAGCTGCCACAGGAGATCTGCGTTAGCTACATCATGTCGCTGGTTTGTTTGCTTTATTTTAAACTAGCATCCTCAATAAAAATACACAGTATTTACCAGGGAACCCTAGATGGTTTTATTCCCCACACGCAGTTGCTTATGGTCATGGCATGTGTTTCACTGGTAGGATGAGGAGGACCAGGCTTACTTAATGGACAGCGCTGGCAACATTGAACCCAGCCAGGCACCGAACAAGGCCCTGCAGAGCATAGTGTGTCCACAGGAAGAATCTGCCAATGTCTGGGGAGACAGACAAGACGAGCAGGACTATGTAGAGAGCCTGGATGACTTCGAACAAGCTGACGGGGAGATCTCTGATCAGCTTCTGCTCAACTGTGTGGCAGAGTTTGATTCCCAGTAGAAGGTAATGATATTTTTGTCTGTCTCTCCAGCATCAAATAAACTGTCAACACTTTAAGTCCTTCTCTTAAGCATTTGTAAGCAGTATTAAAAACATGCTGCATATGGTTTTAACACAAGAAATTTGAAAGCAGATATAAATGCTTATTTGTGTATTTCTCAACAGCTGTAACTCCTCCTGTAGCCACTAATAAGTGGATGTTGCTGTATTAACAAACAAAATTTAGTGAATAATATTGGCAAAAGTATTTTATTGACAATTACTGCAAACATGTTTTTAGCAACCAAAATATTATCCTTTCAGGGATCTATCAAAATGTTCATGTTGTAAAAGAAAAACAACTAAACGCAGCAGTTTTGGAAGAAAGTATTTATTTGGTACAGTTGACAAATATAGATACTGTACTTTCAGCACTAAACTGCACTGTTGCCCTTTTCATGTCATTAGAGTCTATAACAAAAACAACAATCCGGCTTGAACTGTGCAGGAGTCCTGGTCATGATTAGATGTGTGTATTGACCACGATTGATGAAAAACCTCTGAATCCACCACAAATCTTTTTGTTAAACAGCTAAAATACCATTCCGTCGCTCACAAGACAAGACAAGTTGTTTCATGGACCATTAGTAAACGATAAAGTGAAATGCTGACAAGGATTTGGAATTAATTTTAAGAACAAAACTTGGCTTTGTATATATGAAATGTGATACCCCTGTTACCAAATATTTCCCCTGATTACTTGTGTATCATAGAAATAATAGAAGGCAGCTTTTTTTATCCTGCAGTTTGTGGCACTGGAATTCGGAAGGACATATGTAAGGATAAACTGCATGTACAGTATTGTGACATTCAGTATTTTCCATGCAGTGTTAAAACAACACAAAAGCAGCCGAAAAAGCACAACACACCTTGATTCTCAAGAGGCTAGTAACTAAATTGTGCACTAGAACATATCCCTTAGTCCTTTAGCCTACACAACTGAGAAACATGGGAATGCAGGGAATTAATAATGAGTATCAGGCACAATACTTTGCATACAAATTTTCAGCAAATACACTATTTACAGATTTAATGATTACATTAAATAGCAATTTAAATAGATAACCAAAACATTAAATAGTCTGGTATATATTTAGTCAATATTTGTCACTGTTGCGAGACCATATTTATAGGATTTATTTTCAGACTCCTAATAAACCTGACAGAAATGTTTGCAGAGGTTGGACTTTTTGGACCATGAAGTTGTCAATCTTATTGACAGTTAAGGCAGGAGCAAGTCACATTTACCCTTTCCTTTTTTAACCCTTACTTTTGTATCAATAGTATCAGGAAGTGATCTGAGCTACTTAGCCAGTAATAGTAGGGAAAACCTTTCTGTGCAATCATCACCTGAAGTGGGAACAATACATACTTCAAACTGAGATTTATTATCCAGTTTGTTTAAAAAAAAATCCCCACAAAATTGCAAAGACTGTCACTGGCAGAAAAAAATGAAGGGAAATTCCCTTCCCTCAATTGTTTGGTTCTGGCTATGCACTTCAAATGACTGTCACCATTACTCCTTGATCCCAGTTTACATCTTAATTTTGGCATATAGTTCATCAATCTGCTCTCGGAAGCGGCTCCGGAGCTCGGCCCTCTTGGCTTTCAGGGTGGGTGTCAGGAGACCATTCTGGACAGAAAACATCTCCGCATGTAGCGCAATATCTCTCACCTGCAAGGAATAAAAGACCAAAAGAAGAATTCATAACAAGAAAATAATATTTCAAATAGTGTTCCAACTGATGATCATTATTTACAAAAAAGAAAAATTAATCCTTTGGTTACAAATTGTCAAACACTGGTGGGAAAATGCAACAAAAAAAATTCCAAAGACCAAAGTGATGTCTTGAAATAGGTTGTTTGTCCAACCAATATTCCAAAACCCAAACCCTATTATTAATAAGATGTAACTATTCTGTCCTTTTTGCTTGAAAAATGCTTTAAACAACTAATAGATTATCAAAATATTTGGCGATTTATTCTGTCAGTGAAACTGATGAACTTTTGATCAAGTCAAAAATGGCTGCACTCACCTGTTCGAAAGATTTGAGTCCCGCTTCTTTACCTAACCTCAGGATGTCCTCCAAGATGGCATTCTTCACCTCCTGAAGACAGTCAAAAGAAAAAAAAGTTATGTATGCATAGAGAGGTGGCTGTATGTATGATGACTTTTAATTTTAATAAATCTGACCTTGTCATTGCACAGTTCAAGGTAGGATCCTTCAATCCCCTTTTTCTTGGCCCAGATAGGTAGAAAGTCTGGATCGGTCACCACTATCCCAACCAGACATGCCTTTAAATACAACACAGACACAATGAACACCCAGTGCTGCTAACTAATAAAAGTATTAGTGTAGATGCAAAAATTCTGTGGTTCAGTTTCTTCAACACAAGATGAATTACTTTCTGACCTGTAAGCTATCACCATGAACAAATATCTGGGCCACTGGGTCACTGCGATTATAGATGGTTTCTATTTTCTCAGGGGCGATGTACTCTCCTTGTGCCAGCTTGAAAATGTGCTTCTTCCTGTCAATGATCTTCAGAGTGCCATTCTGCCATAAACCAGGAGAGAACCTTAAGTTGAATAGAAAAGCACCTGATACTATACCACTCAACAAGAACGAGGATCAGATTTTTGAGTGGACATTGCCGGTCAACTTGTGTTTTTTGTTTTTTTTTGCTTACAGGTAGCCATTTCCCAATGTCTCCTGTGTGCAGCCATCCATCCTTGTCGATTGCCTCGGCTGTTTTCTCTGGATCTTTCAGGTATCCCTGGAATACATTTGGTCCTTTGACACACACCTACAGTGATAGAGACAACAAATGAGAAAAAAATATTTAAGTGGTTTTAACGCTTTGCACACAGATGTTTTCACATCTTATTATTTTTATTCTTATTTGTTAAATTGCTGGAGATGATCCCTTCCACTTTGACTTGTGTTTACCCTGAACTTTTGTTACCCACACCCTCACTGCATTGTATAAAGGGATTCATTGCAAAATATATTCTTGCTCTTGTCCCAGTTCTATCACTTTTGGTGGTTTCAAATTTGGACAATGCTGCACAGTTTATCCATTTTTGGGAATAAACAAAGTTCTGTGGTATAGAGTAATTTATTTTAATGGTACACCTACAGTATCCTGTAAATTGAAATTCTACAGATTTTGTTGTTTGTTTTGTTTAGTTTGTTGTGTAAAAAAAGTCAAAGCAAATAAATATTGGTCCTCATCACCTCTCCTTCTCCATTGACTGCCAGGTAATTCATTTCTGTCACATCTACCAGCTTGATGTAGTTGCAGGGTAGAGGAGGCCCGACATGACCTTAGGAAACAGAACAGTCACAGTTTCATGGTTTAATTAAAAATTAAGAAATCTTTTTTGAAATTGGATAAATTTTACACACAGGCTATAATGCACTAGAATGGAATAGTAATAGTAACAATTAGTGGATGTTGTACCTGCTGACCAGTCTCCAGGCATTGACATAGAGCAGCCAGCTGTACATTCAGTTTGACCGTAGCCTTCATAAAACTAGAAAAAAAAAGATATTAGTGGTGACATTCAGGAAATTTGCCAAAGCCAGAGGGGCGCATTGATGCGTCTCACCTGACAGCCCAGAGCAGCTCGCAGAAACGTCAGGATGGTGGGTGACACCGGTGCTGCTCCTGTGATCATGAGTCTCACACGACCCCCCAGACTCGCCTGCAAGGGGAGAAACAAAACAGTAAGACTGAAATGTCAAGCCAACAAACTGGCCATCATTTGTTACGCATCATATAGGATTGAGAATGTGTTTGTCACCTTCAAAAAAGAAATAACAGATAGCTGCTTATCAGTATCTGCAGGATCATACCCCACAAGATGCTTCATGATGAATGTTTCACATTTACCTGTACTTTCTTGAAGATGAGCTTGTCCCACATGCTGTCCTTTCTGACCACACCGTTTTTCAGCTCTGCCTCCTTTCTCTTAAAGGCAAAATCAAGAAGCCACCTCTTCAGGGGTGTATTGGCCTGACCAAATACCTGTTGAAAGATGAGAGAAGTTTTTTATTCAGGATTTATGTTTGTTTTGTAACTCTTAACTTTTGTAGACAAATGTGCAACATCAGACACACTACACAGATGATATTTTGTCTGACCTTATCAAACATGCGGTTGAGGAGACGTGGGACCACAGGGAAGACTGTCGGTCTCAGTGTTTTCAAATCATCCATCAAAAGTCGAATGTCCCCTTGGAAGTAGCCAATTCGAGCCCCGTGGATGAGGATGACACCCTGATGAAGAGAACCTTATTCTTCTTAGGACAACTTAAATGAGTGAGATGTTTTACCACAGGGAAGCATTGTTGTTTCACTTAGACAATACACTTTCGTTGTTACCTCCAACAAGAAATATATGTTTTTGGGGTCTGTTTGTTTGATTGTTAGCAGGATTATGTCAATAGTAAGGGAGGGATTTCTGCTTTTTTTTGTTTATTATTTATTGTGCCATCCTGCATGAGCTGCACTACCTGAGCCACTTGTGTGGGTTGTAGACTGTCTCAAGCTACCACTAGAGTGAAAGCACCGCCAGCATTCAAAAGTGACCAAAACATCAGCCAGACAGCATAGGAACTAAGTGGTCGGTGGTCACCGACTGCAGAACCACTCCTTTTATTGAGGGTGTCTTGCTAATTGCCTATAATTTCCACCTGTTGTCTATTTCATTTGCACAACAGCATGTGAAATTGATTGTCAATCAGTGTTGCTTCCTAAGTGGACAGTTTGATTGACTTGGAGTTACATTGCGTTGTTTAAGTGTTCCCTTTATTTTTTTGAGCAGTGTAGTATCGTATGGTGTTGTTTGTGTTTTTGGGACATGCCAGGATATGATCTCTTTTTGCATTTTTAAACAGCCTTTATGCTATGGAGAATTGATGAAACACTTTAAGCATTTTTGGCACTTTTTTGACATGTTTCCCATTTTTCAACATAGTACAGTATGGCATTTTTTGGTGTTTTTGGGAAATGCTAGGATATGATGTCTTTTACACAATTCGTTCATGTTTTTTGGTGGTTTAATGAAAAAAATGTTTTTATGACATGCAATACTATGATTTTTTTGTATTCTTATGACATACTACCCATCTCTTTTATGATGTTCTTTTCAGTTTTTTAGATATAATTTAGGTATATTTTTTTATTTTCTATGACCTATACTTTAGCCTTTTTCAGTCACTTGATGTATTATACTGTTGTTTTTTCATTTAATCAAACTATACACTGAATTTTTCAGCCTTTTCTGATGTATAGTGACGTATTGCACTTTCTACAACATACTAAATTATGACATTGTTTTGCATTTTTACAACATACTGTACCAAGGTGTTTTTATGCTCTACTATACAATGACATCTTTAAAGTAAATGATGCTGCCCATTTCATAATAATTATATGATTGTCTTAATCTCCACTTATGACTTCATTATATGACAAATCTGAAGGTAAACAAATGCAGAACATACCTGCACAACCCTCTCAAACATGTGAGCTAGGGGGAGATAGGATACATGAATGTCATGGAGGCTCAGCATGCAGTGTACCTGTGGAGGACACAAAAAACAAAAACACATGCAGGTATGCAGGTCAAGCATGGGCATACCTCCACCACCCTCTCAAACATATGGGCCAAAGGGAGGAAGGAGATGAGCACATCTTTAGAGCTGGGCTTCAGTGAGCCCTGGATGACACCGGGGAGATGAAGAGATGAAGGAGAGAACAGAGGACATGAAAACATAAAGGGGTCAGGTAGGGTCAGTCTGAGTCAGACAGGATTTTAGAGTTTGAGTAAGGCCAATTAAACAAACCAATGCTCATGTTGTATTTGATCCAGATCTCATAAATGCAAAGCCATAGGTTTGGTTCCAGGAGTTGGGGGGCCACAATTCAGTGAAATGAAAATTACGCTCTTGCATAAATGAATAAAATACATAAAAGGCATATTTCTGAAGAAAGGACACCAAAGCAGCTACCTTGACAAAAGATGGCTGAAATCAGATACCCATCATAAGAAAGATGTAATTTACTGTATCTTCAGGGTCAGGACTGAAACTCCAAGGTTGAATTGGTGTGTTTGTTTACCTCTGTTACTCTAATGAAAGCTGCAGTGTTGGAGATTACATTTCCATGAGTAAGCATTGCACCTTTTGGGTTTCCTGAAAAGCAATTTACAGTCATGATTACACATGATATATAAAAAACAACATTCAAAAAAGGCTTAAGTGGCAAAGAATTGTGTAATTACCTGTGGTTCCAGACGTGAAGCAGATAAGTGCAAGGTCCTCTGGTTTAGGAGGCTGTAATCAAGAGCACAGATCTACACTAATGCACATGAAGCCTAAATTGCTTCTGCATTAGAAGTGAGCATGATGTGCAACATATAATTTTCTCAGGGTTACACAAACACATAAATGCTCCATGTTCAAATAAATGTCCTGCTGCTACTCACCTTTGGTTTTTGGTGGTTGGCTTTACCCAAGGCCTGGAAAATATACAAAACATACAATGAGTTATAGCAGGAAATGCTGATAATAATCATGATTTAATACATTGCACCCTGCGGCCTGATTTCCATTTAGTTAGAAACAGAACATCAGTTAATGCCTAATTAATGTATAACAAGGACCAGAGGCTCAGCTGCCTCAGCTTTTCAAAAACACCTGTTGCTGAGTAGCTACAAGAGTAGCTGAGCGCAACACAGCACAGAATAGCTGAGGAGCTCTTTTGACTATCTAACATAAAAAAGATCTGAAGATTATTTTTTTTCTCACCTCAAAGTCTCTCAAACTCAGGATCTCAATCCCACATTCCTGCCCAAGGGTCACAAGGTCACTGTCAAACACCTCCATCAGCACAATTGTCTTGACCGTTCGCCCTTTCCCACCGACACATTCCAGAATCATCCGAGCCTTTTCGGGTACATCGCAGATTACTGTTGAGATGGCAGCTGAAAAAAATGCTTAGTTTGTATCAATGTCCTTGATCTACAGCATTGTGATATCACTGCAGGCGGTGCATGGTTAATGTGCGAAGGTGACCTTTTGTGTACCTCTGTCGATAATGTAGCCGATGGCTTCTCTGCCGAGTGTGTCGTACAGTGGGACTGCCACCAAGGAGTATGTGTAACAGGCCAGCTCTGACATCGTCCACTGAGAGATGACAGATAAATGCTCCAGTAATACATTTATAAGTGATACACAGTATCATTTCAACCAATACCAAAAGGTGGCTACTATGAATTAAATAATATATTCATCAAATACTGCTAATGTGTCTGCATTAAGTCAGTGTAAGCATGAGAGGGAGTCTAACAGACATTGACACATTATTTTCAGAAGTGCAGTAACTTCACTGCAGTTTCATTAAAAACATTAACAAAATAATCTTTACTTAAGGCTAAAAGAAAAAGCAAAGCAAGAATTTGTTTTACCTCTGGCCTGTTCTGGGAAAAAATACCAATGAACTTGTCTTGTGTGTGTCCTTTGTGAAGGAGAGCGGAACCAATGTGTTCTGCTCTATCTGCCACCTATGTAAAAGAAACCAACCATAAACAGACAGTATAGTGTCATTGTGCATAATTAATCTTAAAAAAAGTATGATGCTAGAGTTACGTGTCCATCTCACCTCTCTGTAAGACTGCCACTCGTATGGCTGGTTTGGTTTTCTTGATCCAAGACATGGTCCATTATCTGCGAGGGTAAGTAAAGCTCACATTTATCTAAATTCATAGGAAAAATGGTGTCTTTTCATCTTCAGGGACAGTAAAGCACTCACTTGATACTCTGAGCCCTCGCATGAAAACCTCGTACATGGTGCGTGCATCATTGTAGTAGTGCGTCATGTGTTCATCGCTGTCCGTCAGTACAGATCTTCTTGCACGTTCCCCACCCTACAAGAAAAAAAAATTCAAAAACTTATGACCAGTAATGAACGAATGTTCCATAACTTCCACACAAGATTTTTTTTATGAAAAACCCTGATTTATTTCACGGTACATCTGCCCTCCTGAGAACATGTTTACCTGACATTGCAACCACATAAACATGAATTCTGTAAAGTACATGATGCATCAGCTGTGGTTTGTTGGTGCAAGTCATGTATACTGTATACAGAGAAACCAACTGTTTGATAATAATTGTGTTCATCTTTATAAGTCTCAGTTCAGTTACGTACAGTTAGTTCTGTGTCATCCGTCATACAACAGACATTTGCATCTTTCATTGAGCAGTTTATTCAATTCAAAAATATTAATAGCTTCATTGACTTTTTTTACTTTTTAAGCAGAGATTGTGAAAACGAGATGATTCATTTTACTACATATAATAATAACACTTGAATCTTGCAGAGTAGTGATTGGCATAAAGCAAAGGATTCATTGAAGAAAAAATAAAGTGGAGTAGATTGATAGTAGTAATAGTTGTGAAAACAATCATTCATCCTGTAAACATCATGAATATCCTGAACTAACACAACTCTGCTGCATCTTAAATTGCTGCTGAACCCATTACTCAGCCAGGCTTTTCACTTGGTGGTGTGCTACTATGTCTTTAGACAAGGTCTCATGTCAGTTATTATTTGCATTATTAATGGTTAATACATTATTTAGCAGTGTCTCAGATCAGGTTGCCAGGTTGTCCCATCATAATCCCATTAACTTTTTATCCTTTCTATTTGGCAATGATACAGTTGTAAATGTGTAAAAAATGAATTGCATAGTTTATGAAATAGTTAAGTCTGAAGTCTGAATAATTCTAGCTTCACACAGATCTTCTGGTGTACTTTTCTGCAAGTTCAGTGGTAAACAAAGCCAGCTGGAAAGGCAGATCAACCATCCACCTAGAGGGGATGGACTGAAGGGATTTTTCAAATCCCAACATCCCAAAACTTTTTATTTATGGTTTAAAATTTAGTACAGAATTTATTAGAAATACATAAGAATTGTAAATTATAACTCATAAGCCTTTACAAAGAGTGCCTTATTACAATGTGGGACCTTAATGATAATAACATAAATCCTACTTTACCAAGACAAGCTGCTTTAACTCTGAGATAAACTATTAAGCTCCTTAAATGTGAGAAGGAGTGAGGATGTTAAAGCATGTAATTTGAGGATTTGAAGAACTGCACCAACATCAGCTGTGAGTAAGGTCTTGGAGAGGATCCCAACATTCCTGCTGAATGAGAACTGCGTACAGTTTTTTTTTTTATTCCAGAAGTTGGATCATGCCTCAGTTATTCCTTTAACAAAGCTTTACAAGATAGTGGTCGGACAGCATAATGCTGTTTTGCTGTGTTGTGTTGAAGCTATTTCATATTACAAAAAAAAGAGAAATCACCTACTGGTATTTCCAAGGACTGCAGTTCGAGGTCACAGGGCGGTTTGAGGGCTTTTGGCCGTGTGGCAAACCAGTAGGTGGTGATGGCCGCAAAAGCACCCATACCCATGAGGGCATTGGTGGGCAAGCCACGCACGTACTGCCGGACGTCATCCAGCTCAGGAATGCGCAGCTGTCTCAGGACTTCCTGAGCCTGCATGGCTGTTCTACACAGAACCTGCGGGGAACCAGAGAGGGAAATATTACATTAGGAAACTATTAGTCTTAATTCTGCACTTCGTTTTCTTTTTTCCTCTGCAGGTTTATCTCTGTACCTGTTATTTTAATACCACAGACTTGTTTAATTCAATGTAATCTTCTAAAAGTCTCAAATAAAGGAAACTGCGTGAGGGTATGTTGGATAAGGCTATTCCTAGAGAGTTACTTAAGGACATGGTGATAGCAGGTGTCATATTTTTTCTTTTTAGCAATGGGCCTTTATCCTGGTTTTAAGATCATTACATGCCAACATGAAACTCTGCTCCAACTGAAGATGAAGCATAGTGGTCCCATTAGGAGTCACAGAGGGAAGAGACAAGAGGGTTGACATGCAATATAGCTACAGTAATTACACAATCAATAGATCAATGGAAAAAAGTAAGTAAAGTAAGTAATCAAATAAGTAAAGAATCAAATAATCAATTTCTCTTGTTTAAGGTTTTCAAATTTGAAAATGTGCTGGGGTTTTTTGTTATGTCAAAAACTGAATATTTTGTGGTTTTGGATGAATTTGCTGGTTGTACAAAAGAAGACATATCATGACATCTCTTGACAACAGGACACCCAAAATTGGACATTCTTAACTCTCACAGTCCCAACTAATCTTCCAAAAACAGTGTGAAATCAAGAGCTGCCCCAGCTAAAAGTATTATTCCAAATTAGGGCCACGTACGAAGAACTGATAAAAAGTCCCACTGGTCCTTTATATTATGTCTTATTTTTCCTTTCGTCTTGTGACTGTCAAGTTACTATCAGTCGGCGAAGATTTTGTAATGAGGCAGCGACATAACGAGTAAAAAACTAAAATAACCCACAGTGACTCATTCACAGAAAAATAGCTGCAGTACTAAGCCCTATGACTCAGTGATGATCCACCACGTGGCAAAATCTTTTTATAACTTCACAACAAATGTGACATAGTTTCATTTGGTCCACACATCTCAGCGATGATCAAGAGAAATTGAAAGTACCTGTCATTCAAACTTCACAGCAAAGTCTCTGAATACTAATGTCAATGTGATAGTTCAGTTTTTGTTTTTAATACATTCGCAAAACAATTTGGAAAATGTTGTGTTCCACTTCGTCATTATGAAGTCTTAAGTGTAGCTTGATGAGGGAAAAATTAATTCAAACAATTTTAGCATGAGGCTGCAATTAAACTAAATGAGAAAAGCGTGGAGGGATCTGAACACGTCCTGAACGCAATGTGACTACAGTCATTAAACTGAACAGTATATAGCAAACAAATAATCCTTGTTGTACTGTTTTGTTTAAATGAACAGCAAGAGATTTAGGTCGTTGAATGAGAAAGGAAATTTTTGCTGACTGCTTCTTATGTTTTGAAATCTGTTGAATAAGATTTCTTTGGGTTCTAATTTAAACTTAAAACCCAGAAAACCAAAATATGTACATTCAAAAACACAACTCAAGCATAAAATACAATAGGTTAAGTAGTACACTGCTGAAAGAGAAGCATACATCTGTTTGCTGTTATTTCTGTTGAGCACCTCCGTAAATGTGTTGTCCTATCCAACAGCTGTGCACTTGGAAACAAAGACACAGGAAGGAAACAGGACTCCACACACATTTTATAAAGGAAATATAACAACACAACTGCAGACACTACACACACTGCAACACTCATTTGTGAAGGGAACTGAAGCCTTGTGTTTTGGATGTGTAAACTATGAGCTCACTGGGCTTTAACCTCAGTCTTGAAAGTGCGGGCTTTACAATATGTCTCTGTTCCACTGACATTTTATTATAACAAATTATGTCCAGAATTACAATGACTGTCTGTGACTTTAAAACACCTATTAATGGGAAAAGGAAATCATATGAGGACGAGGCAGGAAATAAAACTCACAGACTAATATCAAACTAGAAATGATCTTTCAGTTATTACTGTCAAATATGGAACTACTTTAATTATTAACTCACTCTTTCAACATGATTTTTTTCTTTTTCTCTTTTAAATGCTCATTTCATCAGACTGGTTGGCTTTATGTTCCTCGTGTTCAACTCATTTGACCTCTAAACTGTAAGGTAACAGCCCTGTAGACAAATGAACAGGCAAAGAACCACTGCAGCGGTAACAATTGACTTCTCACCTACTTCTATTATTAACGCCATGCTCATGACATATGGGACTTGTGCCAATTGGGGCAGGTGTTATTGAAAATCTGCCAAAAAGCTCCTTCTATTTCCCTGGCTTATAATTAAAACTCCAATACAAGTAATTGTGCATTTTTGTATTTGTGATGCCGAAGAAATATTACAGTGCCACAAGAATTGATTAATGTTGTTTGTTTGTATTTGTCCTAAATATATACAGCAATAAATATAATAATCAAAAACCCCTATTAGTCAATATCAACTATTACTACTTCTGCTAAGTCATCTCCAGGACAGTCTTACAAGCAGTTAGATTTTTTTTTTAACGAATTTCCAGAAAATGTGTCACTAAAGCTGAAATGGGATAAAATAAATCTCTATACTTACAGTGTTTATATGAGGAAAGGTAGAATCTGTGTCCAAAGGTGGAGAGGTGTAGTTTATGTGAAAGGCCCTGTACTGCAACAGTTGCGATTAGACGGACCCACGCTGACCTCTAATAGACCTCAGAGGTTCTCACAACTATGAATAGCAGAAACACGCCCCTTTCAAACAGAAACACAGACTCATGAGACAGTCCTAGCCACTCAGCGCGCCGTTCAAGCAGCGCATTGATGTGATTTTTTTTTAAACACGTCTACTAATGATGGCTGAAAATGCAAGTCAGAGACACCCATCAAAATGAACTGAGTGCTGATCTGAGAGAGTCGAGCATTTTCTGTCATGTTTACTCAAGAGTGGATGACCAATACCTTTTGTAGATTATCGGAACAGAGTGTGTGCAGTTCTTGTGTTGCCGAGCATCTGAACTGCTGAAACTATAGTCAAACAAAGAATAACACACTTATTACAAGATGGTCTGTGTATTTTACCTGATAGATATGTTGACAAATCGCCCTGTTTTTAAACTGATATCCCACAGCTTGAGCGCTAACACTGACTTAACCATAATGCACACAAAGCCAGATGTATGAGCAGATTACAAGGCAGTCTGAGAAGGATAATAAGGTACAATTTACAGTCAATTAACCAAAATTGAGACAATCTACAGTACATCTTCCTATGTTTTCAACTGAGATAATCTGTGGGCAATATGTGGACTCGTATTATACTTGGATTTATACAGTTCCTGCATGTTCTGCCTGCAACAATAAAGACACAGTAAAAGGCAGGATGCCTGAGAGTAAATTTCTGTGTAACGATTTGAATGTAGTAAGAAAAATACACGCGTATATTTTTGTGGAGTGTAATAGAAATGGGTGTTACAGTGCTGAAATATAGTGGTGTCGATAAAATCAAATTCTAAATCCCAACATGGTAATCCAATGTTGTCTCTGTATATGTATGTATGTATATATATATATATAACCTGGTATTTATAGCCACAAAAACCAAAAAGTAATACTTCAGTAAATTAAATACCTGACAAATTAATTTATCACATTGATGCAGAAACTCAATAGGGCCTTACAGTATAGTCCTGCTCATTGATTTGTAACACTGTCACTAATTGATGAATATTAAAGGAAGTCATTTATCAAGTAACACATTGGTTGCTTAGCTCTTTAGAAATGTCAGGATGTTGCTTTTTTCATACAATGATGATTTTTCATGTCTTTTTTCAGACATTTTTGTTTGTGGCATATGTTATGATTTCCTTCTTACATTTTACAGACTGAACAATCAAATGGACAGATAATGAAAATAGCTGTTAGCTGCAGCTCTTACTACAGTATGTCTGCGTGTTTTTTTCTGTCAGATGGCCAAAGCCAGGCACATGCCACTGGTGTCATGCTAAGCTGGGAGTTGTTTGAGGCAAAAGGTACTGCAACAACCCCTCCACCACCCCCTCTACTGTCCATACTTGGCCTGGGAAGATGACAAGCCAATGGCAGAGCCAGCTCTCCTGTCACCCCACTCCGAAGCACACATAAGACACTGGAAAAGAGAGGGCGAGAGGGCAACCGGTTCATTTGACACATAACAGAACATCAAGATTAGCTGGCAGTCGCCGGCAGCTCAAGAACAGACCACAGTCTGTAGTAGAAAAAAGATTCGGCCTGAACTGTGGCCAGGAAGTGACAAAAACAACTATCATTACTCAATCACAATTGAAATGATCTGAAATGTTAATGTTCCTCTTCCTCTAAAACGCCAAGACCAGACACTGAGCTGATAATTGGTTAGGGTGTTGAGCATTGGGTCAGGTGATTTAAGCTCATTATTACAGCCTTACCCCTAAAGGATTAGCACAAGAAGCCTTCAAACACATAAACTGTAATCCCATTTTGACAAGAAGGATTCTTTCAAATCTCTGAACTAGCTTTCTCTCACTTGCCACATGAATCTGCATATACTGTATCATGGCACAGCTGGAAAAAGGAATTGCAGTTTAATGGACAAGATGGAAATATTATTGGCAACCTTGATGAGCAGTATATTTTTAAAGACATTTATCAAGCAAAATTTCCTCTTTTGTTTGTCTGGTCCAAGCTTCTAAAATAATCCTCCCTTAAATCAAAGTTTAGCATCCCTTACTAGGCACGGCTGATTTCTACTAAGGCTTAAGTGGTATGCATGGGGTCATATAGTAAGAGCAATACTTGGCATTTCGAAAGAGTGGTGTTTTCTTCCGGCCTTTCATTGCTCAAAAACCGAAGCAAAATGTAAAAGGCGGATCAATGAATCAATGTATTCATCTGCTGTAATGTAAGACACACTCATTGACATGCCTGGCTAACCGGCTTAAATACCTAAAGTCGTGACGAAATGTTACTTCCAATGCAAGGAAGTGCATTGTATTAGACTACCACAACCGTCTAACCTCGCATTTTGTTTTCATCACACTTGAATTCCTAGGACTAACTCGTGCTGCACAGTGCTGTTTGATTAGCATTAACATGACATGTCTCCTTTGTGTATCATAAAGTGGTGAGGATTCCTATCTTTTTACATGTGAGTCTTGCAAATGCTCTGCACAGACTTTATGTCTCTATACAGTATGTGATCTCATGTTAGATCGCTGAGGCTGGCTCTGTGCATGTCCCAGGAAGACATCGAGACAACATATAATGTTAATGCAAAATAAAGAAACAAGTCGCTATAGAATTTTCTTGCAAATGAAATAATTTCATATGTGATGACAAGAAAATGTCATAACCAAAAATATCTTGTTTTAAACATAAAAATGTAGGGCACATCTTTTGTCGATACAATGCTGCAACCGAATGTGTTCAGACAGTGTTTCCATCAAACTTCTTCATGTAGCAACCCAGACATATTACAACACGCCTCGCCGCAGCAATGTAAACTTTTTAATCCTTCAAACATGTCTGCAACTCCCTGTTGACAAGTAGAAGCACACAGGCTACAGTGGTTAGCTATCGATTCCTTTCTAAAAATGCAAATGACATGTGAAATTCATGTGTTATCGACTATAGGATCCAACTGCCAGCGCCTCATTGATAATTCAACAGCTTTACAAATGGTACATCATGCCCCAAGGGAGAGAATCTAAAAAGGAGAATTAGTCAATATACTATTCTATGCTATTCCTGTGTAAAACCATTTACAGGGCAATGGCCTAAGGGTGCTCGAAGGTAACTTCTCTTCATAAAGATGGTGGATTAAAAACAGTCTAAAGGCAAGCTGACATGTCACTGCATGGCTGCTGAATGGTGCCGAAGCACGTGGCTCCAGTTTTTCATCTGCTTCCACTCTCTGCCTGACTCATACCCATCCTCCTCCTCCCTTCACATTGAACCCTGGCTTTAAGACCCAAAGACTGACCTTGCACAAGACAGCCACACTCAAGACTGCAGGTCCTGTACACACAACCCCCCCATGTTGAAATTGCACACTCCCGGTCACATGGTCACACAGTGGAGAAACGTACAGGGAAAAGGAGGGAGGGGGAGGATGGGATGCGTGAAGTGGAACAAAGTTCACACATCTATCAACTGCTGCCAACACAGTATCAGGGCTCATGACCTCTATACTGTGGGTCAAACAAAGCATACTGGCACATTGAAACTCTCAGCAGAACCTGCAGAACAAATCAAACTGAGCTGCCCCAGTGACTGAGATTTCAGCTGCATACATTCTTCCTCTGAGGTGATTTGAAGCTACGTTACACTTTAAACGGAAGGGGGAAAACTTCCTTAATGCTGTTTCTTTTCTTTATAGAAAGAACTTGACATATTGGGGAATATATACCATTTATATATAGTAACATCCAAGTTGGTTGTGACGGCTTTTCTGAGACCTCTTGACTGTGTGAATACCAGCTAGTTCACACGTTTTCTTTCTATCAACCAAAAAGGGAAAGACAGGGTGATGGTATGGGAAGAGCAAACGACATGTGCGGCGGCGGCCTGCTCCCAATTCACAAATCTACAAAGTCTCCCTCTGTTTCTTCCAATGAAAGCTATGTCTGTGTTCAAAAACACATGACTGAATCTGCATGGTCACTTTGCTACCATCCCATGTAACATCTCATGTGACTGCACTGCATGGCCCAAACAGCATTACCTATTTTTGTGATGCTGTATAAAAGGGAGGGGAAACAGCAAACGCAACACTAGAGCTACATTCCATAGATTCCTGCTAGAGGAAGTTGGCCAAAAAATTTCTTCGGTACCAAGCACAGGCCTGAAATGCACCTCAACCCCCCAAAATAATATTTTCTTATTCACCAACAAACACACAAAGCACAGCTCTGTCGCTCAAGCTCCAACAAACAAAACAAACACGCGACCTACAGTAAAACTGAACAAAGTGAGAGCTTGTAGATGCGCCAACTGACTGACGTGTTTGCTAATGATCTGCTTTCACATCCTCTACAATGTAGAGTCTACATCACAACAGAGCAAGACAGGGCTTCTCCAGAGATCATCATAGAGGAAGTTATCTGACCACATCTGTTTGTCACATCCAGTCTGAGAGTTACCACTGTCTGTCTTTGCTCTGAGAGGAAATAAGAGTCCAAACTTTGATCTGAATAATTGCTGTATCGCTAAGGTTTGCCGTTAAGTTTGAGTAGACTGTGTTTAATGAGTCAGCTTCACATTAACATTTCATGATGATCAAACACAAAAAGTAGGAGATTTTTGAATGTACTTTTCCTGCTCTTTTCAGGCAGCAATTTGTTTAAGATAATTTATGTTTGCTTTGAAAATCAGTTATGAGAAACATGTTTGAATTGTGTGATTTGTTACAGTGCATGTAAATTCCTCTAATACTCTTTCTCCAAGTAAACATCATAGGAGAAGTACATTTTTAGATATCAAATTTACATATTAAATCCAGGACAATGCAGATTAATTAATAAATCCACATTACCATACCTCATAAGGATAACGTAAGAAAATTAATGCAGACCTCCTATTCGATGCAGCTCAAACAATTCTGAAGAGTTCACAGATAAGATTTTCCTGTCGCATGACTATGAATGGAGCCTGCAGAATTCATGGAGTGGGCGTTACAACTCAACATGGAAGAAACTGCTGGTGTTCTTCAGCGTGCAGCGCTTCACTTCCTCATGGATGCGTGCTGAGGAGGACCGGGGGTGTGGTAAGGAGGTCACCGGGTCAGACACGCTTTCAGTTATAACTCATATGGCGGGGATGCCACGACTTGCACTTGATAAGGCGTTACATTGTTCCTCTTTTCGGCTCGTTATAATCTCGTGTTATTAACTAACAATAGCGCCAGTGTTTGACAGCCTCGGTTTAACGCCGGAGATTAGAAAAAAAATTCAAATCGAAACTATTTAATCACAGACGGTGTCTCATCAGCTCTGATGCTACGTGTCCATGTTTTTATATCAGGGCAGCTTCGTACACGCACGGCTTTCTCAGCGATAGCGACGGATGATGAACACACGGTTCTCTTTCAACGCCATTGCAATGGCAGTACACACTGTGGATGTGAACATTAAGAGAAACATATTTTTAATATATCCTGTACAGGGGAGAATGCAAAACGTGGCTTGGCTTAGGTCAATTTTCAGGCAACAATAAAAGCGTAAAAGCATCCTGTTCCTGAGGGCTCTCGCTGCGTTTCGACAAACGTTTGTAAACAAGTAACGGTCAACAGATGATTTACAGATGTATATCAAAAGTTTTTAAGTGACAGATGCATCCACTGACCTGTGTGCAGCGGCAGATCCGAAGACTTTAATCTGACTCTCGAAGAAGCAACAGCAGGAACGGCAGGAGCGGCGGTCTCGAGGCAGCTGGTGCTCAGCCAATCAGAGACAAGGTTGCTCCGTCTGAACTCTGAGAGACTTGCTGTCATTGGTTTATGTTGTCGCGACGAAGACGGTTGTGCTATATATGACACACGACGAACAGTATGTGCTACAAAAAACTTGACTTTATGCTCTGAATTTAATGTATTTATTTATTTTACTTTTGCTTAATTCATTGTTTTTCCACTGTTGGTCTCAAACCCCTGGCGTTGTATATATCCTCAATTTTTTAATTGTTTTATTGGATTTTTGTTATAGCTGTTCTCAATAAAGTTTAAAGAAACCAACAAAAACCAACAAAAACAGCAGGAACAGTACGTATTGTAGCAGGCGCAAGCAGCCACATCCTCTACAGACGACCTCAAAGTTACATACATTCAGTAGTGGTTTATTTACTCAATCACTGTACTTTTGGGGGAAACAGTTACGATGTAAAGTCACAAAGCCAGGAGTTTATTAGCAAATTACCACACATTGAATATCTGTAGATTTACACCAAGCAGAATATCATACAGGTGTACACACAAATCAATGTGGGCTACAAACTTAGTGCTGACTACTGGCCAAAATATCGACATAAAAAATGTCCTAAATGTGAGTCAGTGATACAAAACAGGACCTGTGAGGTATTCTTTTAAAATGTTATACAATAAATACAATTTTAAAAGTGCTCCTGAAACTTCATCATGGTTTTACAGTGACTATAAATTGTCAATTAGCGACATATTACTAAATGTATTTTCCCTGATACAATATACAAAATACTATATAATTTATACTATAGTGTTTTAAAGAGATATATAAGCATTTGTTGAAGTCTGCTTATGTGAAACTTTTTGTGCATTTTGTTTCTCTTCTCTCATTTCTTGCAGTGAGCATGCAGGCCACTGCAGTTTCCATAGCCTACCACACGAAGGAGCAATTTTGCGATTAAAAAAAGAGATGACTCATTTAGGCTTTACAAACAAATCTTCTTGTAAAGCAGTATTTTTTTCAAAAACTGTCAGTATAGGAAAATTTACTGATTAAAATCCGTTTTCCACGAGTCAGTGGTATAATTGTGACCTGAAAGAAATCTGTTAGGTCTTTGATATAGCAAATAACTATTTCAATGTCTGTAGTAATAAATGGTGACTTTATATGACTTTATTTATGGCTAATCTCCCAAAATACAATATCGCAGGGATAATCCTGTAAAGATTTATTGATTTTATATCGATTTATCACTCTTTTACCTGCAGGACAATCACTGTGATTCTGTAATGTAACTACATATTTTGTGAGATGAATACAAAAACATTTTTGCTCACCTGTTTAGTTAGTTTAGTGAGGTTTTTTTGGGGGGTAAAACCTTTGCTTAAATGGCTGCTGTTTATTTCTCAAAGGGGCCTATAGCTGCTGAACCATGTAGTCTAAACATATTTCCATGGGCTCAATGGAGACTGTGTGAACTGCTGCAGTTCAGTCTGAGGGTGGCGCACCAAGCCAAAGGATTGTGTCTGGGACCCTCAGAGGTCACCACGGGTCAGAGCGCAGTGCCTGACAACAGAGAGTTTACACAGACTGATGGTGCTGCTGCTGCTGCTGCTGCTGCTGCTGCACACAAAGTTGCTGCCGCTAATGAGGCTTCATGGATGTAGGCTAGTCTGTTCTTTCCTGTGACAGGCTGTTGTACAGATGTTATACAGAAAACTCTGGAGATCAAATAATAAACACAAGACAGACACCCCCCACGATTTCAATAAGCAGACCTTACTGAGTTCTAACTGACATATTCTAACAAGACTACAAGGGGATAGAGAGAAAGAAGGGCTTGTAATAGGCAAAATAAACCTTTCAGATCTGAATCATTTTTAGATATTATTCCAGGTAAAACAAATCCAGTATAAACTTAACTTTATGATTGCTGCTGTATCTTGTTGCAGATGGACTACTGTATGACAGTTTGGGGGCCTAAGTGGCATGATGCATCAATAATATTGAGCTGACTAAGAAGCTGACTATATTTAAAATACCAGAACTGAGAATAAAAGAAAAAATGTTTTGTTTATGTTCAGTCAGATGTTGTGGCAAATGCACCTGCAAGTGCAGCCTGAAATCACTAAATTATTTCAAAAGTGATTTCTTATTGTTGTTGTCTTAATGTGATTTGTGTATTCCATCAAACATGATCAGTTTCTCCCTCCCCTTTTTTCATCAGGCTCATTGCCTGAATCCTCGCCTTGTCTGGTGACTCCTCATCCCACGAGATCATCATTTGCACTGCACATTAGTGTTTAGCAGTGCCAATACGATCAATACAATCACAACTTTATCATAAATTCAAAATAATTTCAGAATGCACGTTTGCTATATTTGCACAGGGAATTCAGACAAAGTCCAGCATTTAGTAGAGCATTTTTCTTAACACCAGATAATAGTTGTGCTCCTACAGCAGCTCCCAAATGAGAAGTTTTTAAAATCATATTAATAATAGCACCAATTCGCAGTGGTTGACAAACCAAAAGTGTAGAGTAGTTAAACAGTGATTGTGCAAATATGTTTCTATTTATGGGCACAGATGAGCAACTGAAAATTCACATATTAAATGTTTGTTCAATAAATCAGATGATTGTGCCATCGAACAAATACGGAAAAACATTTCATATCAAAGAAGTGCAGTTTCTGAAGAAATACCTTGACACATCATTTGGTTTCGTTCTGACGCAACACTCGGCGTTACAAAATTGGTCAGCAAAAACTTCCAGTATTTAATTCATTTATTTCCCAAAAAGGAACAGCACAAAAGTCCCCCCTTTTTCAAATGAAAAGCGCATAAAAAGTGTTAAACCTGCACAGTCAAATAATTGGATTTTATGCCCCCTTCCCGCTAGCTCGCGCTTTTCTCTCCATGGAGCTCTAAAAACGTCTCCAAACGCTTCAGATGTCGTGTGAGCTTTTCTTTCTCAATCTCCGCTGCTTTTTATTCTTCGACATCGCTCACAGGATCAAATATATCCAAGCACGGTGAAAGTTACGAGATTAAACCGTTCTCAGTGGAAAAAAAGAATCGGAGCAAACTGTTTTGGCGCATGGGAGCAGTTTGAATCTGTGAGAAGGAGCGCACACAATAAACCTGTTGTTAACCTTGCTGTGAAAATATGTTTGAAGAAAACAGCCAATTGTTGTATGAAATGTATTCAAGTATAAAATAATGCCCTTTGTTTGGGGGGAAAAACTTGAGCAATGTGAGGGTACAAAAGTCCCCTGTGGCATTTACTAGCACCCTTTGTGCAGTGTGCGCTTTGGCGTCTCCACTTGGCGCATTACCCAGGCCCCTTTAAACGCGATTGTTTCTTTCTTTCTAATGACATTTACCGGATCAAAACATGCTGTTAATTCGATCAGAAAGCTTCACCCTTCATAACAATGGCAGTATAATTTCTCCCAAAGTTTGTTAAGTTGACCGAAATTAGGCAAATGAATAGAGGTCTCCAGGCTACCCATCTTGCAGGTGACGGGGAATAATGCGCGTTCACACCAGCTGCATTCTTCTTTATTTCTCCCTTTCTTTCACAGCATTATTAAAATTTAGGCCAATGAAACTATTCATTCGACTGAATAGACATTTTCTTATAGGATAATAGGATACAAATTGAGCCTCTCCAAAGAGTCTCCAGTGGTGGGTAACCCTCGTGTGCCAGAGGCTGCTGGAGACGCTGGCCTTGACGCAGACGACGCTCGTGTGCCAGGCCTAATCACACACCTGCCGAGGAGTCCAACAAAATAAAGAATGTAAACAAAAAGCTTGCCATCTCTCATAAAAGATGGACGTGTCACCAAGTCGTGTGAGAAACGCCGGGAACAAACGGGGGGACTCCGTCTCCAAAAGATCTCCCCTGAACTTGGCGGAACAGCCTATTAAAGGCTTACTTAATTACTCTAATGACACTGGACAGGCCTTAAAACTCGGACCGAGCTTGGATCAGAATTAAGATCGCTTGCTGGGATTTGTAAACAGGCGATCGTGTGAGAAACGCGAGTTGGAAGAAAGAGGGTTTCTTTTTTCGCCTGCTTTGTTTTCAGTGCGCACAGTGCGCCCTGCGGGATCAGGCGATCCCAGCGCTCAGTTCTTATTTCCCGCCTGGGTTCTTACTATGCAAATAATATTCCGAAAGTAATCACGTGTCTTTTGAGCAGCCACGTGGATTAACAAAGCAGGTTTGCCCCCCTGCTAGCCCATGGCTTTAGATTTTTACTATTTCTTTAACTGATCCTAAATGCACACATTTACCCAAAGCATGGCTCTAATCCCATGGAATAATTTACACCATGAATGCCAGAGTTCCTTGGACGATCCCTTTATAAGGGCCAGCTTTCCCTCAAACTTCAGTCCGCTTCATCTCCTGCCAGAGCAAAACATCTCTCCAACTTCCAGCTGAACTCATTTTTAGGACGTTTGTCAGAAAATTGTTGATGGCCTCTAAGATGAAAGACAGGAAGGTATGCGCTCCGTGTGCGTTCTGCATTTTGAGGACTGAAATATTTTTGGCAACATGAAACTTTTAACACTTTTGTGTTACATTTTGGAATCTTATACTTCTTATTTTTCAAGAAATATTGTCGCATTACTTTTTGGAGTAATTTCTACGCTAGTGGAATAGAAATCTTATGTGCACCAGCTTGTGGCACGCGTTACAGGGTGACAATGTGCAGTCGTGATGTAAAAGAGCCCATCTGACATTTCCGCATTATTTGGCGATAGTAATGCCCACAACTACGTTAGCAACACGTACAATGTGTCAAATTTGATAAATGATATGTCCAATGGGGCTTATAGAAACAGTTCCGAGTGCAGATGTCCGCTGCGCGCTCAGGGGTAACACGACGCGCGGTGCGCAAAAGTCGCCAGCAGTTCCAATAAGTTTCCACCTTATTTGATCGCACCATAACAAGTAATATCAGTTCACTTATGGGTGTTTTTGGCTGATAAAATAACTTTTTTCCAATTGAGATTTGATGCTCTACAGTGTTTCCCTGTGCTCATGTTTTTATCTCTCCCTGTTTTACAGAGAACTCCCATCTCTCACAAAGTCATCGAGAAGCGAAGACGCGACCGTATTAACCGCTGCTTAAACGAACTAGGAAAAACAGTACCAATGGCACTGGCAAAACAGGTATTCCTAAATATGTAATATTTGTAAATTGCATTTATTATTTATTATACAACACTGAAATTTTGTAATAAATACAGTACATCTATATGCATATATATTTATATATGTGTTTATCAGTCTCGCCATGGTTAATATATGCCGTCAAACATTTTTTAATGTTGTTTTTTTTAATGTCTCGGTAGAACTCTGGAAAACTAGAGAAGGCTGAAATCCTAGAAATGACAGTTCAGTATCTCCGAGCCCTCCATTCCGCTGATTTCCCCCGTGGGAGAGAAAAAGGTCAGTAAACTCTTCACGTAGGCCTTTTACTTTACGCATCCAAACACCAATGTTCACGCAGTAAAATCCAAAGCATTTTCTTCGTGCTGGTTGTGGACAAATCGGGGTTATTGGTATATTTGTGTAATTTTTAATGCAACTCATTCAGCTTTAGTGACTTAACATTATAGTTCAGTTTACGCACCACAATCAGACTAAAAAACGTATGTTTGACTGGTTTATCATTTCATGGTGGCAGGCTTGTAATCGCTGTTTACTCTATTCCAGGTGAACTTCTTGCCGAGTTTGCAAACTACTTCCACTACGGGTACCACGAGTGCATGAAGAACCTGGTGCACTATCTCACCACAGAGGACAGAGCTGAAACCAAAGACATCAAGTACGCACGGATCCTCGCCTTCTTACAGTCCAAGTCCCGTGTGGTAACTGAGCCTGTGTTCGGCTCTGTCGGCTCCATGCCAGAACCATCGGACTACATTAGTCAGCTGCACTCATCTCCGGAGCACCAAAGCCACAGTCCATCTGACACCGTGTACCAGCAGAGTCCACCGGCACACTTTACCTGGCACAGCTCGGCCCGCAGCCCAGGCATCTCATACCCAACAGTGCCGCTCTCTGCGCACACGCAACAACACGGTGGATACTTGTCACCGGTACAGGGACTCGATCACCACTACTTCAACTTCATCGGTCACACGCACGCTAACACGTTTAGTTTGCACAGTGCGCAACACGCCCTGTAAAGACTTTTGCTATGTTTTGTTGATAGTTTTTATTTATATCATTGTGAATGATTGAAATATATCATGTACATATTGTGAATAAATATGTCTTGCTAAATTTTCAGCTTGTTGTGTCATCACTTTTTTTAGGTGGTGACATTCAGTGCGTATATCACCAAATTATAAGCAATTACATCTCACCTACATACCCTTCAGTATAGAGTGCTTGAAAAGGATATTGGAATGAGAGAGTAGAGAAAACATTATCAAATGCTCAATCCTCAGTGAATGATTTGTGATTGATATATCTTTTATGATATAAAATTTAACAAAACTTGCCTTGTAAATGATGACTGTTTGAAGTGGTTTTACAGTAGGAAAGTGAATAATTTGACTTGGACTCCAACTTTATCAAAAGCTCCAAAATAGGTTCAATAATTGTGGTGCCCTACCAGCTACACTGATAATGCTATAGTACATAGCTCAAAAGTATCTCTTCAGGTCTGGTCCACAGATCAGTTTCAGGGCCGATGTCTGGGTATAATCTGTGACACAGTAGGTTCTGGGGGGGCAGACATGAGCCAGATTCCCACTGGGCCGGCTCCTGACTTAAACAAACCCAAACTTAACAAAACCATTGAGTAACCTCCCCGCCCCCCCAAATAGAAATAAATAATGAAAATTAAAATTCAAATCTGAGTTTTCACTCAAAAACATTTCATTTTTGCAGCTGATGAAGTCAAGAGTGAAGACAGACTTTCACAGAGGCCCTATGGAATCTACATACTTTGATACTGAAGGAATCAAGTGTAATTGGGATATGTTTTCAATTAAGAGTTGAGTTTCAAGTATGTCAGAGTTAAAGAAGAAAGTTTCACAACAGAATAGAAGCTGTCCCCTCTGAACTTTAGCCAAGTTTTACTATTACCATATATTTAGCCAAATTAGGCTATTCATAGGATTAAGGAGGGTTGTTATGCAGGGAAGAGAGAGCAATGCACCCTTATTAAAATGTTGGCATTTATTAAAAAAAAAATTCAAAGGGCAAAGGTGCATTTCCACAATCCATTGGGAACTCTGGCAGATAAAATAACTGAAACGTCCCCCCTCGTTTTAGCAATATTTGGACCATTAGAGGCTTTTTACATCCCAAAGAATAAGGAGTTACTCTGATCAATAAGAACTGTTTTTGGCAGGCTTGTGTCTGCTATATGTGACCACAGCATCTCAATAAATGCCTCAAACCCCTTTCAGGCCCCTTCTTTCTTTCTTTAAGTAAGTTGTTTAAAAAAAAGGTGTGTGTAGGGGAACTCCTTGGGTTTTTTTTAACCAAGAAGCCCCATTGTGGTGCATCTGAAAGGGGAACAATCTCTGCATCCTTGTGCTTCATCCTTGAGTGATTACAAAGAAAAATAATCAACACCATGAAATCAAAGTTTCTGTCTGACAGGAGTGCAAGAAAACACTTTTTCTCCCACCTGTCTTTTAGACCGAAAGTTTAAATCATGGCACATATTTCTCAATTTGGACTTCCTGTACCTGTTTATGGTACCTAAATATAAAAAAGTTAGGTATGTCCTAATGAATGTATATCCACACTTATAGACACATAGGATGGTTGCAAGAATTGTTTCCGGCTGGACGGGTTGATGATGGACGCATGGATAAGCCCATATTAACCGCCTGGATGGTTGGATAAACCCACATTAACCAGTCCCTGACCAAAAAGACGGGCAACAAGAGGGCAAATGAAAGAAATGAAAAACAGTGGCCATGCAGATGGAAAAGTGACAATGCAATAAAAGAAAAAAGGCTTTGAAGGAGTACTTGGATCCCAACAGCTCCAATATTGATTTAAATCCTGACTCTAAACAGGAGAAAAAAGACCCATGTGCAGCCAGATGAGAAAGATTTAGCCACAGCAGATCACATGAATAATAATAAATTGAGCAAGGATAAAAAAAAAAGATAAATTGAGCTGCAGTGGTAAAACTTCAGTTTAAGATGTGTGGCTGGAGAGGAGAGGAATTACTTGACAGCTGATATTTAACACTGATGATCAAGGGATACACAAAAACGTACTTGTTGTTTTCTGAAAATTCAGCTTTTTACTTAAAGTTAAATGTGGCGTTAGACTTAAACTTAAAATAATCCTGCAAATGAAACTCTGAGAAGGAAAGCTGTTCCTTACTAATGTCCACATAGAAGTTAAAGCCTGTGATCAGTCATTTGTAAACTGGTAAAGGAACAGTTTCAAAATGTTTCATAATAAACTGATTTACTCTCATGATGAGAGTAAGACTGACAAAAAGTTTCACATGTCCATTAAATATGCAGCTACAGCCACAGCTCATTAGCTGGGCTTAGCACAAATACAGTGGGGGCCTGCCATATTCTTGCTAGCCAGGTAGTAAAGCCAAGTCATCTACATACACCACCAAAACAATGCATTTTACTTGTCAGTTTTAATACATTGTTAACATAGCATGATAATGGTGAGCTTTAGATGTGCTGACAGGTGGATTTTGTTACCTTTAGACAGTCAGAGTTGGTTACATGGCTTCAATCAATCTTCTCATCCAGATCTCTGTAGGACCACAGACATGCATGTATCCTGGCGTGCGATCCTGTAAGGGGCCAAAAATATTAAAAATCAATGCCTTAGGAAGGACATTTTAGTGATTAGCTGATTTGTTCTTTGCAACTGTATGAGCACTAAAGGTAGGATTTAATTAACTAAGCTTCTGAGTGTACAACAAAAATCTTCATTTCTTTACCAGGGTAGTGTGTTTGTGTGTGTGTGTGTGTGTGTGTGTGTGTGTGTGTGTGTGGAGGGTATTTACAGTCGTGCTTTGGGAGCGAAGCCAAAGACGAACACAAGCTGTGAGAAATCCAACAGTCAGTCAGTCTGCTGGGTAATCAAAGTGCTCCAGTGGCATCGGATCTCTCCCGGCTCACCTCAGGATGGTCGTCTGATCTACAGCATGAAAAGACAGAGACAGAGAGTTTGGGGGCGGGGTGGGGGGGTGGGGAGGGGGGGTGCAGAAACAGTGAGAGTGTGAAGAAAAGGGGGGAAAAGGATGAAGACCATTCCCACAACAGATAGCACTATCTCACAGGGTTTAAAGGGCCCCCTTTCTGTACACCCCCCGACCCACTCTCTCCTCCTCCCCCTCTTCCCCTCACCAATAATGCCAAAACTTGGCAGCCAACCCAGCACATGAGCAACAGTTTCCCATCAGAGAGGCAGCCATCCTACTGCCTTGGCACCAACGATGTCTGAAGAATGACGGGCACTGTAAGAAGAGAGCAGACATGAATGGAGTCTGTTAGGTGAAAACCCCCCAACACATATCAATGCCTTTTGATTGTCTGGGAGTGATTCTGATGAGAGCACATCACTGAGCTGACATAGAGGATAAAAACAGACAAAATTTGATCTTATAATGAATGCTTTTTATAGTGAAGATAGGTGTTTTTCTGAGGAACCACTCAGAAAACAAACATTTATGTTTTCAGATAGCCTTTTGTACTTTGATAATCCAGGCTAGTAGCAGAGATGACTAGTAGGTAGTCATCTCTGCCCCCTGCTAGGGGATGAGGGCTTCACCTTTTTGCACTTGGCACAACCCTCTATGTGCTCACCAGCAGTGCCATCAGATTATGCAAATCCATGGAGATGTCCTATTCAACACTACCTCCATTTAGAACTGAGATATATGAGCCAAAAATGAATAGAGTAATAAAAGAGGCAGTGTTTTAAAGGAGGGAGAGCAGGAAAGGGTCAAAGACATCTCCAGTCTAAATGAAAACACAATGAATACTGTACAAAATGTCCCACTGTGGACCGTCATTTCAGTTGTGCCCTAACTTTTCTAACTCTTTGTCTTTTTCTGTTTTTTGCAAAGTTTTTCTTGTGTATAGCACAGATGCCTCCACAGATGATCTGAGAAACATATAGGCAGAGAGCAGCATGGGAACAACCCAACATGTGTGCAATGACATGCTATAGAGGAGAGTTCAGAGACAAAACACGACAAACAAAAAGAAACAAAATTGGACCAAACTCTTTGTTATTCATGGGAAAAAAGAGCAAGCTTGTTAACTTGCACAATTAAGGCATCATTTGCCAAGGGAAAGAGCAGTTCTTTGTTTTTTTGGGGGGGACAAAAGGTTGAGAAAGCGTGTTTTAGATTGGTGCTGTGAGTTTCACGAGGGTGGGTTTGGATATCTGTTGTGCCACAACAAGGGACACTTTTGTCACAAGCACAGACAGTGTGACATCGGAAAGTGCTCGAGATAAATCAGGTAATTTTGCATGGTAGTTAGACAAAGAGCGCCATGCATTCCAGTTCCTGTGTGTGTTTATAAAGGCAGTGCGAGTAAAAGAAGAGGCAAATACAACAGCATGTGAGTAATTTCACAAGACGCCTGCAATAGAATGGCATAATTTATGTTTTAAGGCTTTTTTGTTAAAGATTAATGGTATTAAATTGGACAACATCAATAAATTATTCATATTTGAAAGAATATGTTGAGCTAAAGAATTTTTCACTTATACAATAATAAAGACCTGAAATGAATTTCAATTTTTTTCTTGGATATATTTGTATGAGGCTTTATGTCTTTGCTTCACCTTAATTTTAAATCATAATTTGTCACTTTGAGAAGGCAGAGATCAGTAAATTTTAATAAAATTCCAATAAAAGAGTTGCACAAGTGTCTCAGACTGTTCCTTATAAGTCATATTACTTATAGTAATATATATTAAAGAAAATAACATTACATACACATAACATTTATCTTTTTAAAGACATTTGCTCTAAGAGAATGATTTATAAGACAAATATAATTATATGTAAACATAAAACATACACTATATTATTACTACTTACTTTTGACCATGTTTTGTACTATTTCTTTGTCATTTTACATCAATTTTACATATTTTTTTTTTCATTTAACTATCTCTAGTTTAAAGTGCCCAATTTAAAAGTCACCCTTTTAACTTTTCATTTTCATGAGGTTAGGAATTTTATGTATTATTATAAATTAAACAATCAAACAGTATAATAAAGCAGTTAAAGTAAGTGCCACCTCAATGAGCTACAATGTGTTATCAATCAGTAATAATCCCCTAAAGAAATATATAAAACTCAGTTCTGTTTAAAATATATTTTGCTGATACTTCCTACTACTTTATGATTAGGTACTAAATGGACTGGTTCATAATGTAAAATTCTGTGAGATCTTATAGAAGCAGAGCTGTTTTCTGTATTTGAAGATGGAAATCATTCAGTTAGCCCTTTAAAGTTGCAATCTGCTCACACTTCTTGTTTCGTTGCTTCACACTTAACTCATGTCTTTCACCTCTGTTATACAAGTAGGGCTGAAGGTGTCCAACTGCACTGGAATTTCCATCCTGGTATTCAGTGAAGACTGGGAGTCCTCCTTCAGTTTAAATCGCTCTCATGCTTGTGAGACTGCATTCATGTGTAAAGGTTTCTTTAAGAAAGCCTTTAAGTTGCAACCAAGAATGTTTTACTCCTGCCAGAGATCCTTCTCAAACATAACGCTTCAGTGGTGAGTGGAGAATATAAAAAGTGACAATGTGAATCAGGAGAATGCAACATGAAGCTTTTTCTGGGAATCTGAAAGGCTGTGTGTGTGTATGATGTGGTCAGGCAGTCACAGCTAGGGCACCTGACAAACTTGACACCCCAGTCGACTCTGCATGGCCATAAAGAAAGGGTAAATAAAACCCAGAGGTCCTAATGTGCTCTCTGTGCGCTTGGTTGGACTCATGAGGGGTGAGCACGGTATGTTCGGCCTTTTGTCTGGCAGGAAGATGGCCGCTCCTCTGCATTTAGTTGCGTCCAGGGGCCAGCGTAAGGCCAGCTAGGGGGGACCCCAGTGCTGCACAGGTCACCGTCTGAGGTCACGATCTGAGTAACTAATCAAGAGAAAAAGTAAAGCAGAAATGAGATTGGCAGCCAGTGAGGGTCGAAGACTTCATCTCAAGTGACTGCGTGCGGTCAAACTGAATGAGATCCAACAAATACATTTTCTTGTGTGAATGCCGATAGTGTGACTGAATGCTTTTATTTTTAACTGAAAGAGCTTCAGCATAAATGAGGATGAAGCAGAGCCAAAGAAGCGGCATTCACACACTAAGAGGAGAGACGTAAAGAGAGAGAGAGAGAGAGAGAACATTCAAAAACCAAAAACAATATTTGAACTTTAAAGAATGTTTCCTTGTGCAGTGTTTACAACAGTCAGATTGGGCGCATGATTGTGGTCATCATGGTGGTGGGCAAAGTGGTCATACCCTTACTGACCTCACTGTGACCTTCACAGCAGGGCGCCCATGTATGACACTGAGAACATGAGGCAAGACAACACAGACTATGGAAACAACAACGGTGTAAGGCAATCTGTTTGAAATAAAAACATGTCATTCACCCAGTGAGACATCTGTGTCTCTATCACAGAGTGTGACGTTTTCATTGACATTTTAAATGGCGTTGATCAGAAAAAATAAGTTCCTCCAAAAGAGAGTCCATTTGTACTAAGAAATTCTGCATGATTCAGATTTTTTTTTTTATCCATTTTTTTGGTGGTGGTGGGGAGGTTATCAAACTACTGAAAAGACTTAGCTCTTTTTGGGGCTTGTAACCACATCTTACAGCCTCAACAAATGGAATTTTAGATTATCAAACTGCATTGGCCGATGAAGTCCATGAGATGCTTTTGAAAGCCCAAGATAAAAATGACTAAGTGAACCTTATTTTGTGCAACATTCTCCAGTATTGTTTCTTGAGTTGATCTGACATTACTGCAAAGTATCAGTCCTGCTGCCAACACACACAAGCAAAGGAGTGTTTTTTTATACCCAACATTAATGCTCATTAGGAAAACAAACAGGGGCTTGAGATTGCATAATTCAGCAGTGTCTGCTCGGCACAGAGTTGGCAGCTCTTGCTGCCACCATGCCAACATCAGGGGTGACTGTCGGGCTAGTATCCTGAAAGCAACAACTAAACTGATTCTCTCAACAGACAGATTAAATTAGACCTATATTCAACCTCACTTTATAGTGTCTATTCAGAATAAATATACATAATTATTAGTTTTGTAAAGACAATGTTTTTTCAATTTAATTTTTCAGTTTTGCTCTCTTTCATTGTTTTAACCTAAAGTCATCACAAAGTCAGAGCAAACTCAAATTATGAGTGCAAAAGCATCTAAAAGTAGCGTTGACAGAGAAAAGCATATATAGCTATTTTAAATGTTCTCCCTGCTATCTGCTAAAGCCAATGCCTATGGAAACAATGTTGAGAAAAAACTCAACAAAGGAAGTTTCCTGTCTTATTTTCAGCTGTTTATTCTTCACTAAATCCAGTGTTAGAGAGAGAATGGGAGAGGGGAATGGGAGGGGAGAAGACACCCACAGATAACTTTCTGAATGGCCGCTTACACTTCTCCCTTTTCTTTTCTCTCCCCATCATAAGATAGGAGAGGAGAGAAAGGGGACTAACAAGATGCACATTTTACACTGAAAACTGTTATTGTTCCCCTCCTAATCTGGCCCACCATCTGAGAAGAGGGCTGCGCTAAAGAGTGAGGGGCTTTAATGGGAGGACGAGAGCCAACTCAGGGATAGGAAAGGAGAGGGGAGAGAAAGGGGGAGGTCTTTGGCTTTAAGGAGGGGATCAGTTGGGAAGTGTAGAATGGATGTTTCTTTTTCTCTATGGGGGGAACTTTGTATTTGACTGTTGTTTGTATCTGTCTTTCAGTGGCCTGATCCCCGTGGGCCTGGACAGAGCAATGCCTCTATATGTGTTTGCATGTGAGGAGTAGCGTGCGTTTCTGTGTGTGTGTGTGTGTGTATGTGACAGAGAGACAGAAACTGATGGTGGGATCTACCCCTCTTCTTTCCTACAGCTGCAGCTCAGCGGATTAGCCGTCATCCACAAGGCAACATTACACAAGTAGCCTTTGAACAAAAGTCATGGATACTATTAATGATATGGTAATCCGTAATGGAGCTACCTCCCAGTAGTGATTATACTGACATGGGAAGAATGTCCGAGAGTCCTGGACGCAACTACCCAAACAACACTGTGGCTATTGTTGGCAGGCCTGCACCTACATCCACCGGCATCAGCCGACTAACAATCCCTTCCTGCTAAACACGCACGCACACACACACACACACACACACACACACACACACACACACACACACACACACACACACACACACACACACACACACACACACTGCCCCTGCTTTTTTGACACCCTTCCCTCCACCCCAATCACCCTATGAATAAAAATGAAAACCCCAAAAATGGATGGAAAGAAAGAGAGGGAGGGAAGGGGTGGGAGTGGAGGGGAGAAAAACAAAGTGTCTTGGCCAGGATCAGCCAGGGATTTCTCTCTATGTGGTTCCCACACACTGACTCGAGCTCCTCTCTCTCTCTTTGCCCGGTCCATCCTTTCTCCTTATAGTCAGGACAGACCACACAAACACTAAATGATTTCATGATTTAATCTTGGATGATGGTGGTGGAAAGGATGAGAGTTGAGACTGTGCTCCTCTTTTTATTTCTGGGGTGATACAAGCCAATGGGTGTGGTAGTTTGGAGGGGGTGGTTATGGTGGAGGGTGGGGAAAGGCTACTGTTGCCTGGATAAATGTTCTCCATTGGATAGGCTGAGTCACAGCAGGGGTGTGTAACCTGAAAAACTTGTCTCTTTTAAACACAATGACCAATTTCTGTGCTCGCTCTTGCCACTCGTCCACTTTGATGTTACTGAAGTGAACACACTTGGAAGCATCAGAGGGGGCTTTACATTTCCCAAAAACCCATAGCACTCTTTTATCTGATCCTTCCTGGTGATTTTTTACCTTTTATTATTCTTTGAAAATTTGACATGTTTAAGCCCAAGCCAAGATAACTTCTTACTCAGACTTTCCCAGATTTAACAAATCTCCCCCAGGGCCACAGAAGACACCTGACAGTTTAGAGGAGAGGATGAGTAGCACTCCTCAGAATGAGTGAACTGGACTACATGTACAAAACTGTTGAAATGCCCCTTTAATGTGATCTTTACGATCTGCTCGTATGCTCGCACACATCGAACCTGAGAATGAGCTGAAGAAAGGATTTTTACATCAGTGAAATTAAACTTCGTGTCACATTTAGCGCCAATCAAGTGGCAGAAATCACAGCAACATGTCAGCACAGACAACTGACATGAATCAACTGCCACACACATTTAGGGCAACAAACAAACAGACAGACAGACAGACAGACATACAGACCTTTGTCTGTGGTAAAAAAAAACAAACAGAAATTCAGTTGAAATCCTAAATTAAAGTTTGTGTGTTTTGTTCGGTAATGAATTCATTTACACGTTATTATAGGTTGTTACAAACTGCTCATATTTAATGCATTTAAGGCCTACTGTTTGACAAACACAGTACTAAGGCCATTTGAAACACTTCACTGTATCTTTGTCCAAAGCTGCAGGCTTTTACTCCAACTAATTTTGGGTGGAAAACTCTCCAAAGAAGAAACATTTTGAAGCAGTTCGTTTCAAGACGGCCTAGTTAATTTATGCAAATTTACAAACAACATTTAAAATGCTACTTCTTAACCATTAGGCTGCCTCTGGATCAGTCCTCTTTGTAACAGCTCTGTCCTTGCTTGACTGATATGTCAAAGTTGAGGACACGGCAGCAAGGCGAGAATGAAAATACCACACAGGCACTGACACGGGGATCAATCTGAGTGGAATGATTTAGCATTTCTACGTTTTGAATAAAAATGAGTGCGCTAGACGGTGGAGCAGTTTGATTAGTGGAATCCCTAAGTCCCTCGAAGCCTTCATGGCCTTTTCTCTCTTCCTTCACTGCCAGAAGAAAAGTCCTCTTTCTCTCTTTTCAGAAGTCCCTTGGTAGCCTGGCTTTTTTCCTCACTGTTGGTATTACAAAATCCCCATTCAAAACAACCCTTGTCACCTGTCAACTAAGCCAGGCTGGTTTGCTAGGTCTTTATCCTCAGCACATACACTCACACATACACAGAGGCTGACTACCAGCCCCCACCCCCATTTATGCACATATCCCCCTACATTCATATGGATACATAGACACAGACACAACTGCAAATCCCAACCGCACACACACACATGCCCACCCACTCACCCATGCTCACACACTAAAACCACATGTCTGAGAGCTGTTACTATAGCAGTTTAAAATTCATTACCCTGTTCACTTTAACAAACGTCCACACTGGGATGGGCTGCTTTCAGCTGCGCTTTTGCTCGCCAGTGGGTGAGAGGCCTGGGACTTCACGTGCACTGAGAGAGAAGGCCGTTGCATCATGGGCTAAATCTGGTGACCGTGTAGGAGAATTTGACACAAACAAGAAAAGTGTTAAATGCAATATTTAAAGATAAAAGCAAAACTCTGAATTTGTATGAAGTGCAGAACATTTAGCAAATGGCAATATAGCAAACTGGACTTTCTGATCAACCAAGAAAGTAAGACAAGCTAAGTAAAACGTTTATGATCATTTATTAACAATAATCCTTCCCAGATCCTGTTTTCAGGTAAGAGAGTCATGACCCTCTATAGGTGATTCAAATAAGCAGTCATTTTTGCAGTTATGTTCATAAGATATTAAAGAAGGGTCGTGACTTTCTCAATTTAGAGACAAAGTCCATTATTTTGAAGGACAGCCATCAACCAAAACTGATTTTTCACAACCTTTTTAATTGCTTATTATTGAAGTATATAGCATTAATACTCATAGTACCCGTATCCAGCTATAACTGTATACTTTGCTATCAATGGTATTTTTTTTTACTGAAATTAAAGTATTGCTGCATCCCAAACTGCCATTAGCCTACAAAGGGGTAGTGAACATTTCCGTTGTTGACTAGTTAAAGCTTGTGCAGCAGCTGTACAAACCTGAGCTTATTGAGAGCCTGAGCTTCTCTCTGGGAGGAAGGGCCAGACAGGAAGAAGGCGAGTATTGGGTGGAGGTGGTGGCAGAGGTGGAACGGGTGTTTAACTGATGGCCATAGAAAGGCGTAAGGGTCAGAGCAGAGGGTGGTCATCCGGCCCGGTCACTTAGCCAAGGCCCAGAGTGCCCTGAGCAGCCGTCGGTCATTAACCCGCTGACAGGAGCTTCGGACACTGAGGTGCAACACCCCGCACCACACAGAAAGGTCACAGGGTCAATCAGCCCTCTCTCTGGCCATCAAATCAAGATGGATGCACAAGCAGCGACTTATCCCCCAATCAAAGGGTCAGTGCTAACACACACACACACACACACACACACACACACACACACACACATACACACACACACCAAATAAAACAAGAGTATAAAGACATTACATTTGGCTGAATTTCTGTGACATTTAGTGGGTATCTTTTCATTGAAATAATACATTAGGGGAAATTTTCAATGTGAAGAATACAATAGAACAGAAATGTGTAAGCCCTATAATAAATGTATACATTTTTATTCACCTCATTTGTATTAAAAATATATCAGGGGGGGAAAAAAATCACACTTCTGCTAATGCTCATTTTAGTGAAAGTCAAATTATAGAAGCTGTAAATATTGCAAAACTTTTCCATACTTAACATGGGGAAACATTAATCCAAATCATCAATGAATTATTCATTATATTTTAAGTTAACAGGATGGTGCTTAAGTTAAAATTTTAACACATAATTTATGCTTGTAGTAGTAATGATAATGATAATTTGTCACAAGGACTTCTCAAAACCAAATGATGTTAATTAATTAATAATGACTAAAAAATATTGATGTCCAAATCCATAAAAAATAGTTGTAAGAAGCAGTTTAAATTAATGATCATTTAAATCTTAATATTAGTCCTAAAACTGCCCTAAAACAGGTAACCTGACTTTCTTTCTCTATTTTCCCTGCTATTAGGTGTTCAGGTAGAACAAACGTACACAAAGCATTACATGTTACAAGGGTGGACAAAAATAACATATACACTTTAAAAAACAGAATCAACCACTATGACAGCACCACAGTAAATGTTACTGAAGCTTACAATGTTTCTGTTGAGGTGTGGATTAGAGTTAGTCAAATGAAAGTTTTTGCAACCAATTTATTTTAGTTTTTAAACACAGTAAACTCAATATCCCTGGATTGGAGACTAAATGATTAATATAGTATAATCACTACTGTGAGGTAGCTCCATTAAGGATTACCATATCATTAATATCCATGACTTTTGTAGATTTATCAAGTACCATTTCAATCTAATGATGAGGGACATGACTGATATTCTGTCAGAGTAATGTATCTGCAATAAAAATAAGAAGATGCAGCAACAAGGTATTTAAAAATTCTTTCTGTTTATAATTGGGTGAAATCACCATTTCTTACTCATCGTTGAAAGATTGATCTCTCTCTATACAAAATGAACATAAAAGATCTTCTCCCTCTCCACAAGGTGTAGAACCTCTCTACAACATAATACCCATGAGGAAACCAATACATTTACATACTTCTCCAGCAATGGCACACAATACAGCCATTACTGCTTAAACTCTTGACAAACTGTGTGTGACAAAGTGTACCTCATTACAAACTCTAATTCCAGATGACGACACTAATTTGGGACTAAGTGCCCTTACAAGGATTTAGAATCTGTCTTAAATGGTCCTGAGGTTTGAAAAGGTTGTTGTCTTTCTGAGAAGGCTAAGGGACGGATGAATGAAGTTCACACACTTGGGCGTAAGCGACCATCATCTTGAGGGTGCTAGAAGTATATTACTCCTCTGGACTGATTAAGGGTTTTTTTTTTTTTTTTGAGAAAATGCCCATCTAAGTGGAATTCTTTTTATTATGAGTGAGAAATGAGTTGTGCTATTTCAAACAATTTCTACTACTTTGTGTAAAGAAACTTTAGCGGGAGATAAAAGATGTCACAGCAATAGAATGTCCATACTGTATCTCTTGGGGGTTGTTGCAAAATTCCATTGCTACATTTACATCTGTGAATTTGGATGCTATTATTTAGGGTTTTGTTATACAAAAATAACATATTGGTGGAAGTGAATATATATATATATATATATATATATATCACTGAATCATCAATATATCATTGAAACTTATTGTTTGTCATTATCATATATGAACTGACACACAATAAGTTTCAATGATTGACCTGTATTTACAAAAATGAGGGTGTACAGGGACTTTTGAATACAAGTTAAAGAAAAGAACAAACTTTTTTAAAAAGCCATAACAAAGATATCTGTCAAAATGTTTCCCTTCTCCATTTGGACTCATTCCAGTCACTTTCATCCTAAAGCTGCCCTAAACCCTGATAATGAACTGTGAGCAAAGTTTACTTTGTCTAATTTATCCAATTTAGTGACCTTAATCTGTAAGGATTCTGCCTGCTATGCTGTCTCCAAGTCTCAGTGTCAGAGCTTATGTATAAATAGTCCAACACTTTTGAACCCTGGACACTCCTCAAACACAACCATAAAACGTCTAGGTAGAAGTATATTTCAATATTCAATTTCAATATTAAATACGCATCTAAGGTGTATGTGATGCAAGATTTAATAAAGAAAATATTTATCAAAAGAAAAAACTGTCTCCCATTTTTAATTTTCACCCCACCCCTGTTTCCCATGAAACTCTTTTCTCCCAGCCTCACTCCCTTGGCCCCAGTGTCTGTCACCCTCCACCCCCACTCCCACCATGTCCATCTCTTCGTCCCCCACTGACTGTGTGTCTCCAGGTCTTGCTGATTGGTCATGGGGATTTCTCCTGCTCCATGGCAGTGTGTGTGTTTATGTGAATGTGTTTGTCCACCTTGGCCACTCTGCCATGGGCATTGCCCTGACTGCGGGTGAAAAACGTCAGCTGTGTGATGCTGTCTTTCTTTATTTCTTACCCTCACAGACACACATTTGCCTTTGACTCATATTGTCCTCAGTCAGCCTCTTTAACATTAACGAAAACAGGGCAACTGCCAATAAAGGCACCAAAGAGAAGAGAGTGGAAACGCTCAAATAATCTCCTTCCCCCTGAGCCATGGAGAGGTCAGTCTCTCTGTCTGCTCAGGAGAACTCAGCCTGTTTGATTGGAGGCAAGAGGATTGTATCAGAGTGACTTGAAAAAGACTCATGGGATCAAGCATTGTGAGGGAATAAACGGCCAACACAATCTCATTTTAGGAAGGAGCTGAGCTTTTCTTGATGCATAGCCCTATGTAAAAGCTGCAGGATGATCATGTTTGTATTTGCATTTATATTGGAAACACAGTTTATTTATATGTGCAATATTATAACACCCAGTAGACTTTTACATCATTTTCAAAGGGTATGTTTGATAATGATTGATGATCTGATGATTCATGTGGTTATTAAAGAGGTCTTTTAAAGAGGATTTTATCCTCCCTATTTACATACATGGGGGGGGTATTAGAAACAACTCTGAATATATTTCATAAATATATTTTATAACTTGTAAAACCTTAGTATGATTATAATTGTATAATTTCATGGATTTTTCATGTATTGCACAGCATTATGCAGAATTGTGGTGTAGCATGTGAAGCAAAATCTTAACATACTCTCTGTGTTTCAACTATATTAGCATTTCTTAGTGTGTCTTTTTTCTTTACTATCATAAGAAAGTGTCAGGTTTTTAAAGATAGAATTATTTTATGGCAAATTAGAAATGCCCAGAAATGCCCACACTTTTGGAGTCAGAAGCAACCAGTGGTCCCATGCTGGTGAGTTTTGACCCTAATATCTGTGGTTTTAACCCTGTCTGACATTCATAATCTCCATTATCTTTGAGTCTCTGCTGGTCTGAGATAGACAGTAGGGAATCAGAGGAAGAAAAGGATGCTTTTCACAGTTGCTTCTTAACATATGAAATCGGTGACTGTACTGGTGGAAGAGCTGTGCGTAACGGCTTTGTGGACGTGCGCGTGCATGTTTATGTGTGTGTGTGTGTGTGTGTGTGTGGGGGGGGATCTAACTGTCTGACACCTGCAGCTCTTCATATTCAAAATGCAAATCCAAGCCCACACCCCCTCCATGACCCCTCCCTCAACCTCTAAGATCCAAGGTTACTGAGCAACGACTTTCACAAATCTAAATCAGATTTAAATAACAGTACAAAAAGCATTTCAATAACACTAAACACAGAATTCAAGTTTTTTTCTGTAAATGATATAAAGCAAATTTTCTCATCCTGACTTTTTTTAGACCAACATTGTCTGCAAAGGCTCCTCTGACCCAAATGGACTATGAAGTTTTTAAAAATTAAATAAATACGATCCTCTTCAAAACAATCTAAAAGACAAATTTGAAGATACAAGCTCTGTCATACTACATCATAGCTAAGAACAAAAAATTGTTTATGTGACAAATTCTAATCATATAAACACTCCATATTTACCAGAACCAGACTAACAGAGATGTATTTTCATTTGGAAGACTGACAGTTTCGTCCGAAAGGAATAACCATAAGCTTAAACAAAGAAATGAAGCCAGGCAGTCCCTGACATTTCAGAAAGAACTGGTTGAGTCTATGTACTGTGAGACTGCAAAGAAGTATGATGTAGGTATGACTTTAAAGCAGGTGCAAGCCCCAGTGTCAGCAAGCACCTGCCTTACTGAAGGCAACATGATGCTGGATGTCTTACCAGCTCTGAGGTTACAGCCCCTGCAGCTGAGCCTGACCTCTAACCTGGTGGTGGGGGCTACTTAAACTGTGTTTCCCTGAGGGATACAAGTGGTGCATTATTTGTGTTGCTTAAATGAGGAAAAAGCACCTGTTTTACTGCATACCACATTGGCTCAGTTAGGGAAGGGATGCTCTTGAATGTAACTCAGCTCTCTAGTGCCACCCACTGATCTGTCTTCACAACACAGCATAGCAGCATGGATAGTAGAGTATGTATATACAACAACTACAGTCTCAACTACCCAAATTTGGTCCATATGGATTAGGATGGATTATGAGATGATGTCTCATGTTAGTGACAGACTACCATTCTTTGTATGTATTTAAAGGGTTTGAAAATGAGCAATAACAGCTAAATAAAATAGTATCAATTATGAGAAGGGATGTCAAACGTCTGAAGAATAACCTGTAACTAAGTAGATTAATTCTTATTTTTGATTCTTTTTGAGTCTTAATAGTAGTAATTCTGGTATTAGTATTAGGGCAGACTTTTACTAGAATCGTGCAAATCGTGTTACCAGGTTGATATTATCATGTTGAAACATGGAAAAAGTGTCTGTGGATCCACACAGTCAAAGAGCGCCACCAAGTGGTCACAAGCAGGCGATTAAAGTCCTGAAGACTGAGACCGAGAGAAGGAAACTTAAAAAATGCGACAGTTTGGCTTATTTGATTCTATTTTAATTTTAGTTTAATTAATTACGTCTTGGAAGTGATCAGATATATAACTTTTAGTTTTTACATGAACTTCTATATGCTGGTGATTTATTGCTTAATTTGTATTTGTAAAAATCTTGACAGTCAGATGAAAGCCGTAAGTTTTTAATATGATTGAAGAGGTCTTGGAATTCAGCCACACTGGAGGCTGCAGTAATGACGTCCAACTTCTCTTCAATGTAACAAAACGAAGTCACATTGGGTCGGTTTCCAAGAATTTTCAAATTTGAACTCGCGATATCCCATGTATCAAGTTCGACAGAACCACGTTTCCGGAGCGGTGTCTTACCATAACAACCTGGTATGAGTTCAAATGGTACGTTTACTTTGGAAAGAAGTCTTTCCGTTCTTACTCTGTCTACTCTCCTGCTGACTTGACACAGGTTTCTAACAGGTGCCAAAAATGAATGTGCAGCAAAACTGTCACACTGTGGTAAATGGAAAGGGCGGTCTTAAAATCAGATAAAATTTAATTACATACAGTAAGATCAAGTTGTGGGTACTAATTATCCGAATGATTTCTACTTATTTTACTTTTATCAGAATAAATGGTTAAACATCCATCTGACCTCTGTAGCAGAATCCATAGGTTCTATTCTAACCTGAATTGACACCGTTTTTGTTTAATGAAAATCGGCATTACTTTTGCATTTCTTTAGAAGCAACATATTTAATGGGAAAATAAGATAGATGGAATGTCTCTTCATGAGTCAAATCTATGCTGTGAAATAGTTTTAAAATGTGTATAATCTGATAGACTGTAAAAGGTCGAAACCATTAATCACATCATTTCTTTTTGAATATTTTGGAAACTCAATTGACCCAGAACGTGCATGTTTGTAGTGTGGCTGATAAGGCTGTTCACCACCGTAATTTCAGGTTTTAAAAAACATTATTATGATGAGTACATGAATAAAAGTTGTTTTGTTAAAAAATCAAATTACACAGATCGTGTCCTTTAAATGTCCCTGGCCTGAATATGGCATTTAACATGAACATGGCGCACGTCTTGACCTTCAACCTCGGATATTTATCCAACCTCGCTTATCTGTTTGACAAAATGCAAATCCATCACTCAAAATTCTCGCGATAAATGGCGCTGATATATTAAGACAGATGGAGGAGCCTCGTCCACTTGGAGGGGCGTTGGGTTTCCTTGAGGACCTTGGTGAAGCTTGGAACAGTCAAGGGTCTCAAATTTGCACAAGAAACATTCAACCATGTCGGACGCGGTGGTTAGTTTCATGAAGGACTTTCTGGCTGGTGGCATTGCCGCTGCCATCTCCAAAACAGCCGTCGCTCCTATTGAGAGAGTCAAGTTGTTGCTGCAGGTAAAATAATTGAACCAGCTGTTGTTCACAGCATGGCCACATGTCCACTGCTGTGTGCGTAAATTGTGCGTAATTGTTGTCTTGTCGGTAAAGCAAAAATCGAAACGTGAACCTGGAATTTGTTTAAATTGAAGAAAAGTCTAATTGTCCACGGAGTATGTTCATAGGGTCTGGTGGGTATTGTCAATGAGCACGTGAGAGGTCTCGCGTCAAAGTGGAGATGGTTTTACGCAGTGGACTTTGGAACGTTCCTGCTATATTGGGGATGACGTCAAGGGTTCTTTCATTGTGTTCCAATTAAATAGCCACAGTGGTAGTTTATGGCGCTGTCTGTAATTTTATTAAGTTAACTATAACTTCACTATAACAGTTGACCGCAGTAATATTCAGTGAAAGTGAACAGCTATATTTAACTTGGAGTATGTAATCTAATACACAGTCAATTCTCAAGTAACAGGGGACTGTCTGTAGGCCACTGCTACAACTGCAGCATATAATGCCTGAAGGGAGAATATGAAACACCAACTAAGATTTATCAACAGGCTGTAAAGAAGTTATCAGAAGTGAAATATTAAACATATCTTCTGTCGTACATAGGAAATATTCTATGTCAAATTTCTTTGGCACACTGCTTACTACAGAATTCATTACACTATGGGGTATGCGCCTGTTTTCACTAAACTTTTATTGTCTCTGCTCTGTAGGTCCAGCATGCCAGCAAACAGATCACCGCAGAGACACAGTACAAGGGAATCGTTGACTGTGTGGTTAGGATCCCAAAGGAACAGGGCTTTCTTTCCTTCTGGAGAGGCAACCTGGCCAATGTGATCCGTTACTTCCCTACCCAAGCCCTTAACTTCGCCTTCAAAGACAAGTACAAGAAGATTTTCCTCGGTGGAGTGGATCAAAAAACACAGTTCTGGCGTTACTTCGCCGGCAACTTGGCATCTGGTGGTGCCGCTGGTGCCACTTCGCTGTGCTTCGTCTATCCTCTTGACTTCGCCAGAACAAGACTTGCTGCCGACATCGGTAAAGGCACAGCTGAGAGAGAGTTCACCGGTCTTGGAAACTGCATCGCCAAAATCTTCAAAACCGATGGCATCAAGGGTCTTTACCTCGGATTCAACGTGTCAGTTCAGGGTATTATCATCTACAGAGCTGCCTACTTCGGGTGTTTCGACACAGCCAAAGGTGTGTACAGCTGTTTTATCCGTCTTTTTACATGTGTTATTAGTATTTTTTTTCTCTCAAGACAAGCGATTGATTTAACTCCTCCCTCACGCAGGCATGCTGCCGGATCCCAAGAACACGCACATCATCGTCAGTTGGATGATTGCCCAGACCGTCACCGCTGTAGCCGGTCTTATTTCATACCCCTTCGACACTGTCAGACGTCGTATGATGATGCAGTCTGGACGCAAAGGAGGTGAGCGCAACTCATGTCATTTTATTGACCATTTTGATTAGTTTGGCGTAACTGCGCATCATATGCATGTGTCCATGTAAAATACGCATCGCCATTCATGTCTGCATTTCCACAGCTGATATCATGTACAAGGGCACAATCGACTGCTGGAGGAAGATCCTTAAGGACGAGGGATCAAGAGCCTTCTTCAAGGGTGCCTGGTCCAACGTGATTAGAGGCATGGGTGGTGCCTTTGTGTTGGTGCTGTACGACGAGATTAAGAAGATCACATACTAAACTTTCTAATGTCCCAATGCCAAAGGGAACCCTTTGCTTTGTTTAAGTCTTAATCCATGTGATAGAGTGATAACAGCTTGTGGTGAATTACAAGTGTGGGCATGTGCGTTCCTGCAACAGCCTGGTGAAGAAAGGTTTGTCTGACCTGGGTTAACATGCCTCCTCAGAAATCTGTATATATCCCATCTACGACGCGCCAAAAGGCACCAACAAACTTTCAGTATGACAAAGTGAAGTCGGTGGTTCAGTGGAGATGTTGTGATGATGCAAAAGATGTTGTCACTACCCACCATATGCCCCTAATGTTATTCAGTTTGTGAAGCAGTTACTGAGGCCCATGTGTTGTTATGTTGTGACCACTCTGACCCATGTATCCCACCTCACACATTATTTTATTAAGAATAAAGATTTATTAGTCTAATAGTCCGGTCTTTTTGATGCATGTTCAGTTGTTATGGCAACCTGTCATATGCAGTTGGTAGTCTTTTTCCACATTTCCACATTTTGAGTTTTCAATAGGACAAGTACAGTTGTTGCAAGTAACATTAACAATGGCTCTGGTCTATTTCCAGTAAGTCCCAGTAAGTCATGGCAGTGTGACAGGCAGTAATGCCTATTAAGAACACACTGTAGTTTATATAAAGTATACAGAATTTCATCAAAAATGTCCACAATCTATAAAGTGATATCTGCAGATATCAGATGATATCTGCACTTTGATTTCACCTATAGCAGTTTATGGTATTTGACCAATTCTGCTCTCACACCTGCATTGTTGATGGAAGATATAAAACAAAAAGTAGCAGAAAGGCTTGTACAACCTACCACAGAAATACACTGAGTAGTTAAACTATTAAAGAATCCTCTTCCTTTTGTGTATGGCATGTGTCCAATTGGTAAAAAGTGGTCACAAGGATGCTTTATTAGAAAAGACTTTACAAGAATTGCTGTCAACCATTTCCAAGTTCAAAATTTTAATAGCAAACTGCTATCTAGCGGAACTCGAATCTTATTTTATCAGGAATCAAAAATAGCATCAAAATGTTCATATATCTTTCTAACTGTTAAAAAAACATATGTCCTTAGTGCATCACAAATTGTACAAATGTGAAAATTGAAATTTCACTTGCTGAAATAACAAACATTGAATTGGTTGTTACTTTCTGAATTTCAACATGGCTGCTGAAGTAAAGGAGTTATAATCCACAAAAACAGCTAAGATAGCTAACTGTTGTAAAGATTTACTGCATCGTCCACAAGCCACAGCTAAACTATTCAAATGCATTACAATAGCTTTGAGCCAAGAGCATCATCTGCTATGTATCCATCAAGGAGCAGAAAAAGTCTCAACAATTACACAATCACTAAATAGGTGATAAAATATATTAAAGATATGCTGTACCTTCAACACTTGACCTTTTGTGATGAATGGCAGATTAGATGTAAACAGCAGCGTTTTTAGCACCAGGCTGGTCGGGCTGCACTCAGTTTTTTTGACCTGGGTAAAGGTATTCTGCTGCAGTCGGTGGTGGAAACTGCTCTGGGGCTGTGGTGGGCAGAACTGGCTGACCTTGCACCTGCTGCTGTGGACAACAGGGAGATATTTTGCGATTATGGACTTACCATGACATATTTAAAGTAGGTACTTAACTTTTTTTAATTTTTAGTTTACATTTCTTGGGGTAATATGTAAACATTTCAGCCACAACAAACAGGTACAGTGAAGGTAAACAAAAGCACAACTGTGCACCTTGTTAAACGCTGCAAGGCCATTAAGTTTATGCAGTTTTACACATTAATGGAATAATGCTAAATGTAACAAATGTATGATCAGAAAAACATTAAGCATACAACATTCAAATGGTTTGATGTGATGAGAGCAAGAACATCAATGAAGCAGTCTTCTTTTCTTTCTGTTTTGTCATCTGAATGCAGCAGGTCAGATGCATAATACATATGTACAATGCACAATAAAAGTTGGCAGAGCTAGAAACACACAACCTACCTGAGTGTGTCCTGCTCGCAGACCTCTCCTTCTTTGAAGAGGAGCCACAGATGGAGTACGCAGGAGCACCCAGGTATCCAACATGGCGCTGGTAGTCTGCCAGTTGCTCTGAGCGCTTCAGGCCAGGTGTAGGCTTTACAGACTCCAGTTTTTTCAGGAGAGCCTGTAAGAAGAAAAAAAATATTGTAAAAAACACGTTTTCCTGTGTCCTTGTAATGCAATCTTATCTTTTCCACTAAATAGAGCTTTACAAAAAAGGAAGGAAAACAATGTTAGTGATATAAATTATGAGTTACCATCATTTTATTGTGAACATAAAGTGCTTCAATATACAGTACTATGCAAATGTTTTTAGCCCTTTAGATGTATAGATAGTTATCCATCATGTGGTGCCATCGGGGGGGGGGGCATCTGATTAGTCCCAAATTTATTCTGCAGCATGACAAATACACACACAGCCAGAGACATGCAAATGTAAGCAGAAGATCTTGTGCAGATTTAAAGTCAGAAAACCCCAAACCCAAATAAATTTTGATTTTTCCATGTACTGCACTTTAACTGATAAATTTAAAAAAATCATGACATTATTTTTGAAAATATCCCTACTTTACTTTTAATTAGTGGCTGAAACTTTTTCAGAGAACTTTATCTGCTCATAACAAAAGTCTTCAGTGCCTCTGACTGTGTGCCTTATTTCAGACATCAGGTCTGAAATACAGTAGGGCTAGTATTAAGTATTGTAAGTTAATTATTATGTGAATGATCAAATTTCTTTAGAACGTTTTATTGACTAAGCTACTCTTAACTATATAATTCACTGACCCACAATATGATACACTACATTTTAAAATATGTTTATATCATTCATAAGAGGAAACAAGTATCTGACTCAAAATGAAGCACAACAATATTGCCCACTCTACAAATCCCAATTAAATTATGAAAATAGAAAAGTATCCACTGCTCACAGCATGCACAACCAAACAGCATGAAGCAAAACAGTGTAGGCAAGTCGCTGAATGTCACACATGCAGTCACACTCCCACATGCATGCTGTGCAAAAATCTGCCAGTTAGCAAATACTCCATATGAAGCAATGCAACTAGTGAAAAGCTCAACAGTCAAAAGACTGTTCTTCCAAGCTTTACCAATTCCGCAGAGATCATAAAAAGGCATTACTGATTTCTACAGTAATTGCACAGACTGGTAATCTACTGCTTTTCCAATGTGTGAATAAATTAAAATCACTTCCCTCTATATTAATGTCACTTCTTGGATAGGAGATTAAACATACTGTGTAACTGACCAATCTTGAAATACTAAGTATAACTAGTTCTACTTGTGCAGGAAATATGGCGTGTCTCAAATGTGTGATGTGTGGGGTGGACACACTGATCACACGGCAGATTCAGTTACTTCACTCTAAGAATAGAGAAGTCGAAAAGCACCCCTGACAATGTAGAGAGATGGAATCAAGAGGGAGAAGGACAGTCTGTCATGAAAATGACTGGAAGACATTTCCTGATAATAGTAACAACATGGACTGATGAAAGTTTCCAATCACTAATACGAAGAAACTTGAGTGACACTGCAAAAGAAAATAATGCAAGTTTTCTGTTTTCACTTAGTAACAGTAACAAATGGTTAATCCAATTATAATTTCCTGAATCAGTTTTCAACATCCCCACTTGTCTGAACCTGTGCTTTTATCACGAGGTGGTCAAGCAGGGTTAATACATGAGGTGAGAGGCCAGAGCTGCAGAGGCTGAACTGTCTTTTAATGTCACCCTGTGGCACTGCTGCTGGTCCACCACCTGCTGCTATCTGTCCATGTCCATCCGTGTCTGCTTTCGGGGGCGGCACTCGCTGACTGACACTGACTCAACCCAACCAAGTCGTAGCTATCTAACTAATGCCCTTAACCAGACAGTACATGTATTAATGTATACAGTACAATGTAATTTAATAGCACAAATGATGTGGTAGTGCACGCATAGAATGAAAAACTACATGAATTTATTATATGAAAGTAATGAGAGTGATTACTGAAATTACCTAAACTGCAAATTTTCTCAGTTAGTAAAAAACAAGTGCATTCAAACTACACCAGTAAGTGATACACTGACTGCTGACATGTTTTGGAGGAAATTACTAATGCAGGAATATGGTCTTGCAGATCAAGTCAAGTAAATGCTTCATTGACACTTATTTCAGGAAATGTGATTAAAAAAGGATGCAGTGAAGTGATCCTTCATATAAAAAATAAGAATGTGTAAAGATGTTATAAAATTCACCATCAAAGTGGAATCTCAGCAACCTCAGCAATCAGCAAAAGAATCACCTACTAACCAATACTAACAATAATTAGTTATGTTAAATATCTGTTACCTGAATATATTTTAGCAGTATGAAAACTCAGCACCATATATTGTAAGATTTTGCTATTTTTAAATTTTGATTATTATTATCATCGTCATCATAAAGTTTCTTCCTTTAACTTATCTCATTGAGATGAATTGTAGATCCCTATTGCAAGAGAGACAGTATAGGAGAGAAAAAGAAAAACAAACAACTAGGTATAGCAAAAATACAAAAACATACACAAAGATAACTTCCTCATAATTGAACATTACTATTTAATTCATTACATTTATAAAAAGGTAGTGGAAGGCAGTCTTCCCTTCCCTCTGCAAGAGACCTTCATCAATGTTCTTGATGCTAGCGAGGGCCAGTCAACTTTTTCCATACACAGTAGCATGTAGTGATGAGTATGAAATGGGTCGATTTAGAGAGTCAGGAGTACATGCCACATGTCATCAGTCCAATCTGAGGGCGGGAGCACAGGAGACACCTGAACACTCAAAGGCCCACACTGACTGACCTCAGATATGACATCAGTGCTAGATTAAGAAAAGATCCAATTCTTGACCTCCCTGTCATCTTCTCTAGATCGTATATGATGAATGATGTCTGCAAATGACACCAGGAAACCTAATTCTAATACATAGAAAAAAATATATAAATAATGTTGAGCACTGTAGAAATTCTGAAAAGAAAAACATATGAATTGAACAATGATTTTCCCATCAGATGTTCCCATAAATGTTAATATTGTCATGAAGTAAGTCAAGTATCACACAGCAGCAAAACTCACCAAGTTCTCCCTCTCGATGCGTTGCTGTTCCCGCTGCCTGTTGAGTGCGCTGTGAGTGAGGCGAACGAGAGGCGAGCTACTGGCCATTTTGTTTTTCTTCCCCACTGCACTCCCCTGCCTGGGCGCAGCAGAAAGGCGTGACAGCGCCCGCAGAAGTCGCTGGTTCTCTGTATCTATGCGCCGGACCTCGTCATTGGTGAATGAGTAGTTCTTCCTGTTTCTCCCTCCAGGGCAGTGGAAGACCAGTTTATCCTCAAGATGACTCTCTGAACTGAGAGAGCCTGATAAGGAAAAAGAACAAAAGTTAGAGTATGGCCATCTGCCTTTAGAAGAGAGTTACTAAGTTTTAAACAGTTTGAAATGGTCCTTGGACATTGGATACTTTTGAATGTTTAAATTTTTTCCCAAAACACACTCAAGTGTAATGCCCAATATGCTCAGTGCCCTTTATTCTATATGTACAGAGTGAGCAAAGATGTTTGAACACTGCCAACAGTATTACTGGTCTATTGCAAGTCCATGTGTGCCAGACACGTCTACTCACACTCATCCACATCCTGATCTGAGGTCTCATCTGGATGTAAATTGCTGAGGCCACTGGAGGGCACACTCTCCTGCTGCTGCTCTTTAAAGCTTCCCTCTTCAGCCTCTGTGTGGTTCAGGTCCAATGACTGCAGAGGGCTGATGTCAGGAGATGAGAGGGGGCTCACATCTGTCACTGTATCACCTGACTCTGTACAGCTGGTAGGTGAATCCCGAGATCCTGCTGAGTCAGCACTGGCCCTTTTGTCTCCAGGAGATAAAGAAGACTTCCTGGGTTGGGGTAGGTTGGGGGACCTTACACTGCTTCTCCCACTGCTACTGTTAGAAGAGGTTTCTGAGTCTGTGTCTACTTGCGCCTCGGTTGAAGTTGAGGATGGACTTCTGATGTGCCGATTTCTTATCAGCTTTTTAGGGTATTTTTTTGGTCTCCTTTTTGAGCTTATGTTTTTGGCACTGGACTGTAATGCTTTTTCTTCAGTTTGATTAGGGCTACGGTTGTACAAATCCTTATCATGTACCTTTCTGGTCTCAGCCCACAAATTAGGCCTTTTGGAGTGCAAACTGTAATCTTCATCACTATCACTGCTATTATTGATGATTTTATCTGACATCGAGGAAACAGATGATACGTTTGATGGCCTGCTCCTCTCCTCTTCCTTTGATATACAGTGATTCTCTTTCCTTTCTGCCCTGTTTCTGTTGTAGCTTACTTGTTTCAGGTGTTTTTTTGTGCCATCAGGCCTTGGAGACAAACCTATATTTGTTTTTTCAGTTTGTTCAGCATGGTAACCCTCATGTGCTGGTGGGCTGTCCATCTTTTTCCCTCTGTCTCTGGTGACGCTATCATCATCACCAACACTGTCAAAGAATGAATGATCCACTTCACCTTCTAGTTCACAGGGGTTGAACATGGCACACTAAACCTGTGGGATAGTGTAAGGTTGAGAAAATGTAGAGAACAGCAGTTTTCCAAAGCCATTTTACTACAAATTATGAATATGTTACTTTAAAGCTAACCATACTTCTAGCAGTGTTTTAGACCGTGCATGTCCCTCTTTTTCTACAACTTCACTGCATTCACTGGGTTTCATTGCTTCTTTACAACATGGAAATCAGTTTCAAACTTGTGAAGCGGTGAAAGTCAACTCTGCATTAATTTCGGTGACACGTAAGTTATGGCATGCTATTTCTCCAACTGATTTACAAACTATAAAGACATCAATGGAAAATAATGGCCAAATTATAATGTGAAATTAAGTTGAAGAGCGAAAACCAAAAACTGGCATTTAAGGTATGTTTAATGAAAGTAAAAAATGATGTACTAAAGAAATGAAACGTTAATGCTTATTTATCAATAGACCGTTTATGGCTGTAGTAACAAATTTAGCATGAGATTAGGACAGACGGCACTATTTAACAGTAGACGCTTTATAGACACCATACAGATACTGTATAGCTTGAAGTTGTTATCTGACTAACATAACTCACCTGCTGCAACTACTCGTTTAGGTTAGCTAACTTTAGCTGAATGGTAGATAGCTTACCTGACGATGGGTCGCACGACAAACGTCGTCACAGATGCAATGATTTTTATACAGGAGATGTGTTCCGTTGGTAACACAGATGAAACAAAACGCAAACCTGCATTAAAAACAACACATTAATTAGCGAGCTGCTACAGCTGAATGAGGTGAGCGTGACATGGTGCCAAGTAACTACATAACGTCACTTCCTGGCAACGGCTGCTCCGCAGCAACGTAGTGCTAGCTAACGTGGTGTATATAGTGTAACGTAGTGTTATATATGTTTTAAATAACAATTGAACAAAATCTGTGGTGAATCAAACAAAAATTACATAATAATACTTATAATACATTATTATAATACATATTTCAATACGTGGACTAATTTTTAATGTACAAATAAATCTTGATCTTGTATTATTAACTGTGTTATGTTGCTAAATTCATGTACAATTTCCGAAATGGTTTCTTGATAGAACAAAAACATGAAGAGCCAACATACAGAACATCACACTATGGAGGTAATTTGGTGGATCTGCTGACCAACTATAATGCGTATGAATGTTTTTATTTGTATTTTGTGTAATTTTCTTTTACTTATAAATGTATTTCATTTTTTTTCAATGAGTAATTCTCGTGACAGGTATCAACATATTACTATGGCTAATAAGAAAAAAATGAAACTTCAGACTGCAGTGATTTGCCTTGCATAAACTACTTCAAAACTGACAGAAGCTGTATAGAATTAGAGAAAGGTCATTTAGTTTTTCCTTCGGGAACCTATTATACCAAGATAACTGCTCCCCCTAGTGCATCTCCATTAACAAGAATGGGGATTATCTGGTGGCGCGTCCCCTGAAATTGCAATTTGTCACGGGTTTTCTCTTAATAACATAGTTAGACGGAGAAGTGACACACACTAATGAAATGCCGATGTCCTAGGACAATAGTCCTTGGGGGAATCTATCGTACAAATATCTGTCTGGTCACTGTCACAGAATTTACATACCAATGCAGGATGAGAGGTAGAGATGGGGATTGAATGGGGGTATTTCTGACAGGCTGATACTTACACAATCAACCCATGGATAAGGAATCACAAAGAGTGACAAAAGTATAAGATTTTTTTTTAATCACAAAACTCACATTTCTTTTTATCTGTTATTGAGAAGGTAAAAGCACCCACCTGACTCTGACAACTGACTTGTTGTGAAAACTCAATTAAAGGGAGTGATTGTTTTCTAATAATTGGCTGTGTCAGAGGGATCAGTGTCGACCAGGTTGCAATGAGAAGTAGCTTCTTTACTACAAACGTAGTCCTTAAAATGGGACCAAGAGTTCCCAGGGTCCTTTAAATTTAAAATAAATAACAAAATACAAATTTACAAATGAATTAAAAAATGCATAGGGTGTGTATAGATATCTCTCCATCTCCATATCTTCCTTTATACAGGCTTCAAGTTCCCAAATAATATAAACAGTAATCCATAAATGTGAGTGTCCATGAAAACATGGGTGTTTGAGACCTGTCTACCTGGTCTGCCTGGTAGTCTGTAACAGGGCTACAAAATAGTGAAAAAGGCTAATTATATTTTCTCACACTACAAAGTGATGCCTGCAGCTTTCTTGCATGGCCAAGCATAAATGGGAAAGAAAAGTCTCAAATCGTCATAATGCAGACATCAGTGAATATTTGACACTTTAGCCAGTGTTCACATCAACCAGAAACAGATGCAAGTTCACTTACTATGGGAGTCAAGAATATGTTTAGTATCAGTCAAGTCAGTAAAACAACAACAAAACTCTGTTGAGCTTGATGCATTGTATTTGTTACATTTTACCAGCCTTTGTCATATTGAATAATAGCAAGTACAGAAGGTAAAGTGTGAAAGGATTAGATGATTGCTGAGTATTATACTAATGATGTATACACATTTTATGTATGCTTTACCGATACCAAACAATGTCTGTGGGAAGGCTGTGAAAGATCAGATGATCTTTGGCCTCTGAGGGAGACAGAGATTATAATATGCAGTTTGATCCCAAAAATCTGATCCTTTCCAGCCACACCAGCCCTGATAAAGATAAAATAGACACCTAGGTCAACACTGTATATGAAAAGCTATACTGTACAGAGAGAAATGTGACCAATGTCGATACTAACAATTACCTTGTCTGTAATAACCTGCAGGTCCTCTGCTCCTGTGTAATGTGGGTCCAGAATGAGATAGCGGATCTGCCCGGTGGTCTCACTCCATGCAACACCCAGAATAGTGTGAGCTAAAACTCCCCCTCCTGCAGCACAGGAAAACGTTTTAATAAAAACCTGCAATTCTGACTGAGGATTAAAATAGGTATACCTTTGTTAACCATCACTAATGTTGTCTTTTGACACTGTGACAACATTGTGACAAGTGGGCAAAGATGATGTGATATGATCAAAATCTGAAGCTGCTAAATGCGTCCCCTGTAGATCAGATGTTGTCTAGTTTCTGTATTAAAAACCCAATCATCCATTTGGTGAAGATAGTAAGGTCCAAACTTTTTGTTTTTTAATTTGTTGATGTGGTGTGGACCCATAGTCTACATCTGGTTCATAGCTTGTGTGTTTATTATCAATTACATGTTGATGAAGTAATGGTGTAATTACAATTAATTATAGTTTTAAATAAACTGACAATACAATCGAGATATGAATAGAAAGTGTATCTTAAAGTCAAAATGTCTAATAATAGTCTGACATTCAGCTCACCAATCATGACAGGAGTCCCTTCAGTAAGGAAGTGGTTGGCCAGTTCTCTGCCTTTAGATGACAACTCAGACCCCTGACTGAAAAGTGCACAAAATTAACTGACAGCTAAACTCATATCATTCACATAAACACATCGTACACAAGGTGCCATAAGGCATGTAATCACACCTCACAAACATGATCTTGGAAGTCACCCCGAGCTGGTGGTTCAGAACAGCCTGTACCTCAATGGATCCGATCCATTGGCATGATCCCACAAAGGATGCCTGCTTGTCTCCAATGTCCACTAAAGCCTTGAAAGAAGACCCAAATAAAAGCAGGTATTTTGGACATTACTGATGAAAGTTAATAAAATAAAATAAAAATATAAAATAGGCACATTTTGTACTGTATTGAGATCATTTGTGCAGAAGCATAACCTGTTGGATCTCTTTATGAGTGGGCACAGGCTGCTCTACATAGCCTTGCTGCTGGAACCAGGAGCAGATGGTCTGCAGGGAGCGATAAGCACAGCCCCAGCCATTGTCATCCATACGGTCCTGCATGTAGTGGTGATAGCTGTAGATCCCCTGGACCAAGTACACCTTAAAAAAACATTCGGCAGACAAAAATTACTATTCCTTGCACATTCTGTGAATACATCTCAGTATCAAAAAAGAAAGAGTGTAACAGATATGGTGAATATGGTAAATAGCAATACCTTTCCATCATCCAGAGTAGGATGTGTCAGGACAACATGAGGGTTTCGGAGATATCCATCTCTGTAGGGCTCATTGGGAAAGTGGTATGCATTTGCTCTTTTAAAATAAGGCCTGTCATCTGGTAACTCAAACTGTTGATGTAGTTCCTATAGACAGAGATTTTGTGCAAAAAAAAAAGAATAAAGAATGTGTGTCATATGTCAAGCAAGGAAGTGTCTTATGTAAGCACAAAATGCTGGATCTACTGCTTGCTAAAAAACACTGTAAAATACAATAATAAAGATGCCACCAAAGTTAAACTCTATCATTGGGAGACTTCCATGCTGTGATTTTAAAGAAGCTCAGTCTGTGGTTTTTACCTTACGCTGCGTCTCGAGTTGGCTGTCAGGCACTCCTGCTGGATAAACCACTGTCAACAGTCTTTTTGGCTCTGGAAGAAGAAAGTGGAGGGGTTCAGGAACCAGCAGTGTGGTCCCTTTCATGTGCTGCAAGGCCACTTTCTCCATCTCATTCAGCTGATGAGTTAGCGCCACCACCAGACGCTCACAAGCACTGCAACACCAGAACAAAAATCTTTCACAGCGAGAGTCGAGCTTTAACAAGAGGTACTAATGCTGGTGCTGAATCCATGACAAGATTATTAACACCAATAGACTGAGTTTACAGAGTCTGATAAGATAAGTTTCAGGATAAGACATACTCTCTGATTGTGTCGTTGCAGCTGGTATGGACAACACAATCCATGGGAAGAGTCACAGACAGGAAGTTCGATTTTTGAATGCTTCTCCTGAGGATGGGGGCTGAGAGAGGTCCAGTTTTTGTCACCTCCATCATCAGGTGAAGGTTTATGACACTCTAAATGATGTAAAATAAAGTACAAGTAATGTGGCATAAACACACAAAATAATATATTTTTTACACATCCTATGTTATATTTGATCTGCAGTTTCAAAAACTGATAAACTACTCTGCTTAGTGGATATCCTTCAGCACACATGAAAATAAACCAAAAAGTAAGTATTTTGCATTACTGACCCTGTACTGGGACAGATGTTGCATAAATTGCTACCCCTGTCTTGACAGTACCACATCTACATGTTAGAAACTTACCGCTGCTGAACATTTTTTGTTTTTCTTTTTTCCAGATTTCTTGCTAAAGCTCTCCTGTTCATCTGTCCTAAAATAGATACAAATACTGATTACTCTTCAGCTAAGAAAACTGGTCCACAAGATCAACAAAAGATTTAACTGACTTACTGTATCCACTGATGTATGTCTTCACACAGCATGTTTGGTGTTATTTCTTCAGTCATTGCATTAACACGTTTGTTTGGCCAGATAATAACAGGGCTGTCACAGACTGTGAAAACACAGGATTCAGACTTCACGTGGGAACGGAGAGTCTCAAATGTTCCTGAGATCACCTTGTGCATCAGCAACACTGACAGAGGAGAAAGACAATATTAGACATTCAATGATTTGAGCTAGGGCCCCTCAGTTAAATTAGGGGATATCATAATCCTACATCATATAATGATATTGGGACAAAATGATGTGCTTCTATCTTTGAGGCAACAGTTTCAGTGAAGACCTTTGTTATTTCATAAAACCTGGCCCATGGAGAAATGGTCTTCTGAGTGTGATGTGGATGAACTTAAGTGACCTGAATGGAGGCTCTGAAGTCAACTTTATCCAACACTGAATGACAAAACCAAATACAATCTGCCATCAAATAGTTTTGTCTGGCCCATGGTTATGAAATTAGACATTTAACAACATAGCTAATCATAGTAACTACATACATTTACTCAAGTATTGTCCTCAAGTACAATTCTGATGTATTTCCTATAGTTGTACTCCACTATGCTTCAGATTTTCAATTTATGAAAAATATAACATGTTTGATGCATCAGAATTAACAATGCAATCGTGTCGGACAGAATGTGAATCAGTCTGGTGATTAAATTAATACTCTAGACCCTATACTTTCATGGGTAGTACTGCTGTACTTACACTTAAGTGGAATTTTTCATGCAGGACTTCTACTTGTAATGGAGTATTTTTAGTTTGTTTGTTGGTACATTTCATCTAGTAGAGGATTTGAATACTTCGTCCACCACTAGTAATGTTCATACGACAAATACAATATAACATGGTTAGACTTCAATAAATAAATAATACCATCAGTGCTGTGCAGCTGACATTTAAGATCCAGTGGCCCTTTGACACGAAGGGTGGTCCCAGTGTCGGAGGGAAGTGAGTTGACAAAAACCTTAGTTAATAAAAGACACATTAGTAAAGTGAGAGAGAAGCAGTGCACAGAGTTAATACCATTCACCAAAAATGATCATTTTTGTCGTCTTACTGACTGCTGAAGAGGAATTGAAAAACCGTTTTCTCGTATCATTTAGCTGAGCTATTAAGCTAACAACATAGTTCAGCTAATATTAAATTATTTTATTCAAAGTAACTCATTTATCAGTAAACTTACCATCGTGGAGTTCGGTCCAGTAACGCAAAATCACTACGAACTGGAGGCTGCCATGTCTATTGTAGAAAATATCCAACGTGTCTCTGGCTGCTGCATCCTATTGGACCGCACTGACTCCACCTACTAATGTTGCATTCAAGGTAACTTCACATTTTGGACTTTTTCCTTGCTGGACAGGAAGAAAGCTACAGCTGTTCGCAACAATTTACGCTTTCCATTTTTATACATTTAAGCTTGCCTAAGTGTGAAAAATTACCAGTTGTGTCGGGCAGAAATCTGAAATCTAAGTAAGCAGCCTTAGCATCCCCTTCATTTTTCAGAGATCCACAGTCAGGCCTGTACAAATCACTGAACTGAGAACTAAACACTTGGGTCGGTGGCTACTGGAAATTGTAGCACAGTCTATAAAGTATGTGCATACACTGTATGAGGCTGTTAGTTTACTACCATTATTCTGTTTTTAAGGAAGAAATAAAAAATGTCAGAATTTTAAGCACTTGAAAGCGGGAAAAGTTTAGGCCCACATTTGAAGCATAATAATAATAGTAACAAATAACCTACTATATTTGCTGTACCATTTAATAATTCTCTAGTCATACTGCTCACCGCTAATGAACGTAATGTTAAATCTCCTGTGTTGGTGCTGTTTGTACAGTATGTATGTTCAGCTTCAGTGACGCATACAATATCTAATTATTCCAGCATCAGTGCCCATGTCACCCATCTTATGCAACACTTGAAAAATGCAGCAACATTCTTGTGTTTTTATGTTTTTTTGCAGCTACTATTTTATTTTTTTCTACAAGAGTATAAAATTCAAGGCGATTCTAAATAGTCACATACATAGCAAATTAGTGGAACCTGCTTCTTGTTGCATTGCCTGTTTGCCCCAGGCTATTACATTGCAGCCATGCATGCCATCCAGACAGGACAATTGGACACAGTGTTAGAGATAGATAGATTTAATTATTATTCATGTAGAAGATGATTCTTTCAAACTATCATCACTTAACAACTGCCACAAACAAAACCAAACGCTTTGAGTGCAAAAAAGCAAATGAATATTGCATTATATTGCACCTTGATTTTTAAGTTCTTTTTTTGGCCTTTCTGGCTTCAAAATAATAGGTACAGTGTCAGGACACAGCTTTGGGTTGAGTAGGGGGATGATATGCAACAAATGGTCCAGCCGAAGCTTAAGGCCATGTGGTATGCACCCTAACCATATGACTCAGTCTCAGGTATTTCTAATCTTTATGCATTTATAGGGATAATACTCAAAATGTGAAATTTGGTGAATGGTGAAGAAGCCTTTAAAAGTTTTCCCAGATTTGGATACTGATTCTGATCACTCCAAAAATTGAATCCTTTCTAAATTAGAGTAAGGGCCACAAAACAGACAGGCAGCCCAAAAGCATAACCTTCTTGATCAGAAAAAACTAAATTTATGATTATATTGAGTTTGTTTGATGTGGCAATTCATTTTCTTTTCTTGTAAACATGCATCATTACAAAATACATTTTAGTATTTTAAGTATCTATTGAAGGGCTTTGTGTGCCTAAACATTGCAAAATACCTAAACATGTTCTTCCTGTAAAATTCATTGTATATACATTGTTATTGTCTGAGGTAATGCTTGTTAAGGTGGATTCCAGTGGATTTAATGTGCTGGGCTTTATTTGTGATGAGATTAGCTATCTCTCTGCATATCATAAACACAGTGTTAAAATCTTTGGTGCGAGTGTGTGCAGGGGCTGAATAAATGGCATACAGCATGGAAACTCACATTGGAAAACCTACATTCATCATATGAGAGCAGTTTTTCAGCATACAGGCCATACCTAGTGCCAAATGAAAGGATTCCCCCTTTAATATCTAACCTATAACCTTTTTGTTTTTATGTGGTAGCGATATCCTTGGTCATTTTGTTGAAAGACAGTCAAAATTAGCAGCATGCTTGTCCACAGTTTATCCCTGCAAGAAATGACTCCAACTCCCAAGTGGCATAGCTGTTCATTATTTAAGCTTTGAAACAGATTTATTATGTTAGACAATGTCAGACCAAACAAGGACAACAAGCAGTGCTGCAGCCTCATTGTAGCCAATAAAATCTATTTTTGACATTCATTTTATAAATGACTGCCCAACATGTCTAATCACCACCAAACCATTTGCAGAACAGTTCAGATTCAATTAATGTTGCATTTAAAACTCACAAAGTTGCAACTAAACATTGTCGGAGTGTGGTGTGTTGTCTGTGACACAGATACCTGATTGTATGCAAGTCATGCTAACATTGGAGTAAACTTAACTGAATTCAAATGATGAATTATTGTTAAGGTTAAATACCTCTGTCAGTGTTTCTGCAAGTGTCCCTGGGGGATTTGCCAGCTATTTTCAAGCTGCTCTATGGCCAGATGTTCTAAATACAACAAACGACATGTGAAGAAATACATGAAGTGAAATGCCAAAGAGACAACAAGCAGCAAAATCAACATCCTTAAGCTTTCACAAGCTTTGAGGAGCAACGGGAAGCAGTAAAACACTGATGCAACAATATAACAACATTCCTCTTTAAATCACTTTTAAAGGAAATATACCAAAGTTGCCACTATTTGTTTCTTATATATACAGTAAACTTGATATTTTTAGTTGTAATTGTAACACCTTGGGCTCTGGGAACATGGAATAGGTATTTTTCATGTGTCATGTCATGTCCTGTCAAGCACCAATGTTACTGATGACATTACTCATGTATATATTCAGTTCAAGCGTCCCGGTGAGACATGACTGTATGACAGTGAGCCAGCATGATTAACACAAGGACACTGAAACTAAAGCAACTACTGTAAATGGAATTCAGCCATTATTCATCTTATTATGTACACCTTCACTTTTACTGATGTGACATGTCAAAATGTCTGCTGTGACTTTTCAGAAGCCAGTAAAGGGTGTATCACTTCTGAGGAGTTCCTGAACAGAAAAGCAAGATTATCTGAAGGAGCTGGTCCTGTGGGGGATTATAGCTACAGCCCCCCTCTCACACAGGAGAAGGGGGCCTTTTTTTTTTTTTTTTTAAAAGGCACCAGGTGGTGAGGGAAACTTGACATTTATGAAATCTGTAACATTGAACAGGCATCAATTTACAGGTATTTCAGGAGGTTAATACATGCAGGAAATTATAGTGCAGGTATGTGTGTGTGTGTGTGTGTGTGTGACAGAGGATATAGTATAAGTATGTGTATAAATATATAACAAAATTAAAATAATGTGAAATTAAAGCATTAACTATAGGTATCTGTACGTCAATAAAGGGAAATTAAATAAATTCACCACTGTGAGACACATATACCTGAAGTCCTTATGTGAATATAATGTTAACATAATAATTCGTTTACGGAGCACCAGTTTCATATGGGACCCAGTCCAAACGCTGATCTAAATAGAAAAAGTCCTTTGCATGCGAGGAGTCGCCTGGAAATAATTTCTCATTGCTGATAGGTTGTTCAGCTACACCAGCCCCACTTGCACATGGACTGGCCTGGTGCTCTTTTTTCTACAGTTTCTCATTGGCTTTTGGCACTGTTAGTTCGCTGTCATCATTTGCCCATGCAGTTTACAATGAATATTGTATGTGGTCTCTGGCTTTGGTGCTGATCATTTGAATTAGGGGGTTGCGAGGAGGGGGGTGAATGGTATCCTGGATGAGCACGCCAGATGATGGAATTTCTCCCAGAGACCGCAGCTGCTCGAGCAGGACCGTCTCCCTCCGAAATTAGATAAGAGAGAAGAGCCGGGAGATCACAGCGGCGAAGATGTTCTGCGCGACGCTGAAGGAGCTGAAGATATCCGGAGAGTGCCCGTTCTCCAGCAGCGCCAAAAATAATGAGCTCGGAGACTTTGAGGAGCGCTCAACTGACGCCGCGGATTTATTGCCCATTTCTAAGGACGTGCACGGAAAAATAGGTGAGGATCTACCTCGACAGAAGACAAGCAGATCCAAAGTTAACCTGCATACACTTGGGGAGAGCATCCGTAAATTGGCATGTCCCGAGGTGAGTAAGAAAAAACGTTTTTTTAAATATTCAATTCATAGAAACAAGGCCCACCATGCATTACGTGGGTTATATAAATAAAATAAATGACTTGAAATTATTCTGACTCTACTACTCTCTGTTTATTTACGCGAGTTAGTGCGGCTTTCTTTATCCTAATGGTACCTCTTAATTAAAAATGCTTTTTGCGTCTCGCCAGTCAATGAACTTTAACTTGGTGAACCCTTTGTCATGCAGTTTGAAAGACTGCACACTGCCCTCCATCGAATGATGGGGCTACCAAATCACTCCAAGGACACCGAGAGGTAACGTGTTTTTAAATACAGCTGCCACATCTATAACAACTACACTTCTCCTCTTAGACCACAACAATTACTGCTACTGCCACTGAAATTATAGGCCTATACTGCCACTACCACCACAGCATGTTTTCCTATAATAACAGCAATGACGGTGAGATTTTACAGCCTCATTTGACCCGTCCGTTTAGCTCTACTTCAAGAGTCCTTACAAATTTTCTCCTGTTAGTCACACAAGTATCACGAAAGATGATAAAAAACAAAAATCGCGTGATACAGACTCAGGCTACTATGGATACCTGGAGATGAGGAGAAATCCCTTGCAAACCTGCCGTTAAACACACTACTAGAGAGAAATAACAGGCAGACAATGAAACATTGTCAATGCTTTTATGGCTATAGTCATGGTCTGTCATACCTTTAACGAGTGGTCAATTAACTAAAAAGTTATCAGTAGTTTTTTTGATAATTGGTAAAATTTTAAAGGTATAATGCCAAAATATATATATATATATATATATATATATATATATATATATATATAAGTGACTATAAACTGCATATTTTTGGATGTTGCACCAATGGTCAGACAAAATAAACACATCACAAGATACAACAAAATGTCAGCCTAAGATGGGAAATTATAATGAGCATTTTTCACCTTTTTTCTGACAAAGCTCTTCATCGATTAATAGAGAAACTATTTGGCAGTTTAATTTAAAAGATCATTAAAATAACAGGGAGATGCAGCTCTAGCCTGATGTTTTCCAGTAACTGAACATTACAAGCAAGGTCCTCTGAGTACTTGCTTAAGTGTCTGACTGTGACATTTATTGTCTCTCCAGTCCAACAATTTGCTGCACAGAAAACCAGAGTGACAAACCAGAGCATTTAGTGGAGATGATAAACATATACTCAACCCAAACAGGTAATGTCACATCTGAAACTCACTTTATAAAACAATATTTAAGTTTCACTTCAAAAATCTGTATACTGTAGTGTCCCCATCTTCACTTCATTTTGTGTATCTGACAGCGATCCCGATGGAAGCTTTGCAAGTTTCTCTTGGTGAGGAGCTCTTCCATATGTGTTATGAGGAGGATGGACACATTTTGAGGGTGGTGGGGGGAGCTCTCCATGACTTTCTCAACAGCTTCAATGTCTTGTTGAAACAGAGCAGCACGCTGCCCAACCTGGACAGAGAGTATTGTGTAAACGAACCTTCGGTGCTGTGCTTAGACAAGGATCCGGGTCTGCTTACTGTCTACTTCTTCAACCCCCAACCGACCACTCAGCTGTTTTTCCCTGGAGTCATCAAGGCTGCTGCATGCCTGCTGTATCACACCACTGTGGATGTGTTGATGACCCCCCAGTGCTAAAGACAGCATCTTGCAGTCTAGCCCGCAGCCCAGTCTTCTGTACACAGTTGTTGTTAAGGATGCTAAAAATCTGAGCCCCAGTCCACTGCGAGCTACTTCAGCTGGGACCCTTCCTACTACTCTGTTCTCCACCATTTTCCCTTTTCATCTGATCCTGGACCAGGACCTGGTTCTGGTTCAAATGGGATATGGGCTCAGGAAGAGACTGACCAGAAAGGATGGACTGAGACGGTCTGTTACCTTCCAAGAACACTTCTCTATCATCTCTCCCCAGATCAAATGTACATTTCAAGGTATTCTGACCATGCTAAACACACAGTTTATCATTCGGATCAAGCATGGGCTCTCAACCACAGAAAACACAGGGAAGGTATGTCAACATGTCTATGAGAAATGACTTGAAAAGTGTAGTCAGTGACTAATAAGGTAGAGAAGGTATTCCCATCATTGTCTTGATATTAAATCAAGTAAGATCGAGGGGGAAAATATATTTATGTATAATATATATATGCTTATAAGTATTTGGTCTCATTAGTGGTGTACTTGGGGGCACTTTGCCTAAGGGTGAGATCAAAATTATACCCCCAACAGAGATCAGAAGCAAATGTCAAACCATTTAATCCATCAAAGGCACATCTATGCTTGTGCTATTTATGTAAGGGTGCACAGCAATTGGTTGCCATGACAAGGGAAAAATAGTATCAGCGAGTAAACATGACAGTGGAGTAATAAGTGACATTCATCGACTTTCCAATGGTAGTTTTGCCTTTACCTTTACTGACTGCGGAGTTCAGTTGAAACAGCCAACAATCAGAAAGTGGATGAGCAGAAAGCAACTGTATCAGTCTCTTGCACAAACATGACTGAAATGTGAACACAAGTGGCCCATTCAACATGAATTATGTTACAAAATTCAAATCACTTCTGTAGGCATATTTCTCCTTTAACTGCTGTTGTTATAATAGTTTAGAAGACTAAAAGGGTCTGTATTCATGGTCTCAACCCCGTGAGGCCATAATATGAAAAACAATAAGAGTTGGGTTCAAAAATTTGTTGGTACAGTATATATAATAATTGGCCAGAGGGCAGTGTCAGTCAGATTAAATAAATAAACAATATTGATACTACTACTACTACTAGGCCCTAATTCAAACTAGCATTACCAAATTCAATTATATTAACTTTTTTCATCATATGATTTTTCCTTTCAGCTCATGGACCTTAAAGGTCAGATGATCTACGTTTCAGAATCCAATGCCATCTTGTTCCTGGGCTCACCATGTGTGGACAAGCTGGAGGAGCTAACAGGTCGAGGCCTCTACCTGTCAGACATCCCTATCCATAATGCTCTGCGTGACGTAGTTCTGGTGGGTGAACAGGCCAAAGCCCAGGACGGTTTGAAGAAGCGTCTGGGGAAAGCCAAGGCAGCCTTGGAGCATGCTTACCAAGCACTGGAGGAGGAGAAGAAGAAGACTGTGGACCTCCTCTTTTCCATCTTCCCTGGCACTGTGGCACAGCAGCTGTGGCAGGGAGAAACGGTCCAGGCCAAGAAGTTTGACAGGGTTACAATGCTGTTCTCTGACATTGTGGGGTTTACAGCTGTTTGCTCCCTCTGCACGCCAATGCAAGTGATCACCATGCTCAATGAGTTGTACACTAGGTTTGACCACCACTGTGGAGAGCTTGATGTGTATAAGGTAGGTTAATACAGCAAACTGTTTGGGCATACCACCTTGAAGTCAGTGAAGTTGATGTTGGAAATTAACACCTTAACATTGTCTTAAATTTTTAATTTCAGTTGAGTTGAGTTGAGAATTCGTGAATGCATTTTTCAGACATGACCTCAGTGATAAGTCTGGCTCTGTCTATAGCTAACTAAAAGCAAAATCTGCCTTCAAATTGATCACTTCTTTAAGGTTAATGTAGATGACACCAAAGGAATAAAAAGAAACTACTAAACTACAGTTGCGGACAGATTCAAACACAGATTAGCTTTTCTTTCTTTTAACAAAAACTAAATAATTATTTTATATAAATAACAACATTTAAATATTGTTTCTTCTTTTGCTTTACAAGTTTGAAAGGACTGACTGTAGCTCAACCATCGACCTTAGTGTCTGCCAGAGGACGTTCATCTACAGGGAGATTGGACAATGTAATCAAAGTGTCGTGGAAGCATAACAGACAGAGCAGCATGTTTGACAAATATCTCGTAAAACGCTAGGAAGTCAGAGGTTCCTTCAGGACCCTATTTCCACTCCACATGTGTGAGCCTAAAAATAGTCTCACTTTATCTTGGACACATAACTGCTGAGTGCTCTGCGGTCAAGCTTTACATGAGCAAAGACAAGAAAGAAGAAAAAGAAAAAGTAGACAAAATGATATAATATGGCCAGGGATTAAGTACTATTACAATTTAGGGTGTATTACTCCTTGTTTCTTGCCCTCTGCAAGATGAAGAGAAAATTAGATTCATAATCAAAGAGATTTAAATCAATATCCACTTAAATTTTATCTGTCTTTGTGGCACTGTATATATTCAATACAGTTTTAAATGCAGGTTAAATAAATAAAGCAAAATATTCACATTAGGGGGTTCTTGACTTTGGGAGTAAGGGGGAACATTGCCAGGTTATAAATCATCTTAATGATCCTCAATTGTATTCAGGTGGAGACCATTGGTGATGCGTATTGTGTAGCCGGTGGCTTGCACAAGGAGAGTGAGATGCATGCTGTCCAAATTGCACTCATGGCCTTAAAGATGATGGAGCTTTCAGATGAAGTCATGACACCAACTGGAGACCCAATACAGGTGAGGGTCAAGTACTGTATACTGTAAATGCCCTTATTCATTGTGTTTAACTTCAATTATCCAAGAGCAATTTTTATATTAAGGTATTTAATTTAAAGAGAAAAATCCCCAATTTGAAAGGAAAGGATGCCTTCTGTAACAGAATTATTGCAGGTGTTTAAGTTATAAAACATCCTCTGAACTTTTTATGTTTTTTATATCGATAGTATTTTCATATTTTCAGTGACTGAGTAATTTTAAGCTGCAACATTTGTTAATGCATTACTAAAGAGTGCAACTGGTGGTCAAAATATCCACAGGACACTTTTAAACAGGAGTAAATAATATATGTGTTGTCCAGGTGAGAATTCACAGCAGCAGGAAAGTGTTTATGTCACTTAAAGAATCAATTTATTGATGCATTTTGACTTTTTGTGGCTCGACAGTAAAGAATACAGAATATCACTAGTGTTACTTAACCATTAAAAATATTGGTTTCATTATGTGCAAAACTGCACATAATGAAACCAATATTGCAGGATTCAAATACCAGTACTGCACTCATATAGTGTTAGAGACTTTGATTCAGTTGATTAGTAAAATACAAGCAGAAGCCTGATTTGTGTTGAATATTTTTCCCAGATGCGTATTGGACTCCACACTGGCTCAGTTCTGGCTGGTGTAGTTGGTGTGAAGATGCCACGCTACTGCCTTTTTGGGAACAATGTCACATTGGCCAACAAGTTTGAATCCTGCAGTCAACCCAGAAAAATCAACATCAGTCCGACAACCCACAGGTGAAGGAACACTGCAAACACAAGATTATGTCAATTGTTGCAGTTATCATTATCATCACTGTGAATCTAATAACACTTTGCTACTTCCTCAAAACATAAGATCTGACTGAAAGGCTCAAAAAGAGGTAAATGTCAGCCATCTTAAACAGTTGACCAATATTGTATGATTTCATTCATTTCCACAAGTGGTTGTTGCAGAGAAAAAAACCAAAAACAAAATAAAGGGCTCTCGTCAGGAAGCTTAACTTTTAGAGGAGCACTGTGTTTCTTCTTGTGTCAAATAATTTGCCACATTGTTTTTAGAGTCGTGTTTTATTTGCATGCTCTTTGTCCCAGATTGCTGAAGGATCGGCCAGAGTTTGTCTTTGTTCCCAGGAGCAGACAGGAGCTTCCGGCCAACTTCCCAGAAGACATCCCTGGTGTTTGTTACTTTTTGGAGGCATCTCAATTGACTCCAAACTAAAGTCATGCTGCTACACAGCCCCAAAATGTCCAATAAATAGAAATATGAGTGTTTTTAGTGAATATAGTGCAAACACCTTATATATTTTGGTTTTAGTTTGTTTAGATATATCACTGATATTGTCTATTAGTCAAACTTTAACAACTGCTTAATTACAGAGATGTCAGTTTGCTGTCAAACATGAGTTGTGTCTCTGTACAATTAACTGCTGTAGTGGAAAGAAACACTCCCTTAGTTTTTCTTCCAGAATGAGTCATGCCTCCAACTTGTTTTCAAGCTTCCACCACAGACTGTCAAAAGGAGATCCTGAGACATTTTTTAAAAGTCTATCATTTAAGTGGCACAACATTGACAATTGAAAAGCACAAAATTGGCCAAAATATTTAAAACGAGTTAGTTTTTTGATTTGCAGATCTATGACATTTAAATATATCATTGTGCATAATTTAGACATGATATACAAATATACTTTGGATGTTGACTCTAAATGTAATATCAGTAAACAAAGTTCTTTCTTTGTCAAGATTTTTTTCTGTAAATATCTGACTGGTCCTTTTACATCTGTCCAGCCTGGATACCCACTAAAGCATGTTGGCCTGTTGGGTTGAGAAAACAAAATTATGATTATAAAGTTGAAAGAAATATCACCATTACTCAGAGATTTGGGATCAAATAGCGTGCTGCAGAGTTTAGATTATGGTGCCTTATGGGAACTATAAAGGCAGGCTCACAGATGTTAGTGTCAAACAGGGTTTTTTTGGTTCAATATGAATCTACATGTTAATAATTTCTTCCAGGGGTATGTGGATCTAAGTATAAGTATATATTTCAAATTTTATGTAACTTAAACTTCCATTTATTACACATAAAGCATTCCAAGATCCAATTTTCCAAATATAAGTAGTACATTTTTACTTTTTTCCACTGTACACATTTATACTATATTTATTATGAGTTTCATAGTATTCCTCCCATACAGAGGGAAAATGACACAAGAATTAAATGAATGTTCTACTATCACTCATAATGATGTACTTTTATCATTACTGTGATATAATCAAAGCCAAATAAATATTGACATAAGTGACTGGCTACAATATTAATGATTTACAATATTTGTTTAGGTTCTTGACACACACTATAATGAAACATGCAATGGTGGAGAGTACATATATAAGAATATATTATATAATATTATACACATAAACATGCATTTATACAAAGTTGCCCTATTTTAGCATTTTCCATAGCAAAATATTACAATTGCTAACCTTCTATGTACAATTATGTGTTGGCAGTTACTGGTTTCTTTGAAGATTAAGATTTTGCATTAAAAAAACATAATCACCCTAATAAATAATCTTAAATGCATTGTTGGTGATGAAACAACCCATAAATCGTTTAAAGTTGTAAAAATTGTCCCCTTTGGCCTGTTATAAAACTAAATTGAGATTTAACATCAATAAAAACAATATTGGAATTATAAAATACGACTACATTTTAAATATGATGGTCGTAATATGCATAGTGAGTAGCCTACTTGTACTTTGTATGTCTTCCAGATAATCACAAGGTATTATAAAGATATATACTGTATATATACTTTGTAAGAATAATTTGTATGGCAATAACACTACAACAAATTTTTGAAGATATTTTCTACTTATTTAGTGTCACCGTGGGAGAATAATATGATCATTAAAGTTCAAAAAATAAAAAATCCTGGCAAATACCAGAAAATATGTATCTGCCTGCGGAGAGTTCCGCTTTACCAGCATCAGTTGGGAAACGTTAGCATCGCTTTTATTGGTCAAAGACGTCTTACGTACAACTACTTCTGATCTGCGATTGGCCAGACTCGCTGTCAGTCACTGAGGCTGAGGAAAAAAACGGGGAACAGACGCGAAGACGTCCAGCATCTCTACCAAACGATGAAGGTTGTGTCAGATTCAACGGTTTTTGCTTAAAAAACAAGGAAAACGAAGAGCAGCTGCCATGGTATGTAATTAAAAAGTTTGTTGTAATGTTTCAATGCAAGTAAAGTAGGCCCCTTTTGGCGTGACGCGATGCGTTTGACATTTTCTCTTAGTCGACTACTATGAAGCTGTTACACAATAATTTGTATGTACTGTATTGTACTGTAAATTAACAGGTGAACTAAACCGTTCTACTAATTCATTTAAAGCACAAACGTGATGTGAGCATGTTATATGACGCGCAAATACAGCATTTGTGTATTAATATTTCAGGAAATTCGGTCTCTTTGCATGAAATAACACTCACGTCACTCGTGTTTTCCCCCCATAAATTTACAGTATGGTTTTGTGAATCACGCCTTGGAGCTCCTCGTTTTAAGGAATTATGGCCCGGAAGTGTGGGAGGACATCAAGTGAGTTTCTGGATCATGTGTTTACTATTCGGCCCCTGTTGGCTGGTATCACAGGTTACACTGTGGCCAGCCAGACCACAACAAGGATACAAGAGCAGGCCTATTGTACAGCCAGCTTCATCTCCCAGCTCTCACTTTCAGGGACAGGCATTTGTTTTTACTGTAATGATTAACCTTCACTCTCTGCAGCCTTACACCGAAACTGAGACTAAATTGCTAAAATAAAAATGCCTCACAGCAACATCCAACGACTGCAGGCTGTATCACATTTAGATAATTAATGCTGACTACAAGGCTGCATCAGTGAAATAAGTATTTGTAACCCTTACTCCCTTAAACTAAAAGCATTGTAAAACTACTCATTTTGCAGAAAATGGGCCCTAATAGTATTTATCATATTTCATTATTGTTACTAATGCATTAAGGTATAACTAACTTAACGTTGTAGCTGGTTGAGATAGAACTAATTTCTATGGCATTAAATGTTTAAATATTGTTTGGCCTTTTTGTATATAACAGTGTATCATATTATGTGAAATTGTTATACTCTTCGTATTTTCTACTCTTTCAACATTGTAGTGGTTTAGAAGTATAAAACAACATAAATTAAAAGTACTCAAGCAAAGTACCTCAAAGTTGTAGGAGTACTTGAGTACATGTATTAAGTTACATTCCACCAGTGTAAGGTTACAATGTTAGTTGAATAGATCATCTCATTCATTGCTCTTTCGTGAAAAACCATGTCCTTGTTTGGTGATTTTGAATTTGACACATAAACCAAAGGATCATGTGTTCTCCATGGGTTGACACAATTATTATATTTCTTAAGTTAAATCAACAACTTTAAATCTTTTATTATTATTATTATTATTATTATCATCGTCTAAAACCACAGTATCACCAAGCTTAGAACAGGAGTTTTTTTCGTAGCTCATGAAAAGTTTACTTTTTGGAGATAATGATGCCATTTATCATTTAGAGGGAGAATATGACTCACCACAGTCCAACAAGTAGTAGAAAAAAATCCCCAATCCCCCTCATGGAGTTTAAATCCTACTTAAAATGTGTTTTATTGTTAGTAAGAAGAACAAATTTTGTCAGTTACAACTTAGAGGATGAATGCAATTCCATTCTCCAGTGTGATGTTAACATGTCATTTTTTAGCAAGTTTATTTTTCATCTGTAGTTAGACTACAGATGCCCTCAACCTGACCCTGCCTAAAAAAAGAAAGAAAGAAAGAGAGCAGCTGCTGTCTTATGTAAATGTTTTCAAAGCGGCCATTCTGCAGCCACCACAAAAACCATACACTGCCATGTAGCATCTCCAAATGTAACTCATTGTTAGTTAATGCACAATTTATCATGTTTGGTCTGTTTTCAGACATCATGAGCTGAGGGATTTAAAAATGAATTCTTATTATCTTTCCAAAAATGTTTGAGGCTTGGTATGTTTTTCCAGCTGTTGTAGGTTCTGATAAAATGATGTTTGCTGGCCAGGCCTGTAAATCATTTCTGTTTTCTCAGTTAAACAGTAGTAATCAGACCCTCATTAAGATTTCTGAAAAAAAAGAATAGATTGTCAAACAAATGAATAGCAAAGTGCACTCTGTCCTTGGAGTGCTTACCAAAGGATCTGCAGTAGATCTAAACCTGATTATCTGTAGGTATTTCACATTGTAGGTTTGAAACCACACAACCACTTCAAAGCAATATGGAAAACTTTTTATGGTACTGTAATACAACAGTTTAGAAGAAGAAATACCTCTGTGAATTAAGCAAGAATAGAAAAGCAATTGCAAAAAGACAGAGCTACTGCTTGCCTGAACAAACTACAATGACTGTTTACTTGAGCTGTAATTTTTGCTGTGGCTCTTGAGTAACAGTTTCACTTTGTTTTCCAGGAGGGAGGCTCAGCTTGATATTGAGGGTCAGTTTCTTGTAAGAATCATATATGAAGATGCCAAAACATATGATCTCGTTGCAGCTGCAAGTAAAGTTCTCAGTAAGTGGCAACATTGGGTTAAAAAACATCACATGTTACAAATGGAGCTTCATGACACAACTGCATCCTGTATCACAAGCTGAGATATTAACAGAGTTTCTGCTGTGTGTTTCAGAGATTGATGCAGGAGACATCTTGCAGTTGTTTGGGAAGATGTTTTTTGAATTTTGCCAAGAGTCAGGATATGACACCATCTTGAGAGTGTTAGGATCAAATGTTCGTGAATTCCTGCAGGTAGGATCTTTCCTCTTGGTCTGTAAGAGAGCTTGATGGGTAATGCTAACTCCAATCATTTGTAAAATTGCAGTACTTGTGAGGATTTATCGTTGCATTCATTTAACATTGTCAAACTCAAAATGAAAAGCTTAGACAAAAAGGATCAAAATTGATGCAAAAGAACCTGAGATATTGTCATTATACCTATGTCTCAAAACCTGGCGCCAACATTACCATCATCACAGTGCAAATGAAGTGATGATTGTTCAATTGGTGTGTTATGCTAATGTAGGCCCTTAAGAGATGAGGAGTGGGCCACAAAGATCTAGTAAGCTCACGTCTTTCTAACTCTGGATTTTAAATTTCAAACTTCTAGTTTTTTGTGTCTCTGTGTGATTTTGTGGTCATTTTGTGGTGTGAATTTTTCACAGAAAGCTTATGTTGCAAACAGAGGTGGAGGTGTAACAGCACAAAGACATGAGAATTAACTGGGCTGGAGTCAAATTCAAGATGCTATTTTGCTGAATTATGGGTTTTGTAGGATCTATGGTTTTTGGAGCTTGACCCATACTAGGAACTAAACATCTCACTGCTTTTGTTTTGAACAGTTTTTAATCTGCCTCTCACAAGTCCCCTGGCATTACCTCTGACTCACTGCCTCACACATGTGAAATCAAGTGCATCATGTCTGAATATTGTATATTTTATCTAAATTTTCAGAATCTGGATGCTCTTCATGACCACTTGGGCACCATTTACCCCGGGATGAGGGCCCCTTCATTTCGATGCACCGACGCTGAGAAGGGAAACAATCTGATTCTTCACTACTACTCAGAGAGAGAAGGGCTGCAAGACATTGTGATTGGCATCATTAAAACTGTCGCACAACAAATCCATGGGACAGAGATAGAGATGAAGGTCTGCTTTGCTGTTTTTGTTCCATTTCTGTCCACAGTGAACTCACAGTATAATGGCTCTCTCTCTGCTGCTAGTGATGAATGTAGGCGACTTTACGTTTTCCCACTTCCTCTCTAATTTACAACACTCAATGAAGACTTTTAGTCCCTGTAATGCTTTTTGTCACAATGTGTAAGTATGTGTCATGGGATATAACTGAAGAGGTTTTAATGTGGAGATTAAACAACAGAAAGTTCCAAAATATCCAAAACAGGAACAGAGCTGCGGCGTGACAACTGCAGTTCAGCAGTGAGTTTTTGGCTAATGTGTCTGTGAGTCAGAGGATATTTTTAGATCTAAGTTATAGTCTCTATCTTGCAGATGTGGGGAGTCTTTTGGGTAGTTTTTTCTTCGATGGTCTTATGTTGTTCAATTTAGATTGGCCATCAACTGCATGTTTTGTTATTTATTGCATGTTATGAACTGTCATTACTTTTTTATTTGTCTGTTAATGATCAGCCCCACAAATCACAGTCTTTAATCTATACCAATAACCATGTGTTATTTCCTCAGACATCTACTGCACTTGGGCTGTAGTTGTCTCTTCATTTCATGAACGAGTGACATTTTCTCCCAAACCTAATCATATTGTACAGACAGGATAATATTTTCAGCAATTGTGTGTGTAATGAAAGAACAGAAAATGGCAGACGCTCCAAATGTGACACCCAGTATCTGGAAATATTAGCCACTGTTGCTGTGGCAACAGGGTCCAGAGACTGCAGCTTGACGTCAGCATGTCTTATGCCCATAAACCCACAGAAAAATATCGTTTTATAGCCTCCTAATTTTGGAATAATTGACTTGAGGTTAATATTAATGACACTAATTTTGCAGAGGTGAAATATTTAATTAAAAACGTATTGTTGCTACAATCATGTGCCAAAATATAGGCAGATTTAAATCAATTTTAACTTAATTACCTCCATTAGGTAACAATAACATCTTCATTCAATTCAATTATTTAACTTCATCTTATACAGATGATCCAACCAAAAAGCGAAGAGTGCGACCATATCAAATTCCTGATTGAGGAGAAGGATTCAGAGGAGGAGGCGTTCTACGAGGACCTGGACGGGTTCGAGGAAAACGGCACGCAGGAGACTCGGATCAGTCCCTACACGTTTTGCAAGGCCTTCCCATTCCACCTCATGTTTGACAAGGACCTGATGCTCACACAGTGTGGGAATGCCATTTATCGAGTCCTACCACAGGTGCACATTCACATCCAGTTATACCTAAAGTCTATTTTATATACAGCAAACATCAGTTCATGAATTGAGCCCTTGAATGTGTTTTTGTAGGCATTGTATTTGTCTCTAACTGAATAGTGAACTTCACCTTTTGGCTGCTCAGAATGTTGCTATAATGATTTACACAGATTAGATCAATATTACAATAATTTCTAATACCATTTGACTGAAATGTGCATATCTTTGTTTTATTCTCCAGCTCCAACCTGGTGCCTGTATCCTCCCTTCAGTTTTTTCTTTGGTCCGTCCTCACATTGACTTCAGTTTTCACGGCATCCTTTCCCACATCAACACTGTCTTTGTTCTGCGAAGCAAGGTACAAGTGCCATGTAAAACAGTTTTAATCAAAGCATTGCTGGCTGATCAAATCTCTACTTGTGTCATATATGAAGGACCTTTTCAGGAAGCAAAGAGCACTAAAACAGACCCAAGTATAAATTCTCAAATCTAGATTTGATTGTACATGACAGACTGTGTTTATAGTCTTATATATTAATAATTATGAGCTCATTGTTTTATTTGTAATATTTCAAACCTGTGGGTTTCATCAATACTTAACGAGGATGAAATTATTTGTGCACAGAGATTATTGCACTTGTCAACAAAGAAATGAAGAATTGTAGAATGTAGAATTTTATCTTAATTTTTATGCATGGTAAAAAGAGCACCAGGGTCTAAATGTTAAACTGAGAAACTGAGAAAGGACAGCAGAAAGGTGAAGTAAATTTCATGAGGCGGAAGTAGCAGAAATTTCAGTCACTTGGCTGGGAAAAATACAGTAAGAATAGAGTTGAATTTGTATACTTTTGTGGGATCTTGTGAGAGTATGTGCTTTTCTGTTAAAATAATTAATGCAGTCCCTTAGAAATGGAGACTTCACTGATGGAGAAGACACTTTTCTCAAAGTGCTACCTCTCATGGGGTACTGCATATGCCGCAATGTAAAAGACAAAAAAAGTTACACATAAAATGTGAGCTAATGTTCTCCAAAACACAGATTTTAAAATAAAGATTGAGCTGAACCACTGCCCAGTTTTTAGGCAGATTTTGTGCAGAGCATATAATGAAATATTCATAAATTCAATGTAATCCTGACAGGAGGGCCTGCTGAATGTGGAGACTGTAGAGAACGAGGACGAGCTGACGGGGGTGGAGATCAGCTGTCTGAGATTGAAAGGACAGATGATTTACTTGCCAGAGGCGGAGAACATCCTTTTTCTTTGCTCACCCAGGTAAAAGCACAGTGCAGTTTGGGCTAACAGAAGCATAGACTGAATTTACACACCAAAACATGTTTGTTTTTTTAACTACTGAATAGGAACACCCAAAGTATTAATTTAATTTGACAAATGTGGCACATCTATGTACACAGAGATGAAAAATCTCATAATAATATACATACAGGCCACTATATACATAAAGTAATGCTTGAATGTGAAATGTTTCTTATTGTGAGAACTCTCAGTGTCAACAGAAATCTAGATGTTTCCATAATTTCAGTTGGTGCAATGAGGATGTTTTTTCTATTTAATTCAATTAGGCATGTCAGCTTATTTGTATTGTCTTGCTTTTTCACTTTCATAAACAAATGTGTAAGTAGATGGCAAGAGAAAACCACCCAACAAAGAAACCAGTGAGCTGGTAATTACAATGGTTCTTCTGTGGTGACCTCCATTAGCCTCTGTGGGCCTAATAAAACCAGTCAGACATTTTGAGTGAAATATTGGACACAGGAGTGCAGGGTTCAAGAGATCTTGTCCTCGCAGATGGAAAACACTTTGCAGAGGACAAGATCAGTTTTTTTCCCACAAAAGGTCACCGCCTGACAGAAGATGAGGGGGCTGAAACAGAGAAGCATGTTGCTCCCCTTGACCAGAAGAGTGTCATACAACACAATACACAGCCTGACCTCACTCAGTGAGAGGAACATTTACATGGAGACAGTCCGTTCAACCCTCAGAGAAAGATGTTGACCTCTCTGCTGACATCTCATACTTTTTGCTCCATTTAATCGAGCCTCATTCTTGATATGAGCAAGAACAAGAAACAAGCCATCAGTTTTCCTGCTGCCACAGACACTGACTACACATTTTCATCAATTTCTCTGTGAAACTAACTGCAACACCAGCAAGAATGGATAAGTATCCCAATGTTCTGTCCTCTCTTTGTTCATCTGTTCTCCCTTTTTGTGATTAGTGTAATGAACCTGGATGACCTCACAAGAAGGGGGCTTTACCTGAGTGACATTCCACTTCATGACGCTACGCGTGACCTGGTGCTGCTGGGTGAGCAGTTTCGTGAGGAGTACAAGCTGACCCAAGAGCTGGAGATCTTGACAGATCGTCTGCAGCACACACTTAGGGCCCTGGAGGATGAGAAGAAAAAGACTGACAGGTTTGACTGTTTTTTATACTTTTTCCTGTAGTAGTTCCAGCTTTGAGTAAATGACAGCAATGTTATCTTAAACATGTGCATCATTGTAGCATCATAATGTCTCAAGAAATATTCCTCAGTTATTTGACCCAACTTCAGCAATTGTGAATGAACAGTAAGGCTATTGTCCACATGACTACTGATATGCAGGGAATGTCAAAAGTGAGCCCTTTGAACCATTTGCTCCCAACATGTTCGGTGTGTGATCCTTTAAAACAAGTCAACTAGTGACCTGGACTTGTATGACCTGTGAGTAGTTTGGATTTTTTCACAATCTCAGATGTTTAATTTGCCTTTTTTTAGAGGTTGGAAGACCTTAAACTACCTAATATTTAAAGTTAAATACATAGATATGAGAAATCCCATACTGTTGTGTACCAGAAAAACATATTTTTCATTTTTACTAACCTTTAATCATCACCCCTCAGATTACAGTTGTGCCCTGTTCCAAGGGGCCTGACCCCAAGGTTAGGAGCAATGAATCTAGAACATCACCTAGCTTTTTCATTCACACCCAAATTTAGCAGTTTACAAACTTTCAGTAAGTCACTTAGAACAACTGTGCATCACTGCTAAAATTATGTAGAATTAAATGCTACAACCCTGTAATTATCTGCAAGGCTATGAGTCATCTTATAACTCACTATCAGTACTTCTATTTCTCTTTTATCCTCTTTCTCTGGAAAAATAAATTGTCTGTTTTTGAGGAAGATAACAGAAGATTCATCAAGTATTCCCTGATGGAAGGACTGCAGACAAGGAACAGTGAAGACACTAACAAGTCTCACTCTGAGGCCCTGTCACAGTCAGACCACCTCGGGTCAGAATCTATTGTTATGCCCAAGTTGATGTTTGCCAAAGCTACTCTTCAGTCCCTGTTATGGTGAAGACAGTTAATTTTGATGCTGGCTATCAAAAAGGGCTTGTCATAGTAATTTGGCGCAGTAGTGGGTGACAGCTGCAGAGGCGCACAGAGGTGGAGCATGGTCTTTATTAAGACGGCTGTAGCAGCTCCATCTTCTCACAGAAAAAGACTTCCAGTCTCCTGTTGAATCCCCGTATTATTATTCTCGCCATTCTCTGGTCTCAGAGTGCCTCGGGCTCCGAATGCTGATTAGAATTCATGGCTCCTCTCTAAATATTTAAGAGAAATGTAGCTGCACTGTCGTCGCATTTTCAGAGCTTTACCATCACGATTGCTTTTTTGATCATGAAGACATATTTATACTGTTTTTGCTGCTGTTTACCTCGTGAGAGAAAACACTCTTCATTTCATTCCCTTATATTTGGATCGTTATAGATGTTACAGATAAATATGCATCATCCTGTCTCCTGAGCCAACGGCGCTATATGCACATATAGACTTCTGTGTGGCGAGTGTTATGTGTCATGTGTCCTAAAATTATGATGCATCGTGGAAGGTATTTTGCTTTTAACAGGCAGCCATGATCTAACCAGTTACCATAGAAACAACACCCTCCCATCTGAAAGCAGCTTGCATAGCTGAATGACCAAAAAGGTGGTTGGTGAGCAAATAAAATCCTGGTCCAAAAGATGGACTTCAGTCTGGCAGCCCCAGACCATTACTCTGCTGCTCAAATACAGCATGACTATGCTCTCGGTTCAGAATGTTCATTTGTCTTCTTCCTTTTAGATTGCTCTATTCCGTGCTGCCGCCGTCTGTTGCCAATGAGCTGCGGCACAAACGGCCTGTCCCAGCGAAACGCTACGACAACGTGACCATCCTCTTCAGTGGCATCGTAGGATTTAATGCCTTCTGCAGCAAGCATGCCTCAGCCGAGGGAGCCATCAAGATAGTCAACCTGCTCAATGATGTTTACACACGTTTTGACATCTTGACAGACTCTCGCAAGAACCCTTATGTATACAAGGTTAGAAGCAAGAATTGTACAATGACAGTATAGCACGTATATTTGTAAATTTCTGTCGGTACAGGGCTAAAAAGTGACAACGATCAAAGTGTACAAAAAGACGACAATTCTATGGTTAGAGTGCTTTTAACTACCATGTTCTCCTGCCAGTTCTCCAGCTTGAACACCCTGACTCTCGAGTGAAAATGTTATGCAATTATGAACATACGAGTCAGTAGGAGAATATTTATATCAATGGACTTGAGTTTTTCACCATAAGAAGAGTAGCACCAACTTCTAAACACAGTTAGTTTTACAGAGGGACTGCAACATTTTATAGGCCTCGTGTGGCAGATTTACACTACAAGGCTTTCAGACAAGAATGCACTTTAAGAAGTCAAACAGACCTTGGCACTTCCAAGGGATCCGCTTCAGGCACTGGGTCACCAAAAGAAGTAATATTTACTCTACAAGCCGAATGACTTGGTGGTCCTGGGGTTTTAGCAGGGCTCAAAGAGGCCCGGAATGTCTTAAAGCTGATGTAAGGGTTTAAGTGTTTATCTCGGGGTGTTTCAGTTTATTTCTAGCGGCGCAGTGCATTCAAGAAAACTCCCTTCGTAACACATTGGGAACAGATAATCTTTCATGAAACGAAAGTAAAGCGAAATGAAAACAGGTTACCAGATTCGTCATGTGAAGAATGGCAAAAGATTTTTTATTCTTCTTACAGGTGGAAACAGTGGGTGATAAGTACATGACAGTGAGCGGCCTGCCAGAGCCGTGCACGCACCACGCCAAGTCAATCTGCCACCTCGCTCTTGATATGATGGAGATTGCTGGACAAGTCAAAGTGGATGATGAACCAGTACAGGTGTGATATGACTCTCAGGCTTCAGAAAGCACTTTTTGTATTTTATGGCCACATACTCTTTAAGTTTTTGAATGATAACAGTTGTGTTTATCTATTTTAAAAAAAGTAGATAAAAATGGAAACTTGGAAAAAAGATGCATAGGACATATATAAATAAGGAAAAGGGTGACAGAAAAGTATTTTTTTTTATTTTAATTTTTTTATTTTTATTTTAACTTTCTGCTTAATATTGTATGTAATATTGTTATCCTCCAAAAACATTCATAGTAACTTTTGATATTGGCATTATTTAGCTTTTCCCCCCCTTTTTTTTTTTAAGTAATGCATCTGTTATTTTGGCACAGATAATTTGGGCTTTTTGGAGTTCTGTTAATATTGTCTAATATTACTTTAAAACTCCACATACTGTATTAAAGTGCTGACAACTACTTCAACCTAATGTGACCAGCTCTTTAGGCTTGGGCCTCCTTTGCTGATTGATTTTTAGAACAACTGTATCTGTGCATCTGGAGATATTTCCGCAGTGAAGTAATGAGCAGGGAAAAGTTGGAGAAAAAACAGCAGACTTTTGTTTATCTGACTGCAAGAAATTGTTATTGTATCAATGACTGTTGAGACCTAACTTCATGTCTGCATAACAAAAGGCTGTTTATTTTGGGACATGGCACAGGCTGAAGAGGAGTCCAGTTTAGTAGCAGAAACAGACTCAAATCATCTCACGAGCCTGTGGTTAAAAATAGATACTCATTTGTCCCAGACACTTACAGCGTTTTTAAGCTCTGAGGACAATAAGCACTGGAGTGCCTACAACTTCAAGTGTAAATATAAGTGTGTAGATTGCCTGGGGTTACTTTTGGAATTGTCAGTTTATTGGAAACCTACACCTTAAAAAAATCTAATTTTGTGCATGGAGTGATTTCTGGCAATGTTAACCTCACATCCGCCCACCAAATGTTGCACCTCTTAAGTCGATAGCTTAAAGATTTTGTGCCAACAGCCTAAAAGTAGCATTCAGCAAGATTTCTGCTTCCATTTTAAAAAAGGCTCTCTGTGGAGCACATCATTTACTTAATCCTTGATTTAAAATTTAACAAGGTTTATTCGAATGCTGGTATCATTTTTCTCAAAACTCAAACAGTGCATTTCTGTTTTTTGGGAGTAGCTTTGAAACAGAAAAATCCAGTGTCATGTGCTGCTTTAAGGATAACTAATGATATGTAGTTTGAGTTTTACAGTATTTGACAAGAAGCATGGATATCTTTGGCATATTTATTGTATATTCAATTACTTTGGTTAAATTAAAAACAATATACAGAACAATTACAATAGATTACAAGAAAAGTCTCCCTTTTTTATTCTCCTTTCTTTCCAGATTACTATTGGGATCCACACAGGAGAAGTGGTGACTGGGGTGATTGGACAGAGGATGCCCAGATATTGTCTTTTTGGAAATACAGTCAACCTCACAAGTCGTACCGAAACTACCGGTGAGAAGGGGAAAATAAATGTCTCAGAATATACTTATCGGTAAGTCAAGGCACCTCCTTGTTTCACACCGGTGGCATATTGTCCTCTCTTTTTAATGAAGTGACGTTATGTCTGGATTTTATCACAGGCTGCAGAGAAATTAGGTGGGCTTGAAGGAGCTTTACAACTTGGTTAAACAGTATTAAAAGAGATTTCTAATGCGTGTAGGGAGATGCCAGTATTAGATAAGGAATAAGCCGGAATCCACTCTGTTGGGTCAATGCATGGACAGAAAGATATTCCTATTTGATGTTCTTTGTTGACACTTAAATTTCATACAAGATTAGATTAGAAATCACCAAGGGGCCACACGAAGTGAGTGATTTGCGATGGTGTTGACGTTGTATTCCAGGTGTTTGCAGTCTGCTGAGAACGCTGACCCTCACTTTCATTTGGAGTATCGGGGCCCCGTCACCATGAAAGGGAAAAAAGAGCCGATGAAGGTGTGGTTTCTGTCCCGGAAGCCCACCGACACACAGTCTGCCACAGTTAAAGCTTAACTGCTCAGCACTAAAACATCATGAGTGTCATCCAATGAAAGCTTCAGTTTGGTACCATCAACGGAATGTTTGAAGCAGGGATGAGATATGGATCAGATGTATAAAGAGAGATAATTTATCCACAGACATGCAGTTATTTTTAATATGACGAACCACAGTTTTTTTTCCAACGGGAATATGAATCTGTTTCACTGCTCTCCCTGCTTATTTTCTGCTTTAACCATGACCTGTGAAACCTCACTATACTTTTTTTTATACATACACAATATTGCAGTGTTTCATGAATGGTAAAAGATAGGGATATTTATAGATATATTTGGTACAGTGGCAAATTATTTGGACAAAAAACTTGTTTTTACAAAGGTTTTGATAGGATACAAAGATATTCCATCTCAAATGTTTTCAGTTGCTATTTTTTAAAATCATATACGTTTTGTTTATATTTGTTTAATACTGAGGGTCTTAAGTCAGCCAAAATAACTCATATAGTGAAAAAAACTAAAACAAAAACAATACTTTGGCTTACTATCATGTCAGTGCCATTACATTACTGTCACTCTTTGCGGGACCCATTTTTGTTCCTTGGATGCAAAATACAGGTATATGGTCTTGCAGTGAATGTGCCACACCGACATCAAAACAATCAAAAGAAATAAGAAATTATATATATTGGTTTGATACAACTGTACTACAGTTTTATATCACCATGTTCATTAGTTAGTTGGCACAACTGTTGTACCTTGATTCATATGTTCAAAGAAAGAAAAAAACAGTGCAAAGATGTATTTTAAGTTTAGTTATTTTGTAAAAGTCACAAATGATACAGTGTTGAGCCATTAGTAAACCTGTGCCATCATGTATGTATTACAGAATGATAGAATAGACACATTAATCAAAATTTGCACCATTTACTGCTTAATTTAACATTTTTATTGCACCACTCTACTTATTGCACATCCACTTTTTTTCTAATTCTATGAAATTATATTGAGTACTAGATTTACTTATTTATTGTTACTTTGTATTTATTCTTTAGAACTGTTTAGTTTAAATGTAATGATCACCTTTAGAAGGAAATATAGTACATTTTATTATGAATGAAACTACTGTATAGCCACCATCATATTTATAATTAAAGTAAAATTTTGTGCTTTATGTGTTGATTAATTTCACATGTTCATGTACTGTACTTTTTCATCACAGTTTTCCAATTCAGTATTACTGCACCTCACAAAACATCCTTTGTAAGGAATCCTCTCCATCAAACCCAACTTCTGGTACCTCTTGTAGCCTACCATGCAAGTGCATCTCTGTGGTTGTAATATATGACTGTTTTATTTTAGTAATGTTTCTGTTGGGAGATAAACTAATAAAACAGACTTGAGAAGTGTCAGATACTTGATATTTTCCTTTGGATAGCACAAACTTTGCTTCCATGCAGCATACTGTGGCTCTAATAAATCAAACTTTACAGAAGACCCGAGAAAAAATTTCTGTCACTGAAGGCAGCGTTGTAATACAGTGTTAAGTCTCGGATTTCAGTGAAAGTCCATAACTTTGAGAATGTAGATTCTTTTGAAAAGTGCTCTCCCTAGCGGCCACTAAGGCTAGGTTCACACTGCAGCCTGAAGTGACCCAAATCCGATTTTTTTCGCCCCTATGCGACCTGTATCCGATCTTTTAATGACCGTCTGAACGACACAGATCCGATTTTTTCAAATGCGGCCCAGGGCACGTGGATATGTGGTCCTGAAACCGATACATACCCGATCTTTTGACTTGCGACTTCAGCATTCCTCCGACCTACACGTCATCAACAAGACCAACGCCGACGCGTTTGCTCACTGAAATAGGCCACCGACGTGTTTCCTCCCGCGAGTGGTACAAGCAGCCGCTCACAGATGTACACAAAGGTTCTTCTCGTAACACGATTTTTTAAAATGAACTGAGTGTCAGTAAAGCAGCGGAACACATCGGACGTTGCTGCCGCTGCCCCACAAAACGCCAGGGCCAAAACACTTGCCCTCCTCCTTCTCCTCCTTAACACAACATTTTAATGCATGTTCTGGCTCCGGCACAACAGCAACTTTAACATCGCCAGGTACTCCATGCTAGCGACTTTAGGCTTTAGGCTACTTCCGTAAACACTGAGCACGCTCGCTGCGTGTGACGTTGTCGTGTCCTCCATTGCGTATGCGGGACACTTTTGTTCAGACAGGAGATCACATACAGGTCTGTAAAAACTGTTGAAATTAATAACAGCAGTTACAGCTCCAGCCCATTAAAAAAACTCCCGTGCTCTGTTATTGTGTATTGGGATGCTTAAAGACAGTTCTGTTTTCTCAGATCAACCACAGTCTAATCACTGTCAGCTGTTAAGGGGTTACTCAAGAGGCTCTCATGGGCAAGGTTGTGGTGTGGTGGTGGTACTGAGGGTGGGACAAGCACTTTTCTTTCAGCTCCCCACCCAGATCCTGCCTGTTCAAGGAATCAGCTGACTGAACTGTTAACCTCGTCAAGATCAAGAACCCCAATTTTTTCGATCCTTCTGAAAAACGGAAAATTAAGTACAACAGCTTTAATAGATATACAGCACAAACTAAAACAGAGTCAGTGTAGCAGCATGCATCTCCTTTTATACACCATGTTATTGTTTTGCATGTAGTGTTACAGCTGTTCCTGCAGCTAACATCAAACCTTTGTGTGATAGATAAAACTGTGTTAAAGATTAGCTTTAGCAGGGTATACTCAATTATGTCTAAAGTTAACCTGTCAGTTTCATCACAGTCATAGTAGAAAGGTCTTTTGTGTGATAAGACACAGGATTCACTGAGGTAGAAGTGAAGATCAGGCCAAGGTCTCCTGTGCCACATGATGAGAGGATACCCAGATAAGAGAGAGCATGTTCAATGGCTTGTTTGATTGGCATGTTTTATTCTTCCTTTGACTTGATGGAGATATTTGATAAATACTTGTTGTTTTGGGTTTTTTGCTTTTCTTCTGCTTAAGAGAAATACTTGACATTTTTGACATTTCTGTTTGCATTAGTAAATTTGTGTCTATATCATTCTGTTGTCCCAAATAGACCTTAAATACACAATACTCAGACCTAGGGAAAAAAGTATCACTTGCATAAGCTTTGTTTACCCAGAGAGACTATAAAAAAGATATTATGTTCAGATGAGTTTATCTCATGTGACATGCTACACAATGACACACAACAAGTGGCAAAAATGACTGTGTGATAGTGTTTGTTCAATATTAACTTCAAATATCAAAGGTCTCATTTATCAACAATGGCCAGATTAGGGTCTAAGGTCACATTTGTAACACGTTATCAGCTGCACCAATCATGCTGTATTTGCACAAGGCAATTTAATTAAGTGCAGCAACGTTTCAAATGATTGACAATAGGTTAAATTCAAAAATTATATTTAGAGACAGCCAAATTTAAAGCACTGCAAACTTTGAAGCCACTTTATTTTATTTTTGTCTCAGCATGAGGTACAGGCAGGAAAAATAGACATTTACCTTGAAAAACATTATTGTGTTTCAAGCTAAATTTAGAGCTATATTTATATTTGTCATTATATCAAATGCTGTTTGCTTACTTGCAGGTTATCGGCATTGAAAACTGTTAAAGTGGGTGAGCAAGGACCAACTCCCTGTGTAAATAGAGATACAACAGGATACAAACTATTCTCTTATTCAAAAATTGTATAGTATCATATGACATGGTTTACTGGGCACAGCACAATTCTCTCTATTCAGAACCATAACATTGCCCAATTACCTGCAACTATACTACCTTGAGAAAATATGAGCTTTAAACAGCCACATCAGCATTCAGATACAAGGTGAGATAAGAGGGTGTGTGGTTTATAAGGAGGGGCAGACTCTGAGTAAGACACTCCTTGCTGCAGAGTCATTCACCCTCACCGCCACCATGATCTTCAATGGAACCTGGAAAATTGATCGCAGTGAAAACTATGACAAATTCATGGAACAAATGGGTGAGTGATGTGTGTGAGTGATAATCTGCTTTAGACACCTTAACATGTTTCTTAAATATCTGCAATTTGATGCAGTGTTACGAATATTACAGTGTTTCATTACTATTTCTACTCCTCTAAAATGTTGAACATAATATTAATATAATAGACTTGATAAGGCAGTTGATATGCTGCAGAGCAGATAGTCACATTTAATGAAGACAACTATTTCAGAAAGTCAGAAAATTTATGCAGCAAATGATCACATTTATGGGCATTTTTATATTTGTGCTATCGTTTATTTATATAAATTGATATCTCAAGTTCTTAAAACCCTTAAATAGAAGACTGAACTATACAGAAGCTATGGTTTTAAACTGGAAACACTTGGTGGCTCAATGACCTATTGTAGATGTTTGTAATTTGGCTTTTTTATGTGTACATAACCACAAAATATATACACAAACCAAGGAAGTACCAAACCCTGAAAAGTGACACTGGATGCTGGACAAATGTTCTGTGATTGTTCACTCAAATGAGCATTGCTCAACTTGTCTCTATATAGGAATTAACTTGGTGAAGAGGAAGCTGGCTGCTCACGACAACCTCAAGATAACCATTGAACAGACCGGAGACAAGTTTCATGTCAAAGAGAGCAGCACTTTCCGCACCCTGGAAATAGATTTCACCCTGGGGGTCACCTTTGAGTACAGCCTTGCAGATGGAACTGAACTATCAGTAAGAAAAAGTGGCATCTAGTGGGTCACCTATATCACCTACGCTAATTATGCAGAAACTGGCCTTAACAAAATGTGTCCTTAGTCATCAAACTGTTATTTTTATTTGATCATTCTCACATGGCACACCATGTCCATGCACTTCAACAGAGCTTTTTCATGTTTCACATTTCACCATGCAGGGTTCGTGGAACATGGAGGGTGACATGATGAAGGGGATTTTCATCAGAAAAGACAATGGAAAGCAGCTGACAACAACTAGGCTCATCAGTGGAGATGAACTTGTGCAGGTAGGATGAAATTACATTGATGCTAATCAGGGCACCAAAACCCCCCATCTCAACCACTTACTCTCTGCATCTGAGTCATGAGATACTGCAAAATGTTTTTTAAAAAAAATACACCCATCAAAATGTTCATAGGACCTCAAATGTAGTAAACAATCATGATTATTGAGCAGAACTATGATGATATAACAACTGTTTATGAAACTATCTGTCTCCAACAGAGCTACAATTACGAAGGTGTGGATGCAAAGAGGATTTTCAAGAGGGGTTAGACCGGAAGTGTTTGACTTCAAGACTACATTCAGTATTGTGTTGAATTATGAACTACTCATACCAACATAACCTGTAAAAAGTGCACTGCTTGTAATGCCTATACACTATATGAGAAAAGTTTTTAATTACACCAGATTTAATACTTGCAGTAATAAAGCCAGACTTTAACTGCCTGTTTTCTATTGGTCAAAAGTGATCATTTTCAGCTGTCATGGTTGTTGTCAATATTGTATTTGTCTTCTCTCTATCGTCTTTCTGTCGTCCCAACATTACAATAAGGTTGATAATAACTATAATACATAATAAAGTTTAATCATGCAATAGGTGGAGTATGGTACACCACACCTCTTGTAGAGCAAATCTGCCTGCCATTGTAAGGGCATCCAGATCTCTCTCTGCATACCTAAGCCCCTGGATAGGACAGGTCATTTTCAATGAAAACTGGTGGAAGATAATGTGAATTTAAAGAAGACACATTAAAATGACTCACTTTAGAGCAATACAATAATTTTGATTTATTCAACAATGAATAAAACTTAGTAAATAAATAAATATAAATATTATCTACAAAAATATAAAGCATAGACAGATGTTTCTTTAAACTGGTCTATACTTACGCAATTCCTGAAGTCAGTCACTGAAGCAGTAATGTCAGGCCCGATGCTAACCACGCACATAGGACCCAGTAAGGGCTTCACAACAGGCCACACCAGCCTGTAACCCATCAGATAAAATCTGACATAATGCAAAAAAAGAATTGCTCTTGGATGTTAATGCGGTACAGTGTAATTAGGCTCTGTCCCTATAAACTTAGCACAAGATAAAAGATATGGATTGATGCAATGCCAACTGTGATACGGTGACACAGGACAAGACTGTTTGTCAAACAGGCCTCTACCTTTAAGGCTGTAGATCATGGGGGCCAGAGGAAAACCAATTATCAACTTCCTTTTCCATGAACAGACATACACTTACAATAACCTGGAGGTAAGCACTGGGGGGGACACAAACTTTTTAAAAATATACTAGGCTCCTTCAAACTTAGAAGTGCCAAGCTTTGCCACTGACTGTCCTACTTTTTGCTGATGACATTTGAATGCATCAGACTTGCCAACTGCAGCTGGATGAAGAGTGAACTGCTGAGTTTGCTGCTTGCTGCTGAGGTTGTAGCTTCCAAGTCTGAGAGGGCTTTTAGGAATATTAAACCTGGCAAAAAATCCATCCCTCTACCACTCCCACAGAAAGACACACAAACACACACACGCACAGAAATACAGTACAATAGTGCACACACAGGAGTGTCATCAGATATGTCACTATTTGCATTGCATATTCAAAAGGTTTTACACGACATCCTCCATCCTTTCATTCATCTCCTCCCAGTGTAGTTTCATTAACACACACACACACATGCACACAAAAATGAAAATGTCAAGGCACTCTTGATACAACTGAAGACACAAAGTTCAGAATGAAAAATAAAACTTGTGTGAAAACAATAGACTTCATTTTATACATATACAGAAAATAATACTTAAATATCAGGAGAAAATACTATAGATAAATTATATAACCATTAGTCCCACAACAAATGACAAATTATGATAACCCTCGAGTCAGTTTCATCTATTATAAAAATGTAGTCATTTGGATTGATTTCTATATTAAATACCAAAAATAACATAACATTACACAATTATAATTATTAGAGCACAATCAACTTCTGTAAAGTCAGTTGTTACTGCATATAATTTGAAAGATTAGAATTAGTAGAAAAAAATCTTAATAGCTCTGTTACATTGCCTGTCTTCTCTTTTCAAATTTAAACAGTGTCAATAAATGAAAATCATGAAAAATTCAATTCAAATTCATCATCCTTTGATGTCAGATGGCGAAAACCAAGACATACAAACAGAAAATGTGACTCAGTAACATTGCGCAGTGACATTTGAGTGATACCTTGACAAAGGTTATTGTGGAGAGACAAAAACACGTGACATTTGAAAACTGAGCAACACTGATGTATATGTGTTCCTGGGAATATTGAAAGCTTTAAAAAGGACAAAATCTGAGTTTAAAGTGATCTTAAAGTAACCTGTAGTGATTGCATAGTGTGTATTTTCCAGTATATTGTTTCCATTATACATTTTATATATGTACAGTGGATGCATAAAGAAAAGAATGTGTTCATTGCATGAGCAAGAGAATAGAACATCATTCAAGTGTTAAAAAGTTCCCAAATCAATTGTGGCTACCAAATTCTTGTTAATGTATGTATTTTATTACAATTAAGTAAAATCCAACAGAATTTATATTTGCTGGACTCACAGACCAGTATTTTCATGCTCATGCTTATGCTGTACACGCAGCTAGTAAGACTTTATAAAGGCCACATGCAGGTTTCAGAGCATTAATCTTATTAATACGAATACTTGTGTGTTGTGTTTCCTGGTCTGGAATAATATCAGATAGGTATATTCATTATACTTGCATCTTAATGAAAACACCTGCAAAAACAGACCTGTTGAAATCTTTCTACTTTAAAAGGAAGACTGAAAAAATACCATTTGACATCACTGGGAATTACAAAAAAGGGATTACAAGAGCCAGTACAATCAAAGGTAGAATACACAAGGTTACATGATCGTATATAGTGACCTGCTGATTAACCTGATGGCTGCCCCAGCTACAGGACGTCATAGTAAACACGACAGGCTTTTTCACTAACAGAAACTGAGTGCAGTCATGCAGCTGTTTCTTTCAAAGAGCTCTACATATGAATGATGGCATCAAATCTGCTTGTCGTTTTCCAGGTAAATGGACAAATCATTTGAGACAATAAATAAACAAGAATCTTTCTTAACATCTTTTTAAAGCCAAGGAAGTTAACTATCTCAAGGCACCCTTCAGTCATTCATTAACACATAAATGTTGTAAAAGAAATGATAAATGATAACAGCTGAAACAAATGACTAACTTATAAAAGTAAACGTTGCAACATCTGTTTCCTGATGACCCAAAGCCCTCAATGTCAATAAAGTCAGTAAGCTGCCCAGACATATCTTGTAAATTCAATCTCCTTTGCTGTGATGAAATGAAACATCTTGAACTGCTGCTGACAATACAAACTGTCTGCCTGAAGGTTTTATTTTCTTTGTGTAGAATGACGTGATACTATGATAAACTATATATTACCATTTTACGTCATCATGCTGTGATTTGTTATCAGATGTCATTCTTTCATCTCTGTATAATTACTGTACATCCACAGTATAATCAATCTAATGGTGGCCCACCATAATCTCTCATGCCTGGCTTTATGTATATCAGTATATCTTCAGTTCCACAGAACTTCTGCAGAACTACTGTACAAATAAAAAAATAAACACTTTAAATTTAGCTTTGGGTAAGTAAAAGACTGAAAAACCCTTTGTGCAAAACTGAAAACAGTTCAGATTTTGGTTAAAACAAAATCTTCTTGCAGCAATACTGCAGGACAATGGAAGACTATATATACAAACAATATGTAACAGCATTTAGAAATAGGTTTTACTTATGTGACAAGCTTGCATAAATAAATTTCACACAATTTGGAAATGTTGGCCATCTGAACATCTTTCCATTCTCTAAACTCTTTGGCATCCAGTTAGTGCTCTACTGACCCATTGTCCGTCCTTGTAAACAAAATTTGCAGAGCAATAGTCACAAAAATCCACGATCATCCAATCCTTTGGCTGTCACCGGGTTCCATTTTGCAGTGGGCTTATTGCTATTATGGCCTGGGAAGAAAAAAAGACAAAAACAAAAATCTTGTGTTGTAAGGAGATTCCCTTTGTGTATACTTACACCAAATAAAAACATCCTTCAAGTTAAAGTGCAATTTTATATTATGAAATGAATGCACATAGTGAGAGTTAAGACTTCAAAAGGAACTTGGAAACAGTTAATGGACTGAAGATTTAAGACAGCAAATGAAATTCTCATTTCACTGATGCAGAAATCTGCCATACAATAGTCTACTTGATGTGCACTGTTGCCTACAGTACATTCAGGTTTGCAAGCTCATCAAGGGACACTTACTTGTTTCAGGTCTGGCTTTTGGCACATCTTGTGAGTGTGTGTCAGTGGGGAGCATGTGGCTGGTATCTCTGCGCTCAGTCACAACCACTGTCCGTGGCACTGTGGCAGAGAGGACAAGAGGCCTCTGGTTGTGGTACTTGAGGCGGTATGTTTCTGTCATACAGTTATCCACATTGAAGTATGTTGTCAGAGAAACCTCTTGAGCTGGCATTGCCTTCTCCACTCTGCATCCTGTTAGTCTTTCCTCACTTTCACACGATGATGGGGTACTCCTCTCTGGGTCAGAGCCTGACTTGGAGCTTGCATCTGAGAAGGTTCGGAGACCTGATATGTCAGGCTTCCTGTGAGGACTAGCGTAGGATATGGATGAGGGATGAGGAGTCGATGGAAAGGGTTCTTGAAGCATTCTCGGACGAAACGCAGTGTGGCTTGCTTCGCCCTGGTGGGGAGGGATCCGCTGGGTGGCTCGAAGGTAAGGCGACCCTGTCATGCCGACCTGATGCTGATTGCTAAGGTGAAGAGGTTCTGCAGTCACATTGCTGGGTGTGTGATATGGCAGGGTTATATGAGGACACTGGGAGTCAGACGCAATGGCCTCACTGTTGCTGGAGCGGTAAGTACTTTCTCTGTCCTCGGGCTCTGAGAGAGCAAGATCGTCAGAGCTGTTCCATTCTGAGCTGCTGGTTTTTGTGAAGTGTCTCAGGGCTGCACTTTCTCTACAGTTGGTCAGCTCCTGCTGATCACTCTGCCTGTTATCACAACCAGTGGAGTCCCTCTCTGAAGACACTGCTTTTCTGGAGGAGTTCGGAGTGTACTTGGATTTCCGTCTGTAAAGAAGTGTTGAAAGAGAGAGAGAGAATGATGGAAGTGACTATTAAAGGGTAGAAATCCATGAATGCAATGTACTATATACAATAAACAGTATATAGAAAACAGACAGTATATTCTTAATTGGACATATTGGAACATTTTTAAAAAATAATTTAGAATAAAGGACACTACCTTGAACCTGGACTGCACTTTAGATGTGAATGTGAAACTTGGTCATGGTTCTTTCCCTGAGGTTTTGGTTGATGTTTACCTAAAAATATAAATGTTATCACAACATAGTGAAAAAAAGAAACAATACAACAAATGTGAATATCAGTGTAGCAGTTCTCCTTTCGGAAAGGTCTGTTCCACTTTGGCAAGTTACTATTTATATACTGTGATTACTGGAAAAGGTGTTTGTTTATATTTTTGTCTTCTGACCTTATTATACAGAGTATGCATAAATACACCCACATGTTACTATGGTTGTGCTCTGTGGGAAAGCTGATTACAAGACAGGGGGCTTCTACTCTTTGTCAGAAGATAAGGTTTAAGATTTAAGAGCTGGTATTAATCTGAGTGTTTTTTTCTTGTTTGTTTTCTCAGTATTGTGAGATTTAATTCTGAATTCTGCTGAGTTGTAGATTTAAGGCTTTAATCTCATAACTCAGATTTATTTTTCGATGAAGTCTGATATAAATATCCAAGTTCAAATTCACTTAGCCCTAAATCTTTTTTCCCCAGTAATGAACTAGGTATCTACTAAAGCAAAGGCGAGCGCACACTCTCACACACAAGTAATTAAAGGCAGGAACGAAGCAAAGACAAAGGGGCCAACATGCCCGACTAAGAAGCTGTTGCCCTCTTAGGACACAAGGTGGCAGCAGCAGAGTGTTAATGTCAAACTAGACTTTTTTACAGCTGGATGAACGAGTTGATGCTCTCACGCTGTGCACCGGCACAACAAGAGTCAGTGTGGTGCTGAATTCCTTCCCTTTAAAAATAGATGTGATATTTTTTTCTTTGCTGCTGCCCTGGAGAGGTCCATGCAAGGATGAAAGCTTTAGCAGTTGGTTGGAAACACCGGCTCAATAAAGTGCAGCAGACTCAAAAGTACTGCATGAAATAAAATGCTATTAATGACAATGCCAGCAGTCACACACAGCTGTGCTATATAAATGAGCTTTGTGGATTACAGGGCTGACTGGGTGAAGAGGATAAATAAGACAGGCCAAGCTCAGAAATCAACTCAAGACATTTATCAATCTTCAGTTACTCTCACGATCTCAACAAAGGCGGCAGATCACACTTCAGCTGTTTTTAAAGATTAACAGAAGAAAGCTACTGATGGAAATACATAGAAAGAAGAAAACAGAGAACAAAAGGAAAAACTCCACTTTCAGAAATTGCTCTCTAGTGGCACCTACTTGCTTAGCATAAAAAGTAATTGACCTTTCTTACACTTATAGGACATGAGGGTCATGCATAAGTATTGTAGCAATTGCGTGTAACCCAGCATGTGTGTCTTGTAATTAAATTCGGGATCTATGGAAACTAAATTCTTTTCTTTGTAAATCTTCTCCTGGAGATTGTGCAGATTAGATGTGAGATGTTGCTGACCGTAAACAGTGACATGTTCTTTTATTCTCAAAATCATTTTTTTCATTTTCTTTTGTTTGTGGTGTCTCAGGATAACCTTTTCTGTCTTTATGACCAATCTTGTTTGTTTTTAAGCACTGCCCTTGGGTTTTTTAAGTTGGAATTTGAACTTATGCCACATACTGCATTTAATACCAGCTGAGATTTTTACTCTACAAGGAAAACTTAACAAAGCTCTTTCCATATTGGAACTTACCATTGTGTGAAGGTGAAGACACTGTACTTGATTTTGCATCACCTCCCTTTTGATGCAGCTGGCTGGAATTAAAAGACTAAAATTATTCTCAGCATGTTTTCAAGTTTACTTGTTTTTTGTTTTTGTAAAACTGGCCAGCAAAGCAACAAATAAACAAAAAAGGAAAGAAACCCATGGAAAACAATGTTACAATATTATATACTGTAGATGTTAGTAATGATGTGCACTGTGTCCTTTTGTAAACCAGTTCTAACCCTATAGTTAGGAAATCAAAAGTATTCCTAAGTGATGGTTTGAGAATAACAAACTGGAGAAACCCTGCAAGAATGTGCTGAGAAAATACACTGAGAAATAAAAGAAAAGTATCTGGTTTGTCAGCAGTCAATAATACAATCATCTCACGTTCATATGGGCAGTTCCATTCTTTCCATATGGTATGGCCATAACTACCTACTGAATGAGAAATGTTACTCATTGAATAGTACAGTTAAACTACAATTAAACTTGGACTGTTGCTGATGTAGGCCTTCAAAACAAACAGGATTTATGTTTTCAGTGAATTAAAGTGTTTCTACCACATTTGCGTGGAAATTAAGGCTAAGGCATTAGGCTGTTTCCACATCTGCAGCTCTCAAGTAATCCAGTAATGAACTCAATTACACCTGTAATAATATGTGGATTTCTTTATTTTAGACTATTCCTTCTTTTTTAACATGAACCATCCATTTGCCTTTTTTGGAATTAGCCTGAGCAATGTCACAGTAGTTTCTTACCTCTGCAACTGTGCCTCTGGTATTGATCTCTGGTCTTTAACAGCAAAGCCATCAACCCCAGGTGAATCGGGATTGGTGGAGCCACTGCTGAGTCTATCGCTGCTCTCATAGCCGGACTCTGTCCTCTGAATGGTCCAGGTGTCACTACGCAGCAAGGTCTTGGGCCCACCCTTGAGTCTGCTGCCCCTCTGCTGGTTGGCCCTGCTTTCTGAATCTACAGAGCTGTGGCTCTCAGTCTCATGTCGGTGCTCATCCTCATAAATGGTCATCAAACACTTCTGCTTTCGATCCTCTCTGGTTCGCACATATTCTCTCTCGCAGTCTCGACTTGGTTCAGCATGCACCCTTTCCTGGGATGAAGGCTTACTGCGCCGAGGGCTGTCTTGCTGCTGTTGGCGACGCTGCTCCAGTTCAATCAGTACAGTGTCCACATTTAACACTTCCCGAATGGGTCTCCAAGTAGACTTAGATTTATTGCGGCTTCCTCCACTTCCACCCTTTTCCCAATGCTCTTGGCAGCTATCCTGATCGTGGCGACTTGGGGAGGTGTTGTGTTTCAGGCTGTGCCCAGCACCCTGTGTACCCCAGGACTGTCCACGTGGCTCCTGAGTTCCTCTGCTTGAATGGTTTGATGACTTCTCAGTGCGTTGATTGCTTTTTAATTTTTGGTCCGCAAGAGGCCTCAGTCCATTCTCTGGAGGAGATGGGGGTCGTGCATGGGCCACCTCTAAACAACGTGGACACAGGTTATTTGTAGAATTACTGTCAAACATGTTCTGACATACAGCAGTTATCTACACTATATACACTATGTCTTTGTTTCTGCCTCTGTAATATCTATGTTCTTCTTATACCTATGAGGATAACACAGTGGGCTACCTTTGTGTTGTGATGGTTCCATTCTCTGAAGCCCTCTGTCCTTTTTAGATGTTTCACCTGGACGCTGTACATTCTCCATGAATGGTTCCAGGAATTTGTTAGGGCTGCCAAGGGAACGTTTCACTGATGGAATAAAAGAAATGAAAATGGCAAGTGATGCAGAAAATTGCGCTTGTGTTTTCAACTTGTGGTGTTTTTCTTTTGATTCTTTAGTAGCATTCTGCCTTTTCAATGTACAAGCACTCACACCTCAATACATTATTTGAAGTTTACCTGAGGTGTTTTAGCCACTTGATAACCAGTATGTTGTGCACTTTTAATTCTGACCAATACTCATGAGTCAGGACATTGCTGACTCATTACAAATTCCAGTGCAGCCAAAACAGATGTTTTGGCAAAGCAGTTCTTTCACCATGCATTTTTGCTGTAAATGCAAAAACATTTGTTTCACTACAGAACACATACCAATGCATCATGCATATTTAAGTACACCACTGTTTTCACATATGCCAACCCTGTGGTGCATCTCTGGCTCTGCAACAAGCGGGTCACTGAGAAACAGAACTGCAGTGAACTGCAAACATCTGCCTCCAAATCAGCACATTTATCTAACAGCTGCTACTGTCTCTCACTTTTATATCTCAGATCCTCTTTTCTGCATATTAGCTAGACCACTTTCTTTAAGCACTGCCTTTTTTTTGCAATTTTTTTTTTTTGCAATTGGCTAAATTTAAACTTGACGGTAAAACCATAATGTGACAAAATAATGAATAGAAAAGAAATGAAAGAAATGCTGTCTTAATCCTTAGTGAAACACAAGGTATAAAAAAAATGCATAATGATGTGTGCATGCGCATGGCTGCTGGATGTGACAACAGCAGTGAGTAACAGCAATGACTTACATAGTCTAATGCTGACATTTAAGTAGTTCCACTGAAAACAGGATACTAGATTTGGATGAAGTACACTGTACACAACTGCCACATTCATTAAATAACACACACTTCATCATGTTGCCTGAGGTTATGCAGAGACTATCAAGCTAAATAATGCAAGAGTTGTCTTGGTTAGCTGTAGTTGTAAGAGCAGATAAATGAAACAGTAAGAAAGTTAAACTCATACCACCATGCACTGCAGTCAAATTAACAGTACTTCACCTAAATTTAAGTAATTTAACAAAGGAGATAACAATAAATAATGCACACAATACTTGTAATGCTTCCGCCTTAGTCATGTATGATTCTGAAACAACAAAAAATGACTTACTCTTCTTTTCACAAAAATAAGAATCCCGTCCCATGCCTGTCAAAGTGTCTGGCCATCACACTAAAGTACAACAACCCATCTAAACTGGCACAGCACCATTGCCAAGAAAACCCCCACAAAAAACAAGCAGATAAATGAATGGAGGCAAACGTCGGAAATGTAAAGGGGAGGAGTGAGAAATGTGGTGCAGGAGTATGAGCGCGCTCGGCCACAGGAGCAGGGATTAGGAAGGGAGGCGTGGGTGGTAATCTGCGTGCAACAGAGGCATCATCCTCATGTCAAGTTCAAGCCAGCACACAGGCCAGGGCAATCTTTTCTGCCTGCCGTTTTAACAGCACTCGCAATCCCAATGCAAACTGTAGCTATAATTTGTGGAGCGATATCGCTGTTGAAAAAAAGACACTATCACTGTTTGACATTTAATTTCACTTAGTGATACTTTCAGCGAGATTAGTCAGATGTTATAATGATACAGATTTTTGGAAAAAAAGAAAAAAGATCAGTATTGTAATCCTGTATTATAAGCTCCAATGGTCTGGGTCAACCCTTCTTTCTAGAGCATGTGAAAAATGTGTCCTACATATACAGAACTATACAGTGCTGATGTAAGTGATTTATCGCCACTCTTAATGAATATGCACAGCTGGAAGGGTGCAGTTTTCAATTGTCTTAAAGATTGACTACTGGGTGAAGTAGTGAAGAAATATTGATTTAAAGGGGGTCAAAGACCTTGTGTATGTGTGTGTGTATGTGTGTGTGTGTGTGTGTGTGTGTGTGTGTGTGTGTGTGGGTGTGTGCCTACACAAACGTGACATAATATTTCAGAGAATCAGAGAATTTTTATATGACTGCACAGATTATGATGGATTATGTCTAACTTGGTTCAGTTCAAATTCTAAAATTCATTCATTCATTATCTGCAGTTGATGTAATTCATACAATTCAAAGCTTTCATCAAATGGAAAATGGCAATGTGTTTCCTTTTGTCAATTGTCTTTGGTCAGTGTTTGGTAATCCATTACAAGAACGAAAAAAGACTTCTTTAATTTAAGTTTAATTCTGAGCTGAGTTATGCTGCTGCGGTTACTTGTTTAATACACACTGCACAACTGTACAAAGAGCAGCTAGATACATCTGTCACATTGTTTGATATGGTAGTAACGGTTTTCTGAATCTGCTGTATCGAAATGAACATGTACATATTGAATTTGTTTTTGAAAAATGTTTAACCACACATGTTGAATGTCCTTGAGAAGTTCTAGTGTTAGCCGTGCGAATAACTGGAAGATTGTCTTACCTGTCAGATCACCATTTACATGGGCTTTGAACCGAGGACACATTGTGGTTTGTCTTGGTGCATCTTCATTAGATACTGGGCTTCCCTCAGGATTAGTGTAAAATAAAAGAAGTGGCTGGAAATGCCCCCTGATACACTTAGAGGCAACATCTTTCCATTTGGATCCAATCTGTGGAAAAAAGAAGTGTGATGTAAGAGCATGTGACAGGTAGTAGACTTTTGAACAGGGATAAAGCAGATTAGTAGCAGAGTTCCTAACCTCCTTTACAGTAGCATCATCGAAAAACATCCATTTTGAAGATTTGGTGTGGTAGGCAAAAGCTGAGTAATGTTTACTCGAAAAACAGATCATCCCCACCAGATGCAGTTCACTGCGTTTGGCATTTTCATCAGTGACACGGTTGAAAAGCTGAAAGAGAGCAAACTGAAGTATGATCGCTGCATATTTCTCTTTGGCAGATGCTAAATCCTACGAGAATGAAATTTACGTGTGGTTTTGATAGCCCTTTCTAAGACAGCAGTTTGCTTCACATATATTATAACCAAATGAAAAAGAGTGATGGAAAAGAAAACTGTGGTTGGTGTTATTTTGTGGATTTTCAAATTTTAGATCTAATATTTTAACACTACAACCGGCAAATTGTTCTTTACAGTACAATGTGTCTTTTAAGATGAAGATCATATGTTCCTGTTTGTTATGCTTTCCAACAGCACTTGAGCAAGAAAGGCCACTCAGCCATTTCAGTTCTTACCCCACACAGGTTCAAACGTGGGCCAAGTGACCGAATGACATCGTCCGTAAGATCAGACTGCTCAGCATCCCATACAAATCCTATTGTCACAATCTCTGGGCAATTCATGAGCACACGGCGGATCTTGATACTCTGACCACAGTCACTCTACAAAATATGGAGAAAATCATATGGAGGCCCATAAAAATATAGACATGCATGAGAGGAAAAAAAACATTTTAATCCTTAAGTTTTCTATAATGCTTTTAAAAGACAATAATGAAAATAATTATATTTTGCAACTTAATCATCCAAGAACTTTCTCAGAGCAGTTTATTAAAAGAACCCTATATACATTTTGGAGAACAAAACAAAGACCTCAGCATCAATTTCAATGTGTTTTACATTTGCATGTATCTTAGCACAAAGACTAGAAGGTGAAGGATGCATAGCAAGCCCTTGTAACAATTCATATAAGAAAACCAGTAAAACCACTGTAAGAAAATGATTTACACAAAATGAATTACTGTTACTAACAGTGGAATAAACAAGACAGAGGTAAGCTGCCCCTCTGCTTCCAGTTATTGTGCTCAAGGGCTGCTAAGCAAACTCACCATGGGCATACTGACAAAAAATTGAACTGATCCATAAATTCAAGTCTCAGTAAAAAAAAATATCAATGATCCCTTAAATGTCAGAACTGTCCTTTAATTTGTGGCTTCTCTGTCAAATACACACACACCGGCATTGCAAAACAAAACTTGTCATGATGCCATAATCAGGACTACCAGGCAGATCAGAGTCCTTAAGTCAGTGCTGCAGTTTGACATTTCAGGAAGAGTAATGGTTCATGTGAACAGAGCACTCAGCTTCACCACACAGATACACACTGAGAAAGAAGACAGTGGCAGTAAATACAGATGAAAGAAAAACAGTGGATAAGCCCTTACTGCTATTTATATCCTAACACTAGTCTGGCACCATCTCCTTTCGGCTGCTTCAAGTGCAGTGTCACAGCAAAAAGCACAGAGTGTACTCTGCATGGTTGCATGAATCATTTTTTGTGGCCATTTTACAGTAACACACCAACTGTTTAGCTCAATGGCTAAATTATTCATTAGTAGCCACCTGAATCAAAACAGCATTTAAGGGCACAGATGTTTTGACAAAACAGCAGAAAAGGGAACGGTACTGAGCCACCACTCTGTTTTGTGTGTTCCTTCCCTAAGGAAAACATTACATTAAAATGATTGTTCATAAAATAAACAATAACAATAAATCACATACCGGGCATGTTCGGAGGTCACCTGTGTTGTTTGCTGCCTGCAGCAATTCTCCAAACATATCCGACCTGAGCCGCTCGTTCTTCCCCAGTGTACGATCAACCTGTTGGCTGTGTATAAAATGAACGGTCATGGATCGTAGATAGCAAGATTATTATTTAATTTTTTGGAGGAGGTTGTGAATAATATATTTTTCACCATAATTGAACAACTCTGGAAATTTTCTATCATCAGAGAGAAAGTCAATGCTGGGTGTTAAACAATACAATGACTTAATTAAATCTGTAAAATCCAGTATCATAAGCATTTAATGGTGGAGCATGATACAGAACATTTTACCACAGTACAACTGTCTGCAATGTCTTTTGTGTGCTTCATCAGGAAACTGATATAAGATGCTTTTGACATTTGAATCAGGATTAAGTTCTCACCACAGAGCAGTGGTTGAGACATAATGTACAAACTCAGTGAACGGGTGTGGGTCTGAAGATGCACCGCAACAGCGACACACAAACTGCAAAAGAAAAGAAAATGTTATTCAACAGGTTACATTTTACGCTTGCATTTTGCTAAATGACATGTGCATGAAAACAGATGTAGAAATGAAAATGTTAGTTACCTGCTCATAGAGCATCATTGCAAACTTCTGATGAGTGATGCAGGATTTGGATGAACAAGCATCAGTAGCAGTGTCTGAAACTATGTGTAAATGAATTCGCTCGAGGATGTTCTCCTAACAGACAAGACAGAAGAGCAGATACCAGTACTGTGCCAGTACTGCAGGCAGGCAAACGTACACAAAACACAAAACACTACTGAACAGTTAGAAAACACAATAATCAAAGGATTTTTTTCAATGCAAACATTAAATTGTGAATTGTTAATTAGTCCAAACCACTCAAATATGTATGTGAAACACTTAAAATATCTAAATCTTGATGATCTAATTCCATAACAACTGACAAAATGACGTAATAACAGAGGTCTCCAATTTCTTTCCCATCAACTATACAAATAGTGTAACTTCACTTGGCCTAGGCACTATGCAGACACAAAACCAAAATTGAATGAATTAAACTGAATATGTTTAAAAGCAAGAGGCCAGAATGAACCTTTACATACAGCAGATAAAGCTTACACAGAACTGAGGCATTTTGTCAGTGGCTTCCTTCTATCATCAGTGTCACAGAGGAGGAAGAACCATAACATTACATAATACACAGTTACCGTGGAAAGGTCTTATCACTTCTGAGTGTCAACCTACAAAGCACTCAGCAGCATCATCCATCAGACCAAGTTGAAACCGTTGCTCATCCTTAAAAGTTTCAGCTAGCGCATTACGCAGACTGTCAGAGGGGAGCACACGCTCTCTACTCTGCTGAAACTGGCTGAATATACTCTGAAATAAACAAGCACAAAAGGCCAATGATTAGTTAGCTCATGATAATAGTTTAAATTATCCCTGATTATCATTTTTATTATTACTGGAAACTTTATTTGATCAAAGAGGAATTTTACATTATGTACGAAATGAATAAAAGGAAAACTATAACAGATTTAGCTTTAAAACTGAACCAACAAACCTTCAAAGCACAGAAGATGCAAGCATCACCAAGACAAAAGTGTCCTGAGAGCTGCCTCAAACTTCTCCTGAAAATGTCCAGCTGCCAAAGCACCTGTGAAGAATAAGAAAAAGCAGCTGAAACAATTCCATTTTATTCACGGGTTTCAGAAGCTTGAATTTGAAGACAAATCAAAATCATTTTTACATTAACATTGATTTAAACGCCCTTATGTGATTTAAAGGTGCTGCTAGTGCTGCCAGACCAACTGAATATTAACACTGGGTTCACAGCTTCTTAATCATTTCAAGTTCATTATTTTCATTCACTGTTCCATGTGGCTGAGCACACCAGTACCAGCATCACTAACTTACCCACATCCGAAATTATGCCCAGACCCACTGAGACATTGCCAGGAAAAATAGTAAATAAAAAAAAATCTATCCAACAACATAGACACATTAGATTCAGGAGTTGACAGACCAAATGAACACTGGCAAGACTCAACCCATGTTGCTGTTTCTAAAATGTTAATGCCAAAACAGCAAGATGTTTAGTTGCACTCAGTAGTTTTTTTTAGCTTGTCGAGTTGGTTTTGGGGTCCAGTTCTGCCCTCTGGGTCAAAAAATTCCTCCTCACCTGAACAGCACTGTTTAGGAAGCAGCTATTCTGCCCAGGCTCATTCAGCAGGCCTTTGGTGAGCGCGAGGGATAGCATGCTCCCAGGCTGGTAGGACTTCTTCAGACCTCGTCCAGGTTTCTTGAACATCTTCACCCATGCCATGGAGTTAGAGCCCGCAACTGATGACATAAGGGACGCTTGTCTATGTCTTTCACAAGTGATGTGTTACCTTAACCACATTATACTATATTTCATGGAAATCTTCAGTAATATAAACCAAAAATACTTTACAACATACAAACATATCAAATCATGTAAATTTGAGTGCATTCTCATTCATTCTCTCATCTAATTTTAGTTTAAACTGCCGTATTGGCAACTCAAATGTAATTACTGCATGGCACTGTGGAGGTATAAAATGGAGCCCTGGATAAAAATTCAGTTCATCTTGGACACAGTTACCATTACATCACTAATCCAAATGACTGATTTGGTCAGATGACAGATAAATCATGTCATCTACCTTCTCCAGAGTTGGGGGGAGACTTGCTGCAGCTGGACATGCTGGGCGGCAGGAGCTGGTGTATTGGTCTGGCCATGGGTTCCGTCCATTTCATCCCCACGCGCCTCCAGAGCAGTTAGTTGAAAGCATCATCTGGATCAGCCACAGGGCAGTCTCAGCCATATGCTACTGCACATTGAATGGCAACAGGGCAAAATCTGGTGAGGGGAGGAAAAGAAGGTAACCCATACATGTACAAAAAGGTCTGCAGGGTAGCTCACAAGGCATAAGAGCAGATTAATGCTTCAAAGATCTTGCAGAAAGCATTTCCTACATCTGAACATACAAATACAAGCATACAAACACAAGTTCAATGCAATGCTTTTCCTGATTAAATTAAGAAAATCTAACAAGTGCTGCTGAATATAGCAGATAAAAATTGGATCAACGCCACCTAAAGTTCATTCTGAAACCATAAATTGTAAATAAACTTCTGCTTAAAACTGCAGAGATCAACACCTGAACATTTGAGCTTTGAGGTTTGCACCACCACCTCCATGATGTGCAGCCTTCATAACCCTCCACAATATGAGTTTTGACCACATGGACACTGAAAAAAGAACCTGACAACAGTTAAATTAAAATGTAAAATGATGCCATATTGCTTAAATTCAAATTTGAAAGGACAATGTGCAGTTTAGCTTTGCCCTGGAACACTTTATTTCCTTATGGATATGATAATGTGCCGTTACAATAAATAATTAGGGAGCTAATAATCTACATCAACAACAGCAGTTTGTTGTATTTGAAAATCATTCCTATCAAATTTTAGGTATGTAATCCACATGTAAACAAGAGGCTCAACTCAACACACACAGAAAAGATCATAACAGGGCTGAAGCCATTTTCTTCTTTTTCTGACGTTGTTCTAGTTTGTTTACATCTGCTACGTTAATACAGGGGTGTAGGAAAATATGATGGGATGCAAGAGACACAAAATTATGATATAACAACGGGACGTCAAAGTTTACTATGTTACATATTGGTACACGCTTAATTGTAGATGTACCTTTGTTACTGGTTACAGGTCTTTAATTTCACCACACTCGCTTTTTAAAAGTGAGCTGTACAGAATACATGAATATTGCATCAACGTTTTGCATCATTACAAACCACATTCAGTGGAAGTGCCCACACGTGTTTCTGCACCAACCTCCCTGACACCATGTGACGCCTACAGGCGTATACTGTCTCACATAGGCGCCCATCTTTGCTGCTGGTTTCGTGGAGAAGACGTGAATCCTTTATTGAACAGGATTTCATTTTCAGACCACCATGTGTTTTCCCGTCTTAATGATACAAAACCCCAAAGCCTTACGCGCTCCCACAGCAGGAGGAGGCGTGCTGCCAGCGCTCCACCAGCCTCCCGATGAACTGTGTACGGGAACTGCGCCCGGTCAGAGACAGTAGCATAAATATGCCGCTTTGCTTTGCACTTGCTTTCGTGCGCTGGGAAAACAAGCGCTCTGCAGACTCACCTTAAAGGGAAGCGGATACTCGTCTGCTCGCCTCCACTGAAGGCGCAGGGCGGTCCAGCTGCCAACGCGCAAATCCTTCGACTTCACGCCGAAATCCCGGCAAGAAATACAACTGGCTAGAAAAGATTGCGGATATGTCCAGACGTGTGTAACGCACTATCTGTCATAGTGCAGCAGTCCCAATCCGTCCGACACACACATGGGCAGTAGCCCGAGTCTGTGTTTCATGCTAAACAGCGCTCGGTCGGGACAGTGTTATTCGGTGAAAAATTCGTCCCCCTTCTTCCTTTTTGTACAAGCGGGGCTGGTGATGGCCTGTGCCAGAATGTCTAACGCGGATTAGTGATGTTTTGAGACTTGAGAGGTCAAACTCCGCCCCTAGTGTAGCCTCAAGTGCACTGCTGCTGTATTGCAGTCTTCAATCCCTGCATGGCAAACTGTTTGTGCTGGCGGAAGGTCAGACTTCCAACTTGTCATGATGATGATGAGAGAGGACATCACATGACTGCACTGGTTTCATAACCACACAGCAATATGGGGACTAAACCCTGCCTCTTTTTTGTTTTTTTCCTATAAATGTCAAATTGCGGGACAGAACAGAACACAGTTTTATGTTTTGCTTGGAGCCCAAGTGAAATACCAAAATGTGTAAATATGCCAAAATTGCCTTTACAAGCCACACGATGCAAAATAGCATAACACTGACATCACAAATATTTAAAATCTGCCATTGCTGACTCTGACATTAGTACTGCAGTGATCAGGACATGGAGTCACAAAAATCTGGGGCAGATGGAGGGCCTGGCAGGGGAAAGCCTGCAGAGCTGAGCAGGTTTTAAGAGTAGACAGGGTGACTAAAAGAGGCTGATGGTGCATGCAAGCCAGTGTCAGCAAAAACGACAGTCAGTAAGTGGTGTGCTGCTCTCTCCAAGTTTTTTTTTTTCCATGCAGGTTTTAGTGAATATACTGTATTTCCCAGTCTGACAAAGAGATCTGGTAAGATGTTCTCATCATAACATTATCTCATATATCATTCACTCACACATTTTGAAAGAAAAAGTACAAAATTTGTATGACAAGACCCCAGATAAAACGCAGCTATCATCATGGCTCATTCCAAGTTTTTATCAGCTGGTGCTCTTCTCACTGTCAGTAAATACACTGTGCACAGTGGAAACTTGCCTGGATAATGCAGTACTGTGTGTGTATGTGTGTGTCCACAATTTGGGGGTCACTCTGTGAAAACACACGCGTATACTTAAGTGAATATATGGAAAATGTGTGGACTATGTACAGCCGATGAGCTGGACATGCGTGTATAAATACAGTTTAATGGCTTTTTTCTAATCCTAACATGGCTCTGGCAGTGGCAATGAACCCTCCCTTGGGACACATAAAGAGCTCTTGGTATTATTTATAAAATCTCTAGAAGAAAATAGGCTACACATTTCTTCTGCTGAATGTTGCACAGCTGAGCTTCTTAAGGTTATTTTAGGGGTTTGTTGCTTGTATTTGTTTTATTTCTTTTCCAGTTTTCCAGTGCTTCAGACAATTCTTCAGCCTTCCTTAAAGAGGTGTCTTTGACTCTCAGCAAATATAAAATCTCTTTGTATTATTACCAAAACAGTGGCTATAAGGAAAATTTTATATAGTTCATATAGTAGTTTTATTTCAGTTGATTGTACTATTACTAAGTTGTCACATAAAGACTGGCTTTATCTTACAGATACAGTCCCCTGTATCCAACACATTCAAGATCAGTATCAGGTAATATTCCTTTGAAACCCCTTGATTTTCTCACAGTTATATCTTTACATTTAAAAAAGCTCTTCATTTGGAGTGTGTGCAATAAAAAACAAACTGCCCAGTATTGTCTAAATCATTTTAAATGTTATAGAAACTGACATAATTTTTCCACATCTCGATGGATTGCTCATATATCATTCTATGGGAACAGTATGCAAAGTCTTTAGAGTACTGAGCTTGTGGAGAAATGCAAGTCATGAGATGTGTTTTCCCAGTGGCCTTGAATTCAATCCTGCCAGAACTCATTTATTGCTCCTCGCTGTTTCCTAAGCTATGTGAAAGGCAGAGTTTCTCAATGGTTCATCGTTCTCTCATGGGCACATGAAGCCACATTCAGTTGCAGGAAAAAAACTGTGCAGGATTAGTTGTTTATCATACAATGTAGAGTACATAAGAGAGATAAGTAAAATACATTTATTACAGTGGGGAATAAAATCATGCAGCTCAAATGTTTTCAGTTTGATTCTCCAGTAACACAGTGAAATCAACACTGAATATCATTCACAGACGTCCAGAGTATTTTGCAACTAAACACAGTGTTGCTACTTCAGGTTGTGTTACTGCAAAATGTAATATGTTTTTTATATCTATCTATATCTATTTCCTCTTCACTGCACTCCAGACAAGCAGGTGTGGCATTATCTAGTGGACATTATTCTCTGCAGGCTGCGGTTATTTCTTTGTGAAATACATATACTCTATAAGTCTTTCAGTCCAGTAGATGCCATATTATTTATAAGAAACACTTTGGCACCATGCCATCACAGGTGTTCAGGTTCCTCATTTTTTCTCCCAGAGTGTTGTACTGTGAAATCCCTTTTTCATGGATATGGGTCATTGACATGAAATAGAGCTCCCACTATTATTTAATTCTTATAAATCTATAAGCAAATTTTTAATCTTCAATTGTGTGTTTGTGTGGGTTATATTCAGATAGATTAGATACAATTAAAAATGCTACATACATACAAAAGACAAAGGTAAATATAACTTGCTGCATGTTCCAGTTTTGATTGTGTGCAATCAATAAATAAGTTGCATTCTTTATTTACATTGCATATATATCTTAGCATTTGAAAATTTATAAAATTTTCAGTTTTGTTGTCAACATAACTGGGAACTTGGGATTTCTTGAATTATGTTTAGAACATTGCTTTTGCCTTTTACATGATTTTCTTTGGACACAATTTTTCTAGTATACAGCAGTCATGCTAGTCAACTGAAGAACGGAAAGCAGGAAACATTTTGTGTCCATGGCATGGGAACAGTCCAAGTTCTAAGGACTTGAAAGTATGCCAAAAATTGACTGTTTTGTCATCAACACTGGCTGAGGCCACAATATTACAGCCAACATAATGTTTCCAGACTATGTAAACTCATCTACAGGTCATCAGACTCTGGGACTTTGATGGGCTCCAGGGTAATAGTGGGTAGGATCAGATGGGTGCCCTCAGATATCCATCCCTGGGCTGTCCTGTTGAAGGTGGGCCGCTTCATCCCTGGCTCCTGGAGCTCTGGATATATAGGCGGGTTCAGGTCTACATCTGGAAGTTTGAATGTGATTCCTCTGGGAGCTTTGTCAAAGCCACCATAAGGTGTGGCAACCCTGTAATTTAAATCAAGACTTTACTTAACTTACTTTACTTAACTTTACTACTTCTTGAAATCTGTAAAATTCACTTAAAAAGTGCTAGCATTTTTCTCACCGGTTGAAACTTTTATATTCAGGAATCCCTGGTCCTGAGTCCAATGAAGGCATTGTTAGTTTGAGAGTTTCAGCAAGGTCGGGGTCACTGAGAATCGCCTCCTCCCACGGAGAGTGATAGCACTTTGTCATGGCTAAGGTGTTTAACTGCTCTGTAGTCACATCTGTGGAGGAGAGGACAAAAAATAAATGGGTACGCTGAAAGAGAAATGTCAGTATGAGATCATGTTATGGAGGAGTTTTCTGAAATGCTTCCTAAATAACATTATATAATGTGTCAATATGGGATGACACCATGACAATAAAGCATTTTAGAATAAGCTCTGTTGGCTATTCAAATACAGTATAACAAAATGGAATACAGCATTTAAAATGCCTTAGGTTAGGGAACTAATCATGGTTACATACAAAGTCCTAAATCTCAGTGTTCAGTATTAGATTCAACATTAAAAGCCTCAACTACTCAGGAGCATTATTACCTGAAACAGAGCTTTCTGCATTAGCAGTGTTTCCAATGGTGGGCGCCTCCACTTTAATTTCCACAGTATGTGTATTCTCAGCTAAAATGTCATTCTGCAAAACAGAATAAAGTACAGCATATGAACAACACATCAGTTTGGGATAAAATATCAGTCGTGTGACAGCACTCAAAGCTGGTTCATCTGTAGCTGCTCATGTCCATCGTGCACTCAGATACTTATGCACACTAAAACTACCCACACATGCTCAAGTGTCACCTCTCAGAAGATTTGGCTGACGGATGCAGAAGGCACGAGGCACATGTCTTTGTTATCAATCATGTGTGGTTGTCACACTTTTTTCAAAGGCATACTTCCTGATAAATTTGCATACTGTGTAATACATTGACAACAGACAGCACTAATAACAGAACTATAGATAGTGATATATCATTAAATCTAGCCACTTAAACCCATGGAACGATTGAATAACACACACACAAGCTGACTTACATTTAGCTGTGTGTTTGCCTCATTTTGGATGCTTTCAAATGTGTATTTGTCAGATCTCCTCTGACGCATTTTAAAAAGCCGAGAACCTCTGTTGGAAAGCAATGATAACTCCTCTAGCATAATGTCTTTAGGAGTGCTGAGCTTCTTTCCAAGATCCATGACGTCCCCTGTCAGATGACAAAGTTGAGAATTAAAAAAAAAAAAGATGTTTAAGATCATAATCATCAATCAATCATCGCTACAGGCTATTGAATATGGCATGTAGTGTTGAGCTAATATTTTTATAAAATCTGAACATTTAAATCATTCATCATTCATTAAATTTAGTAAAAAAGGAGAAACAGTTTCCCAATCTCTTGAATGTTATTGTGTTGAAAGCAGGTAACTGCCTCAGGCGTCTCAAAAGCCATCATGGTAATTTCATTAATTGTACATTTGTTTGGCATTATGACAAAAGCAAATATGAGCACCTCAAGGTGGCGTTTTACATAATATTCAGGTCGATTAACAGAAAGGCCACGGCCCTTAAAAATCATGTTTTAGTACCTTATCACAAACTTGGGAATGGTTTGGATGAAAAGTGGGTGACAATTAATTTTTAACCCTAACCCTGGGCCCCTAATCTAACCCTGGTCTCAGAGCTGGAACGTGCAGGGTAGACAGTATAAATATACACACAGAAATATCCCCTGATATACTTTTTGTTAGCTGAAAGATTTTCAGAGAAACAGAAGTCTGTAAATGACAGGTGTCACAAAATTAAGGTTTTCTACATTCGAAGTCCTTTCTTGTTATCGTAGTGGAGAATTAATTTTGGATGCACACGATGTCCTCATCCATCAATAGTGACGGCATGTACCCCAGCTGTCACGAACCCTCACAACAGCTACACAGTTGGCCTGCAAAACCTTCCCTCCCCTCTCCCACCCACCCAGAAATAGATTTTTGAAAAGGACAATGACAAAGGTTTAGTCACCATAGGTATTGCAGCAGCCCATTAGCTTATTTATGGCAAGTGTTGGGGAGTAGCCCTGACATTTTGAACCCAGATCAGAACTGACTTCTCTTGCAGCAGTGTGTCTGTTTGCTGAGCCTGGAGTCAAACATCATACCATTGTTAGCATGGACCTCTCGGCAAATAGCTGATGCACACTTCTTCCTCTCTCCAGCTGGCATTGTACAGAATTGTGACATTGTAGCTTTGGCAAGGTTGGCAGAAACCAGGAAGACTGGAAACACATACAGGACACAGGATGTAGTTGTTCTGCCCAAGTCATAAAGAAGACCTTTTACTCCAAAATGCTGTGATCCCATAGAACATCAGTGTAGTGTTATCTTATCAGTTGACAGGGTTCAAGTGTTTGGTGAGTGCAAGTGTAAAGTCATCTTTCATCAGACAGAGACAAAACCTTGAATCTGTAATCCTGCGTTACAGTCCATATGAAATGCAGAATATTGAAAAGATGATGAGGACAGAATGAAACTCAGGATACACAGATTGACTTTCTCTTGTTTAGACACATTTATTGTTCTATTCTTTGCTGTTACATAACATACTAGAGCTATACATAGTTCTAAGGATCTATAAAGCCTATCTTCCATTTGCTGTTCACAGACTGTGTGTTGGAATTTGAAGTTGATCTGGAAGGTAACCAGTTAAATAAATCTGCCATATAAGCATTTGTCATTTTGTAATAATCTCTGTAGATGTTACATTTAACAGATTACAGAACATTGCATAATCCTATAGCTCCATTGTATTTGCTCTAGCACGAGACAAATAATTCTTAAATCTGGCCTTGTCAATGGACCACGGTTTTTGAGTATGTGAGCTAATGTTAGTGGCATCTCCCATGAATGTTGTCATAAGATTAATGACCTGGTTAAAGGTCAAGGGTGAATATTGTGTCCTAAATTTGTATACATACGTGGACACAACAAATGACCAGCAATAAAAATAAGAGCCCTAACATAATATCCAGAATCACTTTGTCTACTTCCCTTTCTTGTTTAATATAAAACATACCAGACACTCAGTTCATAAATATTTTTCTTAAAAAAATACCAATTTAATAGCTCAACTGTGCCTCTGCTGACTTCACAGCTGTGATATTTGTGACCATTTTAAAATGACTTCCATGCAAAGCAATATAATTTTAAAGATAGAAAATCTCATTAATTAACTGATAATCTCTCTGGTGTCACATATCCATAAGGTCATAAGAAAGTGATTCCTGTAATTTATAGAAAATATATTTGTTAGTTACATGCAGATGAATTTCTTTTATCACAATACAATGACTTTCTTGAATGTTCTAACATAACCTCAATATAAATTATATACACCGTATATTTACAAAATACACCCTAATGAGGCTAATCCATACCTGTGATGGTGTCCCTCGTGTACAACCTGTATCCTTGAAGGGGAGACACGTAGACTCAGGGGTCAACCTGCAGTGGGTAGTTTGATCTTCCCTGATCTTCACAGTCCAGGACACTAAAGCCAGACTGTGAGTGTGTCTCTGTGTCTGTTGTGAATGGAATGCAGCTTACATCAATAGGCTAAATTTAACCCGCCAAACACTCAAAACCACTCTCAAACACCATGGGGCAAGGATAGCTACCAGAGAGAGAGAAAGAGTGTGTGAGAGAGAGAGGGAGAGAGAAGAAGGAAGGATGGTCAAAACACACATGCCCATTGCATTCTTACTGTTAACCCCCCTCTCCCTAGAGACGTATTCCTTTCCTTGTGTCAAAACTTCAAAGACAACTTATCTGTGTGGGTTGATGTAACCACGGAGTCGCTGTGTCTTCACTGACCAAAGCTGCTGCTTGTGTGCATCTTTCCTCAGAATGTGCTGTGTCATTACATGTGGCTACTGGCTCTAATGAAATACAGTTTGCTGAAAATGGTTAAAGGGCAGTGTGGTCAAATCCCTGAGTAGTGGTAAATCCAAAAGATAACAAGAGAGAAGAGAGAGAGAAAACAACATCATCAAGGTCACAATCCCAGCAGCCAATCCTGTGTCATACTGTATATTTAATATCTAAAAAATCTGTTGAAACATGAGATAAGTAGCAAGTAGCTGACAATAATAATTTTATATTTTATCTTAATCTTTCTGCCAGTTCAGCATTAACGGCATGTGTTATTTTTTATATATATCATCCACATACATTTCACATACATTTGACTGAATTAAAAAATGTAAAATATGATCAGAGAATGAATCAACAAATATTTCATCTGTACAAAAAATTATGCTTATTTTTAGAATTAAAGCCAAAAAAATAACACTTTAATGATATGTCTTGACTTGACTGTCTTTTAATTTTTCAACTTGTGCTTAAAAGGTGCAAAACAAAATTCTCAAGAAAAAACATCAAGCACAGGGTAAAACATCGATTCTAAACTTCTAAATTCCAAAATAAAAAAAACTTCTAAATTAGAAATTTCTAAATTATTAAAACCTTCATGCTCAATGACACAATCTGTGGTTCTCTTTACACTTCAAAACCACACATGATCAAAGGTGAAACACTTCATCAATGTATGCAAGCAACATTTCCTGCATTTATCCTAATAGTATATATAATAATAGCAAAATAAAAAAATCTTTTACCATTTTGAAATCTCACAATTAGTTCATCAATTCCACTAAGGTGTTAGAGTGCAACACATTGTCAGCTGCTTTCTGCACTGTAGAACATATAGAAACAGATTGTTTTGTAATAAAAAATGTTAAGGCCTTTAGTATATTTACCACCAATGCAGTGTAAGAGAAACAGTTTCAAAACAAGATGAGTAACATCAATGGTTGTCACTGAATAAGATATTCAGGTGTTCATAATATTAACCTGAAAAAGGTGACCAAAAGGTCCCAGTGAGTTTTTAAAGCGAAAGATAAGTGAATGAAAAAGTCACACATGAAATTATAACTGTAATAAGTGCCTTACTTCCCACCAAATAGTTATAAACAACTATTTCACTATAAACAGCATCTTCAGTGACCAAACCCCACTTGATTAAAAAAATACAATACAAAATTTCATGTTCACTTCATCTTGCATAACACATGCTTATTCTTACCTTAATGAATGTTTTTCTTAAAACATAACTGTAGTGGTCCACTTCTGTCCTAAATTAGTCTGAATGATCACTGTGCAAAATATCCCATCAACAGTCTACTTCTCACCAGCAACACAATACAAATGCTGCAGGAAGTTTCTGTGATCTTACTCCACTCATGTGATCCTCATACAATGAGGATTGCAAACCATCACTTGCATCAAATATATAAAACAAACATAATAAACAGTCTCAAATAATCCTTCAAGGCTCACACCAATCTGTTGAATAAGTTTTAACAAACACATCGCAAAAACAACCTAATTTTTCATCAACATAGATTAAACATATTCTATCTTGCTTCTATGTCCAATATACTTTGCATAATTCTCTATACTGCATGCCATTTATGTCACATACATGTACATTTCACTTTCACTGATGTACATCTGACTTCATCTCAGTGGTATTAACTTCTCTGGACTGCACTACAGAGAGGGTAGTACTTTGTTGGACTGGATCCTTGTCCCATGTATCCAGTACTGGCCCTACTGAGAGGCCTTAGAGGTTGGGCAGGTCTAAAAGGGGGCCCATAGAAGGCTGGTTTCTCAGGTGAAAATGTTCTGCTCAGAGATGGTGCCTGTAAAGCAGGGGCTGCATGATAATGACTCGTACTGACAGCTGCAGGATCAAGAGACACCCGGCGCTTCCATTCGTCTGGTGGCTCTGGCAGAGACCTACGTTGCCCTGCAGCTTTGACATTCGAGGCAACAGATGACGGGAGGCTCTGAAACACAAAGGCCTCATCCACTGAACCAATGGGGCTTCTCGAGGCCGCTTCCCATGGTGACAGTGGCTTGTAGACATTTTCTTGAAAGGATGTTCGCCTCTGTGCAGCAAAAAATGATGCCTGGGTTCTGGGTGTGTTCACAGGTGACAGAAGTCTGGGTGAGGGCATTGAGTGCAGTCTCCTGGGCAGGCTCAGGGAGCGGCTTCGACCAAATCCCTGAAACAAAGAGCACACATCTGTTGACTGGTGTGACAGCTGCACTGCAGACTCTGCTGCCACCCTCTGGCTCCACAAAAACCTGGACAATTTATAACTTTCTATTTTGTTCATGTTTAGTTTAAGTTAAATGATACATTTTGGTTTGCAAATGAGTTTGAACATATTCATGATAACTTTGATAAAACAGTAATTCTCCAGTTTCATGGAAAAGTTGCCTGCACACTTGCAAAGTAGTGGAGGGTCTTGAGATGTAAAAAAGTGATACTTTGGTCAGTTGAATGGTCCACTTATGTCTCTTGATTTGCATGATTTGTAAATTATGCTGAAAATTTTTCCCACTATGTCAGTTCTTGCACATGGAATGAAAATGATATAATAATGAAATATAACAGCAATACCATCACAGTTCAGGTCAATTAAAGAAATTAGTTTTTCTATAAACCTCATGCAAATATTACGGTGATATAAATGTCTGGGCAAGATCCCATGTGTAAAGGTCTTGATGTAGCATTGGACATTAATACATATTTGAAAATAAAAGGAAAATATTTCAGAACGTACCTGCTGTTGGTCCAAGAAACCTCAAATAAGTACAGTAGCAATGTTACTATGAGAAAGTTTAAATATGAAAGATGGTGAAACATTGCTTGGAACTATTTCTCTGCCAGCTTGTCTTATCTCTCCTTAAAGGGAAATCCATCCTAAAGGAATAACTATATGTGATGTTTCCTACAGATAAAAGTTTTATTTACCATAACATTAGCCTTATTAGCTGTCAGAGCTAATATGGGCAAGTTTGCCTGGTTACTGGTTCTTCTTCATTATTTCGTGATGTGTAGTTTTGCAATAAATTTAGTATTGTTAGGTAAGCAGAAAAATGTCCTCAGCACAAATGCTGCATCTGTTACTCAGCCATGGTTGTTGTACTAGTTGTGGGCATTGCTATGTTATATCTTTGGGCTGCGGTGTTCAGAGTGAGAAAGAACTACTGAACATACCCAAAAGTTAATGAGAACCTGGCCCCTTTTTAGACGTAACTGACTCCCCCAATACTGTATATTGATTTGTTAGAATAGCAAAATGGAAACCCTTTAGTGTGGATTTCCTGTGAGCACCCTGCTACAAAAGTGTGCAGACGATCTTTTGCAGAAAGACAAGATAATAGTTCCAAACAATTTATTTTAAAAGGTAAAGGTGGACTGATATGCTGTAAAAACAAAAATACTCATCTGTCCAGCAAAGGACGTACACCTGAGTGACAGTGTTAACCTTCAGCAGTTTACCATTTTATATTATATGACAATAATTTATTGAAAAAAGCCAATAATTTAGATGTAGATCAGCATTGCTGAAGGTGCAGTAAATGTGAACATCAGATGATGAAATGTGAGGCAGTGAGAAAAACGCAAGAGGAAATATGGGTGAAAAAGTAGTGATGCAGCAGCTTGGGAAAAGCAAACAGAAGCTCATGAAGAACACAGGTAGAAGTAAAGACAAAATTTAATAGCATGATTGTGCAGAGTAGAAGAAGTGCAATAAACAGTGATATGTCAGAAAGACAGGGACAAACAAGACACGTGTTTCCTATTGTGTATTGAGTTGCTATGAGATGAATTAATAACATAAAACTCAGACCTCTGTGATATTCTGCTCACATTTTACATCAAGGATGAGGATACAGAATCTCTGATGACTTCAGAGACAGTTAAATAACTGGCCATAACTGACGATTGCAGAAAATATATCCCCATAAAAAAACATTTAAAGTCATCAGGGTTAATGATCACAACTAATATTAATGCTTTTAGCTGTTGTGATACCATATTAAAGTTTGGAATGAGACTGAAGGAATTGCATCCAAAAAACGAAGTGCATAGACAGTTTCTCCCCAAACACACTAAATTCATTCAAAAATATTCTGTAAATATAATTGTAAAAGTGACTTACAGTTATCCCAGATGACAGAAATATGAAAGGAATATTTTGTACTTAAATTTAAATGCAATTAATGAATGTATTCATAACAGTTTTGTGTAGTTTAGGGGTCAGTGGTGACTACTGCCACATAAATATGCATGCAATCTTATTTCTTACAAAAAGAAAAAAGCTTAAGAAAGCTTAACAACTCTGACCTTTGTTGAACTATAGGCTCTATACACACATTATTGCACATGTAATAGCACTTCCTGAGAATCACTCAACATTATTACATTTCACATTTCCTTTTCAAGCTTTTGCTTTTGCATGCACCTCCACAATATAAGATGATGCAATGTGCTAATTCTAGTATATAGTTGGTTTTCCATTTAATCCTCACAGTTTTAGGCTTGTTGTACATTCAACTGCTAACTAATGTTTTCCTTACATTGCCAGCTAAATATAGCCTTATAGCTGGACAATGTAAATGATTTTGGATGTGGCCTAGATTTACACATTGTAAAAGTACATTTCCACCAGTTAAGACATTTTAGATGCTAGCAGTCTACAGACATAATTTTGTTCTATTGTCTCAATGTTTGCTACACCTTATACAGTGTTAAGACTAATGACCCATAGCAACAGGCCTCCATTGTTTGCCTGTCGCTACTGGCTTCTTAGCAGAAAATCTTGGCCGAGGAGCCATTTGACGCGCGCCTCTAGCAATAAGAGATGCAGGAGAAAAAGAAGAAGCTATGCTGTCACCAGTAGATGACTGATGGGAGGATGTGCTGGCAGGGCGGGCGCTTGGTGCCTGTTTGTCAGTTATGTGATGGGCTGCTGGTGTGACAGTGCGCTTTTCATCCAAGAGCTTGTCAGCAGCAAGAGGCTCGGCCGATCTTATGTTTTGGCGGGCAGAAGGATTTTGGGAACTTACCGATCCAGGAGACTTAGCAGGAGCTTCTGCCTTGCCCTGAACAGCAAGCTCAGAGGCATTATAAAGAGAATGAGAAGAGGCAGATCTATGTTTAAGGCTTTTGGTGACCTCAAACTTTGACACTGGAGTTGGTTTCAGGCTGGGGCTTTTGGCCTCAGGGACTGCACCGTACTTGAACAGTGCTGAGTCCAACTGATAAGGTTGATGTTTCATAATATCTAAAGCATTTAGGTGCTTTGGAGATGCCTTAGGTTTTTCTTTGGTCTTAGGCTTGATTTGGAGACTTGTGGAAGGGGTTGCTTTGCTGCTGAGGGGGGGTAGAAAGGACCAAGAAGGGGATTGTATGATAAAGGGGGTGGGGCACGGATATTGGAAGAATACCTCCAGTAATTAGGGAGGGATGAGGTTGGGGAGGGGGATCTTGTTTTGTTAGCTTGCACTGTTTCAGCATCGACAACAAACTTCTCCATACGGGACTGTCTTTTGGCAAACAACTGTGCACCTTTTCCCGCCATAGTTGGACCTTCACCAGCCCAATTAGTGCCTTTCTGTGAGACTTGACCTTTAAGAGAAGCCTGCAATCCTTTTGATGCATGGACGTATGACTTTCCTGCTTGTGGTGGGCAAGAGGCCACTGAGTTTGGAACACTGTCTGACTTATTTCTTGAAGGTGAAGGTGGGTGATGTGGGCTGTAAGTAGGACTATGGGCCTGCATACTCACAGGGGACCGCGGCGGCTGTTGACTCCAACTATTTGTGGTTGGCTGAAGATGAAGCTGAGAAGAGGAGTTGACGGGAGCCCAGGCATTGGCAGGTGTATGAAATATTGACTGAGTTTGATCTGGTGCCCGGCGGTTGGCCATCTGTTGTGGCTGAGCCCAATCTTGCTGCTGGATGTACAGCTGAATGTGAGGCTCCAGGGAACTGTGAGGCGGTTGTGAAACCGGACTTCTTGGTGGAACATATGGCTCTCCAGAGGGACTCCTCCTCATCCAAGGTGGACAGTTTGGGTTGATGGTAGGTTTTGGGGCAACTGGAGGGGGATTCTTTAGTTTTATTGCTCGGGGTTGCATAAAATTACAAGCCTCAGCCCCAAGACTAAAACAGTCTTCCTCTGACTCAATATAAGACCTCCTTTCACCTTTGCTTTGAAGGTGAAGGTTTGATTCTTTTGCCAGCACTAATGACTGTTTGCTAGTGGCTTTCCTTTTTGACTCTGGTAGGATGCCAGTCTTGATTGCTGGCACAGATATTCGCTCATCCCTTGAGGCAATGATGTCTCCAGTAGGGGACCAAACATGTGGGTTAGTGTTAATGGGCACAGGTACTTTGAATCTTGGTTCGCTCTTCTTCATCACAGGAATGCCACCAGGCATGACAGGAGCAGTTGTGCCATCTTGAAATCCTAGGAAGGGCTTTGCAGTTCTGTTCGGCACCAAAGGTCTTGGCCCACTGGCAAGATGGTTCATTTCTTGAATATTTTCTTGGTATTCTGCATGCTGCTTGTGACTTTCATCCATGTAGTTGGCCTCATCATCATGCATGTACATTTCCTTAGTGTCATAAATATTCTGTGCTTCTGTACATTCAGGTTCTGTTAGTGCTTCCACAGGAAATCCTTTACTCCTCAGTTCTTCATGTTCTGACACAATTTCATCAATCCGTTTGCGACGTTGGGCAAACATCAAAACTCCCTTCCCTTTTGTCTCTGGTAGAGCTTCCATTTCTGGTATACTTCCCCAATTCAGACTTAAATTATTCAGCTGGTGGTAAACAGAATACTCGTCCTCTAACTCAGAATCACTTGTTGCCACAAAGTGAGAACCAGCTGATCTGACTTCTTCAGTTTCCTCCTCTATTTGGTCTTTGCTGTCAAACTTATCCCCAGTCCCGTAACTCACAAGCGTGTACTTCTTGACCCTCTGGCGGCGCTTTTTAAACAGCAAGGCTCCTTTATTCTGAGGATTGGGTGCATCTGTTAAAAGCCGAGCAATTCGTTTACACTTTGACTTGGTCTCCTTGACGTTTTTTTCTGATTGGCTCTCACTGTGGCCAAGCCCTGAGATGAGGGAAAAGAGAGAGAGAGAGAGAGAGAGAGAGAGAGAGAGAGAGAGAGAGAGGAGATTGTAAAGAAGATGAAGATTTACAAATCTGCAAATAAACAAGCAAGCATTTAATTTTGATGTTTTTTAAGTCAGTGGCAATTTAAGAAACTACAGTTTAAAATATTCAGTGCACAGTGAAGTAAAATAAATATGGTAGAGATTAACATTTGTAGTTTGCTTCATATAGTGCACTGGTATTACTTGCTCTCAGTTTGCAGCATTAGAATTATTATTATTATTTGAAGGAAGCACGCAAACATCATGTAAGACAGATTTTAAAGTTGCCCCTGCTGAAGCAAGCATACTAATAAAAGCATCATATTTACTTACAGCTAACTTAGGGGGGGTCCATGAGGAAAGAAAAGTGAGGAGCTCACTTTCCATTGCAGTCTTACGCTGGGAAAGGGATCGGGTGGCAGGACAGAGTGACACATGCTAGTGTCTGTCAAATTTGTTTCTGCCAGACTCATCATATGGTCATATTTTATTCTTATCCTGCTCTGACCATTATAGCCATGGGAATTCTCCCTGTAAGTCCACCTCAAATAGACTCCAGCATGAAAATAACCAGCACCCATAGTGCTTTGCACAAGTTCCTTTTCAACTGAATATAGTATTTTGATTCATATGACACATTTAATGAATAAAGACAGAAAATATTATTTAAGGTGATTACCTAAAGTTAATTTGTGCCTCTGGTTTCATTTAAACCACATCCAAAAGCATATCAATGAATGAATCATACATAATCTCAATTTAGGAAAAAATAACTAATACTTGGTTACATACTGCTAGGACCATGTGCCCACTAAAATAAATAAAAGGACGATAGAAGAGGGATACTTACTTGTGTACCTTGCCTTGTGCCAGTCTGGTCTGCACAGATCTGTGTCAGACTCTGAGGTCCACTTCTCTGCCTGCTCAGCACCCTCGTCTGAAATTTCAAAGAAGACAGAAGCAGGAGGTGCTTCACTACTCCCTCCTTCCTCTGAAGATTCAACCCTCCTGTTCCCAGTCCCTAGGCCCTGCCTATTACTGGCTCCCAGTGGCTTTCCTGTGGTCAGGGTCAAGGCCAAGGTCATTTCAGCGGCAGCGCCAAGAGAGAAGGAGGAGGATGCAGAATGTCGTTGTGATATCTGGCCAGCAGGAAGCTCAGAGACAGGGCACTCTGGGTGTGGGGACAGTGACACTGGTGAGGTTTGTGAGAAGATGTGAGAAGACTCTGAGATGGACCCTCTTGATTCACTAAGGTAAATGTCATCCTTTCCTTGGAATGAACCTTCCTTTTCACTTCCACTTATTTCAGGCACGGACTGTTGCTCACCCGCAGACTCCCAGTCTTGGGACTGATGTTCTGGGGACACTGGGTCAGACCTGGAAGGCTGTTGGTCTAAAGGGCATTCATCACTGATGTCATCCTCATTGTAGGACTCTGCCAAGGACTCAGAGGCACAAAGTTCCTGGGAACCATCTGAGCCTGACCAAGGGACCGAGTTATCCCTGTTGTCTGGGTCCCCTTCAACCTCTGATTCCATTTCTAATGCTGTTTCAGTGTCCTGGGGTTCATGATACCTTCATCAAAAATGATAAACAGGTTTTCAATATTACATGTTATCAACAGATATAGAAAATACTTCTGAAAAATAATCTCCACCCAATGATTATTTTCCACAGTACCAAACTAAACAACAAACTAAAAATTGCCCTACAGAAATATTCAAATTTTAACAATGATGACTACAACTCAAATTCACTGAGGTGTTTACTGTTCGGATGGAGAGATTTTAACATTAGTGCACTTTGTAACATTTAACCAAGATGTGATTCTCTTGATTATTCCTATCCCCAATAGGAAGTGCAGCTTTGTTTTGGCAGTTTCCTCAGGGCTGCCATTGCTCTAAATGGAATGGTATGTAATATCAAGGGGGAAGCAGCATGCGCATCCCAGAGCATAAGCAAAACAATTGGGTGGCTGTTTTCCGAACTCTTGTTTATACAGCGAGATTTCTTTCCCTCCACTGTTCTACATCTATCACTGCAGAAAATATCAGCATTTCCATTTAAGAACTAAATCTGAGAGACTATTTATTTTATACATAGTAGAAATACCATCGCCCCCCCATTCACCGAAAGCCAGTGTTTGTTTTGTTACCGAAGTAAAATTATATTAAACATCAAATTACTGTTAATCTACCAAAGATGGGATACCAGGATTTTATTGAGTTATTCTAGGAATTGTTATTATTCAATCAAAACTGATAGAAAATTATTCTATAGATTAAATTATCAAATGTAATAAAGTTGTTAATGTTTTTTTTCATCTTATTAATTATTTTGGCCGAAGTTGACATCTTTTCCATATTAATGTCTTGATATAAAAGAAAACAGGTTCTTCAAAACCTAAAATGAAACTGTAAGATTCTAAGTTCACAGCCTATTGTTCATATTAGTACCAAAACAATGTTATTCTGTTGACCAGGGTTCAGAAAAAAATAATAGTTTGGCTGTCTATTACAGTTTGGAAAATAGCAGGGAATACCAAACATATGCACTACTCACAAAAAGTTAGACATAGTCACGCTACAGTGATCTTATCATCATGTGCATTCAAAAGTTTAGAGAAGGCCAATGAGTTCACCTGTAAAGGTTATAGTGCATTTTAGGTTCATCCTGAAATTTCATCCAAAAGCCAAATATCCCAAATTTTTTGTGAATAGTGTAGATCATAGATCATGAAAATCAACACTTTCCAACGTGCACCAGAGGGTGGTGCCATAGCACTGCAAGCACAACCTCAGCATTTTTCAATAAAGATTTTTGCACTTTAGATGTTTAGATTCTGTCATGCATCAGGGAGGCATCTCATTGGTTCCACATTCTTTCATGACAACAACCCCAAAGTCTTGCAACAGATGGTTTGACCCCCAAAGAGGCCTGACCTCAACATCATCAGTCAGTCTGGGAAAATATACTGTCCTATGAATGAAGTTCATTAATAAAACAGTTCATTGCAAACTATTAGATTTACTTTTAGTGAATAAAACTTTTGTGATGTTCTAGCTTAAGACAATCATCCTGCACACCTGATATTAATTTACTATCATTTCCAGTCTCCATACTGCTCCTGATTGTGGTTCTTAAGTAAAACTAAAATCTGCAACCAAAACTTTTATACATGTTAAACATTAGTGGATGTCCTGATTAATCATTGTACACATTTTTTAAAATGCAGCATTTTTATGTGGGTAGGACATTGCTGGACTGAAGGTCTGACCTTCAGAGCATTGTATAAACTTAAGATGAACTGCTGTAAACTATGTGACTGTTGCTGCATGTTAACTATACCACCATACCCAAGCCCTTATTAAATGATACATACAACTCCAGGAGTGCTAAAGTTACAGACTCTCTGGCAGTTCTCTTCTCTTCACACTTGGTTCCACTTGATTTTAACACTTCACTACCTTGCTTTAGTATCGCAGGAGTTTCTGTTTCCTAGTATGGCAGTAACCACGGTATGTTGACTTATTGCCATGGAAACAGGGAGTCAGCATCCCTGTCAAATGAGTGAACTCTTGGTCTGGGGGATGACCCCTGTGAGGACTGAGCTCTACGGATTAAAGAATTCCATGTTATTACATAATTAGACTGTCTTTCCTCAACCACTAACGAGAAGCTGTTTTCAACAGCTATGAATACCTTCTCATTACTTACTCAAGAGCCGTATTAAAGAACAAAAGTCAACTGTATATACAGTTTTACCCCGTAGAGATTATTATGTCAATAAAAAACTGATTAATAAATATACTATGCAATTTTAATTGGTGCAGTATGAATTAGAAAGACATAGGCTCCCATAGGCCACACATAAGTTTCAGCAAAAAGAATAAAACAGTGTTATGTTACTGGTATAATTCTTAATTTGGTCCATTCCTAAATTACTGTTGGCTGACATGTCCATGAGACTTCACAGAGTTACAAAACAGTAAAGTGAATGACTCCTTTATAACTTATTATTCTAACTATTATTTTACCAATAAAAAAAGAGAACCACTATTATGAGATTTAAGACATTATTTGAGCAGCGACTTAGCAAATTGACTACTTACACTATTCTTCTCTGAGGTGCCTGTGAAAGACAAAAGGCTTTTTGTCCAAAAAGTTTGTGTTCTAAGTCAATATCCAGCACTGCTTTCTTCACATCCTGGCAATTATAAGTGCCTGACCATATAAGTGATTCTGGATCCTGTTTTCAATGGCAGATGTTCCAGTCACCTACCAACACCTACCTATCCCTTGATTGTTCTTGCACACTGCTGTATTTAAAGCGAGTGAAGAAGAGGTGTCCCTGGCTCAATCCCCCCCACCCCTTCAGAAATGGGTCACTTAGCATCATGCATCTGTAGCACATTCACAAAATGAACATGTGCTTCCCTAATTTGAATGTACTGTTAGCATGGCATCAATGCAGGCAATTTCAGTAAATCAAATAATTTAACAGTAATCTATTGAGAGAAACAGAAAAATTATCAATATGCAAAATCAACGCAGCTATACTGATTGTTGCTTTTCAACCACTAGACTTCCAAGTTTCATTAATAGCCACTTTTCATTGCTGTCTAATTCGGACATGAAACAGAGTTAGTAAAAATTTACAGTGGAATTGCTGGACTCAAATGTAGACAAGAGACAAATGGGAGGTACAGTTAGGGGTTTATTTAAGAAAAAGGTTACAGTCTGAAATGAAAAAAAGACAAAAAGGCAGATGTGAAAAAGCAGAAAAGCAGACGTCACAGGGGGCACAGCATGCAACAAACCAACAAAGGGATGGACAATAATTTATTTAGAAAACAGAGGCAGAGTTTATGAGACACAGATCGGACACAGCAGGGTGGGACAGACAATCACAAAGACAGGAAGTTAACAGACAGCACATGAGGAGATAAGTACCAAAATAAAACAGGAAACACTGAAGGAAAAAAAGGAAAGTCCACAAAGACAAGAGGGCAGACCATGACATATAAAGCTGCTGTACAGTAAATAGATGAGGTAAGCGTGCTGTTCTGCATGACAAGATGCCCGTACATGGAACTAAAGTATGAAATGACGGTTTGCTAAAGTAATATGGGAATGGAGAAACTCTGCTAGTTATCAGTACACCATTAAATATGTCAAAAGTGGGGTGAATTTTTGCATAAAAGTATGATGAATGACCTTTCACTAAGCTGTACCAGTTTATAACAGATGATACTTTTCCCCTGCCCTGACCTAAAATGCCATTAAACATTGACATAATTTCAGCTGCTTTTAGCTCCCAAGCAAAGAGAAGATATTCAGCAGGTTGACCCAGCTTGCCTTGGCCAGCCCTCTCAGGCTAGATAGGCCATTTCATCTCTTTGGGTGTCACTGAACAACATTTGATAGAAAAGCTGAGTAACAGCACCATATTGGGTATAGTGAAAAAAGAAGAAATGTAATGATTAACATGATGCTAGTAAATGTGTCTTGTCTGGTCATTTTACTTCACATCACGGTAGCATCCTATCGACTCTGTAGAAGTACGGAAAAATGAAATTTGACAACATACTTTCAGAGATTAATGGATTTGGAAAATTCCAAATCACACTGGTCTTGATTCAGGTCCTCTCTCGAATTACTTTACCATGCCACTTCCTGCTGAATAACTTCATGGCAGCTGTTCCCACTCATCACTGCGACATCAGTACTCTGAATGATGGAGGCATCTTTGGGAATTTATCTCTCGATCAGCAGCTGGCTGTTGGTATTCCAGTAGAGCAGGATGGGACTCTAAACGCCTGTCACATGTTTCCACAGCCCCAGTATCAGCGTCTATGGGGTTATAACAGCAGTGAAGATACACTTACTGTTCAGTGTCAGAATGGATGGGTGTATGACAACACCACCTTTAAATCTACTTTGGCAACAGAGGTAAGTGTAATTCAATACATATGATGTGTTCCACTTCATAACAAGACTTCAAGGATATCAGAATTAATTTAAGTTTGTTAAAGAATAAGTAATATTTTTTAATAATAATAATAATAAGTAAAGTAATAGTAATATTATAAGTAGAAAACATTTTTTGTAACCAGGCATTACTCTGCATCTTTTGAGGCTGAAATTGTACAAGTACATTGAATAAAATGTGTGCAAAAGTAAGAATCGAAAAGAAAGTATAGTGATATTCAAACAGTGTCCAAGTACATACTGTAATATTTTCAATGTTTTCTTTGCAGTGGGATCTTGTGTGCAACAGAAAATGGATGAACAAGGCAACGGCCACTATTTTCTTCATTGGTGTCATGTTTGGAGCCCCTATATTTGGATTTTTCAGTGACAGGTAAGATTGAAAAAAATCCATCATTTCCTGTACATTTCCAAAATGTCCCTCACACTCTGTTTCATCTCTCATACTACATTGCCTTTTTTATGTCCAGGTTTGGGCGACGACCACTTCTGCTGGTATCTTATTTAGCATCCTTGACCTTTGCAGTCCTAAGTGCTTTCTCCACATCATACGTGATGTTTGCCATCATGAGATTTTTTACAGGGATGTCACTCGCAGGGATAAGTATCATTGGCATTGCTCTAAGTAAGTAGACCAGTGCTAAAACAACACAAAGTTTTGACTGAAGTAAGAATAAGGTTTTAGCTTTGTTCACATTTGTTTCTACTGAGAATCTCTTTTAGTTTCAAGGAATTCATTTTTACATCTTCAGTGCTGGCATTTCTGCAGATGTAGAATGGTTTGGCATCGAATACAGGACCTTCTCTGGTGTAATCATTAGTCTGGACTGGACACTTGGGAACTGGATTCTGGTTGCATTTGCATACTGTGTAAATGAGTGGAGGATGCTCATTCTGGCTGTGACCTCACCTCTGATACTAGCCCTCGTCGCTTGGAGGTACTGACATGTTGTATACTTTGCAGCATGAAAATCTGAATCCTATTACAAGTAGATGAGACGCCAACCTCACTGTCTCTGTCATGTCAGGTGGCTTCCAGAGTCAGCGAGGTGGCTTGTGGCAAAGGGGAAGGCAGATGCTGCTCATCATTACATCATGAAATGTGCCAAAATGAACAAAAGAACCAAATATATGGCAAGCATCACACCAATGGTACATTTCAACAATGTTCTTCCTTCATTTTGCCAACATCATTATAGTGATATAAGAAAAAAGGGTGTGTTTTAAATCAACAGTCTGATTGTGTGTGTTTTTTTTATCCTGCTTTCTCATAGGCATTACTGGAATCTGCAGACACTGAAACTGCAGATAAGAAGTACACTTTTATTGATCTTTTCAGGACTCCAAATATTAGGAAACTTGCTATATGCTCAGGGATAGTCTGGTAAGTGTGAATTTCATGTGAGAAGTTAAAAAAACAGCTCGACAGTTTAGGAAATACCATTTGTGTGTCATGTCCTTAGACATGGTGCTGGAGGTGGGAGATGATTATCTTAGTTTGGCAGAAAGAGTGAAATAACTTGGCTCTGAACAAAGTTCAAAAGATAAGCCAACCAGCACCCCCTCAGCTCTATTTAAAACTAAAAATTGTTTTAACAAGGCTGGTTATGTATCGATTACAGAACTGGATAAAGCATGTTAATCAGTGAGCTTCAGAAGTGATGGCAGGTGAATTTTTGAACTTTGTACAGAACCAGGCTCGCGCAATCTACTTCTTTCCATTGTATTTAAACTACATAGTTAATGTGCATATGCGTGTATGTGATATGTGATGCACTGCATATATATATATAAGCAGTGCATCACATAAAAAACAAAATCATACATAATATTGCCACAAAGATTCAAGGACCCAAATGCAGACAGAGGCAGGCAAGAACACTGCAGTGTGGGGATTTATTTAACTAAAAGACAAAGAAAAGGTCACCAGTAAAGAAAACAGAAAATACCAAAACCAAAACTAACAAAATACCAGAACTCCAATACCAGCTGGAAAAATATCATGACAGGGATGAGACATAATACAGCAAGGGCAGAACACAACATGACAAAAGAGGCAAGCAGTAGAAAGACCAAGACTATTTATACCCTCCAGGGAGATAGGGGTAATGAATCACAGGTGTAACACATTAGGGTGGGGTAATCACACGCAGAAAGTAAAGCATCACAAGACACACTAGAAAATCTCTCTCAAAATAAAACAGGAAATAAGTGTAAAATGATAATGATGATAATGTCTCTCTGGAAAACTATGATCAAATGATTGCTTTGTCTTGACCCATATTTTAAGTGTTGTGCTATGTGTGTTTTTTTTATTACAGCCCTTGCACTAATCATTCTAAGCTTGAGTTGGCATGTCATTGCAGAAAGTTTGAATGTTTTTGTTTTTTCATTATTAGGTATGGAGTTGCATTTACATATTATGGGATAAGTCTAAATATCTCTGGGTTTGGACTAAGCCCATACCTCACACAATTTATATTTGCACTTATTGAAATGCCAATGAAGATTGGTGTGTATCTCTTCCTGGAAAAAGTTGGTAGGAGGCCTGGCTTAATGTGGACCTTGCTTTTGACCGGGCTCTGTCTCTTTATCAACATGTTTATTGCAAAAGGTCATTTTTGGTTTCTTTTAAATGCAAATGTTTAATCTTGTTGCATTTTTAAATATCAATATAATTTTGTATCGTAATACTTTTCATCAAACTCATAAATATTTTCCCTCAGATAAGTGGGTCATTCGTACTGTTGTGGCAGTCCTGGGGAAAGCCATGTCAGAGTCCTCATTCACAATCATATTCCTCTTTACAACAGAACTCTATCCTACTGTTGTACGGTCAGTCAAAACCAAACTCATGTAGCTAGTTTGACCACATGTAATGATCTTTTATTCTGTGCATAGCTACAGGTTTACATTAACCTCAGGACTTTGATTTTTCAGGCAGAATGGTTTAGGCTACACATCGTTAATAGCACGCTTGGGTGTGTCCATATCCCCACTCGTCATGCTATTGGAGGACTTGTGGAAACTCCTCCCTGCAGTCATTTACTGTACAGTGGCAGTTGGGTGTGGTTTAGTGGCCTCAACCCTGCCTGAGACATTAAATACCCAACTGCCCGAGTTCATCAAAGACCTTGAGAAACCAAGGTAAAAGAGGAAATGGTATTAACAGAAGATTACATGTAACTGAAAATTAAAGCAACAGAAAAGTATTCCAAACCCCATTACTTTTTCTGCTAAAGAATAATCAAATTAACGCTGTAAAGGAAAGTGGGTTTTGGGTAACCATAATTTCAAAGCATTATACATGTTACATAACATCTTCCTGAATAATTTGTGTTTTAAATATGTATGTATTTTCCAGTGTCAAAAATGAAAATCATTCATGTCATTGTTCAATATGATTAACTTAAATTTTACCTATATTGCAGGGTTCTAGCTACAAGGAAGAAGGAGAGTCAACAAAAATCACACATTGAAAATGAGAGTGATAATTAGCATGTTGTTATACAATTTATCAAAAGCTGGCAAACTCTAGTAATTAAAGATGTATAACAGCAGATAATAACAACAATGACATTGTCTTAGGATTCAACATGTTCAAATTTCTACTGTCTAAACTATGTACTGCACCTAAGAATGTTGGACAACTTGAAGTTGGAAATAAACTAAATTAGAACACTATTATCTATCTAGCTATCTATTATAAATTAGAACACTACACTGGCTATTCTTTTTTTATTGGAAATATACCAGTAATGGTGACATACTTTTTATGTTTTGGTGTCATGGTGCAGGGTAATAAGACAGGGTCAACCCAGTGATAAACTGGAGACTTGCAAATGAGAAGGTGTTGATGTTATTAGGCTCATCCTCTGGGCTCCTTCTCTTCCCCTCCTGTTACCTGTAATTATTTGCAGTGTTTTTTCTGTGTTCAATTGTTTGTGTTATTTGACTCCTGAATTGAAATCCTTCAAATTTCATTTTAATCATTTAAAAACTATCCTTTTATCCCAACACATTTTGTCACAGGATCTCTCACAGTTTCTTATTATAACCACTCACAGTTAGACAGAAGTGAAGCAGTTACATGTCTGGTTAAAATCTGGCAATAACAAGCTGCTTTGTACTCAGTTGCTTAGCTATTGCCTATTAAACAGTGGATACCTCATGGTGCTTTACAATTTAAGTTAGACAATAGTGTCTGAACTGCTTGCTCTACATCTATCTACATCCAGGCAACCAGTGAAGGAAACTCATCTCAACTACTTATATCACTCACTATTCGCGTCTCAACCATAGGTGATAAGTAGAACGTAACCTGACTGAAAAGGGGGCACTTCACATTCACAGTTACAGCAAATAATTGACGTCAATACATCGCTTTAACTATTAACACCAATGATTCACACTCAAAGTTTTTAGTTATTTAGTTTTAGTGGATAAGTGAGGTAAAATATTCACCCTTTTAAACTTTGTCACAGCAGTCCTATGGGTACTCAAATGCCAAAGGTTGTTTGAGAGTCAGGTTTGCTGTACATCTCTCTTTAGTGAACAGAGAGGGACATGTGAGCAGTTCTTCTTTTTAATCTCAGAGGAAGACATTTTTACAATCCGTGAGAGGCCACAATGAGATTTGAGAACATCCTTGCTGATATCAATGGATTTGGAAGATTTCAAATAATGATCATTGTCATCAGCTTCATTGGCCGCTTCACACTGCCCTGCCACTTCATGCTGAACAACTTCATAGCAGCTGTTCCCTCTCACCACTGTGACATCAGTTTGCTGGATGATGGAGGCATTTTTAGGAATTTGTCGCAGGCAGAGAGGCTTACTGTTAGTATTCCAGCCCAGGAGGATGGGACTCAAAACTCCTGTCGGATGTTCACAGAGCCTCAGTATCACCTGCTGCTCAACGCCTCCAACCTCACTGACCTGGCCACAGTGCGGTGCCAGAATGGATGGGTGTATGATAACACCACCTTTAGATCTACTGTGACTTCACAGGTGACTTCGGCTTCTTTTCATTTGTAGGTATCATAAACTAAACAACAAGCATTGTTTCCACAATGTTTGCACAATGTTGTTAATGTTCATATGTTTTATGAAGAACTCATGAGAGAATGTGTGAACTTGTGAACTTGTCCTTTCTTTATTTGTTTCTATAAGTGGGATCTGGTGTGTGATAGAAGAGGAAAAAACAGAGCAACTGCAACGATTTTCTTTGTTGGAGTGATGTTTGGAGCGATAACCTTTGGAAGTTTGAGTGATAGGTATTGCAGATTGGCTATTAGCCATTCAATTTGAAAAATATGACTGCCCAGTGTTTCAACCAATCTGAGGCATTGAATTTGGAGACCTCCTCTTTCCATAGGTTTGGCCGAAAGATCATGCTGCTGGTGTCCTATTTGTCTGGAATGCTGTTTGCCATTGCAAGTGCTTTTTCTTCATCTTATGTGATGTTTGCAGTACTGAGGTTCTTCACGGGGTTTTGCATCACCGGCATCGTCATTGTCTCATCAGTCCTCAGTAAATCATTTCTGTTCTGTCTCCACACATATAATCCCACAAACCCAGATTAGGTCTATAGAAAGTTTAAAAATAATTTTTAAAAGGTTTTTAAAAAGTTGACATATGATCCTTGCACAGTGGTTGATGAAATGTTTGTTCTTTACAGGTGTAGAGTGGGTGGACATTCAGCACAGGAAACTGGTGGGAGTGATTGATAGTTTATCATGGACATTTGGGAACACAGGACTTGCAGTTATTGCCTACTTTGTGACTGACTGGCGGTGGCTAATCATCAGTGTCACATCACCTCTAATCTTGGCCATTGTCACCTGGAGGTATGGATCCAAAACTAAGATCTCTCAGCCCAGAAGATTTAACCCTCATCAAGAGGGATTGAGAACTGGTTAACAATGACGTACCATGTAACTGTGTATAGGGTTGAATGTAAACACTGGAAAAATGACAGTTCCCAAAAACTAATACAAGTAAATGTTTTCAACCTTGAAGATCTTTCTCAGGCAAACATAAAGGCATATTAATCCAAATGGGCTGTTGGCTGATAAAGACATCACAAACTTTTCTCATTACACTTTTGGGAACTTGTAGTGTTAGGTGTGTTGACGATCTCTCTTTTTCCTTTGTATACTACTTCTATCTTGCAACTGTGCTCAGCTGCAACTGCACACGTTATTTACAATGTATGCTTTCAATGCAAACATGCAATGGAGGTAATGCAATGAAATAGAAAACACTGCACTAAAAAACATTTTTCTCTTCAATGTTAGGTGGATGCCAGAGTCGGCTCGGTGGCTCATTGCTAATGGAAAGCTGGAGCAAGCTCAGATGTATTTGAAAAAATGTGCCACGATGAACCAAATAGAGTTGATTCACACACTTAAAACAGAGGTCAGCATGCTACACAGCAAATGTGTTCTCTAATACACAGAAATAATTATTTATTTTTATTGTTTAGTTAGTTTATCGCATCAAAGACTAATGCTGCTTTGCATTCTTTCAGAGACTATCCACTATTGTTGTTACAGAAAAAAGAGATCGAACCTATTCCTACCTCGATCTGATACGAACACCCAAGATGAGGAAATTGGCCCTGTGTACTGGCACATTGTGGTCTGTATTCCCAATGCAATTCAGCTCAATGTTTTTAGATTGGAAAAAAACATCTCATGCATATGTGTTTGAGTCAAAGACCTAGTCTTACATTTTAAATCATCCAAATGAAAAGTTTTAAATATGTCTCAAATGACTGCATGATGAGTTTCCATATTTCTCTAACGTTTTAGGTTTTGTGTGGCAACAACATTTTATGGCATCAGCTTCAACATCACAGGCTTTGGTCTCAACATCTATCTCACTCAATTTACCTATGCATTAATTGAGGTCCCAGCCAAAGTATCAGTTTACTTCTTACTGGATAAAATGGGCAGGCGACGCACTGAGTTGGGATCTCTGCTGTTGGCAGGAGTCTGTCTTGGAGTCAACATTGTGGTACCTAAAGGTAATCTAGATTTTTTTCCCCATTTCGAGACTTACATCCAAGCCTTTGGTTACTTTATTTTAAAATGTCCATTTTAATAACATAGCTCACACTAATTATGCACTGAAATGTATGAGGGATTGTACAGTTTTCATGATTGAAATCAGTTGCAACAACATGAAAATGATGTTCTCCTCTCAGATATGCCTGTTGTCAGAACAGTAATAGCAGTAATTGGAAAAGGCTTTTCTTCAGCATCCTTTGCAACTCTTGTGCTCTACAGCTCTGAGCTCTATCCTACTGTAGTAAGGTAAATATGCATGACTTTTTTATCTTTGTCTTAACAACCTGAACAAAACCTGTCACATTTTTAGTATTTGTAGCCTACAGTGCAATATCAACATTGCAGAACTTTGGATAGATCTGCTTTTTACTACCTAAAACAACAAAGTCATTGTCAAGGGCAATATTTGTGACTGATTCTTTTAGGCAGAATGGTATGGGCTACAACTCTTTCATGGCTCGGCTTGGTGTAGCTGTGGCTCCAATGATCCTCTTACTGGATGAGGTCGGGAAGGAACTGCCACAAGTCGTCCTGTGCTTTGCAGCTGTACTCGGGGGAATAGTGGCAGGGATGCTGTCAGAGACACGCAACAGGTGCCTGCCAGAGACCATAGAGGACATTGAAGAGCACTGGTAGTAAGCACTGTCACCTGAGCATACGGAGAACAGTCAGGGTTCATTGAAAGGGGGGTGGGGGTGGGATCTCAAATAACAGCAATTATTTTATGTCAGCAGTAATAACTTAAGTTCTTGATACATGTCAACTCATGACCCTTTATGTTTAACACTGTCTGAAGGCATTTTTCTCTAATTGAAACATCACAGCTGCCAAGGTTTTTTTGGTTTGATCTCTTTGATTGTTTGTTTGTTACCACTGCTAAGGAGGTTATGTTTTTGGTTTGGTCCATTTGTTTGTTTGCCATTTTGTTAGTAGTATTAAGCAAAACGTTACTGAGGGATTCTCATGAAACATTTCCCAGAGGTGATTCTTGGTGTAACTAAAAATTTTGGATTTGCCACTGCAATAGTCATATACAGGTGCTGGCCAGTAAATTAGAATACCATCAAAAACTTGATTTATCTCAGTAATTCCATTCAAAAAGTGAAACTTGTACATTATATTCATGCAATGCACACAGACCGATGTATTTCCAATGTTTATTTCTTTTAATTTTGATATTTATAAGTGACAACTAATGAAAACTCCAAATTTGGTATCTCAAAAAATTAGAATATTGAAAAGGCCAATGAAAAGAAATGGGTTTTTTTAAAAAATGTTGGCCAACTGAAAAGAATGAACATGAAAAGAATGCGCATGTATAGCACTCAATACTTAGTCGGGGCTCCTTTTGCCTCAATCACTGCATTAATGCGGCGTGGCATGGACTCGATCAGTCTGTGGCACTGCTCAGGTGTTATGAGAGCCCAGGTTGCTCTGATAGTCGTCTTCAGCTCCTCTGCATTGTTGGGTCTAGCGTATTGCATCTTCCGCTTCACAATACCCCATAGATTTTCTATGGGGTTAAGGTCAGGCGAGTTTGCTGGCCAATCAAGGACAGGGATACCATGGTCCTTGAACCAGGTACTGGTGGTTTTGGCACTGTGTGCAGGTGCCAAGTCCTGTTGAAAAGTGAAATCTGCATCTCCATAAAGTTGGTCAGCAGCAGGCAGCATGAAGTGCTCTAAAACTTCCTGGTAGATGGCTGCATTGACCTTGGACCTCAGGAAACAGAGTGGGCCGGCAGAGGACATGGCACCCCACACCATCACTGACGGTGGAAACTTTACACTGGACCTCATGCAACGTGGATTCTGTGCTTCTCCGCTCTTCCTCCAGACTCTGGGTCCTTGATTTCCAAAGGAAATGCAAAATTTGCTTTCATCAGAAAACATAACTTTGTACCACTCAGCAGCAGTCCAGTCCTTTTTGTCCTTGGCCCAGGCGAGACGCTTCTTACGCTGTTTCTTGTTCAAGAGTGGCTTGACACACGGAATGCGACAGCTGAATCCCATGTCTTTCATGCGTCTCTTCGTGGTGGTTCTTGAAGCGCTGACTCCAGCTGCAGTCCACTCTTTGTGGATCTCCCCCACATTTTTGAATGGGTTTGTAGTCACAATTCTCTGCAGGGTGCAGTTATCCCTAGAGCTTGTACACTTTTTTCTACCACATTTTTCCGTCCCTTCGCCTGTCTGTTAATGTGCTTGGACACAGAGCTCTGCGAACAGCCAGCTTCTTTAGCAATCACCTTTTGTGTCTTGCCCTCCTTGTACAAGGTGTCAATGGTCGTCTTTTGGACAACTGTTAAGTCAGAAGTCTTCCCCATGATTGTGGAGCCTTCAGAACAAGACTGAGGGACCTTTTAAAGGCCTTTGCAGGTGTTTTGAGTTAATCAGCTGATTAGTGTGGCACCAGGTGTCTTCTATATTGAGCCTTTTCAGAATATTCTAATTTTCTGAGATACTGAATTTGGTGTTTTCATTAGCTGTCAGTTGTAATAATAAAAATGAAAATTAATAAACACTTGAAATATATCACTATGTGTGGAAGGAAAGTATACAGTATACAAGTTTCACGTTTTGAATGGAATTAGTGAAATAATTCAACTTTTTGATGATATTCTAATTTACTGGCCAGAACCTGTAAATGCATCAAGATTTCAATGGGAAAAAGTCAGGGACACAATCTTGATGCAGTCAAGCAAATATCATGCATTCAACATTATTGTGAAGCTATCAAATTGTAGCTGATATAGTGTAAATTCAGTGTTAACCAATTCTAGATATCTCTAATTTCTGTTTTTTAATGGTCAGGTAAGAAATGTACAAAAGAAACAATATAGTGAAACTGTATGAAATGCCTTCATAATTGTTGTACATTATAATGTGCTATAATCAATTTATTAAATTCTGTATAGAGCTTGATTGCTAAATAAGGTACATTAAGGCAAAAAGATTATCAGTTAATTATAAACAATATGTACAAGTGTTGATTCAGTAATGTAATTTAATGACAAGGGCCTCAAGCCTGATTTTGTTTCCTGAAGATTTAAACCAGAAAACACACAATATTTAATCTGTACAATGAATTATATTACAAACTACAATTTTGTAGGTAATACAGAAAAAGTAAGATGTACTGCAACACTCTAAACAAAGTTCTAACACGTAAATAATCTGTTAACACAAAGTAATATGTGCTTTAACCACATGGCCATATTAACTTGTGTCATGATGTATGACGGTAAATGAGTCCAAATTATTATCAACACAGAAGCGAAAAAGACAACAAAACAGGGGACTACACAACGTTTGTGATAACAGGGTTTACTAATTAATATGTACACAGAAATTAAGTCAAAGCTCCTTTATTAAAGAAACAAAGCAAAGCAAGCATAAATCTTTTTTTATGACTCAGCAATCCCCTAAAGGAAAGTTAACCACATTCTAAACAACATGTTTCTGATATTCCTTTTGAAATTTTCATTGCCAGGTCTAATATTTGCTGCTGAAATTTCATCTGACTTTACACTTAGTTACAGAATAAACATTGATGGGGGGAAAAAAAAATATAAAAATCAAAATGCCAAATTTTAAACATTAAGATACAATGATACAGAAAGATCTAAAACTATAGTATGCAGTTGATTTCCAGGACACTTTCATTCATTGTTCAGTACTGGGAATACTCCTTGCTCTCTAGTTTGGCAATGATTCGCTCCAGCTGTCTTTTAGCTTCACATTGTGGGAAGTTACTCATTTCATAGTACTGGGGTGCAATCTTCACCAGCCTGTAAACAGAAAACAAAAGATCAAAATTAATTCTGCCAGCAAAATCACTTGTACTCAAGCTCAGTTATAGTCATACATTTTTATGAACCTGTATTACTAAAACTCAACACACATACCACTCTGGCTTGATGTCTGTGCAAGTGCGGATGTAGTTCTTGGTGGTGAGGACAAATTCATTGTAAAGCACCCACTCCGGCTTGTGGTCCAGGACTGTAGATGGGTGCAGCTGAACCACTTGGTTGTCTTTCACTGTGAGGTAATGACCTGTGCGCTCCAAATGAGCCACCTACAGAATGGGGAAAAAAAGTTGAGTAAAAAGAAAAAGCCTAGTTTAAAAAAAAAAAAGGCAGTTTTGTAGTTTATGCATGTAGTCATCAACTGCACCTCCTCCTGTGGAAGATGCTAGAAAAACAGCTAATGAATGGACTGTATTGTAAAGCAATTATATAAAATACATCTTCAAAAGGAGAAGTTAAAAATGTTGGCACACTAAACGCACACACTTTTCCAAATATCCATATATTAACTTACAACTATGTTACAGATTGTCACAAACTATTTATTCAAGTTTATGTACTGCTTTCAGGTTTTGCTGGTATTAACATGACTGCCGGCATCTGTGTGTTCACCTGCATAAAGAAGCCGGTGCAGAGTGCCCGGCGGATGTTGATGTAGTAATCTCTGCTTGTGAACTCTGTGCTCCGGCGGGGCAGGTTGAAGCGGTCCATGATCCTGGACAGTTGCTGCCGCACATTGTCAGCAGACATCAGTGAACGGTAGTTGACAAAGTTGTCATAGCACCACTGGTTAGACTCGTGGTCTGCGAAAAGTATTGCGATAATTAGTTAGGTGTCAGGCCTTCACGCAAACAAAGAGCATTTGAAATATATATATATATATATATATATATATATAAAAAAACACACACACACACACACACACACACTTTAACAATGGAGAAATGTTGCATGTAAATGGGTCACTTTCAGTGATGGACAGGTGGAGAATCATCAAACAAACCTGCTCAATAAAGTGATTTAGTGCATTCTGGAAAAATGTTCCAGCTTCCCGGCCCACATCTTAACTCTAATCAAAGGTCTTAGCTACAGCTAAAGCTGAGGACATATTTTCCTCAGGCTGGTGGAGACTAAATCAGAGAGAATGCCAGACTCAAAATGAATGTTTGTTACCTTCTGCTCATATCTGCTTTGTTCTGTTGCACCCAACAGTGCCAAAAAGGCAATAAATATAGTTTTGAATGTGACGAGTGCAATTGCTGATATGTGCTGATGATGCAAAAAAAAAACTAACAAAAAACAAAAACTGGAACATGGAGCAGAACATAGCCTGGTGCTCACTTTGTTTGAAGGCATGGTAGACATTGAGCAGCGTCAAGTGGTCTCCGTCGATGTGAGCAAACCTCATCTTGGACTCGTCGGCTGCCTTCTTAGCCTCCGTGGGGCGGACAAAACACTGTGGGACTAAACAAGGTTGGTATGGGCCCCAACAAAGCCGCCCATAGTGATGAGTCAAACATTCACAGAAAAATGGAGCAAAGCCTATGATGCTAGGGCACTTGACACTGCGTTGGGACAGGGCAGGACCACAAGCTCTATCAAAGGGGGCTGCAGTCTTTTCTCATGGTCATTCCCAAGTGTACTGGCTATTAGCTCGTAGAGAAGGAGTCATTTAACCACATCTGTAAAACAAGAGTTTTCACACAACTACAAAGTGTTAGGAACACCAGCAATGTTTAACTTTTCAAATTTCAGAAATTTTACTTAAATTAAATACGTTGAGGCTACAAACAATACCTATGTCAAATGATAACAGTTAAAAATCACAATGCATTATTTCCACAAAAAGAAAATTCAGAAAAATATGACGAATATGAACAAAATTTTAGTGGTGCCTGCCCTATCCACTTCTGACAAACCTCACTGTCTTTTCAATAAACTGTAAATACTATGGCCATAAATTAAAACCTAAGGTTAGAACAAACTGTCAGCTCAAGAGGAAAAACTCAAATGTTGTTACATATTTGTCAGAGATGACAGTTAATTTTCCTTTTTCCTCTGCTTCTCTATTTTAACTCCATCATATCTGTGCATTCAAAAGGTGTTGACTGAAGTGCTTGAGATGCCTCATCAAGGCCGTTTTCACCGTTGGGTATGGTTAATAAGGTTAATATTCACATGGGTTCCAAATTTCTGTGCACAAGTTAACTGTAGGCGGGCCACTTGTTTTCGACACGACCACTGCATAGCAGCGTTTTCATCCCCGAGAGCATGTGCCTACAGAAGGCAAGGAAGCGGTCAGCCCAGTCCTGGGCATTACCTGACAGCATGGCAGTAATGGAAAGGATCTCGTTAGAGCAGTTAAACTCGCAGCTGGCAATGACCATCTTAGCCAGCTGGGGGTCCAGGGGAAACTCCGCCATCATGGAGCCCAGCTCCGTCAGGTCACCGTCATCGTTGAGAGCTGCGAGGTAATTCAGCAGTTCAAGGGCCCTCATCAGTGTTTCAGGAGCTGTGGTAGGAGAGAGGGGGCACAGAAGGGTCAGGCATTCGTGCCTGACTTGAGGCCTTTGGGTGTTTTAGTATTCTTCAATGCAGACTGACTCACCTGGTGGATCCATGAAGTCAAAGTGCACCAGGTCATCGATGCCAAGCTTCTTCAGCTGCAGCACCACGGATCCCAAGTTGGATCGAAGAATCTCAGGGTATGTGTTATCCTGGAGAGGGATGATTACAGTGTAAATTAATCCAAAAAATATAATGGTGAGAAGATAATCAAGGGGCTGAGGAACAATGAATCAACACATTTTTGACCTTTTTGTCTCTTACTAATGTAACTGTGGTCACTTGCCTGCATCTCTGTTTTGTAAGCCTTCTCTGTGTAGAGGCGGAAACATTTTCCTGGACGTGTTCTGCCAGCTCGGCCCGCCCTCTGCTGGGCAGAGGCTTTACTGATGGCTGTGACAAGCAAAGACTCAACTCTGATACGGGGATTGTACACCTGGACACAAGAATGAATAAATAGTTAAGTAAAATACTTTACATTGTAACCAAAAGAAAAAGGGGACCATTAGTTAACACGATCTACAGAATGATCCCAACCAACTTAACACACAGCCCACCTTTTGTTTGGCAAATCCAGGATCAATGACAAACACAACACCGTCAATTGTCAGAGAAGTCTCAGCAATGTTTGTTGACACAACGACCTAAAAAGAAGACAACAGTCTGTCAGACATCTATTATCAAAATCTTATAAGCAGGTGCAAAAGGATACATCATTTGAAGTCATTCAAGAACAAAAAAGCATAATTTGATTTGGTTTGAAAAATAATTTAGTAATTAAGCTAAAATCCATATTCTTTGTACCTTTCTTCCTATCGCACCGTTGGGCTTCCTTGGAGGAGGAGGCTCAAAGATCCTTTGCTGCTGCTGTGGTGGCAACGTGGAATACAGTGGAATGATTTTGATGTCTCCAACTTCAGGTCCGAGGTCATCCACCTCACGCTTGATCCGTTTGCAGGCCTCATCTATTTCCTAAAAGAAAGCGAAGATCAAATTTTTCCTGTGCAAGAAACAGTCTGACACGACAACAATGAGGCTTCCCACCAGACCAGTGATATCAGCAGGGCAAGCCTTACCTCTTGACCGGTGAGGAAGAGAAGGCAGTCGCCTTCATCTTCCTCACACATATGAATCTGGATGACTGTGCGGATCGCTGCCTCGAGGTAGTCTCGCTCTGGCTCAGGGGTATAGAAGATCTCCACTGGGTGTGTACGCCCGGGAATAGTCAGCAGGGGGCAGCTGTCGAAGTACACCTGGAACTTCCCAGCGTCGAGTGTGGCACTCATGACAATCACCTGTCCATCAAGGAAATATTGCTCACATATCTTTTTTTCCTTGTCATATTTGTTTAAAAAGGGCCATACCAGTGTGTTCTTGAATTTTAGCCTCGAACCTGCAAAATCACGTATATTTTAATGATTTTTTCCCCCCATTCATCTCTATACGGTATACACATACAATGAAGATAAACCTGACTGAGTTGTGTAATTTATCACAGTCAAGAGTAAATCCACCTTAGTTTTTTGTAAATATTCCATTGTCAGTAGGTAACAATATGGTTTCACTACAAACTGATTTAGAAAGTTTAGTACAATACACTACAAACTGACACACACACAAGTTTAGTACATATACACACACACACACACACACACACACACACACACACACACACACACACAGGTTGTTGTAAATTGGCCTCGGATAACTAAACACTTTTTTTACCTTCAGATCGGGTCTTTGACGCACCACCTCCTTGAGTACTCCCATCAGGATGTCTGTAGCCAGAGTTCGCTCGTGGGCCTCGTCCAGAATGATCACACCATAACGCTCCAGCAGGGGGTCATTCATAGCCTCTCTTAGTAACATACCATCTGTCATGTACCTGAAGAAATGACAGACATTGTTACATGATGAAGACATTCTGAAATAAATGAATAACATTGCATAATAAGATTGTTTTGTGCCTATAAAAAGCTACCAGCCCTGAATCACTTACTTCAGTATAGTTTTGGCTGAGCTACAGTCTTCAAATCGGATGGAGTAACCGACTTCCTGTCCGAGCATGACGTCCATTTCATCTGCTACCCTTTGAGCCACGCTCATGGCTGCCACTCTCCTGGGCTGAGTACAAGCCACTGCTCGCTTAGGACCAGGCAAACCTCTTACCATGTCCACACACCACTGTGGGATCTGGAAATTGAAGCAAAGGTCAGCTATTAGCATGCACTGCACAAGCTTTTAGTGTCCATCACAGAAGACGTAGGCTAATTTGGATTTCAGACCTGTGTCGTCTTCCCGGAGCCAGTCTCTCCAACGAGGACAAAGCTCTGATGACGCGTGATGATGTCGCTGAAACTTTCCTTGTACTCCCACACTGGAAGCTGTAACCTCTTCTTCAGGATCTCATAGTAACGAGGCGTGTGTGGTAGGTTGGTGAACGGATTGATCTGCTGCTGCACAACCATCTGCTTGAGGGGCAGTAAGCCTGTCATGGCTGTCGTGCTGTTCGATGGCACACTAGAAGGCTTCGGGTCTCTGTCCCGGTCTCGGTCCCTGTCCCGATCCCTATCTCGGTCCCTGTCCCTGGAGCGGTCCTCGCGGTCTCTGTCGCGGTCGCGGTCCCTCCTGTCAACATTAGGGGATTAAAATCGTTCTGACATCTCCCTTGTAAAGAAATCATTATAAAGCTGTCTGCTGAATTTCTGCCTATACTACTGTTAAATTTGCAAGATACATATCAGTGGAGCTGGCTCAGTTCACATCATGCGGGATGAACAGCAGAAGTGGAATGATTCCCATGTGGACGGCTTTATTTCAGATGACAACTCATGGAAGTTTTATGATTGCAGAGTTGGACTTTGGCTGATGTCCACTCCAATCCAAATTTATTTGTTTAATACTGAATAACAATGTAAATTATCTGAAGGCACTTCACAAATTAAGGTCAAGACCTTACAATGTTGGAGAGAGAAACCCAACAGTTCCCACAATGCACACTTGGCAACAGTGGTGAGGAAAAACTTCCTCCCTTGATTTTTGGTGATTTTAAGGCACTATCTTGTCATCAAATGTGAGGTTGACTATGAACTTTTTGAAAAATCTGTTCCTGGACCTTGTTGTGAATTCCATTGAAAAGTTTTGTCAAATTCAATTACAAATAAAACTTAACATTACAACTATGCAAGGTAGAACTTGTCAATCAGTCAATATATCCATCAGTCAATCAACAGAAATTTGATTGGCAGCTATTTTGAAATCTGATTAATTGTTATTTATAATTTATCCTAATTTTTATGCCATTAACTGATTAACTTCAACTCTGGTCTCATATGAGTTCCATATTAACCTCTAAATACGGGGGGGGGGGGTGTTGATTCTCATCCCATGCATAGAGTGCAACGGGCACTAGGAACAGACTGTTTTTATATTTGGTTTGGACGAGAGTAATTGTTACAGCAAGAAACACTGATTTAGTGTTAATATTGTTATACGGGCCCGCAAAAATATGATTTAGTGCTGAAAACAGCTGGCAGATTAATCTATAATAAAAACAATTGTTCGGCTGTTGCTAGCTAGCAGGCTACTGCACTCATTTTGTCAACATGCCTTAATTTGCGAACTTGTAAGTGCATCTACAGCGCTGTCTCAAAGTCAAATCGCAGTTTACGCCTTTGTAGTTAATATTAGTCACTTCAAATCGATGGCTAGCTGAGACTGTTAGCATCGCGCTAAATTTATAGTAGCCCTCCACACACGTGTCTTAGTCGCAAAGGTAACGTTAATGTTTCGTTTGTTAGCTTGTGACGTTACCTAACTGTCACAAACACAATATAAACACACTTAATACCGTGTACCGCATGAACACTGTGATATTGTTGAGAAACAGCAGCGAAGACCAGAGCAACGACCACAGAGCTACAATTATACTGTCTCACTTCGTATTTTACAGCCAAGGTTAGCCATGTTAGCTAGCATCAGCTAACGGACAGTTAGCACCGGAGTGGTTAAAGCAGAGATGTAAACTGGGAAGCTTCACCTACCCATCAGACCTCTTCTTACTGGAGGAGTAGTCATCACCCAAATCCAGGCGATGTCTTTTGGACATCTTTGTCGGGGGTGTGGAGAAACGTGGGTTACCTTTAATCAATTAACGTGAACACAATTCTGCCGGGCGATATGCAACTAACTCGGTTTCCTGATTCCTTTGCTGGAGTGCTTTCTTCCTTTCACACAACACATTAGCGCCCCCTGCTCATCTGGAGGGTCTGCGACCGAGGATCAGAAAGGCGCACCAGTCTCCAAAAAGCCCCAGATTTACTCCACATAATTTGTGCTCCAATCATTTTATTGATCAGAAACGGCTATAAGGGCTATCTTCATCTTGAAGAGGGGCTCCGTGTCAAACTTTACATTTATGACCTCATCTGCTTTTTTATAGCTTGTTTATAGCTTTGCTCATGTGTTGTGAAGTTGTGTTTCATCACATTGCTTCCCCCTTTTTCTGTGCCAAGTCATTAATACAAACATAATCTTAGACAAGGTAAAGGAGTGATCCTTTTCATTATGAGTAAAATTATTTGATTGTCATTGTCAAAAAGAGCCATCTTTATTCCCTGAAGCCCAAATGATTATATTCAAACAGATATTTTTGTCTGACCAACAGTCAAATTCCAAATATGTTGCAAGTGCCTTTTTTCTTATTTGTTTAACAGCTCATTCACTGCATGCTCAAAGTAAACACCAGCTCCATGAATCTCAAATCACGTAAAAAAAAAATCTGCTCCACCCTCTGCAAGCAACGCCTACTGACGCTGTTACATAAGACTTTATAAAACAAGCATCGTCTGGACTCGTCAGACGATGAACACTGAGCTGCTTAACCTAAAGTGAAAAATTCAAACCATTAGTTTTTCTTGTGTTTTTAATTTTCTCTATGCTGATCATGTGTTTACATGGGTAAGTGGACTTTTCATTATTTACTGTAATAGTCTACACTGCAACATTTCTTCTCATGGTTTAATTTCTGCCCTCATTCTTTTTAAAGTTGTAATATTAATTCAGTTTTTTGCATTATTTATGATATATGCACTGACGCACACCATGTTTTGTGACCTTTCGAGGACTGAGGACATAGTTATAGGCCAACTGGAGCAAAAGACTTGTGCTATTTTATTTATAAACGCTGAGGGAAAGATTGGGCCCTTTACTAATTTAACTACTTTTAATATTTCCCTCACAGAAGTAAACTTTTAAGGTACCTACTTTCTATGTACTTTTCTTGAATATTGCATGTTTAGCCGGTTCATGTCTACTCTGCTGTATTGTGAAGGGAGGTGATGTAATCTACCTTTTTGTCCATCAAATATTTTTGTATGTGTTATTTCACATACAAAACATATGATGATTTTGACAATTTATCTGTATTGAGTAAAACATGAGTTTTACCTGTTATATTGCTGCTCCGTTCACCACTGAATGGTTCCAAATTACTGCTGTACCTTTACTTGATGGCTATTTTCATACAAATCATATGGCAATCTTAGCATATCCGCATTGTCCTAATGGTTTTAATGTCTTCCAGGTCAATGAGTCTGTTGAAAACTGCTCTGCTGGTTCTGTTGGCAGGCTGCGCACTAAATGTCTCAGCTGACAGTTCAATTTCAGCTCCACCAGAGGTCTCGCAGTACAATGGCACTGTGTATGCAGCCTGCAAAATGAGACCCAGCAACTCACTTCCCGAGGATTTGCCCAAACTGTATGGCGAGGTGCTTTTTAAGCAGGCTTATCCCGATGGAAAACTCCAAGTCCTTCTCTGGATCAATGGCTTCCCCAGAGAGGGGGATCCAGTGCTCAGAGCAGTTCACATTCATCAGTATGGAGACCTGAGCCAGGGGTGTGGCTCCACTGGTGGCCACTATGATCCGCATGGTGTACATCATCCAAACCACCCTGGAGACTTTGGGAACTTTGAACCCCAACAAGGAAAAATCAATGCACTGATAGAGTCTGAGGCCACACTGTTTGGAGGGCTGTCTGTGATTGGAAGAGCAGTGGTGGTCCATGAGAAGAAAGACGATTTAGGGCAGGGTGGAGACACTGGGAGCTTGCTGCATGGAAATGCTGGCCAGAGGCTTGGCTGCTGCGTTATCGGGATTTCCTCTCCTAATCTGTGGAAAACGTGCCATAAGCAGTATAACAGGCATCTGAGGAGAAATCAGGCCTAGAGAAGTACTGTATACAATGCCCATTACCCACTTTCTTATGTGTCTGATAACAAATAAAATCAGTGACACCCTTTATCCAACAGTACATTATCATATGTAGTGGAAACGTGCCGAAAAGAACTTGTCTGTGAAAACTTCAGCTATTGTTATTTTAATAATGTTACAATTTTTTTTGCCATGCCATTGGTGTTGTTCCTTGGTCAGTACAGGCCTTCATTATTCCCAACGCATATACCCTTGATTTTGGTTATCCCCTGCTTTCTCTTTTAGCAAAATCATTGTTAGACTACTTGCATAACCCCTACATAGGAAGATATTCTGCACTTTGTTAAAATTAACTTTCAAGGACATTGTGTCAAATATATCAAATGCTGATGAACATGGTACATCTCATTTTGGATTGTATACTTAAAACATTACTTAAGAAAAAAACAATAGTGAGCAACTATTTATTTTGCATAAATAAATACATTTTGTACACATTCAACACTCACAGAATGAACATATGGCTCAGTTACAAATATTAACTGAACACATAATTTTCAGTTAATATTGTCATTCACAACAAAAACACAGTCAAGACATCAGTGCTGGTAATCTAGATGTGGCTTCAGTTTGTCATAGACAACATGTTGTGTAAATATATTCTTAACTAAGATCTGTTGGTTCAGTGTCAGCTGACAGATTCTGGTCAATCATTAATAAAAGGTATAAAAGCAAAGTGCAGTCATCTTCAATCAATAGTATATTATCATGCAGCATTTTAAATAGCTTTGATAATGTGCTTTCATTAATGATAAAAACAGATTACATCAACTGAATCTGGAGGGAACTTTTGTACCATGATATAAAATTAGAATAAAACTGCTGCTTCAGTTCAATATTGTTCACAACATTTGGATGTCTATTTGTTTATTTCATTTCTATTTAAATTTTTATGTGAAAAGTGTCTAACTGGAGAGCTGACAGCAGAAAAGTAATTCAGATCACAGTTTTCTTCACTGTGGAGTTGAAATTTAGTCTTTCTGTAGTGTTGAGACTGTTACAGCAGCACGTAGAGATGATCAACAATCACACTTAGTTGTAATGTTGGGTGTCCACACACTGTTTGGCCATGTAGTAAGTAGTTTTTAGGTTTGTTCTGAGTCATTCTTATGACCCTGGCAGGGGTATATTGATGATAAAATTCTTTATGCGGTGTCCTAATGTCCTACTAAATATTGTTCATGTGTTGGACACACGTTACATATTTCTTGTATTTAAGGAAAGAAACAAATGTGTATATCTGTCATCACAAGTGTAGACAACCATGAAACTCCATGCAGTGGCCACTACAACACTGCCTGCTACACCTGGCAGCTAATGTGGCTCTCAAGATTTTTTCTCATTATTCATAAAAATAAAGTCTTGTTATATAATGTATCTTTTATCTGTATCATTCTTATATTTTCTCCACAGGAACAGCTTCTGGAAGATGTCAGATTTCCTGACTAACAAAAACGTCTCACTCATCTTACAGCTCCATCTCCTGGTTTGGCTGAAATCTCCTCCTGCTGCTCTCGAGCAGCAGCAGCAGCAGCAGCAGAGGTGGATGTAGGGACTTGAATGTTTTCCTCTGTGTTACCACACTCAGTTTTCACAGTTTCAACCTCTTCAGCACATTCATCTGACTCATCCCCTCTTCCTTCTGAACGGTCTGAGTTGTCTGAAGTTAGGTGTACATGGTAAGGGTCTAACAGATGGGGTGTATTCACGTATGCAACGGTGGGAGGGGAATCACTCAGACACTCCTCATCCTTTGTCAACAAGGTTAAATCCATCATGACCTGTGTGTGATGGTTTGGCATTTCGGTCTCAAGGCTGGTTGGCTCCTCCTCAGCCAACTGGTTTGAAGTTGTGGTTGTGTTGTGTTGGGACCTCTCCACACACAATGGTGGTGTTGGTGGTGTGTCTTCCTGAACAGCTGATGCAGCTGGTTTTTCACTCTCTTGGTGCTGAACTTCAAGGCAGTGCTGCTGCTCAGCAGGTATATTTTCACATGCCTTGTCAGCTGTTAGAGCAGATAGATGAATACGTTTCAAGAAAGTCAAATTAGTTTACTAAATATAGATGCTAAAGAGATATGTATAGTTGCACTGAATATTCACCTTCTTGTCCAGGCGATGCTGATGACTTAGCCTGCTGCATGTTGGGGATGATAGTGTCTTTTCCTCCTGTTGTGACAATATATTACTCAAAGTTAGCTGCTATGGAAGCAGTAAAATATAATTCTGTATAAAACTACTTAATTCTGTTGCATCAGATATAGAGGAGTGCATTTTATTTGAGTAGATGAGCAGTGGTGGAAAAAGATGAAGTTCAGAGGTTGAAAATTTGTTAAGAGGAAAATACTACCATAAATTCCCAGAGACACATTATAAGTTAGGCCTCCAGGTAGCCAGAAGCAGAAGGACAGAGAAAAGAATAAGATAAATCATTGTACAGAAAGTATATAGAAATATGTTTTAATATTAGAAGATACTTATATCCACCTGGCAGGCTCCATAATCCAGACATCTCTAGTGTTTTTAATTTCTTCTCCAGCTCTGCTACTCGATTTCCAAGAATCCTAATAACAGAAGACACAAAGACTTAAAACAATGGAAGGCATGATTTTTGTCCAGCATCCAATTTATTTATAAATACTGTTGTTGTCAGAATGAAATTTTGGTACTTGTTGATTTGCCGTTGGTGCTGAATCACCATGTTCTTCTCATGGATTGTTTCCAGCAGAGCTGTTGCAAGAGACTTGAGGTCCGAGATGGACTGAGGAGTTACTGGCAAACTGCAGCCGTTTTCTTCAGAAAGCAACAACTCCTTCACTGCACACACATCATCAGTCACAGCTGAGGTACAGACTAATTAGTGCCTTCAACTTAACACAGATTTATCACTGATTACTTTCCCCCACTTGTCAAGTGTGTTTCCAGGCCTTTTGTGACATTGTTCTATACATGCTGAAGTGTGACAGTTTTAAAAATGTGATCATCCTCACCTTGTTTGGCAGAGAGCACCCCTGTGAGAGCACTGCTGTTGGCCTTCCCACAGATTGTAGTATTTTTCCTACACTCCAGGGCACTCTGAAATCAGAGTTTTAACATTTGTTTAAAAAAAAAATGGAACAAAAAACTGTTATTACTATGAATAAAAATATAGCTACCTTGTACTTCATCAGATTTGCTTTGAGCAGAGTGACCTCCTCCTGAAGTTGACTGAGGCGATCATGCAAATACCTACAAGAAATATTTCGAACAAAAAGCCTGAGTCAGAAATTCAATCATCAGTCTGTTTACACAGTAAAGAAGCCTCAAAGTTATAATTCAGTGAAATCCATTAGTCAAGTAGCATTGGGAAAACAGGGTTTCCACAGTATGCCAGATTTGGGGATGATTCCTACAGCCTGGACACTTGGACAGATGCTTTGACATTCCTAACAGAGTGGCACCAATAAATATTATATAAATATAATATAAAAAGGGTATCATAATAGATAAAATAAAAAAAACAAACCTGTTCTCCATGCAGAGTGCATCTATGTCTAGAATCCGAATCTCATCATTGCCCAAAATGTGATTCATTTCCACATTGAGACGATGAGCCCTCTGCTGAAACACATGTCGCTCTGCTCGAACATCCTGGAGCTCATCTGTGAGGGATTTCACGCTGTGCTCCAGCACCTCGTTCTACAGCAACACAAAACACACTGCATGAGTCCGAGAACTGGGACTTCATGTACAAATAGTACCGTTTTTCTGTGTTTACAGGATTAATATCTCATTTTGCATCTTTAAGAAAACGGCAGTTACTTAAACACAGTGTATTCTGTTTCACAACTTCATTTCTCAAGAAAAAAAATCTTGACTTGAGGGAAAAAATGCTCACAATGTGTCTGAAATCAGTGAATGAAAACATGGTTAACAACCGATTTTTTACACAATAACAAGCACAATTAATTTGTCTAGCTCACATCACTAGGTACTGTTCAAGTTAAAAATTCAGCATCATTAAAAGGCAAAAATAGAAACAGAACTCAGTGTCATGAACATTGACACCAATTGTACAGTTGTTTGCAGTGTATCACAGTTGCTATAATGACATTAACTTGTCACCTGCTCTCTGGCTCTTTCCAGTTGTTTGACCAGATCTTCTCGTTCATGTGCAGGAAAGTGTCGCGTGCCAACCTCCTCGTCTCCTAGCCGCTGTTTGGTGATGGTCATTCGTAGCAGCTGCAGGAACAGAAAGACCCGGCATTAATATGTCAAATTGTCCTTTTTTTCCTGCAAAATGCACAGTGTGTTTCTGCTTTATTTTGTTTGTTTTTGTATTGACATTAACTTGAAACTATGTCAAACTAACTTTAAGTCAGATAAACTGTTTCAAAACTGACAAATACCTGTTATGGTAGACACATATTCAGTCGTAAAAAGAGACACACAAAATAAAATAAACAATTTAATGCTGTGAGTATGGTAGAATCACGACCTGGTACCTTGTTATCACCTTGAGCTTCCAACAGTCGTTGTTTCAGCTCCTTCACCTCCTCAGAAAGCTGATTACTTTTTTCTCTGGAGTCTCTCAGCAGCTGAGCTAAATTCACCTGAACAAAAAATGAACGTGAGGTCACATGAGCTCGACAACCCAGGCTTGATTCAGCCTGTTAGATGAATAATTAACCATTAACCATTAGATGAATTAGATGAAAATAGCTGGCACTTCTTTTTAACTTAAACCTTTTAAAAGAGAGCTACAGAGGTGAGGAACATCCCATCAGCACAAGTAAGTTTGTCCTGTTTGCCTGAACGGAACAACAGAGTTGGTATGGACACTAGCAGGAACTGTTCTCAACCCACAGGCAGTGATGAATAAACAAACAAAAAACAACTTTGTTTTTCTTTTTATTACTTAACTGTGAACAAAGTAAAGGGGCTCCATCCACAAACAGGTGGACTCACTATGGTTTCAAATTGTCATCCTACTCTCAACTCCTTGGCATTTTAGTATAAAAAATAAAGACCAGCAACTACAATAAACACTGTAGTGACTTTACTGTTTTTAGTAGGGTTTATGTGAATTGTCACAATATCAGTAGGTTAAAATCACTCACTTGAGTTCTTTTCTCAGGAGGAAGAGACAGATCTCCATCCTATTAGATATAAAAACAAAGGAAATTGTCAGTAAATATATCTAAAAATGAATTTTTATCTTCCATTTTGCCTTCGATCAGAACTCCTGTGATGGTTCTTTAGGCCTGCACTAGTTCAGCACAGAGATGTCTTACAATGAGTTCTCTGTACTTCTTCTTGAGTCCCTGGTGCCGCTCTCGGAGCTGGTTGGCCATCAGCTTGTACTGATCCCTCTCCTGCTGGCAGGTGTCCAGCTCCTTAGACAGAATCAGAAGAGCTTCTTTCTTGCTCTCCAGCTTCCGCTTGCAAATTATAAACTGGATGAAGGAACAAATATTTTGTACAAAAAAGGTGAAGTGAACACTGTAGGTAGGCAGTTCTGAATGATTTATTAAAGGCTATAATGATGCAATGCAGCCAGTATGAAAAGATGGTGACGGTAATCATGACATCCATTAAAGTAGTAAGTATGTCTTTTGATTAACTGTGCATGTGGGGAAATGCAAAACACAATTTCCAAGAACCCAAAGTGTTGTCTTCCAAAGAAAATATATCCATCTGAAAAGCAGGAAGTCAAAATGATTAACTGATTATCAAAATGAGTTGACATTGATTTTCTGTCATCAGCTAATTGATTAGCGATTAATGGTCAAAGCTCCGATGTCAGATAAATCCTATTTCTGAAATGTTATGGAGTGGACGGATAAAGTTCCACAAAAGGGAAACACTCCAGTAACGTACAAGCAGCTCAAAATCTACTTGAGTGATTACAGTCACTTTCCGCAACAGTCATCTTAATGTGTGGATTATTGCAGATTCACTTAAAAAGAAACCCACCAGCAGTGCTGTGCATGTTGTTAATAAGACACTACGTTCTGCCAGTACAAGGAAAAAGAGAAAAAGAAATCTACTTCCTTGTGTACATTTCCCACTGAGTGGGAGAAACAGCTGAGATTCAACCAGATTGCTCACTTTGAATCTGGGTCATATGTTTTAACTGTCTATGGATTGAAACTTGAGGACACACACACAAAGTTGAAAATGTGTAAAACGACACACAATTGGATTTAATGCGTTGGACATTTGTCCTAGCATCAGTGGAGGTTAATGAGCAGCTACATTTTAACGCTCGTCTCACCTCATTCACTAGTCCCTGCCAGTCACTCTCGCTCCTCCTGGACGGATCCATCTCGCTCCGCGTTACCGAAAAAATATAGTAATTTAAAGAAAAGCAGGTTTAGTAACGGCGAAAGGTGAGTTCAAATGCATCACCACGCTGGTCGTGTGGTGTTCAGAGACATTATGCATCAAAGCGGATTAACTGATCGTGGAGCGCCACCTGCATCACTTCCGTTAGTCTGGATCGACGTCAGAGAGGCGTTTGGGGACCCTCGTAAAACTGGTAACATATATATATATACTGTATATATCAGCACATGTATTGCAGTTTTTATATTTAAGTAAGCAATATCAGTAAATATGAAATGTTTAAAGAGTTATGAAGTTTTACATTTGACCTCCTACTATATCTTATTATTTATGTCTGCAAAGAATGGAGGATGGAGTGAAAAACAAGTTCTTACAAAACACATGGTTAAATGTTCTTTAATGCAATTTCCACACGCTCACATTACATAGGATCAGTTTTTCGTCATTGCTTTAGGGTAGCAGAATGAAAAAATTTATGTAAACACATCATTACCGGGCATGACATGAGCAGAGCTGTAGCATCTTCTGAAACAGATGTTTTACATTGTTTCAGTTGTAATTTTTAGTTGTAATAGACCATAGCCTAATTTGCAAATCATGCCTTTGTTATGTATGTGACAATGATTCATATTCCAAGTGTAACAGACTGTAACTAAATTTTTACAGGAAATGAAAAATATCAAAAGATCGTATGTGGCTTGAGACCATGTACAGTAAATGTCATTTCAAGTCATATAGCAGCACACAAATTAAACTTGTGATTGTAGCAACACTTAGTGTTATACATTTTGCATAGGAATCAGGAGTAAATTATATTATGTTTTGCCACTAATGAGGCACTTAGAGCTGATACTATTTAGCCAAAACATTCTGCTGTAATTTTGGTGAACAAGAAAACTTCTGTGTAATACACATTTAAAGTATCAGTGGGATGAGATGGATTCAAGTTTTTTACTGGCTGCCCAGAAAGTTCCAGTTGACTAAAATGAATCACTTCAGTGAAAGTTTAGAGCATTTGAGGGTTTCATTTTACTTACAATGGTACAGCCAAACCGTTTTCACAATGTTGACTATGCTTCCAACACACACATCCCCAGATGCAACATTTTAAAAATTTCTAGATTTTGTAGGCTGCGTCTAGCAATTTCTACAATATTTCAAAATGTCCAGAAATGAGTAAGTGAGACAGTAAGAAAGGTTTGAGCTCTCTTTCATTGACACAATTACTTCTTTCACTTTTTGTGTGCAATGAAACACAACCAAGAATACCTTCCTTTCCAGTGTATGTCATTATCCCTGTATTTAAATGAGTATCACATCTCATCTGTCTCTATGACAACAGGCTTTTCACTCAACCATTTGGAAGCCCTGTAGAATAGTTAGTTTTTGAGCATCATGGTATCTTTAGTGTTGACTTTGAGGTGGCCCGGAAATCAGTGTTTTGTTCATTTTGGTTGTGCATAGAGCTGTGCAGTGCTATACACTGAATAGTTACTATTTCAGGGTTCTTACTCTTTATTACAGTCATGGAGGCAACAGTGACTGCTCACTGAGCAATAAATTTAATGCTTAAATTTATCATATATAATCATCTTTAATTTAGCCCATAATTGTCTGATTTGTTACTACCTGTGTTAAGTAATCACATTATAAGGCAGCATGAATGAACAGACCTTGGCCAACCCATTGGCCAGAATTGCAATATAAACCAGCACCTCTCAAGATAATACCTAGTATGCAAGTTCATGCTATTACCATTTCAAAAATTACCATTTTTCTGTCAATTTTAAGTTAACTATTTGGGTTTTATTATTAATCATACCCCCATACATTCTAGAAATGCATATGAGTTGCAGAAACTTGCAGAGAAATGTTGCTCTCAAACCAAGAAAGATATATCTAGTTGCATAAGGCAGATATACAGCATTTGAGTCACCTCTGTAGCAAACACACATCTGTTGCTCTGAGTGATTAACTCATACTTTTGCTAGGCACTATAAACTTAAATCTACAATAATATGCTCAAAAACCATTGACTTGCCCTTAAAGCTGGATGAGAAGATGAAATTCCTCCGGTCAGTGGTCACTACTATAAATGAACGAGGCGACTGCACATAAATGTCCTTGAACTTGTGAAAGGATTTGCTCTCCACATCCCAGAGGTAGATCTGCGTAAAAGAGTAATCACTGCCAAGAGCTAGGTAATGTTTGTCTGCGAAGGAGAAAGGTTGGAGTATCATCGCTCCTCTAGAGGGCAGAGCCTGGACCTCCGTGAACTGCTTGTTGATCCATTTGAGGACTTTAGAGTCACCGATGTAGCAGGTCATGGCCAGGTACAACTCATTTTCCTCCCGAAAGGCTTTGACTGCCACCACATCATCTACATTTGGGATTTCACCATGAAATATGAACTTCCGGGTGCTTTTGTTCCACAGGTAGATGACAGGCGGCTGAGATCGACTGGTTAAGATTAGGTAGGACTTCCCGTCCACTTCAACAAACTCAGCATCCGTGTCACGAAACCACTCATGGAGAAACTGGTAGGAGTAAAAACCAGTTTCATTGCGTTCTGGGTGGTCAGTCCACTTGTACAGAGTTGACAATCCTGCCTTGGAGCTGTCCACAATCAAAAAATACCAATCACCATCCATTTGGAAGACCTCAATATCATTTGGCTTTGAAATGTTGAAGACCTCAATAGTTTGAAACTTGATGAACTTGTTTTGTTGATCATCAAACTTGTAAATATGGGAGCCACCAAAGAGCTGGGTGACAATTATTAAAACATGGTTGTCGATTAGGATGGACTTGCATCCAACAACAGACTTCCCTGTGAGGAAAAACAAAGTTAGTGGTAATACGATACAGAAAATGACATTAAAGTAGACTGTTAACTTACACTAAACTACACTAATTAAAAAATGAAATTATTTTTGTAAAACTGGTGGGAACTGTATTTTTTTTGCAAATGCCAGGGAGACAGAAGTACATAGGCTATTTGGTACTTTTTATAGTATTTACAACACAAGGAGTGTTTATGGGATTGACTCAAGATAAACTACAGTGTACAGCATTCACGAAAATGTCACCCAGTGGAGCATTGTGGCTCACTGATGTGTCTGCATTCATTGTTGCTTTTGGTCTTTTAAATAGATTTATCATCAATAGAAAAATACAGTATATACAAACCTGTGATGTTGTCAAACTTCCTGAAATTCATTTCAATGTGATCCCACTCCATGACCACACAACTGTTGGTGTTTGGAGCAGCCATTGCCACAAATATGTCCTCTTTAAAGGAGAAGATGTCTGCTGACATGGACTGAATGGGGATGGACTGATGGCGCACAAAGTCTGTGAGAAAGGGACAAAAAACAGCAACTGTTAGTCTGCTGGTAAAGTGAAATATTGATAGTTGTCAATTAAATGACATATGTGTAAAGTTTCTGGATGACCAGACTTTGCAGAGTCAGGGCAATCATATATATGTGGCTTACATTGGTTTAGTTCTGTTTAATGTTTTGTACTTACTCCAGCAGACTTCCTAGTATCATTCTTATAATTCAAGAATATGTCAGTTTTATAATTGCACTGTTGCACTGCAACTGTTCACATTTGGAGTGAACAAAACCATTTTGGATTACTAATTATTCTTTATGTAATTGAATTTAATACAGATATTAATATGAGGCATGAACTCACATTCTGTTTTTTTTTCTACTATTGATCTGATTAGGCAGTGCAAATATAATAGCTACACCACAATATTACAACACTAAATTCCAAAGGAATTATAATTTTTCACTGGTTTCATATTTGCTCTTTCATATGTGTGTCATATTTTTGTAGCTATGTGGATGCATTTTCAGAGGCTCACATGTCAACAGGCCTGCAGTCTGTTTGAGTCCAGGACGGTGCATGGCAGCGCCCTGTTCAATTATTCAAACATCTTATTGATTTCTTCCTTGTTTTGTTTTTCCTTTCTTTCCCATGACATATTTAGCTGTGCCTCTGATTATTCACAAATGCTTTTAATGGTGCCATTGTCATTTTACCTGTGGAGATACACTCGTTTGGTGGAATGGGAAGGTCACTGAGCCGCTTGCCCTTCATGTCACTGGGGCCTGCGCAGAAGACATCTGATACTGTAGCGTTTGTGTTTTTCAGCCACATCATCAGCCACTTATTGTCACAACTGCACTGGAAAGAGTTGCCTCGTAGATCCCTGGTGCATGGTAGAGATGGGCTAGATCAGTTTAGACACATTTACTGAAAGAAGCAACAAAATATGTAAAATGTTTTATATTGAAGATGAAAATACAAGATGGCTTTAGCTGAAGACAGTTCAGTGAGCCCATTAAGGTGTCACAAAACAAAACAAAGTGTTATGATCTGGCAGTCTGTACCCCTCAGCCCCTGCCTCCTGCTTCTTCTCACTGCTGCCTGGCGACGTTTCTCCCCTTATCTCCTGAGACCTGCTTCCTTCCAGTTACTTACCAACACCAAATATTATCAGCCTTGCAGTCACTTGAGCTCTACCAACTAGCACCTCATTCACTCAAACAGTCATGCTCTGGATCTGGTCACTTCTTTAGTTCCTTGTCAGATTGTCTGCCCTATCTTTCTGAGGTTACCCCTCTGATTTTGCTAGCTGTGTTTATTTTTCTCATTGCTCCTTCTGCCTACCAGCTTGTCATCTCATCTGCCTCATTTCACTGAGCTACTTCGCTGCATCAACCTGTTTGGTCTGTCTGCATTCAGGTCCTCTCTGCCTGTGCTGACAACAGCAATCCTGACATCAAGTTCAAATTTATACCTATTGCATGACAGCCAAAACATATTATGACAGCGCTGCATGCTACTAGATAAAAACAAAATGTGACAAAAAGCTTTCCTTTACTGTTGTTCACCCACAAACACTTCTGTATTGTTGTGATAACAATTTATTAATTAAGTGATTGAGAACTATAATAAATAGATCAAATTAAATCAAAGTAAAAGTCATCCAAAAACCACTGATGCACTGACAATATACTGAGGACAGAAACACAAACTTAATATTTTTATATTGCTGCCCATTTTATTCTTGTGGGATTTAATGCAGCTGAACAGAAAGCAGAGCCTGAGTCAGCTTCACTTTGGAATGCAGTATGGAAAAACACACACACACACACACACACACACACACACACACACAAACACACGCTCACACACACACATACACTGCTGACACCACAACTGCTTACTCACAGTTCCAGCAACGAATCCAAGTCAAAAAAGAGATCTCTTGGCAGAAAACTCATCTTGTTATTGGCAAGGGAGCTAAACCAGAGAGGAAAAAAAACACAACTCTATCGTTTAATTTCATCTGACATCTGTAATATTTGAATGTTGCTACTGTAGGTGCTGCCTGCTGTGAGTCTGAAGTGTAAAATAACTTTCTTCTGATTGATAGAAAGATTGAAAGACTTACAGGTGAGTCAAATCTCGTAGACCACGAAAGGCATTTTTGGTGATTGTTTCAATCTTGTTTCCTTCAATGAATCTGTTATATGAATGATAAAACTGCAGTTCATCATATTGGATTAACAGAGAAAATAAAATAATGTAACACATGTCATGTCATAGTAGATTTGTCTCTATTTATCTATCTATCCATTGTCTGTAGATATGGGGACAGTATACATGTCTTTTTGTGTCTGTTTATTTCTTGTTTCTCATCTGCAGTTGTATTTACAGTATGGTGTAATGTGTGGTATATTTGAGCTTCAGTAGCATCAAATAAAATGTACTCATGCAAAAGTGAAAACATTATTAACAAATACATGATGTAATTTGCCATGTTACAATGAGAAAGCAGCATTTTTCATTAATAATACTCACAAATATTCGAGATGTGGAAGACCAGAGAAAGCATCATCTTTGATTGTGGTCAAAGAATTTGCATTTAGAAGTCTGTAAAGAAAATTAAACTAATTAAATTCAAAACCTTTTGCTTCTCTTCTAAGTCCACTTTACCTTGACAGACAGAAAAAGTTTGCATTTCTAACAATTGCTGCCTTCAATAAAGGCTTTAAATGGTAATTACCATTCACCAAAATTAACAATGGCCAAATGACAAACTGCACTCACAGCAGCTGCAGAGAAGGCATCAGTGAAAACATTGCCTCTGTGATTTCTGCGATAGATCCATTTACCATGCTCCTGATGGAGGAAACACACACAAAGTCAAACCCCGGACCGGGACATCTCAACACTCTGGTACCAGACACACCGAGTGCCAACTCTGCAGGGAAGCACAGAGCAGCAAGTGTGAATGGTCTCATCTCAATGCAGCAATAATCCTCTTTTGCTATAAAAAGAAACAATCCTACTTTGGCTGAAGACGATTGCGTTACTCACAGTGAGTTGATATCATTCGGTATAGTCCGGGGGATGTGGGAAGCACCTACGCAGATGATCGTCTCCTTAGAGCACGAGCATCCTGAAGGACATTTAAAATTCCTCTTTGCATCAGATGCCCCATAATAAATAAACAGAAGCGCAAAACCAGCCAGTAGCCAATGCTTAACAGATGTCATGTTTCCTCTTGAACATTAATTAACAGTAAAATGAGCCCGCAGCAGCAGCAGCAGCTTATTTTATCCGCCTATAGGCGACATCAAAATGCAGCAGTAGAGTGGAAACCCCTGACACAGCCTGATACGGCTGCAGCGGAAGGCAGCGTTGATTTGGAGGGGGGAGAAAAACGTCCTCTCGTTAGTAAACGCAAAGGTAGTTTTTGTAGCGAACCAACACAATAAAGGACGACGTATTTGATCACTAATCTAATCATATAAGTAACAATAAAATTGTTGTAAAAAGTAGGCTAGTTTTAAAATTGATGTTCATACTGGGGACATCATTGCATCAAAAAGAGAAAAATGTATCAACAAGTACAGTAAATCAAAAGCTAAAATGGACTAGTTATCATACTTTTTCTCTGAGTTACAAAAACTATTATTAAATAAACTAATATTAAAAAATTATTAAAACCAGCCAAATATTTAAAATCTTTCCTTGTATACTGACACGTGTAAAAGAAGCTAAATTAAACTTGTTCAACAAACTATTACATGATATACATTTTTTCTAAAGATGTAAAAGAAAGTAGACTTATTTATATTGGCATATGTGGCATCAAGGTAGCATCACATTTTCAGTCTGCGAGTACAGCACCCCAATAATCAGACCTTATGGTACAGTTATAATAACTATTATTACAGTATTAAAGTATCTTAATATTGCAATTATGTATATGTGTATATTCCTCATATTCTGCTATTGAACATATATTTCATTATAACCTGAAGGGTGGACTTTCCAATAAATCAAGACTGATATTGAACTCATTAATACCATTTTCTAATGGACTTAGTTACCTGTCTATTTATCCAGGATATCCTGGATAAATAGAATCAATACATCCATTTTCAAGAAAACAGAAATGTCTTTTGTGTTAAGTGCAAAGTGGGGTGGTTTTGGTGTGCTCTTACTATAGTGTACCACTAGAGGGAAGCTGCTGATAACCAGAGACAGAACAAACCCCCAAGTCCTTTCTCTGAACTAGTTCTGCCATCAAAAGCAAGCGTGGGGTTGGGTTTTAATGTATATTCATTGATTTTTATTTGTGTTATGTTGCTAACATTGGTCTGATTTCTGATTTCCTGACTGTTCATAATTTTGACCTGTACAAACTTGATTATTCATGTTTGAAATTGATCAGTGTAAGAAATTAACTTCACTGCTATACTTTTTAAATGGATCGTGGTTTGACCATTCATTGAAAAAGCATTCATACAACAATAGGGTTGTTTGTTGTTGTAGTTAGCCCTAACAAGGTGCTGACCTTTGCTGGTGAACCAGTAGTCTATGAGCATGAGTGAAACCAAATACCCATTGACAGAAGGGAGCAACCGTACATGTCTGCCATTGCTGGCATAATTCATGACAGCTCTGCCTCAAGCATTGCTGTTTTTAGGCTAGAGTATCCCTGAAACACTCAGGACACGTGCAAGCTGAAACCAGATGATGCCACAGCAAACAGCCCCTTACTATTTCCTTCTGGAGAGCCATAAAGATGTCATTATACATCTGGAGATACATACAGCATGTACAAAAGTGAACTCTGTAACTTGTTTTCTGTTACAAGCAAATATCTCTGCAACATCTGTTTGGCTTTTCACAACCATGAAGAGATGTCTGTCACTTTTGACCTTTGACATAATGAATATTATGTTATTACATTTTGCTCATGCCTTCACGTCTTTATGGACACAATAAAACTAACATTTTTTTCTTTTGGTTAGTCACAATCAAAATATAGCATCAGCGGTGTAATGGCACTTCAAAACAGCTTGTGCAAAAATAATTATTGAACAGCTGAAATTCTGAAAACTGGGAACAAAAGACAGTTGTACAAAAGAATTCAACTGAAGAGTAGAATTATTGTTTCCTGATTGTATGTAAATAATGATGCATGCAACCACATTTGTATATTAGCCCAAAAAAGATAAACAATACGATTTGTATGTACTTTCTATTTTGCTACAGTAAAAGTATTTTATTATAGCCCCCATGAGCATGATTTATTGCTTTGAACTTTAGTGCCCTCCAGTGGTAGTAACAAGCCTTTTAAATTGATTTAAGTTGATACCACTTTCTAATAGGCCATTATTTATACAGAATATTTTAGTCCAGAGGTTCTGCAACTCTTTCCCATTCAGTTAATGGTAAGATGATAATGGTTCATCAATGATCTATAAAGAATTACTTGAAGATATAAACCCATTATAATTGGTGCCTTATCAGAAAGTGGTACGGTAAAAATCTTGAGGGTCCTCATAATATATACAAAATATGAGACACTCTATTTGTGGACCCTTGACTGTGGTTATTCCAGCTTTCAAAATCATTAAATGTTACCTTTGATTTGGAAGATGTCACAGTTTGCGTCAGAGAGTTAGTGTAAAGGTCAAAGGTCAAATAACGAAGCAAATGTGACGTATGACCAGGCTACATAAAAAAACTTGACTGACTTGACTGAACAAAATGGCAAATGTTTCCTGTATCATGAAAACCTGCTTTTGAATACATTTTGTCATAAATGTGTCACTTCTTCACCCTTTATGCAGGGGCAGTAAAAGGGATCCAGATACTCACAGGAATCATTTATCCTCTTTCAGTGAATTGTCATTATCAGTGGTTTAGGATGACGCTTTAATCCCTTACATCCACTAAACTAGCTAGAATATGACACTTTCAAATCCAAAGGTGACCTTTTACCCTTCGAACCATGAAACCCTTGAGGGCTGGGTTGGGGGGGGGGTAACCTGGAGAAGTGCAGTGTCTGGCTGCTGGTGACTGCTTCACAGCAGGTGTTCCAGCTCTCAGACTTCTTCAGTTCCCACTCAGAAGCTGCAGAGGGCTCGGTGGTCAGTATCAGAAACTTATTGCTGCCAGATACTAGATGGTATAGCCTCACAAAAATATAAACATAACATTAAATTTTTGCATATAATAAATCAGTCTGTTCCATATTTATCTAATTTTTACTTCAGGGCAAAATCATATATTTCAAATGAAATTAATTCTTTTCTTCTTATTATATTGCATTAAAATGGTGTTAACGCTTTGATACAGTTTTCCCCCTTTCCCCTCAAGTTGTAAAAAAAAATTCATACATTCCAACTGTAATAATAATAATAATAATAATAATAATAATTTCTATTTTGTAATCAGCTTTTTGTAAAGTTCGTACTATGAAAATAACTGAGTATGTACTTATGTTAAGCTTCTCTCTCATTACTATATCAGTTTTAAACATTTGCTCATTTTAAGGCAGCTTTAACCACCTACATATTTAGTACTGTGCATTGCTGTGGTCAATTTTAAATCCACTATACTTTTTTCCAGAGGTATCTTAGAGGTAGCTTCTGGTTATTTTACAAATTAATATTCTAAAGATGTGATAGATATCACAACACTAGCGAAGAAACAGCTAAAGCATCATGCTTACACATTAATGTGATGATACATTTCAATAAATAAAATAAATTAATAAATAAACATATCATAAATAAAATAATAAACAAATAAATAAACATATCACTGCCATGTCTAGTAGAATAACTACTTTTACTTTTGAAACTTTATGTATATGTTGGTAGTGGGAGTGCTTTACACCCATAGTAATGACTGGTAACCATAATATTACCAGTTTACCTTTCCTACCACTAAAACATACAATGATCCACTAAATCAAACATAATTAATATAATTTCTGAGTCACCATTAGATTGTTAGAAAGCTATCATTTAGTGGTGGAGGTCCTGTTCTGATTTTACAACTGATTTTGCATGAATGGATAATGGGCTAATTCATAATAAATAATGGTATAATTTTTAAAAAACTGATTTGGGAAATTGATTGGATAATGTATTTTAAATAGACTATCACATCACACATATCATACACATATCAGTGTTAATTTCACTGTCATAATTTAAAAATCATGGAATGTTGTCTTTGTGAATTCATATGGTGTGCAACCAATTAATGAATTTATTACATAATTAACAGTCTATTAACAGATAAATAATGATGGAAATCAAATGATGCATTATAAATCTCAGAATTTAAATAAAGGTGATAAAAACATCCCTGAATTTGTCATTTAATAATTCAATTTCCTTAGTCTGTCTTGAATTGAATTTAAAAATCTAACTGCAAAATGGATTTAAAATGTAACTTTTATAAACCTAATTATTTGTAGGTATATTGTATTTATATTTGCTGTTGCAAATTAGCTGCATATGAACATTATTTTTAGAGGATCATGAGGACAATTAGACTTACTGTTTTGTGTAATCATTTTACTTTTGTCTAGTTAATCAGAGATCCTGTTGCTGCTCTGTAAATTGGATAAATTTGACCACTTTTTTGAATAATTAACAGTGATGGAAGAAGTAGTAAGATCATTTACTTAAGTAAATTTAGAAAGTACAAGTAGTGATACAAAAATACTAGCTTCACAATGCACTTAACGTACTACATGTCAGTATATATTATGCTAAATTTCCATTTCAGAATAAAGTATATTACTATAATATACGTATGTTTGCATTAATATGCATTACTTGAGTTTTAGGCAATTGTACATACATGCTACTGGGATTAATAAAACCTAATCTCATTTGACCTATTTTTTTCCATTCATTCATTTGTTGAATATATTTTTATATTTAAAACAAAAATATCAAATAAATGTAATACAATATGTTGCCTCCCAAGTATAAAAGAGCAGTAAATGGAAATACTCAAGAAAAGCAAAATTACCTCAAAACTATATTTAAGTGCAGAACTTGAGTAAATGTACTCGGTGTCTTCATCCACAGCTAATGATAAAAAGCTGTAAAAGTACTACAACTCTCCCAGTGGCATTCTCCAGGCTCTGTAGTGCATCATGGTTTATCACACACTTGAATGACCCATGTCAGCTCTGTGAGTGGACAAACAACTGTCTGACCAACACTTGTCAACTCTGAAAATCTGTCAATGTTAAATCAACACTTGTTAACACTGGAAGATTTGCTGTTTTACCGTTTGATGTATCCTTCATGCTCGGTTGTTTTTAGAGAAGGTACATTTTGTATATTAATTCTCAGCGATGACCCTGTTCTGTATCAACATCTGATGTGCGAGGGTTAAAAAGGTCTTCACACAGACCGTACGTGGCGTTGATTAATAGTGCTCATGATTTAACACCTGCTGTTTTAATGCGGCCACTGTAAGAAACTGATCTCAACATGCTTGTGTGAGTGGTGTCCCCATTTTAAATAGCTACCTAAATTTATCAGCTTTGTGGAGGTCAGTTCAACCTGTGTGTGCTCATGGTTTGGCACAGAAAGAGAAAGTTAAAACTTTCGTAGCTCAGCCTTTGAGGAAATAAATACCACATGTTCAGGGTTTTTCCACACACGATTTCATCAGCAGCACTTTCGGAGGCATTTGTAAAGTGATTTTATATCTCTAAATTTGTCATATTCTTGAGCCATAAAAGTGACCAGTAATTACTGCTAAATTAATGTAGTGTCATAAAATTTACAATATTTTCCTCTGAAAAGCAGAGCTAATTATAAAGTAATAAACACAAGTTTCTCAAAAAGTGACAGTCACAAAAGTGTCTCTCTTTCTTAAATACAGTTCTTGTGAAAATACATAGTATTTAGTAAATATACTACTAAAAAATATTTCTAAGAGGCTGCACCACATAATGGCATTGAGGGGAAAAGTGGGATTTGAGGGTCACAAAAGTTTTATACTGGTGGCCTTTGTCCTTGATATTGCTGTCAGTGTGCCCTCTACATGGAGCAACTGTTGGCCCAACCCCTCCCTGCTGCATACCACCAATCTGGGGCCCTGTCCAGAAACAACACTTGTGTATTCAACACTTAGACAGTACTCAAAAACTGAAACATTATTATGCATGACAATCGGATTCATTATTGTGATAGCAAACATCCTTATCAAACACGTATACCTGGTTTGTCCAACCTCCAACAAGCCCCACATTAACCCAGAAGGTGAAATGAGCTCTGGACAGAAAAAAAAACAAATCTTGTGCTGCATCTGTAGATGAATGGATGAACTTATAGTAAATTCTTTTAACTGACTGGCACCAGCTGGTGGTGAATATTTCTCTCTAGACAGCTGGTTCCATGAGTGGGCTGAGCAATGATGCATTCTTGTTTCCTCAAGTACTATCAGTGCCACTATTGCTATTTCTTTTACAATATCACTGCACTGCTGCCACATAATGGGCAGATTGGATATCTACACAAATAAGCAGGTGTACAGGTATTGCTGATAAAGCACTTGGTGTGGAGCTTTGTGTACAAGCTTTGTTTTTACTTTTTTTACTTTTTCCAGTAGTCCAAAGTAGTACTGCACACCACTATATATCCAAGGTATTGAAGGACTACAAACTACTACAAAGATATGCTGAGAACAAGTCTGGATTCTGCAGCAGATAAGTGGAAGCCCTCACACCTGAAATGAATCCTATATAAACTCTAAATTAAGCTATGCTCCTCCTTCCTCATGCTCCTCAGGCAAGTCCTCCTCCACAATTTACTGCAAAGTAAGTTATGTGCTACTTTTCTTTTTTATTTTAATTCAAGTAGATATCTAAACTTGAAAGATTTATTTATAACACACTTGAAAATGTTGAGTAATAAAAGTAAAGAATATAAAACTAGTTGGATAGTGACAAACTACAAACACCAAATTCAAAACAGAAACAAAAATGCAAAACATCAGCTGGAAAAAGTAAAATAACAGTAGGCTACAGTAGCACAACCAACCACTGTTATTTGAGTAAAAATCTAATTTTAATGGTTTCTGGTGGACCGACAGAGAGGAGCTGTTCTTTCGGGAAAGGTGCTGAATCTTAGTTTCATTAGAGCACCTCAACAAAAAGCCTGACTGTAAAACTGAGAGTGTGACATCTCTACATCACAGAGAAACCATCATGGGATTTTCCTTGGGACTCCCCCCAGCTCTCTCTCTCTCTCTCTCTCTCTCTCTCTCGCTCACCCACTCACCCTCTTGGCTCTCCGCGCTCGCGTCGCACTAGCCTGCAGAGTTTTCCGTCCTGTGTCAGGATAACATCGTAAACGAGGACCACCTGACGGTAAGACCGGACTAAATGGAAGCAGCGGAGGAAACTCTCATTTATCTAGATGACACCGGACTTCACAGGAAGCTGCTCCCAGAGGACAGGGTTAAGGACAACAGGGACAGTAAAGGCCACGCCGCCGAGACAAAAAGCGACGAGTCCAACTATGTGGATCTGGACATGAAACCAGAAGGTGCAAAAACAGTGAAAGTCACTTTCACTGGCGAGGGAAACCAGCTGTCTGTCATCAAATGCGACAGCTCAAAGCAGGGGACAGAGGACACGCAGGAGCCCGTCACTGCGCCTGTTTCGTCGGGTGAGTCTCCACTGGAAACTCCAAGCAAACTTCCCAACACCGATCAGGGTTCAGAGAATGACAAACAGCGTCAGGCAGAGCTGGATCCCAGCGACTGCAGTGACCATGTGTGCAGTGAGAGTGATGAACTCCAGTACACGGATATGTATCTGAACAGTAAATCGGAGTCCGATGACGGGGCCAGCGCAGTGCTGTCCGACCACTGCGGTTCAGACATCGTGGAGGACGAGGCGCACTATATCACGACGCACGAAATCCAGTTGACCGAGCTCGACCACGACGTAGATTACGATTTGGGGCGAGGGACCTGTTGGGATTTTGAAGATGATAACCTGGTTTATTCCTTTGTGGATTACGCCTCTTTTGAAAGTGATGAAACGCATGAGGGCACTTTGATACTGGAGGGCAGGAGTCAGGCGAAAGTGCAGTCTAATCTTGGTGGAGCAGTTGTCAGCACCGAGCATGAGGAGAGTGATCTTTGTGACTCCGACAAATGCGCCAGCTCAGATGAAAGCGTGTTCAAGTCCCAAAGCGGGGACGCGAATACAGGGAAAATTCATCTATCGATAAAGACCTCCTCCAGAGCAGTGAAAGAGCCCGTCAGTGTCCTTGAGAACAACACCGGTGGTTTTACGAAACACTTTGGAGACAGTAGCCACTTATCTTTTGTGAGATCTGGCGCCATAGCTGGGCCCTTGTGCGATAGAGCCCAATATTTCATCCCCGCTCCAGGCCGTCAACACCTTGCAACCAAACTGAGACGGAAAGATATTAATGAGTATTCGAGCGGAGCGTCCAGCTCCATCAGTGAACTGGACGACGCTGACAAAGAGGTGCGTAATTTAACCGCCAAGTCTTTTCGGAGCTTGGCATGTCCATACTTTGATGCCATTAATCTTAGCACTTCTAGTGAGTCCTCTATGTCGGAATATGGGCTAAATAAGTGGTCAGCCTATGTTGACTGGAATTATGGAAACATATCGCGGGAAAGAGAGCAGAGCGGAATTGCGCACAAGACTGTGGACACTAAGAAGTACGGTAAGTCCATTACCGGCACGAAAGCTCCACAACACAAAATGTACACACTGAACAGGAGAACTTCTCAACAACCCTCCTCTTCTTGCAAAAAGATCGAACTGCGAGATCCAGGTCAGCCAAAGCAGCGTGGAGTGACGCTGAATTTTCGCTGTAATGTTGAAGCACCTGAAGGAACCAGGCGTCCAAAATGCTCCAAGAACACACGATCCAATGAGGTTAATCGGACTGTCTTGGCCAAATCAGGATATGAGATGCCATATCATCACACAGAAAGCATGGGGGAGACACACAAAAGGGCAATTTTTGCATCAAGTTTGTTGAAAAATGTGATTTCCAAAAAGATGCAGTTTGAACAGGAGCGCAAAATGGAAAGAGGCGAAATCTGTGACACATACCCAGCACTCTCTCCAGAAAGGAGTCAGGGAAGAGGCTTCCATAGACAAACCTCAGAATCAGGCTCAGGGTGCACTGTTAATTCTACTGATGATCAATGCCTAGAGGGCAGCAGACCCTGTTCATGTGTGCCCGCAGAGGAGCAGAAAGGCCACACGGCACCAGATGACTCACAAAAGGGACAACATGAGCCTCCAAAAGCACCACTCAGCCACAATCAAAGCAGTGCATTTAATTCACTGAAAGGAGATGAGCCAGAACCTGTAAAGGAGGCTGAGCCCACAACTGTAAGTGAGGTGCAGACCTTGGCAACAGAAGAATTGGACACCAGCAGCATGCTGACAAAACTGCTTTTTGTTCCTAGCTGCCAGCTTCTTTCAAAAGAGAAGGATTTTACAGGAGACTCAACCAGCCACACACCTGTCACACCTGCTGGCCATCAGAAATGTGAAAAAGAATTCAAAACAGGCAGTAACGGAAAAATACTAAACAAAGAAGAAAACGAGAAGGGAGGGAAAACACCTGAGATAAAAATACACCTGAGAAGTGTAAAAGAAAATAAAGGCTGTACACTAAATATTGCCAGCCTGTTAACACCTAAAATAAGTTTCAACACTGTTAACACATTCAGAGCAGCAGGTGATGCTAAATGCCATGTTTTATCTGCAACGCATAAAATTCCAAGCTTCACAGTTAGAAATATAAGAGACACCAAATGCAAATTTCAGACACCAATATATCATGTCAGGGATGTGCGTAAATTGGTAAAAAGCTCATATCGCTTTGTTTCTCTGGATAATAGTGAAACTAAATGTTCCAGGGCAGCTGATAAAGTTGAGGAAAAGGCCAAAATGGAACCAGTTAAACATTTATTACCATCTCCTATTGTGATTAAATGTCACTCTGTTAAAACTAATGTTAAATCACAGACAAGTGAGGCATCACAGAAACAAGCAGAGGCAGGCCTCCCATCTGAAATATCTCAAAGCGAAAATATGCCATCACATTACAAAACTAGCAGGATGCAGCCTTTTGTGTCCAAACAGTTACATCCTGACCAATCAGAATTCCAACCTGAAACCAAACTGACAAAACAGAGGCAGGATAGGCTCACAGGTGAGACAGCTGAGAGGAGAACAGAGCCTACAGTACCAAAACAGGCTGCGCTAGAGAAGCTTAAAGCTGCAGTCAAAACAATGGAGCAACTTTATGTTTTTGATAGAAATGAATGGAAGCGTAAAACTCAAGCTCCACAACCCATCACAGACAGCCACGTGCTTTCACTTATTGCCAGTGAGGAGCAGGGAGAAGAGGAGCTGGAAACAACAAACGCTGACAGGATCCCTCAGGCTTTTACACAAACAGGCAATTCACAGGAGCGTAGAGAAGCTGTGAATATCATTCACATCCCATATAAAGATAACACTTTTAAAACACAATCGCAGCAAGGTAAAACATTAAGTAACAAAAGCATCCTTCATTTTGGCAACAGCAGTAAGGCACTTGTCAGCATTACTTCAGTTCCACAAAGCTCTGCACCACAAACAGCATCGATTATGAAAAGTGCCCATGCTCCACTGTCAGTGAAAGTAGAGCCTCTGAAACACAGCCAGATGGAGCAGGGTATGGTCAAACTCAGTCCAACTCATCCCGCTGTCACACCAGGCTGCTCAGACTCCGAGAACTATTTAACCATGCCGGGGCTGGGGTATACAAATAAAATCAAACTGATAAATCAAGAGCCTTTTTCAAGGAGGGGGGATTCAAATGTCGGTCAAGCCCATGCAGCTGACAGCAAGACACCTGAGCAGAAAAGGTCTCCGTTAATCATGGAGCACCCAGCTACGAGCATCTACCATCACCCTGCAGCAGCAACAACAGGGCCAAAAACCCAACAGCAGGTGTTGTGTTTATCTCCCTCTGTCCCAGCTGTGTCACCTACTTCTTCTAGTGGAGAGACAGCCCAACAAACCCAGCGCAAGATGCTTTTGGACCCCACGACAGGACACTATCACCTGGTGGACATTCCCATACAGGCCACCACTAAGCGACTGTTTGACCCTGAGACTGGCCAGTATGTGGACGTACCCATGCCCCATTCGCCTGTGGCACCCGTCACCCCCATTAATCCTGTGCCTCTCTCATTGTCCCCCCTGGCACTGAGCCCAGGAGCATATGCCCCCACTTACATGATCTACCCAAGCTTCATCCCCTCACCCACTCTCCCCACTCAGGCGGTGTTGCCACAGTCCCCATGTCACTCTGAGGATGCAGGTGGTGACAAGGTAAAACATGCCAGAAGTCCTAGGCTGGAAACTAACATAACAGGTGCAGAGGGCGCGTATTACAGTGCGACAGGTGCAGCCGCACCGCAGCTACCTGTAGGTGCAGGACACACGACCGCCAGAGGAAGTGGGGCAAGCTCCGAGAGGAAGCCATTTATCAGCATCACGACACAACAAGGTCCAAGAATCATCGCCCCTCCTTCCTTCGATGGAACAACAATGAGCTTTGTAGTGGAGCATCGGTGACCAAGAAAGTATCCCATCATACATGTAAGCTGCACAAATTAAAGTAATTAGAGTGATAGTTACTGTGTGAATGATGAACACAACACTAGATACCTTTTAACCTGAACAGGTACAGTGTATTAAGTGTTATTCCCTCCCATCTTCTCCTTCTCCTCTAACCTGTGTTTATGATGATGTCTTTCTGTTCATCAACATATTAAATATGTTGTGTTTTTAGAAATTTTGCAGGCGAGTATGCTGTGTATTCACTGAAACATGCATTGTGTGCATTTATAACTGTTTTATGCCATTGTAATGAAAGTTTATGGTTCAGATTATTTAAATCTCACACTGAAGGTTGGAAAGAGTACTTGAATAGCATTGACTGTTACTATAGTACAGCTGTTGTATCAAAAACTATTTAAAAGTTAACAACAGCTTCGTTTGCATACAACCCAGAATGAAATGATGATAAGAGTTACCATTGTAGCATACAAGAGGTTTTAAGCAAGTTTTATTTGTGCGTGTAAGAGAGAGAAAGAGTGTGTGAGTGCGTGTGTGTGTGTGTGTGTGTGTGGGTTTAAAATGTGGCTAAAGCAGAAGACCGGCTCGGCTGCTGCAGCGGCAGCATGTCAGTGTTAATAGACATGCAGCAGCTTCATGACAGGTAACCCGACTCCAACAAGCTCTGGCTGGGCTTGCTGGGAGATTGGATTTTCAGCGGCAGCCCACACCAAGTCGGTTGAGTTCCCTTTTCTCTGCATTACACACCGTCGGGCTATTTTGATAGTGTGAGACGAGTTTGTTTACATGGTATATTCTCAGGGCTGGAAAGTGTCACGGGAAACTATTCCAGTGACACCTCACTTCGAGTTATTCTTAATCAGTGTTATAAAATGCTTTAATTACTCAGATAACATTACAGTCCTCTAACGTGTTCGTTCCTTGTTCGTGACATTTCATGAAATGTTCCCCCTGCTGAATGAGTTGGAACAGTCCTTCTCATTATACTGACATGAAACCCTCAGTCAGCAGGTGAAGTAGTAAAAATATTAAAACATGAAAATTGTATGCAATATACTGTAGATACTGTCATGTTTTTAAAATCATTTTTACTAATAATAGCTGCATTGTACTATAATTGGCACTTCTCAGTGAAATACAAGCAGAACTTACTCACAGGTTGATGGCTTAGACTACTTAAAATGCTTCACTGAAAACTAATAAAATTAAACACTTAGAAGAATAACCTAAACAAACAGTCTAAAAGGTTGATTCAAATGCAAACTATTTCAACCACACTTGTGCTCAGTTCTGTGTTGTCAGACTTGGCTCAGTAATCTTAAGTTTTTGTTTTACTTCGTGAACATCAGCTGTGTTTCAGCTCAAAGCAAAACTTTTAGCATGCTGATGCTTTCTTTAAACTGAAACCTTTACCATACTATGTTTATTGAACAAGTGTAAAGAAAGTTTATAGAAACTGTGAAGGAAAAAACTTATAAATATTCACATTTTGGCCTGGCAGAGCCACACAGGTTGCTGATTGGACCTCTGCTCAGCCTGAAGTTGGGTGGGCTACACAATGTCAGCAAACAATGTAATTATGTAGATTGTGTGTACACTCTTTTTAGGTATCACTTAATAGCTCTTCATTTAGGACAAGGACCCCATATGATATTGTCCAGTGTACAGTATTAACTCATTGATGGACTCTCACATCAAATTCATGCCACTTAATTTCTCCTAACATGGATAAGAATTTAGTAATCTAGCAATTTGTATTGTGCCAATGGTAGCATTAACAGGTTTACTCCACAGTGTAGCATTGCAAATGCAACAATATTGCAGGTTCGGCATCAAACCTTCTTTGTCAAAAGCTGATGCACTTTAAGGAGAACAAACAGTTATTTTAGTAACACACTGTGCTGGAGATGAAGTCATGAATGAGTTCTCCTCTTTCTGTGCATTGTTACATGCTGCAGGCTACTCTTCATCAAATGTCCAAAAATTAATTATCAGTTTCTCATAGGCTACAAACATAGATACACATTGAAAACTAGACACACAGTCACAGTCCATTCTCAGCTAATGTGTCAATAATACAACTGCATGATCATGAGGGATACATGTCAGCTGGGTGTGTGGCAGGCAGGGGCCTAGCATGGGGTTGAGTAGTAGGCGTGAAGGAGAACACAGGGTGCGTGTGTGTGTGTAGCTGGTGGTGGTGTTGGCGGGGGTGTTTGGGGGCGGAGGGACGTGGGGGCATCGCTGGGATAGTGATGCAGGAAGAAAAGGTCAGGCAATGTAAAGTATTTGTTGTGCTGATGCAGGGAGAGGACAGCTGCTCAGAGAGATCAGATGCTACTGCAGCTCCAGGTTGGACACGAGTCTGTGGGGCTGAGATGGGGTCAACTTTTATAGCCCCCTCCCCCTCTGCTTTTTCCTAAATGGGGGAGTAGGAGGTGGAGAGCTCTGCCGACCTCCAGCACTCCTACATAAACAAATCAAGAAGTGTGCCCCTGGCAGTGATCTGGCTGAATCTGGTCAGCTGGTTCACAACCAGGAATTGAAAACTGAGAAGTCACGGCATTGCAATGGCTTATGACAATGGACCAAACTAAATGGGAACAGCATTTCTCCTCTGAAAAATCCCTTTTTTACATTGCATCCGTCTAACTTTAACACTTGTTTCATTTCTTCTTTATCACCCTAGAAATCTCCCGTGAAGAATCTGCCTTCATACACCATAAGTGCAGTTTTCATCACTGTCAGTCCACCCTGTGATCTACTCCCCAGGACAACTTCCAACAACTACAATTTCTATCCCCACCCCGTTGTGCTGTTAATCATTGCCTCAGACATTACTTTGGCCACGTCCTCTGGCTGATGCTTTGCCATGTTGCTATATGAATCAGCTTTGAACTTTTTTCCATTCAGCTGCTGTCTACAAACCTTATCTCTGCTTTGGCCCTGCAACATGTCTATTCAAAAGGAAACAAGGAAAGTCTTCCTTCAATGCCCAGTGTTCCTCATCATCAGCAAAACTACCTGTTTATTATTATGAGTTTAATGTTACCTTGTCTTTAAATGAAGTCTATGCAAATGAAATTTGAATGGAAAAAAACAAATTTTCTTCTTACCAATGAAAAGTTGAACACATAAACAATAACATGCAGCCTTGTTAAAATCAGTACACTTTGGATTTGCTGCTCTTGGTTTGGTATGACAGTGTTAGCCAATGTTAGCAAACTTGATAGATATTACTGTGTACCTGACGTTATCAAATCAATTTGCTGACATTATAACTCTAGTTCAGTTACACTACGTTTTAGGAAGTGGTTTTATCACATAGGTAAAACAAGAAACAAGCACATCATACCTCACTGGGAGACATTCATTCCTGTGTGTGATTCCATTACAATGTTCTGAGCATGGATATATTGAGAGAGCTGGATACATCCCAGCACATTGGCCTTGCTGTGATTGATTGGTGGACTGATTTGGTGATTGAAAAACTGAGATTGCAGATGCAAGCCACCAAGATGAGCTTCCATTGCCAGGTGGTTTGGCATACCCTTAGTATGGTAAGGAGTTCAGACATGTGGAAGGAGCTCACAGTATAACTGCAGCTCTTTCGTGTTGAAAGGAGTGATCCAAGAGGGTTTGGGCATCTGTTTATGGTGCTTCCTGGTTTCCTAGCTGCAGAGATAGTCCAGACACATTGAACTGAGAGGAGACCACGGGTGATCCCAGAATATGCTGGAGGGTTTACATATCCCATCTGGCCAGGGAATGCCTCGGGATCCTCCAGGAAAAGATGGAGGACGTTTGGCTTACCTTGCTCCTGCTGCCACCATGATCCTGGATCAGTGGTAGAAAATGATTGGATGCGTGAACTTCTGTAAATCACTTAACAGAAACTGGCAGCTTAATGGCCTCTGCACTTTGTTGCTGTCACATTTTCTTCTCATTGAAATAATGGAAGCATCTTGGCATCCAAGATCTGGTTCTCATAATAAATCCATTGCTCTGAGTGAGGTTGCTAATGCTGATGTCTTTAAAGTGACTTAAGACTATTGGTAAATTATCCTGCGATTAGTTCTTGTGGTCACAATGGCCTGTTCACCAGAAATTACATAGTCTTACTTTAATTCACAGAATAAGATTTATTAATATTTACGGTAAATACAACCTATGATATGTACACAGTTTTCTGAGGACAGGGACCATATGTCTGCACTGGACTAAAACAATTAATCTGTAATGTTGAATCACTCCTTTCTTTTACAGCAACTTCAGTCAGAAAAGGAATTTAAAATGTTGTATTTTAAAATAATATGTTGTAGAGACGCCCCAAGTAAATACTGTAACTATCCGAGATTGATGTCTATTATGTTACTACTCTCCAGCACTCTTACTGTTTTTTACTTTCACAATAACATTTCCATGTATTCTAGGAGCTGGTGGCTCATTCTCTACATTAAGTATACATATCCTCTATGTCATGACTCACAAAATGCTACTAATGTCTGTAAAACTGGTGTGCTGTTTGTAGTGTATGTGTATGTTAAATTTAAAAAGCAAACTCCTTGTATGTTACTGTGAGAAAAGTGAAACACATTGTGTGTTGCTCAGATGAAGCAGAGCTGGGACTCTGGTTTAACAGTGTACTTAGGTCACTAAGTAGTGTTGGGCCTAATGAGTCAGAGCCAGCTTAGACATTTAGGGGATAACTTCCTCTACTGGTCACGGTTTATTTTACACTTTTGTGTAATGAGATGGGAGTTAGTGTGCGTACGTCTGAATGTGTTCATGTTTGTGGCTGTGAGTTATGTATGGCATTTCAGCATTCTGTGAGCATACAACGAGGAGTCGGGTTACTTCACTGTAGACAGAAGCGAACAGAGTGTACATGTGTTGGGTTTGTCTTTACACACAGTGGTCCCATTTTCTCTTGTTTAAACCCTTTGACCTCTTTTACTTATATGTGTATGTTTTTGTTTAAATTGAAGTTTAAAAATTACACTTTAACTGATTACATCTTGACTAGAATTGAAGACCTTTTTTTATAACTGCTTTCTGTACAGTGAAGTTCTGAGGGAGTAGGGAGTCTTGTTTCCTTTTGAATATGCAGCGTGGCATTGTAGGTCATTGTGCTTTTTCTTGAGTCAGCTATGACGGCAACCCGTGTAGAAATAATGAAGCCAATAGATTGCTATTTGTAGCATGTTTCAAAGCTAAACACATTTTACAGGTATTTGGATCTGCTGGTCAGTCTATATACCTTAATTCTGTAAAATACATGTGATTATGCCTCTATCACAAAAGACTTTATAAAAATTGCCCTGTGAGTTGATTTCATTTTAAGTGATATGAATTCATGCAGTGATTTGAAAGATTTGTTGTTGACTGTGCAGTAGATTGGACATAGTTTGCTCTTCAGTGCAAACTGGTATCACAAAATTTAATACAGTTTGAGGTGAAATGTGACTTAAATTTGTACATTTAATTTTTAACACATTGTCATTCTTAAAAAGAGTATTTATTTATTATTCTAAATTAATGAAACCCTGAGGCAGTTCAGAGCAGTGCAAGTAAAAGAGTTATTTATTTAGAAATTATAACATCTTTTGTATAAAATGACCTTTAAGAAATACAGAAAACTCCATAAATTTTGTCTGTTATACAAAGAAAATAATTTTCTTCTAAAATGAGAGATGTGATTGTCTACCTCCTGCCATTGAGTTTTGAAAGAATGTTGTCCAAGGGTCGAATAAACATATTTTACTAAGAGAATATTTATTTTAATACATTTACATTTTGAAACCCTGTGAAGAATATAATTTTTCCAATTTCCAATTGTAAACTCCAGTGAACTGGCTACTCCAATTTTATCATAAACATATATATCATGAAAACCTTTCTCCTGGATAGTATTCATTTCCTGTATGACCTTTATCTGTGAATAATTACGTAGCCTACTTTATGCACTTCGATTGTCACTATTTTGTCACCAACTCTGACAGCAATGAATGACTATAAACCTTGGTGAAAGCAGGAGCACTATATTGACTTATTGTAAAGTGAACCATTTGTAATAGTCCATGATTAATTTTGCCCAAAAATGCACTGTAACATAGATATGTGTTTTTAAACATTCTTCCAGATAGCATTCAACAAACCTGCTGACTTTGAGGTTAAATATGGGAAACTGACTGCATTAACGCTTGCTTTTGTATAAATAAAGAGGGCTAACTGAAGGTGAGAGGGTTTGAGATAAGTGCATACAGAACATGAATGTTCAAAGCAAAAGGGCACATATTTGAATAAAATGCCTTAATGGCTGTATGGTCAGAAAGTGGCACTGTATATGTTCTCTGCCTGATGTCAACAGTGTTGCCTGGAAAAGACAGAGGTCAGGATGACAGCAGAGTGGTACCTTGAAAGGAGAAGTGCTATGTTTGCACTTATATGTTTGAAAGTAAAGAATATGATGAATGACTGTAATGTAGACTGACAAACCTACATGTGTTTGCAATAAATTCAAAATGCAAGCTACTGAACATGTTTGTGTCCATGACTATAAATCACTTTAGGGTCTAGTGGTGTTTGAATAAAACACTTATGCTTCTGTTTGGAGCTAATATGACCCCTAAAACAGGTGCATCTTTCATTGGAGAATTTACATATACAGCACATATATAGTATATATATGTAATTTCTCCAACAAGCTGTCATTACGACACTAAGAAATCATGAATATAAAAAGGAAAATCATCTTTGTGCAGACAGGATAGCAAAAATGTATACTTTCTATCAAGATGCCGTTTTAAAGATTAAACAAATGACTTTAAAGTGATTGATTAATATATTATTATTTCTTCAAGCCATTTAAAAAAAAGAAGAAAAAAGAGCTAAAAGGAACATGGAAACACAAAAATATTTCTTCATAATAGTTTATAGCTGATAAATGAAGCAGTGAAAATGATTTATTTATCATTAATAAATGTATTATAATTGCAACTTGTCATATATTGAGACATATTAAAAAGTGGCACCAAAAATAGAGAATGAATTGATCAAATATACCAAAAGAAAATACATTTAACATAACAATATTAAGTTTCAAGTGAAGATAAAATTCTGCAATATTTTTCTGAAAGAAAAAAAAAAACATGTCCAATCATTCATGTATCCATCCCTCACTACCTTGAGTGTGACTATTTAACACATCAACTCAGACACATTTTCATTTTGTGATATTCTGTATTTAACATATTTGCATCTCGCATCTTTTTGAGGCTGTCCGCGGCATGATAGATAACTGATAAAGTTTCACCCCTGAAAATACAGAAAAGTAAATGACGTGGGTCAAAGGCAATAGAACAGATTTATGCCAACAGAAGTGCACATTTGGCATCTACCAGTGTGCAAGGTTAGCTTTCTGGTGACACTGAAACATCACCCGGGCCAAGGCTTAAGTTTAACCTGACAGTTTGCTGCTGTGTTTATTTGGTTGCCATGGATGCAGTGAGACTGGCAGACACTGGTTTGCCCCCAGCTGCTCTCAGTGGTTTCTAAAGAATCTGCATTAAGGACCAGTTGTTGTATTTGGATGCCAATAGGGGCTCTGATGTCACAGCTGTGACACAAGAAAAGTCAAAATTTATTGCCTCACCTGGATCAACAAGTGTGCCCTCAATTTAGGCCATTAAGGTACATTTAGTCTCATTATACAGACTACATTCAAATAAGGCCGAGGGGTAAAACAGTGAAACTACCAAAATACTAATGTGGACAAAACTAACAAAAAATTCCAGTGCTGTGATCTATACAAATTCAAGGTTAGGTGTCTTCCACTTTAAAATATCTGATTCTCAGTAGTTCATTCTCTATTTAAAACCATAACAAGACATGGGGAACACTAATTCAAACCATTCTAGCCAGCCAACATTGGCTGACATGAGCCAAACAGCTAGCCTGGCTAAAAAGGAACAAATGATAAAGCTCTTATGTTTCTCATCTCACGTGTAGATATAAAAACCTTCTGTTGGGTCAAGCAATCCTGCTTTTTTTTTTTCTTTAATTAGCCATATTGTCATGATATGTGATATTCAGCAGATCCTTTCTGAAGTAGGCTATTGTCATCATAAAATATCTTGGAAATGTTAGTTCACATGTTCCCATTTTGTAACACAAGCTTTTTAATATAAATGTGGTGTGGTGTCAGATGAGCATCTTTCTTAGATTTAACAAAGCTCAATAAATACATATACAGTATATACACAACTGTTTTCATGGCCTATGCAGTGCCCATACCAAATAAACTGACTTAGACATGTAAAATGGTACTTCATTTTACGTGTTACAAGTACAGTATTTTGCCCAAGGGCCATTAGAGGATTCATCTAGCCCTGTTGTACAATTGTTTCTCTGAATATAAATCCATAAACCAAGTCAAAAATCAAAGTGTTTCCAGTGCACATTTATTGTTAGCCAATTAGAAATCCAACAATATGATCCCTAAATATGGAAACACAAGTTCAGAGTAGCTTAAAAGTCTTTGCTACTCAACTCAAACAGTTAAGCAATTACAGCCATGTAGAAAAGTATATTTTAATGTTGATGGATTCAGTTGTATGGGTATGATTTTAATCTTGAATCCAGTACAATGTAAAGAGCAGGCACACACTTGGAGCAATTAACAAATCACCAGGGCGTCCTGACCCTGGATAAGCAGAACAACATGTATGTATGTATGGATGGATTGATGGATGGATATCATTCCTCAAGTACTTAAGTTATTTCATGTTTGTGAACAGCAAAACAGTGACATAAATCGCTCCTCCATAGTAAACACATTTAATTCAAAAACCAAAAGGAATGTTGGCTGGAAGGAGTATTCTTTTTATGGGAAATTTAACCCACTGTCTCCAGTGGGATATTTACATGTATGTCTTCACTGTAACTGTGTTAGGGAAAGTTAGTGGTAGAGTGGTAATATTTGCGCTGAGTATTACGCCACAGACAAAACATACATCCTGTATGTGCCTGCCATAAATACATTTTCAAAGAAATCCATAAAAAGACAATGCAAGAGTTCCCGACGCTTGCATTATCAAATTAAAATGACTTAAATACTAACAGGAATGTAAACATTGCATGTGTTGTTAAAAAAAAAGAAAAAAAAAACATTCACCAATTTTTTCTCTTATTCATCCTCATTTGCTGCTTGAGGCAGAACTGTCCCTGAATGCAATAAACCCTCTTTGAGTGACAATAATCTGCCTATATGAATGAAGACTTGCTCCTGGATAGTTCATGTTACCTTTACCAGCTGGAGTCAAAAACCCTCTTGCACATGTTTGAGTTCTCCTGGTGAAGAGGGAACTCAGAGCCGGGGACGAGCTGCTTCTTGCTCTTATGTGACACGACATTCTTCCCTGATGGTAGGCTCTCATATTTGGTCAGGTATTCACTGAAAGCAGAACATTAAGAAGAGAAAGTTGGTTTTGTTTACTTTGATAATGAACCTCTTCTTCACTGGGGAGGGGGTTCTTACACTACCTGAAGGGGAAGGTAGTTTTGTCCATCTGCATGCACACCAAGAAGGGATATTCGGAGAACTGGACAGTGGTGATGAAATCCAGCGATGCCTCAGTTTCAAAGCTGACCTCCACACTCGCTTTCATGAAGTCTGTGTCCATAGTAACATTACCAATGACCACTAGTGCTCCTCTGAAACCACAAACAAGTGAAAATCAAGTTAAAATGTGCTCAAACAGAAAAAGCTGAATAAATCAGGCCAATTTCACAAAGATGGACTTTGACCATTTGCTTAGATATGACTTTCAGTTTCCTAAATATAAACATGTATCACCAGGTTGAGTTGATAACTTCACATTTGGTTTGTAAAGCCAAGATGAGGTGAAGATGGTGAATAAGGTGAATAAGTGACAAATATCCATTATCACGGTTTGCTTTAGTCTTACTATTGAAACTGTGGCATATGGCCCTTGCTTGTGGCCATGTTTTTGTAGTGGTGGCTCTACAGCACAGTAAGCACTAACAAGTAGATGTTTTACGTTTCAAAAGTCAAAGTCTGTGCCAACCAGTTGAAAATCCAACCTCAGTAACTTTGCCCATGGAGAAATGCCTTGGCAGAGATGCCAGTGTGGTTTGTTCTGCTTCTATAGATAGCCTGCCAGTCTATTATCAGAGTGGAAGAGGTAGAACTATGCTGATCCATTCACCTGCCTCTGCCATTCCCCCTGCACACATGGGTCAAATCATCCTGAGGTCCAACTCCAAGATGCTACCCTTAACAGCGTTGAAGGGCAAAAAAAATCCAAAGAACAGAACAACAGGAACTCTGTTTTCTGTCTTCAAGTATGTTTTCGTTCACTGTGGTGCTGGTCCAGAAAGGGATATTAATTCCACAACATTGTGTGTTTTTGGGACCTTAGCCTAGATTGCCAATAAAATCCACTTATTCTTTCCTTCTTTTGCAAGTCATTCTTAGCGGAAATTCCCATGCAAACCTGTCCCCAATGCAAGTGTGAGTATGAGGCTCTAGGGTTGGAAAGTGATTGGAATTTTCATGCAGTGCAATAAAAACACACACACACAAAGTTTCCATCCAGTTACCAAAGTTAGTTTTTTTTTTGTTTTTGTTTTTTTGGTAAACTTGTAATGTGAAATATGTCTTTCTTTTCCAATTAGCAAAATATTCAAACTTCTCAAATGCAATAAAATTCAGAGAATCGCTTACCACTAACAAAGTGAAGAAGAATCTGACCAAATGTTAAGTGTCAAGATTTGGTTGCTTGAGTTTGGTTTTAGTTACTGTTACTGACAAAGGTGGGTTGGGTTGATCCTTGAAAAGGACTGAGGTCTAAATGCAGTACTATCCTGCATGGGCAACTCACACCATACTGAATGTTAAAAAACCTGCAGCATAGCTGTTTAAACCCCTGTTTCATCACCAGATGCTTCAAGCTAACTGACACCGGCATTATGATGTGTTCCATTTTCAGCAGCTAGTGCTGTGAGTTGACTGTAACATTTTAAAATAGAGCACCAGACAGAGCTGACGTCATGGCCGCACAAACCGAGAAATGAGACAGGCGTGAGGTACAATACTGGAACACATCCAACGCGCTGGTGGAACAAATGAATCAGATGACACTTATAGCCTTTCTAAAGTTCACATGAATCCGACGTCAACAGGAATCTATTTGAAGTGTGAAGACATGGCTCAAACCTCTAAAACCACTTTCCTTTTAGTCACAAAGGTTATTTTGTAAGGATTGTCTATCACAAGCAAGTGTGTGACATCATATTGTACATAAGGCTTCACAAATGTCTTCAATGAAATAATCTATCATTCCACTGCTGTTCTTGACTCTTTGACCCAAATACATGCCATAAAACATTTGGTTAAAAAAACAACAAAAAAACAAGGACAAAACAGGACAAAAGTACCTGCAACAGTTGCTTATTTTACTGTCTTTGGACTGTACCTGTTGTTAACGCTAGTCTTGGACTCTCTGTACCAAAGACTGATCTCCATGCCTCCAGAAATATCAATGGCTAACCCTCCTTGAAACTCTGCACTCGCCTTAAGGCCAGACTGCAGCTGGATGACCTGCAGGACCAAAGAGGAGACAAGAAAACACAATGGTAGACTTGATTATGTCTCACTTCAGTTTTAGACAGCAATATTTAAGATTCAGTGAGAATCTGTTTGCGCAGCTGTTGTAGAAACTCATTTAGCATTTTTTAAATGAAAATATATTTACTTACACTAACACTTTGTTTGTTTTGGTCTTTTCATAAAATGTGTTGATAATAAACAATCAAACAAATGATGCAAACCTTATTTATCCTTTTATAAAAAGCATTACTTTCAGATTAGCTCCTGTATAATTGGTCAGATATGTCACATCCTTGCGTCAGCTGTATGCTACATTTAGACCATGTTCACACTCACATCATTAAGTCTGACAGCTTGAGTCATTTGCTATCTGTGACTGCACACACATAATGTTTGCATCCCACCAAGTAAACAAGCTCCCACTGTTGCAGGAAAGAGTCTTTCCCACCGAATATCAACTTGAATCACTAAGGAGGAGTTCGACCACCGTACCATGGCTCTCATGAGAGTGGAGCCTCAGCTAATACATAGCAGTAACTTGTTACCTCAGAATGATCAGTCAGCAGGATGAGACCCTTCACTACGTTCATGGGCTCCCCGCTCATGGAGAACATTTTGGACATCAGGTCACTGTAACCCTTGAAGAAGGTCACAGGTCTCAGCTGGACATCAAACAGCAGAGCTGACATCCCAGCAAATGACTCCAGCTCTTCCTCTCCCTCGTCCGGTGTTGCAGCAATCAGGGTCTCAAGACCCTGGGCCTCGATTGCCACCTGGAAGACATGAGGAATTACAAATGACATTTGATGTTTTCTGAGATTTCACTTGCACAAAATTGCATGGAACTTTCCATTCTTGCAATGGCATATAATTTCTAATTATTTCAACTGCTTATTTACCTGTAATCCATGTAGCATTGCTCCTTTACTAGCACCATAAATATTCATGTTGCTTCTCCTCAAGATACCGGAGCCTGAATACAGGATGTCCAAGCTGTATGTGGAGGTCACATCGGCAGATTCTGCAGGGAGTAGATATTTTATTTTATAATGATTTTTGTCATTAAAAGAACTCAATTAGCATCCATGTAATGTGACTGACTGTGATGTTAGTAATCTTAAAATATGGAGGATATGGAACATAATAACGTGTTATCTGAGATCACAAATGTTTCACAAAAAAATTTGTGAAGTCTCTTCCTCTTCGTAGATTTAGAGACGATGGTTGATGACTTACGTGCCATGAATCCTGAGAATGCAGATGATGACCCAACTTTTGCAAAACGGTCGTAGTTATGGGAAATCATATCCTTCATAGCTTGGCGTATGACTTTGCTGAAAAATAAAGAAAATAATTTGATCATCCAAATCCTTGCTTTTTGTATTTTGGTCCAAATACTGGTCTAATCTCGTGGTACATTTGCGGCCCCATAACCAACCTGGCAGGCATCTGGAAGTGAAGGATGTCCTGGATCTTAGACAGCATGTACTTGTTCATTTCATGGGGCAGGTTTCCAATGGACAGAAGCAGATTCTTGACCTCGATGTATGAGGGGCTGCTGCTGAGGATGACATCAGCAGCGGCAGCTCTAACATTCTTCTCATAGATCCGTCGATTCTGGTGGTAAACCCTGTTCACTGTGCGTTTCACCTGAGATTACAGAAAATATGTGGTTTCAGTTTCTGTTGCATGCTAATCAAATTGATGTACCGTCACACAACAGTAGAAACATATTGTTAACTGTGGCGTACCTCATCAGTCATGAGCTGGACATCATATCTCTGCAGGGCAGTAAGGGAGATAGTGCAGTAAGCTCCAACCTCTGACTCTGCGTATTTGGTAAATATAGGGATGGCCTCGGGGAGCAGTGAGTTTTTCAGTGCCAGAAGGTACATCTGCACCTCAGACTCAACCTGTGTACTATCAGGTCCTTCCAAAATCAGCTTCTTCACCTGCACCACCGTCTTGAGAGATTAAACATACAGCAAAAGACCATTAATCAGCCTTCAAATTGAGTTTCCCAAGAGGTAATGTATGTTTCCTATTTGTGATCTGACAATTCTCAATAGTTTACATTCTGACATGTATCTTCTTGGAGGCTTACCGGTAAATTGCAACCTCCTTTCTGACACAGTTTGTGGATCAGGGCTCCCATAATGATCACTACAGACTCTTTGATGTCAGTGCTGCCGATCTTTCCCTTAAAAATGTCCTGAGAAAAAACAATTATTAAAATTCATAGAAAATATTGCATGCTGCATGCTCCTCTTATGAACCTGTGACACCAACTCTATTCCAGAAGTCTTATAAAACGTGTCAGTTTTGTCATTAATTAGTAACAACAACATGGTACTCACCAGTAGAGCCTGGAGCATTCTCTCATTGGGATGTGAAGCAAAGCCGCATGCATAGAGGAATCTCTCCTGTAGCACCAAACCTTTGGCATCGGTGAAGTTAAGGAACTCAAGCATGGCATCCAGAGATGCAGCGGTCTGGGAGGAAGTCACAGCATCCACCACCTGAGGTCTGTTAGCAGCCGCAAGAAGATTAACAGAGTGACGGTGAGTTAATCCTCCTGGATTGGGCTATTCAAAAGCTACAACGTTACACTAATTCAAATAAAGAGCCGAGTATCGTATCAGCAGGAAGTAAACAAGATGTAGGTAAGGAGGAGGAGCTTGTTTACAGAGATGTCTTGCTGGCACTCTTCAGCACTTTGAGGATCTCGTCCTTGGATGCCTTCCTAATGCTCTGGATGAGGGCCAGGAAGCTGCGAGGAGCCATGGCTTTGGACAGGCTCGCTGGCTCCAGCTGCTTCTTTTGAGTCTGCCAGTTTTCAAAAAGCTAAGAGGAAGAAAAAAGAAGTAGGGGGAGTTAGAAAGCAGATAGTTTTCAGTCAGTAATTACAGTACAGAAACATACAGTATTTTGTAATGATAGTGCTACTTAATTACTTAATTTTTTGATAATGACTACTAATGACTAGTACAGCTCATCTTGGGCCCTTTTCCACCCTCAAAAGAAGGTCTAATGGGAATGAATGAAATGTTAGTTGTACTGATTCATTAACTGTCTGTTGTAAACAACTATCACAATTTAATGAGCCCCTTGTGCCCACTTTCTTTCCTGAAATAATATGGTTCAGATCATCTGAATAACTGTCATCTTGTTTAAAATCTGAATAATCTTCCTGCTGCATTTGTTGATGGTTAAAACTACAAAAATAAGAAATAGAATTGCTGGAATTCTTGGAATAATCCATTCAAATGTAAGGGAAGGAGCTCCAGAATCAATGCTAGATGGGTCAGTCTGTGATATGTGTGCACCGTTCTTGCATGTGAATGAAACAATGTGAAAGTATGACACCTATGACCCGACAGCAAGACAAAGCTGTGTATAAGCGTGAACAGGCACTCACTGATGGGCAACCCTTGCAGTGGGTTTTGACCTTTTCGGCCACGATACCAACAGCTGCAAGTTTGGCATCGACTGACTTGACAACCCCAGAGACGTCTTTCCCAGCAGCCTCTAGCGGTCCAGCCCCTGTGCCCGTCAATGTGAGGGTTTGCCTGGGAGACAAGAAAAATTAAAATGCCATGTGCACTTTTATTAGACATAGCAACACAGATTTATTTGCTCTTAAGGCACCTACCTGGACAAAATTTTAACTGCGACAGATCTGCGAGCGTTAACGCCCAGTGAGTGCATTTCTTCAGCCACGGCTGTGCGGATGAAACCATCCTCGAGTGTGAATACTGTAACGGAGCTGGACTTCCTGTTGACACCCAAGACCTTAAGGGGGGCACATCAAGAGGTGATGCATTAGTGATGCGAAAAGGTTTTTATTTAGTGTGTTGTGTTGGTGTGGATGCTAACAAACCTGACTGTGTGTGGTGAATCCAGTCTCTGCAGTCTTACAGGTCTCCAGGATCTTGGTTCTTGTCACTTGGCCTTTTACTGCCCTGTACTCAACCATGCACCTTCCAGACACGTCGTTCTGTTTACAGACATGAGTCAAGTTGTTAAATGCATTAAAATATTGACGAAGAATTTAACGGGAGCATCTTCATGCCACTTACTTCAATAACCTTCCCAGTACTGAGCTGTACTTGCAGTAAACTGGCCAGTCCTCGTTTTAGATTCTTGATGGTTGCAGGTTCGGTCCAGTAGGAATAAAATGCTTTTGCCTACAGCAAATATGTAAAAAAAAAAAAAAAAAAATCAAGAGATCAACATGTCAGAATTTTATGCTTACAAAGAGTGGATGTCAAAGGTCACTGTGGCAGGTAGATAAAAAGCAGCTACTGTGGCAGACAACCTGCCTACGTGCTACAGCTCGCAAATGCTTCCAGGGTGTCATTTTTCCCTGCACACTTGTGTACAGATCCATGTGTGCATGGTCATGACATCAGAGACTATTTACATTATACACAGAAATATCACCTATTCTCTGAAGTGCAGATCAAAGGCAAAACAAAAATACGTTGGTATTAGTGCATTAAAACAGAAGAAGGAATAAATCCCAGCCATTAATTAGAACCTGGCCAATACTACATTTTGGAGGCAGATGATGATATTTCAGAGTTTAAAGAATTCAGATAATGATGTATTCACAGATATTGTTTTCAGCATAAACATAATACTGAACAAATATTTCTGAAAAGGATTCCTCAAGGTTAAATCAACTTAGTTCTCTTTTTCTAAATTACCTTGAACATACCTGTGACTTCTGTATTATAATGGGACTTATAGACCAACATATGGATGGGAACTGATATGTGTTGAGCTATAATACATCCTGGGTCATGATCCTCTGACTATACAGTTAAATGACTCCATTAGCATCTCACTACACATGAGTACATAGCAGTGACCTTCATGGAGACCCCCTGTGTGACATGTTAGCTTAATTTACTCTTATTTGTCCATGGTTATGTAGAAAGCAGCCCATTACATCATCTTACACTGTCTCCTGTACAGTATGTAAATTATTTGTGGCACTCAACCACAATATTGGATAGGACCATCATAAATAGACAGTCCAGTACTCCCCTCTATGTGTTTTTCCTGCCACTGCCTGTCGTCAGTATAAATAACCTAACAACACCAAGCGAGATGCACTTATCTATCATATTTCTCCCTCTCTCTCTCACACACACACACACACACACACACAAATGGCTAATTCATCCAAACGTTACTCCACACACTGACCCAACATTAATCCTAGCAGTACAAATTTGAGCCATCATTAAAGTGAGACTTTACCATATGGCACTTTTTAATATTTGAATCGACCAATATTACACCCAAACTGTTCAAACCGAGACAACACATACATATAACTATAAATGAGAAGTAACTTTTTACACCACTATAGGGTGCTTCTGATCTTTTTACTTTGTGTCTGGTCCAACATGCAATCAAAAACATAAAGCAACGTCAAACAGGATCTGCTCTTGCTGGCAGTTTCTTATCATTTTTGTTCTGAGTCTTTCAATGTGATATCCTACAATCAGCTAACTATTGTTCCTGTGGTGGCAATTATGCATTACTGGATAATATACAGTGATAATGACCGAATGACACAGAGAGCATTCATGATGAGTGTGAGCTTCATTCGCCAACCCATGAGCTGTTCTGTAAATCAGTCTTGTGTGTTCATTCACTGACCCTCTGAACCAGCTGACCTTTGCACGCACACATACACACACACACACACAGCAAGCTGGTTTTCCCCCTGCCAGCATCATCACTCCAACACAATGAAAATAAGCTAATTGAGTTTATAAAGACAACAATAGTGGTGCCGGAGGTACAACACTGGCTTTCTAATGTTACTTATGTAAGCAGATTCAGGACTGGCTGAAAACATCAATTCATATATTTTTTACTAATTTATATTAATGTTCCTTACCTGGAGTGAATATAAACTATTTTAATATTAACCAAAAATGTTCACCTGGTAGGCTAAAAGACATAGTCTTTGAAGAAGGATTAAAACCTTCTTCAAAGGCTATTAAGATGTACATTTAAAACCTGCAATAAATGGTATAGCCACCAATACTGACTATTTTATTTCTATGCATATTGTTTAGTACCAAGGATTTCGTTTCTTACTATGTGAACTGTTAAAAGAACATACCTTAGCTTGGTTAATTATTGCTTACCTTTCCATTTTTAAGGTGCAACAAGAAAGGCTTTGTCAGAGCGGCTAGTTTGGTCTTTCCCAAAATGCTCTCAGCTGTTGATCCATGGAGGACATTCTTCTTCTCAGATCGATGGGACACAGACTCGATCCTCACGTTAGAGACCTATTTAAGACATTTTTTTTTAATTTCAACAAAAGCCTGCAGTCTTTTTGGCAGCTGATTTTTTTGGGGTGTTTAATCAGCAAACCAGCTACTCTGAAGAAAAAGGGAGCATGCACACTCAACTGCCAGTTTTATCAAAAGCTTATTTGTAGTTAGAAATAGATGAATCATCATATCTTATAATTCACTTTTGAAAAGTTTAACAAATGTACCACATAATGGCATCACGTCCTCTCTCAACAACATAGCACTGGCCTGACATACCACCAGTTGAATGAGCTGGTCATCCTTGCTGCTCGGATCTCTCCACACCAGGTTGACGTCGACATCACTTGAAATCCTGTAGCCGGCACTGCCCTCTTTTGACCCCCTGGGCTTGTCCACCAGCACCTCTGTGGTGTAGCTGAATTTATACAGCTGGTTGTTGTTCAGCCGGGGTCCAGCGGCACCACCTGAAGAAACACAGGGCACACAGTTGGTGAATAAACATGTGGAGAGAACTAGAGTGATCTGTTGTAAGGCACTCTGCTATTTTCATATTGTAGTGTGAAGATACTGCAGGTCTGCTGATACAGACTACTTTTATTTCAGGGATCATCCACGTTGACCAACAGTGCTATAAATCGGTGTTACATACATTTGAGGGTTTTAGATGTATAGCTGCAATTTGGTATATATTTGGTTTAATTTCATGTCAGGAATTTAAACAGTGAATACTGACAAGCAGCAACTTTAAAAACTGTAATCCATCTATCATTGGTTATCTACATTTTTGCCTTAAGTTGTATCCTGAAGTTATAACTTAGATGTGAGCAGCAGTGATTATTTTTGAAAACTCAAACATGGAGGAAAGGAAGGATTTGGCTCCTATTGGTGGCATCTTACATTTCAAGTTTCTGCACCATCAAAAAATTCTGCTTCGATCTCAGACGTCACAGCCGCCAGTGACTAAATATCTGCACAGTGAAATGCTTTTCAAAGCACTCCATGTATTACATTATTATTATTAACGGAAATAGCCTTGACTAGCAAAGATAAGTCAGTGTTATGGCAGATGACATCTGAAACATCTGAAATAAGGAATTAAAGCCTTCAAACAAAAACCAAACATTAGTCTTGCTATAGGTTTGAATTATCAAACAAGACAAGGCCAAGTGGGCCACTTACGTGCTGTATTTTTAGCTTTCCAAACTAATTTGGGGACTTTCAAAGATTAATTCCAACTAAAAAGAGTTTTGCCTTTCCTATTTTCTCTGCTTTTCTTTCGAAGGACAGTATTTCGATGTTTCAATCAGTTGCCATTCATTTAACTGGGTGTGTTCACGGTGAGTAAGAATTACCCCCCCTCAGCTCTATTAATGACAACCTTTCAGTTAGATATGACATCAGGCCACGAGGGAAGACGGACTGACGTGTCAGTATTTGATTTCATCACCAGTCCCTGAGGAACATGGAGCTGAATTCAACAAAATAAATACTTAAATAAAATAATAATTTATTTTTAAAAAACTTTAGCTCATTTTGTCTTTGATATACAACTGATATAACTGATATATAATGAGATATTTCAGGAACATCTGAAGCAAAACAACCAACCTCCAACCCATATACTTGTTTAGGTTTCATTTTATTCTTGACTACACTCTTTCTTTCAACTTTTGGATGGACACCTCTGGCTGAAGCATTATTTCCTCATTAATTGATTTGCTGAAGGATCATCTTGCCCGAACACCCCAACTACATCTACACACAGAAAAAACGTCTGAAAAACCCATCCACTCACCTTTGGCAGACGCTGAGACAGAAGAGGCTATACAAAGATAGAAGACAACAAGAGTTAACATTGTATGTCCTCTCTCTGCAGCCAGGTGGATAAGAAAAACGACACACAAAAAGAGTCAGCGGCTGTAGCAGCACTAAAGGGCCAAAAAGGAAAGGCAAACCAAGTCCAAGCTACTCCTATTATGTTTTATCGGAGGGGAGGGCAGACTCCAAACTCCACGCTCAGGTACTAAGTACGAGATTACCAGCAAATCATTAACCTGAGGAGCCAGATTTGATGGGGACTCCTGCTATTGGCAGATGCAGCCAGGTGCCCTGTTTTAACACAGTGGGGCGGTAGCTGCGTCTGCGTCTGCGTCTGTCTCATTGATTGATTCATCAATCGGTGAAAATGGGATTATCGGACTGAACTAAAAGTGAGACTTGATGTCTGGACTTTTAGAGTTTCCAGTAGATGTCCCGACAAGCTAACAAACAATCGGATTGAATTATGTTTGTTCTGACATGAGAAAAACATATATATTTACCAGAAGACGGTAGAGAGACGTCCTCATGTTTAACACCTTTCACCTAATTTCATTTCAGGATAACAGTCGTTACTTTGTCGTTGTGTCTTGGTTGGAGGAAATGGGCAGTCTCACTGCTAGTCTCAGCCCTCCAGCTCGAATTACAGCATCCGAGCAGGACCAAAAATCATTCTGTGTTTGAGAAACTGAGGAGTTTTCATAGCACAGAAATCTGCGAATTAGTTACATACAGGTTTTAAGGCACACACACACACACACACACACACACACACACACACACACACACACGTTGAAAGCTCCTGACCCGTTGTCGGTTAAACTGACAGGATTAGCAGTGCTATTATTCGAGTGGTGCTCCTTATCATCGTGTTTGTGAGTGGATGAGGAGTAAGTGTCCTATCAACGGAAATTACCTTTGAGAGCCTGACTCTTACAGGAGCCACTTCAACTGATGGCAACCTTTTCATCATTTTTCATCAGCAGGACCAGCAAAACTACTTCACACTTGCTGTCTTAATTTGAATGGAAGACAGTAAACATGCTCTCACTGTAATATAACATGATTCCACAGTAGGCCTATATCTGATCTTCGCAGGTTGACACGAGTTTGATGAGACTGCTTATATTTATTGCTAATACATACATACATACATATCTGTAGGTCCATACATATACAACAAGCACAATTGTAATTGGATTACATTTATTATTTGTATGTACACCATTGCTATCACTCAATGTATAAAGGAAGATTAAGAAGTTAAATCCACAAATTAAAGTTTTGCTGGAGCAAGAATGTTCCAGTGTGTGCAACAGATCAGGGGACAAGAAATTACATAAGGGATGGGACTGAGGCAATTCTTCTTTGAAAACACAAACAAAACCAAGTCTGCAGGTGTTCTCTATGTAGTTTAGAAAAGGACTGGAAATAACACTGAGGCATCTGGTCAAAGTTCAGATTAGGGGTTTGCAATCAGTCCATGATAACACAGCAAACAGATACACTAATCAAAGCTGGGCATCTAAATTGCAAATTATCTCAATTTCTTTAAAGAAAATGTGTGTGACCTACTTATCTGGTTCTCTCTGCGAAAAAGGTTTTAAGAGTAAACAGTGATATGTCTCTGACCATGGTACAATGACTCCACCTCTAATCAACAAACAACAATGAGGAAACCCAAAACAGTCTGAGACAACAGATGAACAACCCTGGCCTCACCTTTTACATCCTGTCTGCTTTAATTATCCCCTATATGTGTCGAGAACCTGTCTGGATTCCACCAGGGGTAAATTGAGCTGACTGGAAATACTATAGTTTAGAAAGGCACACACCTGTGTGTTTAAAAGTCTCACGATTCATACCGCATTTCAGGGCAAAAATCAAACCATGAAGTCCAAGGGATTCTCTATAGACCTCTGTGATAAGATGACCCCAAATGTATTAAAATGGTATTGAATGTCAGTAATGCTCCTTTTTTCTTAGTAAAACACCAAAGCTGGTCTCTATCTCCAGGAAGGGCTATGTAGAAATAAGAATGGTTCTATCTATAGATTTATGATCCCCTGGGCCACTGGGTTTGTGCCAGCATGGCTGCGATCACCAAAACATCATGGTACAATCTTGATGAAGTAAACACAGCAAGAAAGTGTGCAAAGGAACACATTTATTAAGATATATATTTACAACCTCTCACGATCCAGTTATTTACATGAGTACACATGAGACAAAAGTAAAGTTATAATCAGGAGTATGTAGAAATTACAAGTATGGCACTGAGTGGTAAGAAAGTGTGATCAATAAACATCAACAATCATGAAGCTTTCAGAGGGGAAAAAAGGATATTTGACACTGTGGCCACTTTATACATTGAAAGACACTGTTTAACAGCTTTGTATAAGAATTCTGTTGTTCAAGGCTAACCTCATTTTAAACGAAATGTCTGATTTTTCTTCCATACTGGTATGATATTAAAGGTTGGCTATAAATTATATGCTCCCAGGTAATATCTAGAATTAAAAAAACATATCAACTGTATCTTATTTTCCAAGTTTGCATTACAAACAATGCTGGTGAGAGAGCCTGCATGCTCTGACTTCAGGTACAATATGTATGCAGGTTATAAACCATTTCTGCATTCAATGAAGTGCCACCAGGAGGCATCAGCAGGCCATTCATTTTGAGTCTTAAAACCAGCTTATATCCTATAATTGCCCAGTGAAAACTTACAAATCAAAGGAAATCAGGAAAAATCAAACACAACCAACAAAGGTATATTGTCATTTAGGCAGATTTCATCAGAGAAACAACAACTCAAAAATAGAGGAAAATGAATCTATGAACACTGACTGACAATAAAGATAGAAGTAATGTGCAAGAACGCCACAACATTTAAAATGTGCTGAAACATTTTTTTCAGTCAGGCTGCTTTTGGATAAACTCAAGATGAATGTGACAATTATGGAGCACCATGAAGTAAGAGATTTGTTTAATTTTTTTCTTTTGTTGTGTTTTTTTAAGGAAAGTGCCCCCTCCAGTGGCTGCTGTTCGTCTCAAATAACAGTCAATCATGACAAAAGCTGAGCGGCTGCAATGAGCTTCATCACTCTTATACTAACATTAAAGTGCTTAAGGCTGAAGTTTTTCCCCCTTTATTTACATGCCACATCTTCTTGTTTCTTTCAGTATTTTTTAGAGATGTAATGTCACTGCCAAACTCATATGAACTTTACAAACCTATGATTTCCCTATATGATACTACATCTATCTCAGCCCCACAAAACTCTATGTGTCTGTATGATACGAGTGTGACCATCTAACATATAGAAATAAATTTAAAGTTAGTTCTCCGTAGCTTTGAGTAGATCTCATTAAATGTTCGACAAAGTGCTAACCAGCCAATTCACCCTAAACTAGTGGCTAGTTTACAAATACTTTAAAATACTTAACATTAATGAAATACAGTCAGGAGAGCCAATGTCCAATCAGTAGACAATAGGCATGCAGTGCATTTCCAGAATCACTTCAGCTTTGTACACAACCCTTACATGCAGTGTTAAAAACTGCAGCTGTGAGACATATAAAACCAAGGCCCTTTTAAAAACGAAGTGCTACCTCACAATCTCAATCTCAAATATACCTTCACGTTCATTCAAGAATTATGACCACCCCCCAACCACTATACAGCCTGTTACCTTTTGAGCCGCATTACCATCATACCTGCCTTTACTGCATTTGCTTAATTTGTAGTCTATGAGACAGTACAGTACATTGAGATTGAGCTTCATTCAAAAACAGGGCCACAAATAACTCTAAAAATAACTCTAACTTTAGTATGTACATATGAATGAGACTCTTCGTTCTGGACACATTAGCTGATAAATTTATTTCCCTTAATTGCTGGTGTCCAAACTGCAGAGCCCTGTAAAAAAATGGTTCAGTATAAACACAGTCCACAGGTGAGGGGGGATCAATAGTTTATACAGCAATGTTTGTGATGAAATCAAAATAGTGCTTACCTGGTACATCCTTCCTGCCTTTGGTGATTCTGTGGAGGTCTTAGGTAAACAAACTGTGAAAAAACCAGGAGCAGATTTAAAAACAAGTGCAATAAAAGCACACTTAAAATGCACAAATACAAGACTTGCTAACAGTTCTCTGAGGATAAGTGGAGATTTCTGGCAAGTTGTATGGATAATGAGGCTGTAATGCATCAGTCTCACAACATAACTAGGCAAGTGGGGCCAAATATAGTTAATGTTTAACATGATCACTGATTATTGACCAGTCCAAGTGAAACTGCATTTGACTTAATGAATTGTTGATACTGACCAACTCTCTCTCACGGCTTCGATGTCACTCACAAGATTCTGTGCTAAACAGATGCCGAAAATCTGTAAACCAGAAACAATTTTTTTAAAGAATTACGTTCAGTTCTTGAAAGGTCAACAGAGATCAGATGTAAAAAGTTATCTGTTCACACTGCTCCTCACCTGGAGTAACGCAATCCCAATAAAGATCCCCGCCACCACGGTCAGGTTGTCTTGAAGCCACTTCTCAAACTGAGGGACGCAGCCTTTGATATAGATGAAAGTACGTTGCTCAGAGTCCTGGAAGAACATTCACAGAAAAGTCAAGCCAATATTACAGCCTGAAATAATCCCTGGCAGATAAAATGTTTTAACTTTTATGTTGCTTATCCTAAGTTTTAAATTTACTGTAGTGTTACTGGGTTTACTTTGCAACAGTTGACAAGATTTTTACATACATTTTTAATAGTAGAACATCGGTCTCCTATTTGTCTTGTGGTCTCCTCAAAAAGCCCTTCACAATAAAATCCCCCTGAACTAATGTTGCCCAGTTGTTAACACAAACACTCACTGTTCTCCTGCTCAAAGTCAATAAAACGGCTTCACTCTGCCTTTTTCCTCACATTTAAAGTCAAGAAAACAAACACAGCCTTTTCCTTACATTATGCTACTATGCAGTAAGGCCAAAGCTAATTGATGGGGGAGGGGGTTTCATTTCCCATTGCATTGCTGCGGCATGAGTAATACCACACGAGCCAAAGTGCCGATGGAGAGCCAGCTGCTGTATTTTGAAGAGCGAGGAGTTGGGAAACATAGTGAAAGGGGAATATAGTGCCCAGGGTAAATACCTAATGACTTCATGCTGCCATATAAATCTACCTGAGGTAAAATAAGCATGAGCAATTTCCACATTTCATACGTTTTTATAGCACTTGCAGTCTCTGTCATAAATGTAAATTATCTCACCGCTTTTGCTCGAATGTCATATCCACACTGAGTGTTGATGACATCCTCCTGTATAGAACAAAGTAGTAGTAGTAAGCAGTTAGAGACCGAAGACACTTGCAACTGTCTTGCAGATACAAGAGAGTGTTACTGCTAATGCTAACAGTCAGGAAGGGTTGCTCTCAAAGAGGATGACCTCACTGGAACAGTGCTTCCGTGGGTCAGCAAGTAAAAAAGACTTTTGTTACAGTGAAGCAAGTATTTTTTGCTGCAAGCAGAGCACTGTCAGTGCTTTACACAGTGAACAGCAGTGAGAGCATTTTCCTGCCAAAAAAGACCCACACCTTGGTTAAGGTAACAGTAACTCCTCCCAGCTGTTTTTTGACTTTGCTGCCCTGCAAAGTCTGAGAGGACTAAACACTGAGGCCTGGATGTCCTGTTGGCAGTTAGCCATGATAGTTGAAAATGTCAGCCAACCTTCTGGAGGACAGAGATAACCAAGCTATCTGTCAGAATTTCCCCCTCCTACTACTGGCAGTGTAAAAGAAAAAAATAAACACCAAATAAACACCAAAGACACAAAAATACCAAATTAAACCCACAGGCTTGATTGCTCCACCATAAAAGGGAATGAATTGGCTGTGACATAAAAAGATTGTGCCTGTACCTTCAGTTACTGTTTTTTTCTTTGATTACCTCAGGCATGGTACCTGTTACCGTTCTCCAAATGGGCTGTATGAATAAAACTTAAGTTGACATACCGCTGGATCTTTGGTGCAGCAAGAAAAGGGCACTCCACATTTCTCTCGACTTGGGTTTGAATCAGTGCAGTTGAAGTAGATGTTCAAATTCCAGTCATCAGCTCCAAACGCTCCACAACACTCCCACTGCAAGATTAAACAGACAATGAATCCCCACATATATGTTAACCATGTCCTACAACAACAAGAGTAAAATCAAGGCTTAGGGCAAATAAAGGCAGGGCTCACATATTCCTGGGTGAAGTCAATCAGGTTCTGCAGGTCAATGTCATCCCTGTACGCCCGAATGTTGTTGTTGATGAAAAAGTTGAGCTGGTCCTTGATCCAATCTTTGAAGACAAAAGCCAGGACCCCTGCAGTCAGCTCCAGGAAGAAGATGATACCCAGGAACACAGAGAACTGAAAATGCACAAACACGAAAAGTTCTCTGAAGTTAACAAATGTCATTATGAAACCAGTGAAGACTGAAATATCTCTGATGAAGGAATCAGGGAACGTACAAACTTGAGCAGGAAGGAGTTTTCTCGCAGAGCTCCAATGCAACCAGCGAATCCAAGGATGAACATCACACCGCCCACCACAAGAAAGAGCCAGACAGGGTCGAAACCCCCCAGGTCTGTGATGGATGAGATGTTAGAGAGAACACCCTGGTGAGAGAACAAGAGTGAGTGGTTAGAGGGCTTATTCACTTGTAGCTAATTTGTTTAGTCTGTAAAAAAACAACACCTAAAGATGGAAAGTTATGGATTTATGGGGGGGTTGTCTGCCTGACTGTTTCCTGGCTGGGAGCAGTAGCTTCCTGGAGAAGCATGAGCTAGACAACCACTCCTGGCAAAGAAAGAACCTGACACATAGCCCCCCAAATTCACTTACCTTTGTGTCATCAAACAAATGAAATATAATGTATTAATAATTGAGCTTTACAGTTGCTGGTGGGTTGATTTTGTTACTTTTGGACAGAGCCATGCTAGCTGTATGTCTTTCTGCTAAGCTAAGCTAACGAGCTGCTGGTTCCAGCTTCATATTTAACATACAGACATCTAAGTGGCAGATGATCCTCTCATCCCTCTCTCGGCAAGATGGCACATTAGCCTATCACTATGTCTTTATTTTTTTACTCACTTATTAAGCAGCTTTCCACATGTTAGCATTTACGCTTAAGTGAATATCTGAGTTTTAGAGAGTTGGTCATTCAAAACAAGAAATTTAGACAATTTTGCTAGGCATTTTTTACTATCTTCTGACGTGTTATTAACCAGGGTTAGGGGTTAACAGTTACAATACAATAACAGTTACAGTACAATAATACGATAATAATCATCAGATTAATGAATAAAGAAAACAATCTGAGTTTCAGCCATGTATGAAAGATGAAGCCATAATAAAAAAAATCATCATCTTTAAAGGTTCTTCAGTGAAAGTCTTGTCCCTCCACTTCTTACACCCCCAGTGAAGAGGCTACACAATGACTGAATCTGTGCAATGGATCAGATCCATTTAGTCCATTGTTCAGAGGGGTGTCCCACCAGAAAGCATGACATTCCTTTCTGATTCAGTAAAGCCACTGCTTCCACTTCGTGCAGACATGGGTGTAAATGACAAGTGGTGAATGTAAATGAGCCGTATGCTTTATGAATTATTTGCAGATGTTCATAAGTGAAAGAAGTCAGACAATAAATAGGTGTGTAAAACTCACTTTCTCGCTCCATGCCCACAACCCAATGCCGAGGAATGCAACTCCCAGGAACTGACAGAGATGAAGAGGAGAGAGACAAGAGAGACAAAAGACAGAAGGATTTATTTTGCTGTGACTGCAACATGTAGTCATCACACAGAAGCACACAAGAGAGAGAAACCACAGAGAGATTTTCCTGGCTGTGGTCCATTACTGAACATTTCTCATCTCAGTTTGCAGGATCAGCAGGAGACTCCCATGTTAGAGACATCTCTAAAACAGCCTGAGCACATCATGTCTGCATAAGTTTCCACCTTGAGAGTTCAACACCACATTTCAAGTTAAGAATCTGCCATTATGGCAGGTTTGATCTGGCTGATCATCTTTTTTGCTAGCTCAGGATAGTGAGTGTAGCTTGTGTTATAGTTTGTCAAACTTTTAAACACATAGTGTTTACGAATCAGACAGATGTATTTGTCATTGAAAAATGAATATGTTGGGCCTGATACATGGTCTTCCTCCTCAGTGGACCACAAAGAGGCACAAACAAATTGGCGCCACTTATAGCACAACTTTCAAATTGGGGAAGGCAATACGTTGATAAACCTCTCATTTGTCCTTGTTATTGGTCCCATTAACATTATCATCACTCATTACGATTACAGCTGGAACAATGACTTGCATATTAAATAAGTCGGACAAAAGAAAGTTAATTGGCATGAAATCTGAAAAAATAATCATTTCAATCAACCACAAAGCAGGAAAATAGCCAACTTTCTTTGGTTCCAGCTTCTCAGATGTGAGTTTTTGCTGCTTTCCGGTTATTAACATTAATAAGAATGGTCGAATAACCATTATCAAATCAGTGTAATAATTGTTGCCATAATCAGCCCTTCCAATATATTTTAGTGCAAGCTGAACTTTGAACATGATTATACTGTATGTTTAATCAGTATGGGTCTAAGCATGTCAAAATATACTTGAGTTCAAGGGAATGAACTGTCCCAAACCTCAAACTATTCTATGGAATTTAATACAAGACATAGAAAAGACATAGGCCTTTTAGGTGATTAATACTTTTAAAAAAGAGGAAACCATAATGAAAATAGGTTTTCCACAAATTGTTAAATTAATTTATCCTTGAGCCCTGATTCATATGGCCTTGCAATTATTTTCAATTAAGGCATACCTCAACACTAACATGCACGTATATTTAATACAATACATACATACATGCATGTCATTACTAAAGTCGCCTTTATAAAGCATGTCTGTTTAAAACAGGTACCTGAAGGCCCAAAGTGAAGCCCTCCAGAATTTCTTGACGGGGTTGATGGTGAGTCCATTCCACATGAGAATAAATTGCACTGCCGGCCACCCACCCCCGCCCAAAAGATCATAGACACGATACAATAAGATATCATCAAGATGAGCAGAATAAATGACGTTATCTAGCATTGAGTGAAGACCTGCATCGCTGATGCTGGCAACAGCAACAGAGCCAAAACAAAAGCTTACAGCTGACAGTGGGAGCAAGTGCACGGGAGCAGCGAGCCCTGGATACTGCTGCTGCAGCGGGGATGATGAAAACATCATCCATGAAAACCAACAGGAAGAAGAAAAAACAATAAGAATACGTCCCCCACGGAATTATACTGAAAGCCATCGCTGATGGTGACACACGACATGTCATGTCAGCGTGTTAAGATGAGGACAGACCAGGCCTGAAACAGCGGATCTTACCCAGAATATGATGTTGAATCCGAAGATGAAATACTTGATGCAGCAGCTCACTTCATGAGCTTTAAAATGCTTTCCTGACATCATTTGGACGGATTTTGTCTTTTGGTCTCAAACGCAGCGCCCGTAGAAAGGAGAGGAATCACATATATGGTCCCCTGTGTTTGACAGCCTGGTTATGAGAAACACCCTTTTTAAGGGCTCGACAAAACGCGCCGTCAGTTGTTTCGCCGATTGATTACAAACATCATACTGTATCTCCGCTGACAAAAGGCGCAGGTGAAGCGTTTTTTCCTTTTCGTCTTTTCCAGTGTCCCTCAGAGGATGTTAATATATCCCAATAACACACCTCCAAAAGGTATAACGGTGAAATAAATAAACTGAAGTCAACCAGATTAAAGTCGATGGGTTTCTATCTGCAACCCATAATCTACATGGCTTCTATTTGATTGACATTTGGGGGAACGAATCAGGGTCCTTAGTGGTCAGAAGAGGCGGGACTTCCTCTCGTAAGTGTCCTCCTCGCATGACCATGAAATACAGCATGCCATTACATTTAATCACTGAGTATAATTTATTCATCGCGGACTAATGAATTAGGCTTATAATAGGAAACAAGATTATAACTTCAAACTGTTAATACTACCGTTAGTCTATGGAGAGCCAAAGTGGTGAAATTAAAGCCATTATTGAATTAAAATAAATTAAGAAGGATGATTCAAGGGACATGTACATAAATATACTGTACAATTTGTCAACCTTATGTCCCAGCATACAAAGTAAACAACAGAGAATACAGTATGACTTAAAATTTGTAAATTGTTAAGCACAATCTGCTGTTGAGGGCAGCAGTGGCTCTGTGAATACATTTGTTAAAATATTTTATGGGATAATATTCCACTTTTTTAGAAATATTGTAACTGTTTTATATTGAAAACTGAAGGGTGTTCGTGGGTTCTTAGTGCTGAGAAATAGTCTCAATGAAAAATCGTTGCCCCCTGGTGGCAAATATTGTCACCTGCATCATCGTGAGACTGTTACAATTCAAGTAAAAGATATAAAGCTACATAAAATGTGTAATTAACTGTGAATATTTTCGATGTGTGAGTTATTTCAAATATGATATTGTGTCTGGTGTGCAAAAAAAACCACTCATTTCATCATTTTGAGTATTGGCTTGGTTTATTGTTTAAAATAAAACAAAGTACTAATGTTCTATTACAAATATTTGTTTACAAAACAGGATAAATTATGAAAATAAATATTCTGTGCAGTTTGTCTGTATTGTCAATGCAAGCACAAAAACAGAGATATATATACACAGGGAAGTCCACAAAAAAGGACAAATTATTTTTACAAGATCATAATCCTACTTAATGCCAAGACAAACATCACAGCAAAGAGGGCAGCATTAAAACAGGTTGTTCTGTTCACACAAGTCCTTTACCTGATCTACTTTAATTCCCTGACATCATTCTCAACCTGGTTATATTTTCTTTTCCTCTGCATGATTCAACTGCCCCCATTAATCAGATGATTCAGTATGATTTGCTGCCCAATCTGTGTAAGCAGTCTTGGGCACGACAACTACTTTCTTCACATTTTTAAAAGTGCCTCCAAAGTTTTTTCCTAAAGATACAATAACAATGTTTGGCAATACAAAGTTAGTAATAATACAAAATCAAAATACCTCACCATTTCGGCAGTTGCTTCTATTTGGCTGCACTTCACTTACAAAAATATAAATTGTTTTGGATTTAACAAAATACTTTGCGCTAAAAAACATCACTTCAGAATCTCAAGAAAACAGCAATTTTCTTCGTAAATCAAAGCCTTTCATTTGACCCTTCATGTAAGCGCAAGTTATTTTAGCAGTATTAGTTCCAAGAAGCCTCTGCAGGAGGACAGGAGTAAAATAATATTAGTTAAACAGCTTGAGGCAGCTGTCAAGAACAGGTACAACAATAGTAAAGCTCTGGTGATCCTTGACTTTCAGCGTTGGCATTTGGCTTTGTGACACCCAAACATGCTTCCCTTTTTAGACACTACATACAGAATCTCTACTCTTTTTTGTCCAATGAACACTTCTAAGAACTTTACTTTTAGGTCAGAGGTAATAAAATCCTAACTTGTTCCATTATTTCACCTGCTATAAGATACACATCACATGTACTACTTAATGTAAGTGATACACAGTTTTTTAGAGCAAACAGTTTCTACGAATGCAAATCACTTATCACAAACTTAATTTAAGGACACCATGCACCTGTAATCCATAGCTTGATTAAGGCTTTTTGCACAGTTTATAAAGTGACATTTAGTACAATGTCTGAAATACTCAGCCTGGAATAAATAACCCTGGAGAGCAGTTTTAAGAGATGAGCTGTGTGGGTGAAAAAACGTTTAGCTTTTCAGCATTAAAACCTGTACATTAGCAAGCTAATTTTTGACTAAATCATTATAATTAACATTCTGAAATGCTACACACTGTGCACTCAGCCAAAGGCTTTGAGAACTATTCTTCATTCTGTGCAAAATAAATAATTATTTACTTGAATTGTCAATTTCAATTTTAATACATTCTAATTTCACATTCCTCTTTTTGTACTTTGGATTTTGGCCAATATCTATGGGTACCTATTCAGTCAGTAATAAATCAATTATATGTTTTTTCTAGGAATATAAATGTATATTACATTATTAGGTAACAATATGTAGACAGGAATACATCAAACATTTTTTCATTTACAATCTTCAACAATCACTGTGGCATGCTGGAAGAAAAAACATAACACTGAAAATAGAAGTTACCCTTGTGTTCCTGAATTTTTGCACAAAAACACCTGTTGACACAAAGAGCAGGTATATCAGTAGGGATCCATTATGTATTCAAAATACATAAGCCTTTGTCTGAATAACCTTCTCATAACACTACTGTAACATCTCTTTAACTAGCTTGTTGAGTCTTTTGATTTTAACGCATTAAGCATTGATCACAGTAAATGAATCCAGTGCTTTGCTGTTTCTAAACGTGGTTTCATAATGGCCAGACTGCACCTATGAGATGCTATATTTATGTTTATAAAGGCAATATAATGCTTTATACTGAGGTTTTCTGAGTTTCTAAAAATGTACAAAATCTTCTCTTTAAATAAGCCTGAAATGCATGATACTAACACTCACTTTTGCAGAGATTACAAGATCTCTCATGTAAAGCCTGAGAATGTATTTGGAACACTGTAAAGTTTCTTGGCTTTGATGCTGTGTTATTTAAAAGTGACTCTGTGTCATGTTAGATTCAGTTTGTGACACCTTTTGTTCACTGAAAGAGTTGCATAAACACTGCTGTGTAATGAAGACCAGACTGGGGAAGGAACAAGGAAAAGGTGAATCCTTGCGGTTGGCAAAAATGTGCACGACCTACATCGCCCAGTCACTAGAGCACCATTGGATGTCACCCCGTCTCACAGACGCGCTGGTGTAACTTGTTACTATGCTGTTTGAAGCCATCCTTGTCAGGACTGTGGAAGCGCAACCAGCTGTGCAGCAGACTCGAGTAACTTTAAGTCACCTTGATAGTCGACTTCTTATGGACACAGAGCAAGGACACGTAGGGCACACCAATGAAAGCCCATTTCTCATTGGGCCAGAACATGATGACGGGTCCTCGCTCCGGGGCCTCGGTCGCAACGTCAAAGTAGGCGAAGCAAACACAACCCAAGTAAGAGGCCAGACAGATGAGGATGTGCCTGTGAGGGCAAGAGGAGTTTCAGTGAACTAGACTGTCTGGGAAATCTGAGTGTTTGCAGGTGCATCCATGCAAGATTAATAAGGTCTATAGTATGAATAATCGGAATGTTTGTTCTAACAGGCAAAAAGGTCTCCCAGTGCAATAAGAATGATTCAGCTTGTTTCCAATTCAAATTTCCTTTTTTCTAGTACTTAGCTAAATTACATTTCAGTGCTTTTCTGACTGCACTTGCAAATTTAATCAGATTTACTGTTTCAAGAACACAAGAGTTTTAGAATTACATTATGAACAAATAAGATTTACTGGACATATTTTCTGTCTAACAGTATACTTAATTAATTTCTCTAAATGTGTTACAAGAGTGTATTCATTGTTATAATGAATAAAAGAATAACCATAATAATATCCCAAATAGTGCTGAGTTTTCTGAGTAGGCTGTGAGCTTACCAAGCACAGTGCAAGTAGGGAAAGTTGACAGATGACCACATTTCACAGAATATCCTGTCACTGATCCAGCAAAGGAGAGCCAGTGCCCACCAGATCCCTGAGATCAAGCCCAGCTTGAACACACGTGGGTTTTCACACCTGAAACGATGGAGGAGAGAGCACTGAGAAAGGTGTGCAACTGTGAAAACATACACACACAAAACAAATAAAATTGGAGAACAACCAAAGCAGACTCATTACTATCTCTGTTAGCACCATCAGCACATAGAGTACAGCACACTGTACACTATCGAATGTGTTTAGTCTTGTAGAAGGAAACCTTCACTGCATGTGATCTGTGTATGCAAAAAAATACAAAATCCCAAATATCTTTGACAGATGAGTCAAAAGACCAACAAAACAGAGACATGCAGCGTAATTTAACTTGAAAAAAAAATTAAATAAAAAGATCAAACTATACGTAGAAATATCACATGACATACAATCAGCTTTTAAGTTGATAATGCAACTCTGTTAGCAAACAGCTGCCTCTTTAAACATCCAGTAGATATGCTGTAGTAATGTAGTATGTAGTAATGCTGTTTGGTGCTGGGCAGGTAGTGTACATTGAGTATATTAAGGTCCCTCATTGAATATGACACAGCAAAGATATGACTGACCAACAGACAGACAATTTGTTAATTAATTTACTGGCTGTGTTGGCCAAGCTATGTAGGGTGCTTTTATATGATCATCTGAGGCGTCCATACCAGGATGTTAAAATTGTAGGTTAGTGGGTTTATCTTTAGATTAGGGGATTATTTTGGGAACTGTGACCTGAGTACCAAGTATTCTGGTGTACTTGTGTGTGCAAATGTCTCCTAGTGGATGCTTAACAGACCTACAGATACTTGAGCTGATCCAGAGTGCTGCTGATAAGCTATTCTTAGTCTTGTCCTTCTTATATACACCAGCCACAGCGGGGGCAAATGCTTAGTGCCAAAACAAAGGCAGGGACAGGGAAGGCTGACTACACAGTGTTGATTATGAAGTGGTGAGTGGTCACTATGGCACAGTTTGTCACATTCGTTTAAACAGTCATACCATGTTACAAGCCTTAAATTTGAGTTACCATTGTTTCGAGGTGAAAGGCACATCATGATGACAAAACTCTTTCCAGAAAGCACAACAACAACACAATAAGATTCAAATACACAACGAGCATAACTCAGCTGCAGAGGCCAGGGAAAAGTGCCAACCCGGTGAATTAAGAGAGAATGTGCTATTATTCTTTCAAAAGTTACTTGGTCTAACTTTAAGTAAGTCAACTAATGACCCAAACCAAACTGTCACTATCTTACATAACAGGTCTAGAGAGGCATTCGGTAAAAAAAAAAATGGTGTCACAGCAACAGGAAGTACAGAAATAGATGGCCAATGACATGTCTTCCCAGAGGGAAATAAGCCATTAACTTGTCATCAATATTGTATAAGACTTAAGTGTTCTGTTTCGATTGATTATATTTACATGGAACCAAGTCCAGAATGAGCACCAGGTAGTAAGTGAGCTAGCCTTAATGACTGTCTTCACAGTTGAGTAAGCCAGCAACCCGTCATGCCAACAGACACACGCGAACCAGATGATCACCACACATCTGGAATACTGCGACTATCAGCTCAAACAGAAACATGCCACATAAGAAATGTGACATGAACCCAGGACTTTTTTTTTCAGACACGTGGTGCTAAGTGAGTGTGATGGAGAGTTTGACTGCTGGAGGCAAAGATAAGTGAAGGAAAGGCTGGCCTGTCTATCTGGGGTGGGGTACTGCTAAGGCGCTTCTGTCACGGTAGGGAATAGAGAGGAAGAGGCTCCATGAGATCAGTCACGCAAAGCCTGACACTCACTGAGGCCCCACTAAAGATATAGCAGGTTTTGTGAACTGATTTTAATGTTATGTCATGATGATGAGATAAAATTTACAAATGAGAAGCCGCTGGAGTCCACACTGTGGTTTGCACACTGTTTAAGTATCATTCCACTTTTTCATAACTTGAAACTTCTTTTCACAGTTGTGGAAATCACTTCTGTTCATTAAGCTAAAATTAATCAATTTAGGTAAAAATGTTTTCTTTTCAAACTATTTTTTTCTTTCCAGATGAGGTCAAAATCATTGTCTGAATGCTTTTGCCCCTTTGCTCCATCAGTTTTTTTTTAAAAAAATGTCACCATGTTCAAAGATCTAAGCAATTAACCTGATGAGTACAATGTCATCAATGTCACGAAGCCATACAATGTCAATGTCAATGTCAATGTCATGTCAAAACAAGCGTCAAAACCTTGCTTGATTAAATTGCTGTTTTTTAAGAGAAGGTATCTTTATTTGCTGATGTATATGCATGAAGGTGTGTGTAATTATGTACAATTCTAGAAATGTTTTTTTCTTAATATAATTTCATATGCAGTATTTTTCTTTCATTTGCTTATTTGTTTTTTCAGCTTGTACTTTAGAAGAGCCAGAGTGTTGTAACACTGTCTGTGGGTGGTATTTACCATTGCAATGTGAAAATGAACTTTGCTCTCATATGAAGATCTATTTTTTTGGACATAATCACTTTGTTTTGTATTATACCTGTCCTTTATGAATAAATCATACATTGTAGCACAGCTATGACCTGGTTTATTACTTTAGCACTTCCAGTTTATGTAATATTTTTAATGGATGGCCTATACACAGGACAAACTGTTTTCGTCTAACTGGAAGTGCCTAGAACGGGGGCCAACAGGCGTACTGTAGAAGAAAAAGCAAACAAAAACACAAAATAGTCTTTCCTTTTTGACGGTAAAAGTCCATCAGGCCACAGGAGCCTCAGGAATTCTCTCCCACTCAGCAGAACAAAAACAAGCAACCTCAATAGATGACTGGCAATACCAGCAATGTCAAGAATTACCAACAGGTTGAACAATAGATGACTTAAGGTTACAAGACTGACGACGGTGAGTAAGGGTTGTGGGAAACGGAAACAAAAGAGCATGGCCCCACATTACTGTGACAGAGGAAAACATTAGAGGCACAAAAACACACACTAAGCACACACAAACACACTCACACTAATTGGCATGAATGGCTTGTTTTGTGTTTTCAGGAGCATTCTTTCACATCAGGCCCTATAGTTAGCTTGAACAGACGACGTGTCATTAGACCATGTGAGTACAAAAGGCCAAAGGGGATGTGTTAATGTTCTGCACACCACAGGCATCTTGACACTTGTTCCATTTACAGCTAAATTAAATTCAGTAGATGATTGAGCACAAAAGACAACATTCAAAACACTGACAGAGAAACTAATCACTGAAATCTGCTGCTGCACAGCAGTAAATTTATGCTTGGTCTACTTTTAGTTTAAGTGTTTAGTAGGTTGAGCTGTATGCATCACGATGTATGTATGCGCATTTTTCAAATAACTGGTGCAACCAAATCACAGTAAAAAAGGTTTGACCCTTGCACCCACAGGAACAACAACCAGATTCAGCTCTGATCCAGCAGCACAGTCATAATATAAAATCACGATGGTAAGAGGGAAAAAAAACACAAAGAAAGGAGGGTGTTAAGTTAAGTAACATAAACACAAAACTAGTTTTAGAATCCCACAAACTCTTCATATTGTTTATGCCAATAAAGTCACTAACAACCATGTAAAAGTAATGTAGTGATTTGTGCTATGATATTGTATTGTATCAGAGCTCCACTTTCACTTGCCCATGCGCTCCTCTGCTGTTTTTTTGTTTTTGAAAATCCTTTCACCAACCTTTTAAGCTCAGTAATGAGCAGCACGGTGCAGGGGATGCCCAGAGTCATGAGGGACAGTGAGTTGACGACAGGTTTAACGAAGGCCAGCCCTGTGGTGATTCCTGATAAGATGCCAATGACCACTTTGAACCTCGACCTAGATGACAAAGCAAAAGCACAATTAGAAAAGCAGAATCTGTAACAATTGTGCCCTCTATTAAACACATTTTGAAACACAGCAGGAATTTTGGGAAGACTCAAAGTGCAATTCAAGCCATTTAATCAGATAATAAACAACAGTCACTCAGCTACAAAGTGACAGGGCTGAAGTGAAAGAACAGTCATGGCAGATCTGTCACAATGGAACAAGAAGTAAAGACATGTGATGCAGCTTTTACTGGTGTCAGCTATCTCAGACAGGCCTATTATTAAAACAGGAAAGTCATAGCAGTGAACACATCATATGGCAAACCAGTGGCCATCAGTGAGCTCCCATAGATGAAGCTGCTGTACAAAAATACAGTATAACTACCTGATATAGATATCAAAGGTGAAATTGGTTTAATGTGAAAATGTGGAAGAATCTGCACTGACAGCTTTGCTTTCCTGTCACTGCTTGAAAAACATATCTGTGATTTTGTGTGACCCAACTACTCCAGATCACATGTCCCCAGCTGTGCAAATGAATCTAAACACTAAGCTGCATGTTCTGTCTTTGTCTCTAAATTTTCTTAACAGTTAAAGGAATGTAAATCAGCTGCTGCAGTGAGAAGTTCCAGTGAAACACACACAGCTCATAATGGCGCATAGTTGGAAACTCTGGCACCGTAGTATTGTAGTCAGGTATCAGCTTCATATTTACCCTGATGTAACAAGTCTCAAATAACATGTTTACACACTTGTATGCCAGTTTTGTGCTTCTAAAGATGGTTATTTTGATGTAAAATAACACTGATCAACCTACCGATCCCTCCGGAACATCCGGGGTAGGTATCTTTTGGGGAACCACATGGCAATGGCGCACATGAGCACCCACAATATGGCCAACTCATCCAGCATCTGGCCAAGGAAGCTGAGGGTGGCATGAAAATATGTTGACCCAATACCTGGGAAGAGACACAGAAACATTCAAACCTTTGTCAGAAAAAGAGAAGCTGTTCATTGGTCAGAGAGCCAGGATAAATGAGACTGCATCCTTTCACACAACCCTCTGAAAGAGTAAGGACAAACTAAAAAGATCTATAATAGGATTGTTAAGAACAGTCCACTTTTTTTTTTTTTTTTTTTACAGCGGACATGTTCACATTTTCACTTGTCAAATACAAAAAGTAACGCAAGAAAAGACAAATGTCACTTCTACACAAAGAGAATCACAGTACAGGTATAAAAAAAAAACAATGTATAACAGCAACATCACATGTTTTAGGTAGACAATTGACTTCAGAGGTGGTGAGAGGCAGCCGCCATCTGTAGTGAAACTCACTTTGTGCTAAAAACAAAATCAGCTCAGAGAGATCATACTAAGAAGGACCTGCTGTTTCGGGCAAAGAGCCATAGTGGAAACAGCAAGTTGATCACAAAAAGTAACATGGAACTCAGCGGATCCGTCAGTGCCCCTTTGTTATCACAGTTCAACAGTCCTCTGATTATCAGCACAATCTGTTTTCATAACAGGCGCTGCAGCAGAGTCGTGCATTTCCACAAACCTCTTATCCGAGATGGACTGCTGCTCACAGTCAGAATTCACTAATCATGACAACCTATCAGTGTACTCGTATATCACAGGCAGTCAAAACAACATGTTCACAGAGACCACCTGAAGTTTCTCATGAGGAGAGCTATTGTTTGAAAATGAACCCTCAACTATTCCCCTCAATAATGGACTGACCGTTGGAGTACTATTTCTTCATCAAAAGTGACAAATATTTATTGGTCCTGCCTTCTCACATGTAAATAGTAGCTGGTTTTCTCAGTCCCGTACAATAGTGAAAATGACATTAATTTTCAGAAATTGTTTTATTATTGTTTTCTGATATTTTATGGACCAAAAAATGTATTGCAGTTACAGCTTAAAAACGCAATATGCAGTATATTTGGGTATTTGTATCAGGCAATGCAATCTTCCCAAACTATATGAATAACTATTTCCACACACACACACAGCTGAGGAAAAGAAGCAGCTGAATGCTGTTCTCATTTGACAAGCTATGGAGTTGTTTTTGAGTCAAAGGACAACTGCAGAGACAGAGTAAGGGAGAGGAAACCATGTAAGTCCTTGACAACAGTGTTTTGAAGTTTTCACAGCCTTCAGATTCCTAAAAATGGATGCAGCTCAGAGGAGCCACATACAGCACATAAGCATCTGTGGTAATACATCATGACAAGTCATATAATTTGGCCAAGCAGCACAGTCATCAAGTAGGCAGCCTTTCTTTTGGTTGGTGAATGTCGTGTTTATCCGTGTTATTAGGTTTGACCGAGTGTTTGACCTGACATCTTCAGGTTCAATCGTGGTATAAAATCGCCTGTAAGACTGCCCACTCGCACTATGGACTACTCTAACATGCACAGACAAGCTTAGTTGGACAGGGCAGTTTGAGAATAAATGACCCATTTTACATTTGACCCACAGTTCAAGTGCCTGTGGCTCAGTCAGTTATGTAAATCCTATTCAACCGCTCACTTCACCCCACCCCCCCAACATCCACTAAGGTCACCTCTCAGGAGCAGTGGGGCGTCTGTCATGTTATCTTTGCTGACATTGCAACCAGAGTGTTTTTCAAACAGCAATAAGGGAACAAGGCAATGTAATCTCTCGAGGAATGTGCTGTCAGTTATGGACAATATCAACATTTGAAACCTTAATACTGTGACAAACCATATTATTATTTATAGAATGAATAAGCATAGTCATAACAAAGTGTTATAGGCAAAAACAATTTAGGATAAACTAAAGCTATTACTGGATAGAGTGACAGCTGAGAAAACCAACATGCGAACATTTTTGTCACAGTTTGAGACTGATAAGTGTGTTTTTTATTAGTATTGAGGTGTTTATTCAGTTTTTATTTTGGCACCAATTTACATTAGTTGATTAGTTAGAGGCCCAATTGTACTGGACTGCATTATATTGATGAGTGTTTATTATATTCTTCCCTCCTCATGTTTGTACATAGGATGGGCAAAACATGTATATAAACACCTCTCAATATAATGTGATCCAGGACAACACTACTTTTAACTACAGATTCAGTAATAAACATAGTTGAGTTAACGCCTCTATGACAGAGTCAACAAAAACTCAACATTACAAACTGTAAAGGGAAAATATATGGAGGAATTCTACTACTGGATTGTACAGGTGTACCTAATAAGCAGTTGACATATGTTTTATATGGTAGTAAAAGTTTTTGTCACTACAATTGCATCTAGCAACAGCCCAAGTCCACCAGTCTTACTTACCGACCACAACAAGGAGAATCCATATGAGGTAAATCCCACTGTTGAAGTGTGTTGCATATTGGCGGAACAAGCACATTAATATGGGCGGCAAAACAAAAAACAAAATGTTGCTGATCTGAAATGATAAACAAAGGGAAGCTATGAGCAAAAACATACATCACACTCGCACTGATCATGTTGCTAAATGACAACATGCTGGTCAGAAGTTGACCAGTGTGTAGGCCTCAGCAATCAGCCACTAAGGCCAATTGTCATTCAGCTGAAATGCAGAAAAGAAAAAAAAGAACTGTAACCTGATGCTAGCAATAAAAATTGTGATGCTGAAGCTGAAGAGCAGCCAAACTGTTGAAAGACAATACAACTTACAGCTAGCTCCAGCTAACTTGTGGATAGTATTAAAAATAATAAGGAGCAATGCAATAGAACGAAAAACAAAGGCAGAAAAGCTGTGGTCTAGCTGTGACTGTAAACAAAGCTGTAATCTGCAAAGCAAAAAAGACAGTAAACATTGTTAGCTTAAAGTCCAACGACTGCAAACCGACCGTGTTGTAAAATTCAGCGATGCTGGGGTAAATAAGGTAATTGCCTTCACACCAGTCCACCTCGGAGCTGCCAGCTTGCAACTGGTCCCAAAAAATCAGATTAACGTTACTCATGTCTGGACTAGTTCTGTCGGACGGACCGTGCGGAGCGGACAACACTCCGCCGTCAGCTTTGCAGATGAAAAAACACCTATCTCTCTGTTTCTTCTCTCTCTCTCTCTCTCTCTCTCTGTTCGTTGAACGCAGGCTAAACGCGAACTTTCACGACCCGACGCATACTGCACACGAGACAACGTGATATACTGCAGGGACCGTCGCTGAGCTGCATTTTAAGCCGCCGTCTTTTAACAAAGCGTCCTGCTTGTCCGCCGTGACGCTCCGTTCTGCGCATTGACAGCTGCTCCGACCGGAGCCAAAGAGTGTCGATGCGCTTCGAGAGGATTCACTCCCACCTGTTTCCTTCTTCTCCGACCGAATTAGCCGTGGCGGAAGTTGATATAGCTTATGTAAATATAAACGCCAAAAAACAAACAAGAAAAATATCTAAAAGAGAGAGATAACTGTCATAAAAATAACATTTTCAGAAAATTAAATACACAAGAAAGTGGATTTATAAAATAACCACGTTGTATAACAAATGTCGGCAACTTTTTACCCTCACGTGTTTAACCATTCTTGTTTTTCTTGTCTCCCTTCTTTACATAATGCCACAAAGAAATTTTGTTAATAGTGCTAAAGATCAAAGAAACACATCTTTTCCATTTTGGGGATATTACAGTACTCCTCCGGGGGCAACAGCCATTTTTGATGGGCACGTATCGCAATTTTCGAACCTGGACCCGGTGTTCAAATCCCCGTTGACAAGTATAGACACTAGCTACTTTACAGATCAATATTCTAAGACCCTACATGAGTGTGTTAAGTACGATTCTTTGTTTTACAGTAAATCAAGCAATCTAACTGGTATACTATATGATATAGTTAGAATTAGCTTCACCTCAACTAACTACAACAATAAATTATGACAATTTGTGGGCATTCATAAAAACTTACTTTACTTTTGCTGTTGATTCCTACAGTAAATTTGTTATGAACAATATTGTGCTTATACTCAGGCTTATTACTTACATAATTAGATATAAGACTCATATTTGTAACATATCTAAACTGTCTACAGTTATTTTGTTTCATAAGCTAATTTCAATAGACCGGAAGAGGTGTAAAGTTCTCAAGTGGAAATTTGTTTCACTTGAGACTAATTAGAAAACTACAGCGAGAGAGTTATCGCGATAACATATGAGGCCTATGTGAGACCACGAGGCGGATATCCGGCCTCTTTTCCGTGGCGGACCGTCGCAGGGTCGGTTTGGCAAAATGAAGGTACAACATTTTCTTAACTGTATTTTTCTGTCCAAAGTGACTTTTTCTGAAATAGTCTAGAATGAGTAAAGCTACGATCTTGAACTTTAAATCGGACTAGTTTGATGCCGTAGCCCCGGTTCTGATCGTTAGGATGAGCTTTGATTAAGATGATAGGTAGTGCTGAACGGTCCTGTCGGCTAGTGAGCCGTGGAAACATGGCGGAACACGAAGAGAAATGTGCACCGACTTGGAAGTCTCAGTTAACTGCTATAAAGAAATTTAAAACTCATCTGGCTGGCGTTATATGACCGTGCTGCGTTTCCCGTTTATAGTGTTAGCCGTAGAACCGTTCGTAATTTTGTTAGCGATGCTCATAGTGCTAAATTTCTAGCCGGTAGTGAAGCTAACAGGCCTCCTTTGGATCACAATTCAAATTAACCGACACGTCTTGCAGCTTTCATGTGGTAGGGGTATTCTTTTCCCAAGAAGTCCACCAGTAACTGTAATAAAGCCTTGTGTGAATACACGTTATACATCTCGAACATTTTCTGCTTTACTTACCTGCATGGTAACCTGTCATGATTTATGTGGAACCCACTATGATATGAAGTACATCAACCAACCTCTCGTCACGTTTCTTTTTCAGCTGAACATCTCATTTCCCGCTACTGGCTGCCAGAAGCTGATTGAAGTTGATGATGAGCGCAAGCTGCGTACTTTCTATGAGAAGCGTATGGCCACTGAGGTGGCTGCTGACCCTCTGGGAGATGAGTGGAAGGTAAACACTGATGCACCCTCCTTAATGTGTTTAAGACCTGACATAATCTTGTCAGCACCTGAGCATAGTGTATGAATTTGGATTTGGTATGTTGGAAATGCATTACTGTACTTGATGTGGCACACCAGTAGACCCTTTTTGACTGATCTGTAGTCATTAAGGGGGGACAGCGTGTTGCCAGAGAAACTGCAGAGCTGCTTACCAGTTACGATCATCACATATTACTGTGGCTGGTCCAAACGGCATTGCTCTCTCAATTCAGTTGCATCCCAAACTAAATGATGAGTCAGCGTGGTAAGTCAGTCCAAGTGTAAAGAAATTACCTGCAAAATTTGGTCAAAATGTCTAAGATAGGTTTGCCAATTCAGTGAGACATTGACTGCTTTGTCTTATATGATATCGGCCTCGCCATCAAAATCAGGTTGGGTTCAGTGTCTTGCTCTAAGTACAGGATGAACTGGAAATTTAACCACCAACCCTGTAATTAATGGACAACTGTTTTACCTTTTGAGTGATAGCTGTCAATTTTCTTCCTTTGGCCATGTGATAATTATAGTAAGTTTATTATTGAACTAGTCTAAAGCCTAATGGCAGCGAAGTTTCTGAATCTGTGGTCAAAAGCCTGTAAAAGAATACATATTTGGTGGACAAGTGACCTTTTTCTTTGGGACATTGTGTGCCAGGTATCGTAAAGGAAGGAGCGTATCGAGTTAACTTCTTGTTTTCTCTGCTTTTGCAGGGCTATGTGGTGCGCATCAGCGGAGGCAATGACAAGCAGGGCTTCCCCATGAAGCAGGGTGTGCTGACCCACGGCCGTGTGCGCCTGCTGCTCAGCAAGGGCCACTCCTGCTACCGTCCCCGCAGGACTGGGGAGCGCAAGCGCAAGTCTGTCCGTGGTTGCATTGTTGATGCCAACCTCAGCGTTCTCAACTTGGTCATTGTCAAGAAAGGTAATGTGACTCATTTGAGCTGTCATGGAAATGTTCGTAAACCAACAGATAATGGATTGATCATTTAGGAAAGTCTCTTTGAAGTGCCTGTACGTTTTGATGATGGCACACCAGTAGACCCTTGTTGATTGGTCCGTAGTCATTAAGGGGGGACAGTGTGTTGCCAGAGTAACTGTGGAGCTGCTTACCAGATGCGACCAGACCCAGTCACCATGGATGGTTGAACTGCATTGCTCTCTCATTGTGTACGCTAGTGTCAAAATGACATTGAAGTTCTTTGTGTTACCAAAGGCTCAATAATGATTTTCTAACTCATATGCATTATGAGGTATTTGTCTAGCATCTTTTTCTGTTCTGTCAACATGCTGTGAATGACACCAAGGTGGAAGGGTGTCGAGGGCAGTGCAGACCGATTTTCCACTAAGTGCATATAGTCATCTTAACACTCTGCACCCATCTGCTCGTTGGCTTGTTTTGTTTTTAGTCATTTTTGAAAATCATGAATGCAGTGCCGCTTGTTGCTGCAAGTTTGGCTTTAATCAATGTGATGGACTCATTTTGTCTTGACCTGGTTATTCTCAGGTGAGAAGGACATTCCTGGGCTGACCGACAGCACCGTCCCTCGCCGTCTTGGTCCCAAGAGGGCCAGCAAGATCCGCAAGCTCTTCAACCTGGCTAAAGAGGATGATGTGAGGCAGTATGTTGTGAGGAGACCCCTGACTAAAGAAGGTAAGACTTGGGTTGATATTTTTTTTTTTTTTTTTTTTTTTTAATTATGCCATCAAGTGTTGCTCTTGGGACCATTGACTGTGGCATTTAAACTACTTAAGCCATTAGGTAGATTGTTGCCCATGGTAACAATGTGCAGGATCACCCAAACCTCATTATCACATTTGGCATTTAGTCGCACTGTCGAATAACTGCATCATCCGTCTCCTTGACAGGCAAGAAGCCCAGAACCAAGGCTCCCAGGATCCAAAGACTGGTGACGCCTCGTGTGCTGCAGCACAAGCGCCGCCGTATTGCCCTCAAGAGACAGCGCACACAGAAGAACAAGGAGGAGGCTTCTGAGTACGCCAAGCTGCTGGCCAAGAGGATGAAGGTACGTTTTCCTATCATAGGTGGTGTCCACACAGTAAGGGTCCAAGGGGCAAGTACGTAATTGTGAAGTGGATAATAGGGACATTGACGTGTTTGTATGCAAATGGTGGCTCTATTGAAACAATTTGCTGACGACAATTTCTTCTTGCAAACAGGAGGCCAAGGAGAAGCGCCAGGAACAGATCGCCAAGAGGCGCCGCCTTTCTTCTCTGAGGGCTTCCACATCCAAGTCAGAGTCCAGCCAAAAGTAAAATCCAACAGTCAAATAAAGTAATGTTTTGCTGAAAAATTGACCTTTGTAATGTAATTCATTATTTTTCAGTACCATGTGTTCCTGCCATGGACTATGAATATTTCTAATATATCTTCTAATATAATGACTAAAAGGTTTGCCAAGTCAACCTATGCACACCATTTCAGACAATCACCATAAACCATTTCAGAAAATAACCATAAACCCATAAAGGTATATCCAAGAACCAAAACATATTTGATGTGTAACTGGACACTATCTCACCCTAGGAAATGGAAATATATTTAATGGTATATTTTAGCGTTTGGTTTAGAATTCATGAAATCATTAATGCTGTACTGTGGAGTTAATTGCATGCTACATAGTATGCTGATAACTGCATTTACACATGGTGGCAGGTCAGGTATGAAGTCAAGAGCTTAAAAAGCTCTGCATCTGTCACCAACAAAAGGAATTGTGTTTTCCCAGCCTTGACTTCTGCAGCAGTGGCTTTAGTTGCAAAAAACAAAACAAAAACATTGAACAGCTGCCAGGAGGTCGAAGGATGAGCAAAAAATGTTCATGATTCAATCAACTTTATTTTACACCACTTTGTGAGACCTGTGGGACATGACTTCAACACAAACATGTACATCAAATAATGCAGAAGTCTACATCAACGACGCACACATCCCCTAGCCTTACTCCCATTTTCAAACGCAGGCATTTTTAAAGGCCTCCTCATTCGGCATGTAGGTGAAGCCTGTTGGTTGTCCTGGACCACGTCCTTGTGAGCTGAGGTGACCATGGCAAGATGACTTGTAACTTGACGAGACTGACTTTGTTCAGATGGTGTGAAACTAAAGTTGTACAACTGGGAGATAAAGAAAGACAAAGACACTGCCTGATGCTGCAGGTACTGAGCGAGCCCCTGGAGGCTCCAGACCATGGTCTGCCATGTAGTCTGAATTTCCTGAACCAGAGCTGAAGACCTGGACAATGTCTCCATGACCTGGTAAGTAAAGGGCAAAAGCACACCAGCCAAAGGTTGGATACATCAAAGATACTTTCTGTTAAATATTTTCTATTGAGCTTACAAAGATCAATAACGGTGTGAAGCAATCTACAAAATGTGTAATAGACCTCTTTCACAGAAGACACTGACATGTCAAAGTAGGAAAAGTACAGGTGTAAATAAAAAATGACTGAATTACATGTAGTTGATTCAGATTCAGGGTCCTTGTACTGTGCATGCTGGTTCACTGCAATGACTTAATGTTATTAGTAACAACTGTGCTTCTTTAAACTACAGATGTGCTGATCTATTGCTTAGCAAGAAAGCAACATGTCAGACTATTCCAGTAAACTGTACTCACAGCACACCTGAACAGAGTGCATCTTGGCCCCAGCCATGCAGTAGGTCCTCCAACACAGTTTGGCTGTGAGTGAAACCACTTGGACAGGGTAACTTCTCCTCAGTGTGGCAGCATCAAAGCCCTCCAGCAATTCAGCTGCTGCTTCTATAAAGTCAGCAAGAAGATATGTAGACAGACAAGTACAGATAAAGTGTGTGCATCTGATTAGGCAAAAGGTTCTGAATGTTTCACATCACTAACTTTCCATTACTCTACATACTTTTGTCTTCTTCAGTGGGAGGAAGCACTCGGTCCATCAGAGCCTCAGCCATGCTCAGGGCAGAGTCCAGTCCCTCAGTAGCCACAATCATGGCTCTTTTCACAAGAGTCTGGTCTGTACCATCATCAACCTGCTGCATCCTCTCCATTGCCCAAGTGACTGTGTGCTGTACACAATCAATGGTTCCGGCAGCTGAAATGCTTACCACATCCTTGATCTCATGCATTTTGTTCTTAGCAGTGGCAACAAGCTGGGTGAAGCAGAAAAAAAACACACACAAGAGCAGTGGTCTTTTCCTTTACTCTTTCAGAGGAACTGTGCAATTTATGGAGCTTCGAATTTACAAAAGGAAGGAAAGGGTTACCTGCTCAGTGGGTGCATGAAGCACAGGAAAAGAAGCCTCAAGCCAGTCAAGACCTTTACATGCCACATCATTTGCAGTGGTAACTATATGGAAATACATGGACAGTGAAGCCATTGCTGAAATACTGTCAATGAAAAGCACTTGAGGCTCTTATCTCTATTTAGCAAATGCTCTTAATGGAAAATGCCAAATATTTGTTAGTCAGAACATCTCAAATGTGAGAACTGAATGCTCCTCTCTCTCTGGTATCATTTCAATTCATCAACACCTTTGGATTTTGAACTGATTGTAGACAGACATAACCTCTGGTTCTGCGAACTTGTGATGAGCCCTTTTTCACTATTTTTGAACATTTTAAAAGGGCCTATTCAAAAAATTCATTGTTAACAAAAAATTATTACTTTTCGCTCAACTGTAAATTCCAAAGAAGGAAAGGGTGTATAGATTTACAGTACAGCCTAAAACCACAGTCCTAACAGAATTCTACTCACGCTGAGGCTGCAGTTTAACAATGACAGGTGAAACTCTGCCACAGGCCACCGTGCCTAAAGCTGCCACACTGTTCTCCAGCACCTCACACATTATTTTCAGGTTTGGGTGGCTGCATTTGGCGTCAGTGTACAGGACCGCCAGCCTGCTACAAGCTGAGCGGAACACGGGCAGCTGGGCGAGTCTTGCAGCTGCACTCTGTGCTTTCTGCAAGGAAACATCAGAGAGAAGAAAAGCTTTAATCCAGAAACAGTGCGATAAACGGTTTGATCTAGGAATATTTGGATGTCAAAATACGACTAATTATAGGTGCTATATTAAACAGGTCTCTGTAACCAATTGGAATAGAAGACAAATGATTTCGTTGTCGAGCACAGATAAGGACTAAAGAGGATTCATTTTTGCTCACCTGGTTGTTGTTCAGCGGCATGTTTGGCACACTTCAACAAAGAGAAAACGCTGCAGTGAGTAAAGGATTGAAATTTAAACTCATTTCCAGTCTCCATCCAATTACAACAGTCAATAAAATGCATCACGTACCCCTGAATAATACTGATTCACGGGAAAACTTTCGCTCACATTACGAGGTCAGGTAATCAATCAGCGCCCACCTGTTCTCCTATATGCTGCCGAGAAGCTCACGGGATGTTCTCGCGATATGTCAGCCCAGCTTTTTTAATTCTGTATTCTGAGATAACTTAACTTGCTAAGTAGGCTACTCAATTTATTAAAAAAAAAAATGTCGTAAGCCCTGCTGGCGATAGAGCAGTTTTATTCCCGAATGTTAGCTGAGCTTTTCCTCAGTTACACTGAATAACAATATGTAATTATATTCAAATGTTATGCAAATATAGTAGGCCCATATGCAATTTGGTAACTTTTTGATATCGGTCAGATTCATTGTTACCTTGGAAGGATGGATTCAACTGTTTTCTTATTCAATGTGTGGCTTCAATATGACAAAAGAATAAAACAAACTGGATGTGCAGTTAAACAGTAAATCAGCAGTAGATCCCGCTTAGCCAGATGGGTACTTTATGAGGTTGAGCAGGATATAGTTCACTGGAAGTGAACCACATCATCATTTTGTTTTCCTACATTATTCGTTCGAAGTTATGTATAATAACAGCAGTTCTTTTACTTATTGTGTCTATTTTTTCCAGAGTTTCCTAAAGTGATTATCGCTGTGAGCAGGATTTGAACCTGCGCGGGAAAACCCCATTGGATTTCGAATCCAACGCCTTAACCACTCGGCCATCACAGCTCTCACCTGAGAAAAAAATAGTGGGGACATACCTCTAAATCCATATTCTGTACAATGTAGACATTACTACTGGTCAGTCTTCAATCTAATTCATTGCTTGACTCTGTCTTTGATCATTTGAGTACTCACCATATTTTGCAACTAATTTCTGCAGCACAGAGTGAATATACCGACTAACCACAGAGGTGATGAGCTTGCCGTTTTGTTGCAGACAGTTGAGAAATGATCCATAAAAGAATAAATGCTGATTCAAATGCCTTTGAAAAAACAATGCTGCAGCTTTCAAGGGAACACAAAGGTCAAATAAATTCTCCTCCAGGGGTACTGCTGCTGCTGTCACTGGTCTGTGAACATCTGCAGGCAATGAGTCCACAAATTATAGCTGACTGCACAGAGATATGACACCGGGGAGGCTAAGTCCTGTCTACTTTCAGTGACCAGGGACTGTGAAAATAAAGCTGGAGGTATATATAGGGCCACTTTTTGGCTGTCTGTCCCAAACAGCTGCAGAAGCAGGACACCACCTGACAACCTGAAACCAGGTTCAAAGCAAAACAAAACACAGCTGTTGCAGTATAAACCATTTCTTCATATTTTGCCATTTCTCAATTAGCTCTTATTACTGAATGTATTACACTATGTTACTTGTATTTATTCATCTGGTTTAAACGTGGGAAAGTATTTAGTACCATGATGAATGAAAGTTAAATGTTGACTGCAGGGTACAGTCTTTACTTGCCTCAGGCAGCCTTTTTGTATCTATGTGAGTTGTACAAGGCTATTCTGCAGCTTTATTTTTCTGGTGCTCTGTTGGTTTAACGCTGCAGAATAGCAATAAACCTATCAACAGGTTTATCTGCAGATGTGGGGTCTACGAACAGAGGCAGGGAGATATTCTAACTGAAGTTAACGTCTTAGTCGTTTACTCACAACCAACTAACAGCGTTACACACCCGCAATGTGAAATTACAGAAAAAGACAGTGATGGCTGATCATCACAAAGGAAGGATTAAGTCTGAGAAATATCACACTACTCAAGGCAGGCAGAGGCGCACCGAGCTCTGCATCTGCATATCGATGAGTAGGACTGATATGGTTTTGCGTTAGAGGACGTTCGGGGCGATGTTTTTGGCTCGTGCACAGAGGCTCCTAAAAGCAAGCACGCTCTGAGCCACGGGGTTCTGTCCGTGGTGCTGATGCTGCTGTCGTGGCTGCCGCTGCAGCACCCCGAAGCGCAGACCGAGTCTCCTGCGCGCAACGTGCCAAGAAAATGTTTCTTCTATATATCGGCATGCGTCAGGGGGAGGAATGTGGACGTAGCCCCCAAGACTTTTTTGTATGGCGGTCGGCAGTCACAAGGTTTGCGACTGCTGCCCGCCGCAAGAAAAAAAGACACAAGAGGAGCACGTGTAGTGGGTGGTCCTCAGCGCACGGCTTTCACGTGGCTCTAGCGAGCGCCGAGCCGCCACACCGTCAGTCCGGTGCGGCAACAACAGGAGGCAACATCAGCATGGCTGTGGAGATGGAGCCCGCGGAGTGAGTGCGCTTTCCTTTTAGGTTTTATTTTAAATTTGTAAATAATAAGTTTTCGGTGATAATTTGAGGGAGATGACACAAAAGCAGTAACGATACGACCACACGTGACTGTGCAAAAAAGAAAACATTACAGTTTTCCTTTAATATTGGAGGTTGCCTGGGTCTGGCACATTACGTATTAAGGTGGAAGATTACATGGTCTGTGAATGGATTCACTTATATTTATTTGGGGAATTATATTTTTCTGTGATGTTGGCGTCAAAAACTTTATTCCTATAAAATTGTTTGGGAATGACATGCGCTTAAAAGATTAACTTAAAGAATTTGTCTTTTTCTGTGTCGCTGTTATTTATTGTCTGCACAATTCGTGCACATATGTGGCGTCGAATCGGTTGTGGAGGCTCCTATCCAATCATATGGACATATGGCTGCTCCTGTTGGTTGCTTTGAGCCATTGTTTTTGTTGATTATGCTGAGAGGGAGAGAGAGAGGCGGGTCCAGGCTGTTTTTGCAGTCCCAGTACATAGTGTCTGCTTCTTCCACATGTGCCTGTTGATCTAATACGCCCACCTGCTGTGGATGTGGGCTGTTAATTGGTTAGTTACTTTGTCAGCCTGTGAGGAAACGTGGGGATGGACTGCACATTGTTGTCAACGAGAAACCCATCTTGTGGTTGGTCTCTTATGGTGGGAGGTTAAATTCGGCATGAGAACGGTTGTGGAACATAAGTGGGTAATAATGTTCATGCCAATGATCCATGATTTTGCAAGGGAAAGACCATACAACACCGTCCTACAGAAAGAAATTGACAGAGTTCTATAATGCAAAAGATACAACAGATAGTGATCAAAATGCCCAGCAGATGACTCTGAAGGGGGACAAAAGTTTACATGAAGCAGACTGCCTGCTTGGTGGGGGGGGCACTTGTCCAATGGGTTGCTCAGAGTAACTTCAGTGTGATTGAGGTGATTGACACTGAAACTTACCTTTGAAAAAAAACAAAAAAGATCAGAAATGCCATACCCACACAGAATCACTGCCACTGAGTTATTCCTGGGTATTGCTCGTATGCTTGTTCTCATACAGCACTTATTAGAACCTGAAACATTACTCTGTGCAGTCTCTGTATAGGCTTTTCTATCAACTTGTGGTTATCCGTCTTGCCCCTACAGTGTGATCCGCCTGATAATGCAGTACCTTAAGGAGAACAACCTCTACCGGACGCTGACCACCTTGCAGGAGGAAACCACTGTCTCACTCAACACAGTGGAGAGTATCGACAGTTTCATTGCAGACATAAACAGCGGCCACTGGGACTGTGTTCTGCTGGCTATTGAGTCCCTCAAGCTACCTGACAATACACTTATTGACCTTTATGAGCAGGTGAACTTCACATTGATTGGATAATGCTTTACTTGGCTTGTTTATTTTTTTTAAAGTCAGCATTATATGTATAGTGAACAGTGACATCTCCCACAGGTTGTAATGGAGCTCATTGAAATGAGGGAGGTGGGTGCAGCTCGCTCGCTCCTCAGACAAACTGACCCGATGATCATGCTGAAGCAGACTCAGCCTGAGAGGTACAGCCACCTGGAGAACCTGCTGACATGCTCCTACTTTGACCCTCGTGAGGTAAGAGAATAAAGATCAGTTACATTAGTATTAACAAGTGCTTTGTAGAGTAAAGTCCTTTTCCTCATGCTGCAGGCATACCCGAAAGGCAGCAGCAAGGAGAAGCGACGCAGGGCGATAGCTGAGGCACTAGCAAGGGAGGTCAGCGTGGTGCCTCCCTCTCGCCTCATGGGGCTTCTGGAGCAAGTCAGCGTGAGCAAGCTGATCAATATTTTCTTTGTAATACTCTCTCCAATTATATGACAAGAGAAGCAACTTGATCAATGACCATGGCAGTCTCATTTCTCCTCTCTTTCCCTGCTGACATGCACATACTATAAACCCCCTTTCACTAGAGGTTCTTAAGGATGGTGAAGACATTTTTTTCCATCAGCGTTTTACTTTTAGTGCTGTGTCCTGTATATCCTCAGTTGCATTCTAAACATTGAGTTTTGCATGTTAAAGTAGCAGTAGTAGTTCCAAAGAAATGCATCCCACTGACTTTTTTGGGCTATTCTTAACAAATAGAGTGGCACATACAGTATTTCCTCAGGGAATGTTCTTGGTAATGCTGGTTATAAAAACATTGCATGTAAAATACTTCAAGACACAGAAATGTTTTCGGGGGCCAGCACTATCTTGTTTGATAAATCCTGTCTAATTCCACGTGATATACTCATACAGCTGTATATACAAATTTTGAACAACTTTTAATAAATTAATAAATAAATAAAACATATAAAAAAGCCTGTATACAGCAAGTATATTTCCAAGGATCTAATATTTTTTTGTTTGTTGTGCGCTGTTGCAGGACCACAGCACCATTTTTGTTTACCATTTGCTATAGTTGGCATTTATTAGTATCCTTGGTTTTATCGAGCTTTTGAATTATGAAGCCACAATTACTTCATGTTTTCTGTTAACCTTTTCATCATTCCTCCTCAACAGTCTATGAGACTACAGCAGTATCCTGGGTATCTCTCCCCGGACAGGACCATTGACACATCCGGCTGCAAAGAGAGACATGTGGAGAAAGAGAGCTTTCCAACCCAGCTGTACTGCCACATCAAGGTAAACAACTCAGATTCTGAGTAATTACACACTCTACAATACTTCAATGTGAAAGGGTTGTATTTGTATAGAATGCATTTACAGCAAATAAGAGCTTGTTTTATTATTTGTCTGTAGTTATTTTTATTTTCTTGTTCATTAGCCCCATAATATATTTGGCATACACACACACACACACACACACACACACACACACACACATACAAAAGTACACACACAAAAAACTAATTACTTTGCCCATCTGAAGGCACTTGTGTTAGGCTGTGCTCTCATCACTTGCATCCAGATGGAGCTGCCAGAGTCACTCCCCCTTGCTTTTCCAGGGTTATAAGTGAGAGAGGTCAGCCCACAACAACAGCCGACTGTTGAACTTTATGCTTCCCCTGAGGTCACTTGATTATAATTTGGGTTTCATTTCTTTGAGCTACTGGATTACAGACTGCAAACAGAGTAGGGAAGCATGTTTTCTGGGAGTTGGAGTCGAGTGTTGATGAGCAATTTCTATGAGTATGATTTTTAATCTACAGTTTGGAAGACGATCACATGTGGAGTGTGCCCGTTTCTCTCCTGATGGAAAGTACCTAATCACCGGATCAGTGGATGGTTTCATTGAGGTCTGGAACTTCAACACTGGAAAAATTAGTAAGGTAAGTACAACAGTATATATGCAAAATATTTTCATATATTATTCCATTGATATGGTGTATTTCATTGTTTTGCTGTTCTCTCCATGCTTGTGTATGTGTGCGTGGGTGTGCTTACATGAATGGAATAGGATTTAAAGTACCAGGCCCAAGATAGCTTCATGATGATGGATGATGCTGTGCTGTGTATGTGCTTCAGTCAGGAAACTGATCTCCTGGCAACTGGAGCTCAGAATGGCAAAATAAAGGTTGGACCATCCGCTTATCTTATACCACTGCTGGTTAATTATTTTTTGCATATTAATCTTTGATAGCAACCAATTATAGTGTCTTTCTTTAACGTGGAATATTGCTTTTTTGCTTTATGTTGCTACAACATTGTCAAATACTTTAAAAATATGGTAATGTCATTGGCTTGGTTATCACCATGTCACTATTACATGACCAGTAGTCTAAATTTCTCTCTAAAATGTGTATTTGTGTGCTGTTGGGGGGTATGGAGGGTAGGTGTGGAAAATCCAGAGTGGCTTGTGCCTGCGGAGGTTTGAGCATGCTCACAGCAAAGGTGTGACCTGTCTGAGCTTCTCCAAGGACAGCAACCAGATCCTCAGTGCCTCCTTTGACCAGACCATCAGGTGGGATGCAACAGTAACAGTATCTGCTCTCTGGCAACTGCAAACACACTGCAGCCTAAAGCCATTGTTTATGAGATGAAACTTAAAATTTTGTAACATGACTTGTTGAATTGACCTTCATTAGACAGAGATTAATGAAAGTCTGTATAACTTTCCATACATTATTTTAAAAAGTAATTGTCCGACACAAGCACATATAAATAGATAAATACCTAAAAAGGTACATTTAATCTTAGCTTATACCGATCATTTTTAAAGAAAAAGAGGGGGAAAAGTAGTAGGAGTCTTTTTCAGTTTCTGAATCCCATGTTATGGTTATACTTTGCTCGTCTGCTGTGGGAGAAAGAGCTCTCACTGACCTCAGACGAGACTCACACATGGGCGTCAGTTCAGCTGAAAAAAGGCAGTGAGCTCCCTTCACATCCTACAGTCGAAAAGCAAAATGTTGCCACAACAGGCCCATAGAAATGATAACAGAACTGGCAAACAGTAAAGTAGATTGGGCAACCAATTTGCAGTTCATTTCTCTTTTTAACCTGATAATGATTCTAATGTGTCTCAAAGTGTACATTTGGAATCGTGATATCTTCTTGAAAGATAATTAACTCAGCCCATCTCATCATCTTTAGCTCTCAACTCATTTTATGTTGGCTCAAACAAACAAAAAAATCCCTAAGGTGCTCAAAACTTTTTCAGACAGTTTCCTTACAGGAAAAGATGCATATTCATATGTTTTAAACATGCTCTACCAATAGAGCTAAATTGTCCATTATTGGCTAATGTATAACCCCCCATAACTAGATTAGTATGGAATATAGTTATAAGATATCTGGTCAGAAATGATTGTCTCTGTCTGTCTCTCTCACATACAGACACACACACACACACATAAACACCCGTCATAGCTGAGGAGTTCAATATCTATTTCTGAGCCCTTCAGGATGTGGGCTGAGCATCTTCGCTGTGCTGGAACCACATGTGCTGTGTGGGTGTAGCTGAGATCCCATGTGCTCAGGCACGAAGCGGCAACATGTTCCTCCACTTGCAGTTCCACGAGCTGGGAGTCTGAATTGTTTACGTACGCTAAATCATCCTCCCAGAGACAGGGATTCAGTGAGCATTAGGCGTTTTGTCATGGTTTAGTTAATCTGCACCCAGTCTCTGCACAGGAGCTAAAAATAACAGTGGCAGCTCAGTAACACATTTTCGTCTGCTCTCAAGAAAAAAATCCCCTCGAGTTGAACCAAGGTGGATCTCTTAATGAGTCAGATCTGCAGTTTACAACACTATATTACCAAAAGTATTCGCTCACCTGCCTTGACTCATACTATGAACTGAAGTGCCATCCCATTCCTAACCCATAGAGTTCAATATGATGTCGGTCCACCTTTTGCAGCTATTACAGCTTCAACTCTTCTGGGAAGACTGTCCACAAGGTTGAGGAGAGTGTTTATAGGAATTTTGACCATTCTTCCAAAAGCGCATTGGTGAGGTCACACACTGATGTTGGTCGAGAAGGCCTGGCTCTCAGTCTCCGCTCTAATTCATCCCAAAGGTGTTCTATCGGGTTCAGGTCAGGACTCTGTGCAGGCCAGTCAAGTTCATCCACACCAGACTCTGTCATCCATGTCTTTATGGACCTTGCTTTGTGCACTGGTGCACAGTCATGTTGGAAGAGGAAGGGGCCCGCTCCAAACTGTTCCCACAAGGTTGGGAGCATGGAATTGTCCAAAATGTTTTGGTATCCTGAAGCATTCAAAGTTCCTTTCACTGGAACTAAGGGGCCAAGCCCAGCTCCTGAAAAACAACCCCACACCATAATTCCTCCTCCACCAAATTTCACAGTCGGCACAATGCAGTCTGAAATGTACCGTTCTCCCATCAGATTGCCAGATGGAAAAGCGTGATTCATCACTCCAGAGAACGCGTCTCCACTGCTCTAGAGGCCAGTGGCGGCGTGCTTTACACCATTGCATCCGACGCTTTGCATTGCACTTGGTGATGTGTGGCTTGGCTGCAGCTGCTCGGCCATGGAAACCCATTCCATGAAGCTCTCTGCGTACTGTACTTGGGCTAATCTGAAGGTCACATGAAGTTTGTAGCTCTGTAGCAATTGACTGTGAAGAAAGTCGGCGACCTCTTTGCACTATGCGCTTCAGCATCCGCTGACCCCTCTCCGTCACTTTACGTGGCCTACCACTTCGTGGCTGAGTTGCTGTTGTTCCCAAACGCTTCCATTTTGTTATAATAGAGCTGACAGTTGACTGTGGAATATTTAGGAGCGAGGAAATTTCACGACTGGATTTGTTGCACAGGTGGCATCCTATGACAGTTCCACGCTGGAATTCACTGAGCTCCTGAGAGCGGCCCATTCTTTCACAAATGTCTTGTTTCACAGTCTGCATGCCTGAGTGCTTGATTTTATACACCTGTGGCCAGGCCAAGTGATTAGGACACCTGATTCTGATCATTTGAATGGGTGAGCGAATACTTTTGGTAATATAGTGTATTCTATCTAAAAGACTATCTGAACATCTTTTGTACAAGCTAAATGACTTCTCCTCTTTCTCATCAGACGATGAAGACCTTTAGTTCAGATAGAAAGGAAGGAACAGACTTTGTTTGCTGCACCATGTCACCCCGTGGGGAGTGGATTTACTGCGTGGGGGAGGACTTAGTGCTGTATTGCTTCAACTATATGACGGGAAGGCTGGAGAAAATGCTGACAGTAAGCTCTGTCACTAATATTCATTCACTCATTATCACAGTCAGACTTCTCAAAAAGTGGTTTACAAAAAGAAAAGGCTAACTGACTTGAACAATAAACAGTAAGACTGATGGGAGATGGAGATATGTGGTGATCTGTGTTCCTTTGTACCCACAGGTTCATGAGAAAGACGTCATTGGCATTTCTCACCATCCACATGAGAATCTGATCGCCACGTACAGTGAGGATGGCCTCCTGAGGCTATGGAAATCTTAAACTGTTGCCTGCATTGAAATACGAAGGACCTAGAGAGCCATACGCACAGTTATAAAGCAAGTTCATTCATATCTGTTCAATCAGGCATTAGACATAAATAAATATATGTAATAAATAAAACACCTTACCAAGGGATAGATTAATCATCACTAATTTTTTTGGTGTTTTGTTTACAAAAAGGAAATATACAAGAAATCATTTAAAAAATATATCCCAAGTATCCTTTTACGCATATTGTTGATTCAATTCATTTATAAACTTCATTTAATTAGCACTTAATAAATCAGTTTTAATACATGTGTTTTAAAATAATCTATTAACAGATTAATTAAAATAAATTAATTTCAAGCATTTTGCTTTATTAACTTTTGCATCACTGTCTAGGTCCTTCATACTGTACACACACTTCCTCTCAGATCCAACTTCACCAGTGCAGTTTGAATCCCCATTTTCATCTCTTCTGTCTTTATTAGACATGAAAATGCATGATGGTGAACTGTCGTGAAATATTTATATCAAAAAGCACCTTGTGTCAGGGCAAAAAACAAACAATATCAGGTAAATGATTTGTCGGCATTCGGTTTATAATAATGCTTTTGTAACTTTAATTCAATGATTATGATTCAGATGTAACTATTTGTTTTGTCCTCTGTGTTCCCTGCATGCTACCTCAGTTACACTATCTAAATGTGGCTCTACAACACTATAAGTACTCCCTCAAAATATGCATGATGACTTATGGTAAACCAGTGACACATTCTGTATCGTGTTTGTATATAATAAATGTATTTAACGTAGTCACATTACTGTCATTTAGTCAGCATTGACTGTACTTGGTGTTCCTGTGCATCAGTGGGACATGTACATATGCAAGAAACAGAGCGACTGCCTCCACCCATATCTATGATTTGTACTTTCTGTCTTCTGTCACTGTACCATCAGTTCTCTGTCACTGTTTAAAAATAATGTTCAGTCATTGCACTCTATTTTCTATATTCTTTAGGTTGTATTGTATATATAACACTGCCAACCATGACAAAAGTGATTATCAATAAAACTGAAAAACCTTAATATGTCGTTACTACTGTGCCATTTAAAACGCATTTTACTAAGTATCAAATTTGTTCCCTTAATGACATTTTCCTCTATTGAAGAAAAAAAAAGATGCCAATTTTTTTATTAATCGATTGAATGATCCTTTGAGCTTGAGTTGAGATTATTTGTAAAAAGCCATGTTACAACATTTGAAGAAAAACATTTACAATAATGCTGCTACTCCTGTGTTCGATTAATTAGTTTATTTCCTAGCAAAAACAGCAACAATAATTTTGAGACTGACTAAAAGAGCAGAGTTAGGATGTAGGCATTATTGAAAAATGCTTTGTCATTCTGTGGTGAATATTTCCTTGTGTATTTTTAAGCATCATCAGATTTCCTGGTGTTAAAAATTAAATCTATCGAGCACATATTAACACAAGGATTTAGAAAGACCATCAAACTGCATTTAATTAGAAAACATGAGCACAAACAAGTAGATCATTGGTCCTGACACACATATGGTCAAATTAAGACTTTGACAACACTTGAGTTGGATTGCCCTGACATGACTACTCAGAAATTTGCATCTGCTCTCAAGAATGACTGTTAGAACAAAGGAACCCCTCTCCTCTCAAGGTGGTGTTTTACAATTTCCGATGGCAAAAATTATCAATGAAAAAACCCCCAGTAAGAACAAACTGTATTATCAAGTAGCTTCAAGTTAAGTTTTGATAAGGCTTTCACTCAGGCAGACACTTCACTGAGGTATCAGCTGTGCCAATTTTGAGTCTGATTTGGCATTTATTATTAGAATAATGGAAAAGGACTTGAGCCAATTCCAGAAAAAAAAATCCATCTACCAATTGAACTTGCTACTTTGTAATTTGTCATTTAAATTCCAGATTTTGGTCTTACAAAAAGGCCAGAGAAGAAACTGAACTCTGAATCTTCTTTAAAATCACGTAACTGAACTTATCTCAAGAACATTCATGCTATAAAACTACAAGCTGGTCAGTAGTCACTCTTTTTTTTTTATCCAGCTAGGGTGCAACTTGGCACTTAACACTTATTACAGATAGGACATTTGCTATGAAGGCATAACAGGCCTGTTGTTTATTTGTATAACTTTCTGTAAAAACCCAAATAAGATCAAATATGGAACACAGAATTATTTTAAAATATGTATTCTGAGTTTGAGAAAAGTTATCTATATAACCTGCTTCTTGGAAAAACCCATGATCTGTTGGGTTGGGTCTGATCATTTTTCAAAATAAAGTGACTAAGTACTCACATTTGACCTTCTGTCTCTGAATACTTCCCCTGCCATACATATCCTGACTTGTTTCACTTTCTTTCCATACAAGGCTCCCAAAAAATGGCATCATAACAGACTGATTGCAGCTCAAAAGTAAAAATAGTAAACTAGACTTAATATTTGTTTTAATGATCTACATTTTAGTGGTTGGAACCTAAATCCTCTCCTGCTAGAATTATTATCAACTTTACATCATCCTGTCACATTGTCAGGATTGTTTAATAATGTTCAGAAAATAGCCCTTGAAAGGGTAAAACAGCATAAATGTTGTTGTCAAGTATGAATGCTCGTCCCTCTCTCCACCACTACCACCTGAAGAATGGGTCTTCACATACAACTGACTGAGCAAGTCATCAATAAGTGGTTCACAACAACTGATTTAGTCACACAATAAAAATGATTATTTTCAGGTTAATATTAGCCAACAGTTTGAATGTAACTGCATAAAAAGCCAATAGTCCTTGTTTAAACAAAGACATAATACTGTGTAATACCAGCCCTCATCTATAATCACAGTGTGACAGGGAAAAAAAAAAAAAAGATAAAACAAGGCTTCAGAGATGATGAGGAATCCCATTCACCTGGATCCAAGTTTAGTCCTGGAACTTTAAGATACTTCACTCAATCCAAAAAGTAATGTGATAAATCAGGTGGGTGCTGGGACACAGTTCTGCAATTCAGCTGGAAAGAAATCTTCAACAAGCGAACAGTAATGATTTAAAGAAAAAAATGAAATAAAATAAAAAGTGCACAAAATTTTCAAAAAAGGTGCTTTGCTTTGGAGATGATTGTCTGGGCCTCTGGAATAAGAACAAGCCAGTTGTCATTTAGGATGTCTGGCACTGCACACCTCCAGTATTGGCGTAGTCATCTTCATCCATGTAGTAGTACTGATGGCGGTGTCTTCTTCTGTTCTCGAAGTCGCAGTCCTCCAGGTCAGCGTAGATGTACAGGTCATCATCCATGCTGTCTACTTGCTCTGTGTTTATCTTTTCGGGGAGGTAGCGCTCCAGCTCCTTCAGCTTGTCCTTGGGGAGAAAGTTGGCTTGTGGGAAAACCACCTAACGAAAACAACCACAACATAAGTTATGAATGTAACTACAGATATGTGAGAACCAAAGGATGACCCCCATTACTGCCGAGATAGATAGATAACTGTTGTTCTGCTTTGTTACCCTTGTGACCACGTGTAAACAAAGTCATGCCCTTGATCCCATGCACTGTAAAGGCAGGGCTAGCTTCCAGCTCATGATTTCACCTTGAACGCCTCAAAGACCAGGTACAGGCTCAGGAGAAAGTACTCCAAGAGCCCAGACCTTCAATAAGCATGAACATTTCCCCAAAACCAGACATGGATCAGTCAGAAGACTGAAGATTTCAGCACCATGGCTTGTCAGTTTAATATTTTACTGTTGATATGTAAAAAAAATATATAAATAAATAAAAATAGCTGACACAGATGGAAGGAAGGAAAGAAGGAACAAATGTGTGAGATACAACTATAAGAGATAAGTAAAAGAAGTGAAAATTAAAAAACATCTTACTGAGAAGTGAATAATCAGGCGCCCCTTCTCAAACGGTCTGCGATACGTGGGCATCCCTTCATTCAAGACGCACTTTGTGTCTCCAGGCTTGATCAATTCTCCTGCAATTAAAAAAACCCCAAAAGCGTTACATGAGGACGGACAATGTAACACTCCAGACTGTGGATACCACAGTTTGTGGCATAAATCTGCAATCTTCTTTCACATACTGGTATCTCCAAATTGCCCCTCAACTTACTGACATTAATTATAAATCCTATCATTCCAATGGCACTGGAAAGAGCTCTGTTGGGCATTAGGTCAAACTACTGACTAAATATTTGACAATTTTAAGGCATAGCTGTGCATTTAATGATTTGGTTTACCTGGATGTGAGGTGATGAGGAGAGTTCTGTTGTCCAGTGTCTGAACAGGTTTCTTGAAACCACACAAAGATTCAACCAGTTGTAACTCCATGGACATGATCAGGTCCTCTCCTTTCCTGATGACAACAGCAAGAACAAGGAAAGGAAGGAAAAACAAATCTGTGGTGATTTTACTGGGTAACCTGGATAGTTTTAAAAAAATCTGCTATGTACACCAGGCTATGTGTCATCTTAAAATCGGCGCAGGTTTAGAAAAACTGCTCAACTTCTTTAAATTTAATTAATTCAAATTTAAACAGACTGCAAAGTATCTATTGCTTTCGCGTTTAAAACAGGCCACATATACTGTATAAACATGTACAACTGTACAAATAGAGATGGGGCACTTCTTCAACACATCACACCATGAACAGAATTTTTTTTTACCTGGTGAAACATGGATGTTCCCTCTGGTCCAGGACAATGATGATATCACCTGGTTCAAGTCCGGGTTCCTGATCCCCCTCTCCATGAAAAACAATCTTTTGGCCATCTTTCATTCCTGTAGGAGTGGAATGATCAGCTGATGTTTGTAACACATCACACACACATATATATATATATATATATATAGTTCACATTCTCACCTTTGTCGATGTGGACCTCCAAGATCTTTTTCTGTCGCAGGATCTTCCGGCCTCCACATGCTTTGCAGCGGTCCTTGTGGCTGATTCTTTTTCCTTGGCCCTGACAACTAAGGCACACTGTGGATACTTGCTGGACCATACCTGGTAAAAGTTGGTGCATGCGGACCTGCATGCCTGTACCATGGCAAGTCATGCACATCTGTGCAGCTCCTTTCCGACTCCCTCGACCTACCAAGAAAAGGAAAGAAAGAAAAAAAACTTAAGGGCCATCTTTGTGTAAGGTTTGGCTTATTTCCAAGCTATGAAATGTAGTGACCCAGCAAGAAAGGGCTGGATTACATTTACACAATTGATGCGTTCTGTTATTGGACACAGAGCCTTTTTATGGTTTGTGTGGGTCTGCGTGTGCTGAAAAGCCTGCTTTGATCAGCAAACAAGCTGAGTGACGGACACAAGCGAGAGCATATGAGTTATTTGCATAGCCAAAGACGTACCTTCACATCTCTCACAGATAGTATTCTTCTGGACACTAAGTTTTCTTGTAGCTCCATTATAAAGATCTTCAAGTGTCACTGTAATCTGATGAACAATATTCTTCCCTGGTTTGGAAAAAAAAGATTCATTAGAGCCTGAGAAGTTCTTGTTTTGTTCCCGTTAAGAACATCTGCAGGGAGAAAATGAAAACTGCTCTGTTGTATTCTAATGTATTGCAATAGCATTTCCAGTGTTTTTTTTAAAAGTGTTTTACAGGCAAAATGTTTAATTGGCTAATCAAGAAAACAACTGGCTGACAAGTCAATAATGAAAGTGTTGGACCTTACTCAACAGAACTGGCTCGAACTCAGAAGATATATTAGCAACATATTATATAACTCAATTAGGTGTCAAACCTTTCAAACCAGACATAAAGACAAACTTCACACATCACTTCATCTCACTGATTGTTTCTCTAAGATTCCCATACCTTTTCGCTCTCTGTGCATCCGACTACCTCCACCAAAAAATAAGTCAAATATGTCCATCGGCGATGCAAAGCCTCCCCCACCACCACCACCAGTTCCTCCTTCCTTTATAGCCTTTTCACCTCCACGGTCATACAGCTCTCTCTTCTTGGCATCTGACAGCACCTCATATGCTTGTGAGATCTGCTTAAACTATGAAAGAAAAGAAACAAACGTCTCAGCTGCTTATATGGCATTTAACTCTTTGACATTGTGCCCAAAATAATATCTTACAACCACTGTGCACTTCATATGCAACAAGAAAATTAAAACAAATCTACCAAAAAACTACTGCCACCCTGTTTCACCTGATGCACAAACCTACATTATTTCATTTATTAATATGTAACATCCCAATAGATTTTAGAGTTTAGGACATTACTTGAGCAGAACTTTCAAGATAGGAACGTTAAGGTTATATGAATTTCAATGGAAAAAGAGTAAGATGCACCTGTTTACCTGTTTACTGTGGGTGTAGTAAAAAATGCTTACCTTCTCGCCTTCTGTCGGATTTTTGTCTGGGTGAAATTTCAAGGCTAGTTTGCGGTAGGCCCTTTTCAGTTCATCAGGTGTAGCGTTAGGTTTCACACCCAGTGTGTCATAGAAGCCCGTTTCCCTGACCATGTTGGCCTTTACCTTGGATAACCTTGGAAAGGTAACAGAAAGGAAAATTCTAATTTCATGAAGTTAAGAAAATAATAATAATAATTGTGGCATGTGTAAAAGTAGAAAGGGGCTATCAAACACGAACTATAATACTACCAGAGGTTAAATTTTAGTTGACATGAGTATTAATTACTTCTAATACATTAATAACTACCCGATACTATGCGCATGAAGAAAACATTAACGAGGTTTCACATCTATCAGGCCCGACGTACTTTAGCAGCGATAGCCAAGCTAATGCTAACACCAAGCTACGCTGTTTTTCTGACGCTAAGCCAAAAAATGAACAACAATGACACTTGAATGAGTTAATATGCTCGACTGAACTGTCATTTTCCTACCTGAAACGAAGACAGTATTATGAGTCCTCAGAATTTAAGGGCAGACTTCAGTTCACAGTAACGCGTTCCAGATTTTTCTACGTGACGTCAATTTCCTGCGACGGGGGAGTCATCAAAACAAGAGTGAGGCGTCTACAACAGTTTTATGAAAAAAAAGAACAGTGAAATAAGATGATAAAATGCCAATTTGCTGGCTTATCAGCGAGGGGGGCTATCATAAACCTATTCAGTTGCCCCACTTACAGACAATTGTCCTGGGTCGAGGTCCAGAAACGACTATTAAAGACAAAAAATGCTCCCGACAGCAAGGTAATACACTGATAGGCTAGCTAAAGGTTAGCTATACCTGCTAACGTGGAAAAATATCACTCACTTCAGCATAATGCGACCTTCTGGCTAATGAATGGTCATTAAAAGTAAAAGTAATTTTTCAATATTTCTGATGTGTTTTAGTATAATTGATTTATCTGTTCTCTTTCGTTGCAGCCCTTTAAACTTAATTAGCTACAACATTAAAATGCAACTTTATTAATATTAATGCATGGGTCATTGTATAATAGTGTAACACTCACACACACTCAAAAGGTCAATTTGTCTGATATATATTATTTGGGTTTTATTCTCGCCCAAAATATGGCGTGAAATTGTCTTGATTTATTTTATTTAATGTTTATTGCCCTTTGTCTATGCCATGACAAAGTGTTCTTTGCTTCTCATGAAATGCACAAATGTGAAAAATTTTACCTTTACACGAACCCTCAGGAATTCTTATTTTTTAAACATAATTTTAATCATATATCTCTTTGCATTTTTATATACTGAGAGTAAAATAATGAAATTGTGATATGAACAAGTATTTCTTTTAAAACTTTAACCTATTCAAATGTTATCCCCCTCCAACCAGTTGAACTGAAAGCAGAATGCAACAAAGGCTATGTCAAAGTTAAACAGGTAAGACATACATCAAGTTTAATGCTGAACTTTTTTCCTCCTCACTGCTAATTTAAATAGGCAGTGCTAAACCTTACATTGCGCTTAGTCCATCTGCAGTAATGAATATTTTTCATTCATGTTTTTATTTCAGTGATTAATGAACAGTCTTAGGAAGGTTATTTAATACTGTGTCTTCTCTTCCATCTGTATTCTAAAGCTAGGTGCAAACCCCACCTCCATAGACTCTGTAGTGGTGGGCACAGGCAATGAGGTCAAAATGAAGCCCGGACAGCAGCTTCATATTGTCAATCAGCTCTATCCATACACTATACAGTTCAGGGAGGATCCCACCAGTAATCATAGTGGCACCAAAAGACCACGGGTGTCAGCTTCAGAGGACAGAGAGAGCCAGAGAGAGGCTCAGAAAATGAAAGCAGCCAAACAGACAGAAACGGTGTCTGTGTCAGTCACTGGACAAGCCACAAAAAACAGTGTAAGAAAAAGAGAATGTGTACATTTGCATGTGAACATATTTAAAAAATAAGGAGTATGTCATTCAAAGGACACATGTTGCCTGAAATCCATTGTAGGAAAGTGTTGGACACTGGAGCCAAGGTCTAAAGACTTCAATGCAAGACCCAAAGATGCAGGTAGCTATTGTTAGCTATTAAGAAAATATTTACAGTTACTGCATGTTGGATGACATTCTCAACAAGTCTGGCTGTTAAAAATTAGTGTTTCCATTTTTTCCAGGTATACAAGGATGATAAAGTTGTAGTCATTAAAGATAAATACCCAAAAGCTCGCTACCACTGGCTGGTTCTACCATGGCAGTCCATTCCCAGTCTGAAGGCATTGCGTGAGGAGCACCTTGACTTGGTCAAACAAATGCAGCAAGTTGCTGACATGATGGTTCAGCAGTGCCCAGATGCCAGCTCACTACGCTTTCGCACAGGTTACCATGCCATCCCAAGTATGAGGTTAGTAGTAACTGCTTGAAATGAAGACCACACTGGTGTTGTATCACTTTTCTCACAAATAATGAATGTTTTACATTGTTGCAAGCTGTTTTCTAAAGCAAGTTTTTAAGACACTCAAAATCCATAAATTTTATGTTTATTTTCTTCCACAGTCATGTCCATCTCCACGTGATCAGCCAGGACTTTGACTCTCCTTGTTTAAAGAACAAAAAGCACTGGAACTCTTTCACAACTGATTATTTCATTGATTCTCATGGTGAGAGTAAATTCATGCTGATTTTGGTGTTTTAACCTGAAGTTCGTCAGTAGTATGTTTTTCCATTACTGCAAATTTACACTTTTCTTTATCTGCAGATGTCATTCAGATGCTTGAAACAAATGGAAAGGTCATTGTGAAAGAAAGCACCAGTGAGTTGTTGAAACTGTCTCTCCGCTGTCATGTGTGTCACAAAGAGCTTCCCACTATACCAGCTCTGAAGCAACACCTGATGTCCCACTTTCCCAGATAATAAAACCTCAGAATGCCTCAGATGTTCACAAGTTCAACACAGGACTCAGGATTGGCCATTATTTTTGCCTGTTAATGATGACTTATAGTTCTCCAAGACATGTTTCATTGAGTACTGTAATTAGGTGACCAGAACCAATGTCCATGTTTTAAACAGCAGCTTTTGTTTTAAATTTGCCATTTGTCAATAGGTCACTTCATTCAAACATGTTTACATGTGTTGTATTAACTTTTTGTTAGAACTAAAATTCAGATTTTTCTTTTTCATTTTAAATTAAAAGAAACAAAGGATAAGTTTTCTGACAGTTCATCGACTTTTGATCAAGTTCAGTGCAGATTAAAGGGTAAAGGAAGCTGTGATAATTAATTATGTTTTGAACCTCCTGTTTTCTTTGTATTCTTTGTATGCCTGTTTTCTTTGTATATAGAAAATAAGAAAGGGGTTTCTACGTGAGTTTTGATTAAAGCTTTAGGGCACCCTGTTTGTATTTTCAAAGAGAGGACCTCAGTAGTCTTGGTTTCAGGGCTGAGGTCTTTCAAAGCTGTAGGTGAAAGTGGCAACTGCACAAGAAAATCTCACCTCATAAATGAAACCTTTTATGACAAATTTACTTGATGCCAGCCTGAAAATAGAAATGAGATGAGTGAGAGGGATGCTGTGGTGATCACACATTTCTTACTTTGTTACACGAGTGGGAGCATGTGAGTACCAGGCACAGCTAATATGAGTGTTTACACCAATAAAGTTGGTGTAAGAGCAAGCGGCATGATTTCTCTGAAACATGCATCTACTGCTAATTCTTGACAAAGCTTGGATCCAAAATATAATTACAAGGAGGGGAAAGAGTGGCCCCTTTACACTCATAGCCCACCCACACAGGTCTTTCCACTTTCCACACCAGCTGACGAGTCATCCTCTGAGAACTGTGTGAGCGTTCACAGTCAATGCTTTAATCAGCATTTCCCTCATTCCCCTGTTAATTGTTTTATTTGTTAACTCACACCTCTATTATTGCAATGACATTATGTAAATCCCATTACAGTTCTGCTTAATTTTAATCAGAGTAGATGTCTAACCAACCCGAATAAGTGAAAACAACAGTGAGTGGGTTGAGGGGCCTTTAAGAGCTTTCATTAAACACAGCAGCATGGGTTGACTTTGTCGCCACCTGCTGGCTAAAGGCAAAACAAATCTTTAACACATGGGACCCTGTTACGCAGCTACAGAGTGTTCAAAAAGAGAGCAAAAAATAAATAAAGTAAGATTAAAAAAAAAAAAAATCTAAAAATCTATACTTACACCTCCGGTACCACACACATGTGCCAGACAAAAAGTGTATGGGCACCACCTCAGGAAACAACACACAATGCTGCACAGCAAATGTCACTCTCCACACATGGCAAGAGCGCGGGTCTATCTAAGTCTCCCCTGTGTCCTCTCCCCATGTACCTTTATCTATCTTCGCCGTCAGCCCTAAACAGCATGCGAACGCCACCCGCCCCCCCGAGAAATGAGTGCATAACCTGGTCGAAACACTGGACTCAAGCCCCCCACGTTTTACTACATACCCCAAAATTTTACATACATACTCCAAATGCTATTTCGTGCGCACGAGATACAATTCGCTCGCACGTTTTGAATAATGTCTTTCTACTTCGTCATTCATTTGTACGCAATGTATGTATACACAAAGACAGGACAGCAGTCCAGCCTCTGCGCCTGAAACACTGCTTCGAATTAAGCAAAAGCTAAATATAGTTAGCCAGTTAATTTAAGGTTGGTTATGAGGTCCTCTGCTAGTGAACGTATTCAAATGATTAATTAATGCCACACAATTAAAATAATAACACTGTATACGTTATCCTTAGTATTTTTTATTGTTTATTTTTACAGTGTATTGAGTGAGACCGTGATGGTTTGGGGACAATTTAGGTTCCTTTCTTACTGCAATATGTATCTCTTGATAGGTTAGAAGCATATGACACAATGTAGTCCCTTGCCCTTTGTGCCAGCTGGCTCTCGTGCGGAAATAATCATTACCACGTGCCACCGAATTGTATCTCGTGCACTCGCAATATCATTTGAAGTGGTTAGTATAGCAAATCTTTATATAAACAGTGTTTGTAAAGTATTTGTATACGGTTTATACCGTACATTGTGAAGTGCCGTGGATTAAACCGTAAACAAAGAAAGTGCTAGCTGCAGAAAAGTTAACGTGGCCCGTACGGGGATCGAACCCGCGACCTTGGCGTTATTAGCACCACGCTCTAACCAACTGAGCTAACCGGCCGATTGATAGCTTCCACTACCGACGTGAGAAAACGCATGTCCTGAAGGTATATAGCACCAAATCTCCCTAACTGAACTACTATGATAGTTGTCATTGGTCGTGATCCACACATCAGAGAGAGGGCATGCTTTTCACAATAGCAATTCAGTTTTCTTTTTTAAATTCACATTTACTTTTTTATTCATATAAACATGATGATGTCAACAACAGATAAAACAGTAAACCTGCAAGCAGGTATCGAAGGGGTCCAAGTCCGCCATGCAGTTCATAGCCAGGACATGCTTCCATGGCAACACAGCTCACACAGCACATGTGCATGGGGCAGGTTGAAAACATCACAGATGTGGGAACAATGCTTTCAGGGGAGCCCCTTCAGACTTGGACCCCTAACTAAGCTACATCATCATTACAATACTAATCACACATACACAGATCAATCAGCTGCAGATAACTTTATAATGCCATAATCAACATTCAGAAGCGATGGGCAAGAGCAATGGGCAACTTTTCACCCTGAAGTCATCAGGTTGGTCATGTAATGGTGTTGTAGTTCATAGTGGGAAACATAAAGATGCACAAGGGCATATATACATCATCTTCTTAGACTTAACTCCCTTTCATCTTCATCTGGCACCATCAGATTATCTACAGAGTAATGGGCATCATCTCCTATGCTCTGGAAGAAATACTCTTCACTTTCACAGCTCTGAGTTCCATTCACACAGTCTTTGGCTTTGATTTGTCCCAGCTCTGTACTGTCACTGGCATCACTGTCCTCTGTGCTCTTGCTGGCATCACTGCTGTCACTGGCCTCACTGGTCTCATTGCTTTCACTGCTGGCACTCTTGCTGCTGTCACTGTCTATGGTGGTAATAGCGGTAATGTCACTGGTGTCTGAGCTGTCACTGCTGGTGTCGCTGCTGTGGGGTGCGGTGGGGTTCTCCATCAGCAAAACATTTGTTTGACCTTGACTGGTATTGGTCTTCTGCTTGAAGGTGGTGCTTAGCTCAATGCTCACGTGTTCTTCTTGACTTTTGACCTCTGTGCTGCTGTTGTCTTCTGTGCTCAGGTCTTTGACGACACTTGCAAACACTCGAACCCAGCTCTGATACAGACAGAAAAAAGAGCACAGTGTGAGTCATCTTTAATCTCATGTAAAGCAGCATGTTTTAAACTGAGTGAGCCTGCAAAAGTGTTCATCTTACCTTTCGAATATTCTCCTCACTGCCCATGCTGTCATCTCTGGTTTCAGCCATAGAATCAGACTGTAGAAATACAGCGAATAATATAAGCGAAATGGGAGCCAGAAATGCTAACAGTTGGTAAACAAACTAGGTTTGGTAAAATATTTAACTTCTTTTCATCTTACCCCATCATCCTCATCTGATTGACTGTCACTCTCCTCTGAAGTCTGTTATTATTAGAAAAGACACATTGTTTTAGAAAAAAAATGCACATTCTGTAAATGGATAGAACAGCAAGTATACTGATAAAACCATAGCATTTATTTTGTTTTATCAATGCCATTATTGTTTCTAAAATGTATATAGTATATACAGTTAATTAGATCGCAGATACAACCCACCTTGTCCTCAGATGTTGAGTCTAATGATTCTGACTCTGAACTCTGACTCTGGAAACAGATGGATAACAGACATGGACTTGGATATTAGACACATTTGCAACACATCAGTAGATCAAACAGGTCAGCTTGATTATTTTTTTCCTTCTGGAGTCTTGCAGAAGATAGGGAATTCAGAATGACTCACTTGATTTGAGGTACTTTCTTCAGAGCTCTGCAACATGAAGAAAAACATGTCAATTTAGGTGAAACTCAGCAATAAAACTTGATGCTAAAAGTCCTCTGCATCAGAAAGTAATATTTGAGTAATTACCAGAGTAAATGTATACAGTACCTGAAGCTCTGAGGTGTTATTTTCAGACGATTGTGAAACAGACAAACTTTCAGTCTGGGAAAGAAAAACAAAGTAAGCACACACCACAGTATGTTTAATTATACCCTCCAACTGCAGCATCAACAATCATCCCATTCATTTAAGAGCCATTGTTGGGGTAAGCTATTGCTGCATATAAATGCAGACATACAGTAAACAAAAGATTGTGGGAATTGTCTTGAGGTCTCGAGAACCCTTGAGTAACCACACCTATTGTTATTTTTTCTGCTGACTGTGTCGGAGGAATGCAGCTTTACTGCAGTCAAATAATTTATGAGTAAAATGCGTGGTGTTCTACCACCAGTCAAAGTCAAATGAGATGAGTTTTAAGCGAGGAGATAATTTTGGATGACACTCACCGAGTTTGTGTCAAGCTCCCTTGATTCCAAAACAACATTGTATGAGATCTGTCAGAAAAGAAACACATAGGGGTAAGGGATGAGGAAAGTGCAGGAATCATCATCAATACAAGACACTCGATCTTTAAGGCACACAATATCTATGTGTACATGTAGGTATTTTTACAGAGTGAGGCAGTGCTCAGTTTAAGTTAAATGAATACTGCAGGACAAAGGTGATAGTTTACAGTTTTATGCCAATATGGTTGTAACTGGAGTCCTTGTAGTGACAAAAATACAAGAAACTGCAGAGCATGCCAGCATAGAGCCACGTGAACCTTCAAGGTGGGAGACTTTTTTGTTAATAAATGTTATTTCAACTCTAAGAATGTCAATATTTTGCAGCAAACTTTTGAAATGCCACAATTCTTATATTAACACCCTGTTGTAATACTTTTATTTTCAGTCTCATACTTACTGGGTTGGCAAAAACTGCTCCAATCAGGCAAAATGTTATTATGGTAACCTTCATCCTATAAAAAAAGAATATGTGATTAATATTGTTAACTTATTTTCATCTAAGTTGAGACAAGCTGATTTAACACTGAAACAATAATCTAAAAATACAAAATATGTCAACAACAATTGTATCAGCAAAGGTAAATGTTCTTAAAGTTAAGAACATGGTAAAATGACATTCAAAGATGGAATAGGTAATAAAAGAATATATATATATAGTTGAAACATATAGTTTAAAAAACATTTATGTTATAAAGAGTCCTTAGTTACCTTTTCTTTTGTTTGATAGATTTGGAGTTGTGAGAGATGATGTTATTCGTCCTTCAGCAGTGAACAGGAGAATCCAGTGTCTTTTCTGAGCCACGTATGGAGGCAGGCAGTTGAGGCAGTAGGAACACGATGTGTGGATATGCTGTAGGAAACGCCAAGGACCTCTGTATATAAGCAATCTCAATTAAAATGATTGCATCACTTCCTTCCGGTTGTCTCTCACTCTCTCTCTCTTGTCTACACGCGAAGGTGTTTGTTTCCGGAGAGCAAGCTCAAAACAAACACACACACTACACACACATTCACAGAGCTGTTTCATTCAGTCACTAAATTTTCTCCACCCCCTCTCAAGTTCTTAGTGAAATATAGTTGAGCGTACTAAAACCACAGGGTTTGTGGCCTGTTGAAAAAACAAACTCACCCACTCAGAGTGGAAAAGGAGGGCCAGACAGGATCATGCTTGTTTCCGGTGAAATGTTTTTTTTTTTAATATACCATCTAGCCACCCAATAGTTAGATTCATATTACTGTTTCATAACGAGTTAAGAGAAACATATGAGAAGTAGTGCCTTGCTCTAAGGTTGATTATTTGGAAAATGGAGGCTGCTGAGATCTTTCCGACAGGAGAGTTAAACTTGTGATAGCTTCACATAAACTTCAAGGCCTAACTTGCTAATGATATACTTACAGTAAATGGAAAAAACAACAAACAAAACCATGTTTTGTTACCTAGCATCCTTGCTGTTACATGATTTTATTGACAATGAGGCTTGCTCTTGGAAATAGGGCATGTACAGCAGAAAGTCTTAAAAAAAGACTTCTATATTTCCTTCCTGAGACTCATAATTGTTTCCTGGATATCCTTATATGGTCAGGCCCCAAAATAGGATTGCAGAATTCCTTGTTTAACCTCACTATGGATTTCAGCCTTGCAAAAAACAAACATGTAATTAGACTGGATGTTCACCAGTCTGAAGCTGTCTGCCAAAAACCACAGCTACCAGTTAGTTGTATGGCTCTGCTTTAGTAAGGGGAGGAGTGAGGAGACGATGATTGATGGTTGTTGAGGCATGCAGACTGGCAGTCCGCAGTGTCCGCACATTCACCCCAAGGTTACTTAAGTTTTTATGATGTATAATCCCTTTTGGCCAGACATCTGATGCTTCCGTATTATTCATTTTCATGAATGCTAATAAATATTTACAGTTAGTCTAGTAGTAACACGGTGCAGATTTTTGTTTGTCTGGGTTAACTATGGATTACAAACAATAAAAAACAAAAAACTGCAGGACACTGGAACTTAAAGGAAAAAGTAAAGTACTGTCAAGATTTTTGCTTGAATATTATAAACTTCTATAACCTGTGTTAGTAAAGCTCAACAGTTTCTGTAACAATAATATTGAATAATAACCAAGGATGGAAATATTTTGATATTACTACAAAATCACATCATATTGGTGAGGTCCAGGATTTATTTTTGACCCTGGAAACAGAAGCTGAAAAAACACTCTTACCAACATCCCAGAGCTTTCGATCATGTCACATGATCTTCATCTGCATTGCTCAGTTTATCATAGAATAAACTGATTGAATATGAGGAACACACTGTGATATAAATGCAGGCTCCATGTCTCAACCAAACTTTTTTTTGCTCTGTTGAAACAGTTACAATATTGACATTATTATTTTGTTTGGGAACATGTTTATTTTTAAAGATTGAGTTTATTCCTTGCATATCGCACAACTCGGGATATTTGTCAATATTACTTAACTTTGGAAGGATATATTGAAAAAATAAATAGTGATACAAAAAAAACAACTTGAGAGATGTTGTAGCAGAGATTTGGTATAAAAAATACACAATTTACTACTAGTTACATAATTTCCCTTCAGGGATGAATAAAGTAATCTATCTATCTATCTATCTAGTTCATTTGCTTCATAATACCTATTCTGAGGCAGTTTGTTTTCTACCTTTCCACACAATAGTGTGGTGCCCTGGCTGCCCTGGTTAATTCTGAATTTTGTTGTCTGTGACAAATGAGATACAATTATGAATAGTGGCTTCAGGGGCCATTCAAGTGCTCAAGAAGAAGGGAAAATCTGCACTTCCGTTACAACAGTGCAAACTCCACTTGCTGGTGAAAATATTATCAAAAGCTCCAAGATGGCTTTATAAAATGAGTAATAGTGGATTGTAATGACAAAAATTAAGGACCAATCTTTTGAACTAACATATTAAAAACCTGTCTGCTGTCATTCTCTCACATAGCATGTAACGCCTGATGTAGATTTTGTTGGTGTTTGTTAGTGACTTGTGACAGAGTGACATCTACTGGCCAACATTATGCATTGTTTCTGTGATGGAACCATGTTTCATGTGACATCACTGCACATTTTGCACTGGTTTGGTCTGATTATTATTATTCTATCTTGCACATCCTACATATAATATCATAATACATTTATCCAGATTTTCAAAAGGCAGCAAGAAAGAAAACATTTTATGCATGAATTCCGTAAGTGTTATATAAGTTTCATCTTCAATAAAAGAACTAAATTTTGTCAGACCTGTCAAATGCTGTTTTGTCTTTCTGACTTTTTTCATGGCTCCTGGTCAGTGCAGTCTTTAAGGCAGAGCACTGACTGAAGCTCAGTGTAGGATCTCTTTCTCTCAGTGCATCTGCAGCCCAGAGACCCTCCCAAAGTAGAAAAAGCATTGGCAGTGGAGACCCAAAGTGTGTGTGTGAGTGAGTGAATGTGACTGCTGGCTTGAATACAAGGGCATCTTCGCAGGTTCAACACAGGCACATTCTGCTGTTTGTGCTGGATTCCCTTTCTCTTGCAACTGCCAACCTCAGGTAAAAAGCTTTATTACTTATACTTTTACATGGCATAATGACAAAATAGAAGTATGTGGGTTTTTGTAGCATGTTGGTTTGCACTTCATCCTGCTTTTTGATGCAGTGTAGAGATTCCTTGTTTTGTTACACTGTAACCTCATTGTGGATGACTATGTTTTTGAATCAATACCCTAAATTAACAATAGTCTTGTTTTTTTTTGTATACAGTGTATCACGAAATAGTGGCTATTAATATACTGCCTAAACTATGATGTACTGACATACTGTAGGCACTACGAACTGAAATGTTTATTTACCACTATTGTCTATATGATAGTTGGCTATAGAATTTAAAAATATCCTCAAAGAAGTCAAAGAAATTGTACATGAAATGGTATAGAAGATCCATTAATGACTGCCACGTTACATGGGCAGTGTTTCAAAAATGAAAACTCTATATGTGTCTTTGGCCTAGAAATTGCCAAATGAAAAAATATTGAAGGATATATTGCTTTTGGTGAATTTTCATAAACACCCTCCTGCCTGCACCTATCTGTGGTGTGCTGGGCCAAACCAGAGACCTATTGTTCACCCTGGACAGACCCAGTAATGTCTGCTTTGTTTCCGTCCAGGGAGACAAAAAGTGTGTGGACTTAGTCAACTTTTTCCAGTCTGGTAGCTTCTGATGTTTACTTTAGATCTGAATGTGACTTTTGAGAGAGAGGCGCATCTCAGAGGCCTGTTTCCGTGACAACAGCAGGGACCAGTCCCACAGCTCTGCTCATCATGAATTGGCTGCTTAAAGATGCACTGATGTGTTTTATCTTTGAAAGCTCGGCCAAGTTCATGTCTTTGTTTTGACCAGTTTGAAGTCAAGATATAATATAGTATAAAGTATTGATTGTTTATGATTGTAAATATTTTACCCTTTTGTTTGTAGCAAGTGTCTTAGATATTCCATCTGCAGTGCTTCACAATAATGTAAACTGTGTCCAATCACATTTACATTTTTGTTCAGCGTTTCATCTATGAATTTAAATGTTTCAGGTATGAGGACCTGCTTAATTTTCCTGTGTTTACTGGCAGCAACATTTGCCCTGTCTGTAAGTAGCACGATTACTATTATTGATAGTTTAAGTAAAATGTGACTTTTTTTAGTTTTGCCACCCCTCTTATCAGTTGATCATTATTATTTATTTCTGTAATGTTCAGGTTAAAAGTAAACCTCATGGAAAACATCATGGTTTGCCAAAGACTTCACACACAGGCAAAGAAAAGGTAAAACATAACTCTAAGTTGTTTTATTTGAATCATGTAATTTCATATTATGAACCAATATTTATTTTCTCCTTCCTGGTTAAGGATGTTATCACAGCGGAGGCCAACAAGCCACAGGTCTTGCCCACTTTAGTCACATTTGAGGCCAGAAACCAGGAGCAGGACGATGAGGAGTTGAGCTCCGAGGGCAATGCAAACACTAACAAGGAGGATGGGGAGTTTGAGGTGACTGAAAAGAGAGACAAAAGCACTGCCGTGCTATTGAGTGAGGAGGAGCTGGTACACCTCCTGAAGAAAGAGGCAGAAGAGGAAGAAGTGGAAGAAAGAGAGCTGGAGGACAAAGAAATGGAGGTGGAAAAAGGCAAACTGGAGTCTGGTGAGGCTGTGATCAGTGAGGATGAGGAAGTGGAGGAGGAAGGGAAGAAGTTGGATGACAACCTGGAAATAGAGGCAGAGAGTAAAGACCAGACAGATGAGGGGGAGGTGAAGGAAGAGAGTACGGAAGATGAAGTAGAGGAGGAGGTGAAGAAGATGCCCCATGAGGACAAGAGGGAAGAGTCTCTTGGCAAAATGGCCCTCAGGAAAGAGCAAGTGGCAGTGCTGGGGGAAACTGATGGCAGTGCATCCGATATTTCTGTTGATCTTGACTATGCTGCAGATAGTGGCATCTTGCAACCTCTACAGATAATATCATCTGAGGTAAAACCCCACAATGATGACACCCAGCCTCTTTCAAAAACAGAGACAAGAGAAGAGAAAAAAGGGAGTGAGAAAGAACTGCCCACCATAGATGAGGACTATGAACAAGACATACAAAACACTGAAGCAAGAGACAGTGAGGAAGTTACTAATCAGGATAAGCTGCAGGAAGGCAAAAACAACAAAGATTCACAAGCAAAATCTAAGGAGATGGATCAGAATGTAGAGCCTCAAGAGCCAAAGAGCAGCAGGGAGCTCAAATCAGCATCCCAACTGTCTGGGAAGGAGGAAGAGAAAAATAAGAATGACAGTGAAAGTCACACCAAGGGAAAGACACGGAAACAGAAGAAAAACCAGAGGGCGAGGAAGCACTCTCCACAGAGAGAGGAACCACAATCTGGACAAGAACTGAGCCAACAGGATCGTCAGGAGTCTGAGAGCAGCAGCACTGACAACACAGTGCACAAGCCAAAGAGAAGGAGGGCAGGGAAATGGGTAAATCACACATAATAAGCAGTTATATTGAAGCTGTTTATTTTAGCAATGGTTCATATGAGTACTTGAGGGTGAAAGGGGGTCACTCGGAGTGATGATGAACCCACAGAGAATTACCACCAGACTCTGCAGATATTTTAACATGTTCTTTAGCTGAATGTGTTACTGTTCTGAGTTGTTCTTACTCCTCTTGTTAGTTTCATCATGTAGCAAGCGGCTACAGGCAAAAAGGCTCCACAAACCTCACTCAGCCCCAAGATGGTTTACTTATATTAATGACTTACATTCACCAGGTGGCCAGAAACATGACTCTAAATGAATGATAGAGTTGCTCTGCAGCTGCTGGATCTTACAAATAGGCAACTATTAGCTGACAAGCTAGAAAAACAAGAACAAGTTTATTTCTGATGCCCCCATGTTTCCAAAAAACAGTTGCTGTTGTGATGGCATAAATAAGTCGTTGAGACATTAGTGATTTTTGCATTTTCATTTTTCACTTTTTCACTTTTCTAGGGCCCTTTGGTAGGAATGAATCCAGTGCAGATAAGAACTACAGCAGATCTCTACCCCAGTTCCAGGCCCTCTCTCAGTGGAGGCATACATCACCCAGAAGCTACCGCTGGTTGGTTAATTTGGCAGCCGCAGCACTCACCACTGTTCACCATTCTGACTAATGCACTATCCCAACAGTGTCATGGGGGAATCTGCTGACTGGACTGTTTTGCTAAAACTTCCACATGAATAATACCACCGTGCTTCATGGTCACTACCAAAACACAGCTCTCTAGGCTTAAGGAGTGAATAAGAGAGATCAAGTTGAATTTAATCATTGTACAAACTCAGTAGCAGAGGAATGTAGGGGATGTGTTAGTGGTTATAGATCATTAGTTTCAAGTCCCTACACTGTAAAATAAAACCAAACCAGTCAGGGAAATAGACCATTTATAACACAGCTTTTAAAATTCAGAGAAAGTATGGGTAAACGGTTACTGCGGTATTTGTTTTTTTTTTCCAGATCCATGTGACAGTTTCCGCTGCAAACGTGGGAAGATGTGTAAACTTGATGCAGACAAAAAGCCAGGCTGTGTTTGTCAAGAGGTATCACAATGTCCCCCAGTGTGAATGAGTTTGACCATGTAAGTATGCATAACATATTTGATGAATAAACTGGAACTGATTAGCCACTGTTTGCATCTGATTGTCACATTTTCATTTGCATTTAGGTTTGTGGGACAGACAATAAAACGTATGACACTTCATGCGAACTCTTTGCAACTAAATGCAACTTGGAAGGCAGCAAGAGAGGTCATAGGCTTCATCTGGATTACACTGGGCCATGCAAATGTGAGAGTTAACCACTGTACAGGTTTGAGCAACAACCTTTTAGTATGGTGCAAGAAAAAAACAAAACAATTTGACCCTGCTCTGACTCCTTCTCTGCCCTTCACTCTCTCTTTCTCTCTCTCAGTGATACCTCCATGTGTGGAATCTGAACTCATCCAGTTCCCTCTACGAATGAGGGATTGGCTGAAAAATGTGCTGTTGCAGCTCTATGAGCATGACTCCATGTCCCCTGGCTTCCTCACGCCTAAACAGCGATTCAGAGTAAGACGCGGACCTCAAAATGAAATCACAAGGGGGCTTTGATTCTCTGACTTCTTAAACACAATCTATTTAATCTCATCTCAATGTCTTTGAATAAATTGTATAGTATTTACAAGTAAAGTGAAAGTACAGAATAATTTCTCTGCAATTTGTTGAGGTATTATTTTTCAACCAGGATCTAGTCCAGTCAGTCAGTCAGTGAGTGAGTGTCAGTAAAACAGACAGTGCCTTAGGGAAAAGGCAAAAAACCTATTTAGTATTAGTTAATTAAAGGAGACCAAACTGTGTTGTGGTGTATTCTGTAGGTGAAGAAAATCTTTGAGAGTGAGAGACGTCTTCATGCTGGTGATCACTCTGTCGAGCTTCTCGCACAGGATTTTGAGAAGAACTACAACATGTACATCTACCCAGTGCACTGGCAGTTTGCTCAACTGGACCAGCACCCTTCTGACAGGTAAATCTTCCTTTTTCTTCTTCTTCTTCTTCTGTTTTTACACCTTTATTACATTTGGACAATAATAATACATTTTATATTTCATGCTAAAATGTGAAAGAACTTAATTACAAAGTAATATATTAACTTATCATTGTTTATCACATTCAAAAATGCTACCATTGTATTGTAGATGACAGGGTTGGCTATCAAGTCAAATATTAAACAAACCTTTGCTAGTACTGGCTGGGTATATAACAAAATGTAAATGATAACAATTCAGTGGTGGCCCTTTCTCTGCAGATTCTTGTCCCACTCAGAGCTGGCCCCACTCAGGGTTCCTTTGGTGCCGATGGAACACTGCACCTCCCGCTTCTTCCAGGAGTGTGATGCTGACAAAGATAAGCAGGTGTCCTTTAAAGAGTGGACCTCCTGTTTTGGTATCAATGATGGTGAGAGCAGCAGCATGCTATTCACTGAGACATATATAGATGCCTTAGACATCTAATTTAATACAAGGATGTTCTTTATAACGAGAGGCAGCAGAGATTTCGGAAATGTGAATTTGACTAGTTTTAAGATTTCAAGATATGCTCTATATTTTCAAACCTATTTCCATGTATAATCTTAAATTCTCTTTATTTATTTTCTCCACAGAGGATATGGACATCAACCTACTTTTCTGAGCTTCATTTTGTTCCCTTTGGACTGCACAAACCTGTGCAAGCTGCTGCAATGGTGCAGCTTGAGACAGAGACCTCCTTGAACCATTTGACTCCTGCTTTTTGTCAGGTCAAAATGTTATCTGACAAGAACAGATGAAAGAAATTTATTTTACCTCCTGCTGCAAGTGCTGGTGGTCAGTGGTGTTATTTTGTGTCCAGCCAAACGTGGACATTTGGATCTTTTTTCCCCTGCAATTTAGACTAAGAAGTGTAGAATTGTTTTATTAGAATATAATGTAAGAATTATGTTTAACCAGGTTTATCCAGAAACTGTTTTCTAATGCATTCCAAACTGGGGAAATGTTTACAGCAGCTCAGTAGTAGAAAGAGGCATTGTACAGTATACAGTATGAGGCCTCATGAGAACATTGGTTTGTATGTTACAGTGATTTAGTGAAGAATTACTCTTTAAATCAAACTTAAGTAGATAGTTTCAGACCCTTGTTATACGAGTAAGTGTAAATCAATAACTATGTTGCTTGATTTAGTAGCAAATGCTGGAAAGGTTTGTCTTTGCATCTTGTTTCACTGTAGTTCTAATTAAAACTATGGACAGCCATGGGCTTCACAATAATCATAATGATGACTTGTTTCTTTACAGTACTGAAACCATATAGGGGTCAACTAGGAACTAGGAAGGAGTTGACCCCCAAAAGGCCCTTGGACATATCAGTTTATGTTTTAATATTACATTTTATTCACTGGTCAATTTCCCTGATGCCACCATGACATGAAAATATTACCTCAGCAACACAAGAATGCAAGTCACTGACACCTGGTTTGGGTTTGCCACATAATCCTGAATAATAGCGCTCTGTAGGGAAACAAAGCAAAAATAGCCTGTTGCTTGGTCATGATGATTACAGTGACTTGTTGTTTTGAGACAAAGCAAAGGACTCTGATTGGGCCATTGTTGGTGATCCCAGAATCTGATGCTCTCTATATAAGTGAAGAGAGAAGCAGTGCTTCACCTGTCGACTGTCTGCTGTCTCTCAGTTAAAACATGTTCTGCATACTGTGGGTTGTCTTTCAGACCTTGGCTGTTGTGGTGGAGGGTGGTGTGTCTTCAGGGAGTGCTGAGGCACCTGCTAATGGGGGAGGGAACAATAATAATGGAGGAGCAGCAGCTGGCAACAACGCAAACCCTGGGGCTCAAAATGGAGTCCCGCTGAATGGTGAACCCCTTGTGGCACAATTGGTCCAACTTGGTGGGTCATTTTTTGTTCAGCCAGTTGGGAACCAGATAGCTCAAGCTCCGCTGCAGCAGCTAATTCCCATTGTGCCTCTCCAGCAAGGTGGGGCACTTCTTGTGGGGCACACAGGTGGAACCAATGTGAATCCACAGGGACAGGTGGCCCAGGCAGTCAGGGGTGGGCCAGTCACGCTGTTTGCTGTGCTGTCACAGAGGAATGCCGGAGGAGACCCTCAGGGTGCCATGCTGACCCCCGGCCAAATGCAGCTGATCTCGATGGCTGGGCTTAACAACCAGCAACAGCTGGGCGCTGCTCATGGGACTGCAGCTGGCAGACTGAGGTTCCAGCGTTCAGTCGCAGCTCGCCTAAGGAGGACACAGTTCCCGCTGATGAAGGTAATAGCAGCCGATGAAGATGATGAAGAATGCTCTGGGATGGAACCGGAGGCCAAGCAAGCGAAATGAGACCACATAGCTGTCAGACATCACATACATCTCATGATTCATTCTTGCCCACTACCTGTCTCACTACTCACTATTCCCACCCTTGAATGTTGCCTTTATAAATCCCTGTCATAACAATTAATAACCAATAAATGATTGAAGTCAACTGTTGACTCTTTGGTGAATCTTTCCTCCTATATATTTGCACAACACATGTTTAATTTTACATCATCTGGAGCTCAGAATATGTCTGTCAAAGTGTGGTAGAGAAAAACACCCAGTGTCATGGGTGTGGCTTCTCTGATGGCAGCTATTTTTGTGTGACAGACTGGTACAAATATGTATAAATTTATATTTACAGTGCACTGGTTGCAACGTAGTGATTTTGACCTCTGAATTTGAAAAATATTGCTGAAATTGTGGAGTAACAGACTTGTTTATAAAGCTTGTGAAAGAATGAAAATCATCTGACATAAAAAATGATTCAGATTTACATAATATTACCAGGAAATCTCATTTGTCTTGGCATTAAATTGCAAACAAGAAGAAAATGTTGCTTAATTATACCTGCATGACAGTGTGTAATTACTATAAAGCTCCAGACCAGACTTCCACAGAGGCTGTTTACCTGATCTGCTGCGGTCTGCCCAGTCAGCAGCAAAAAAAAAAAAAAATCTTTGCCAGACAGCCTCTGTGTGGAATAACATACTGAGCTAACCACACTGGGAATGAATGTAATGGCTCCAAATAACATGAGAAAATGTGCTGATGAAATATGACAAACACACATCTGTTCCTGACCATCAGGAAACATCAGAGGGTTTTACCATTAGAAGAGGTTTGGTGTTTTGGTCATCAGGTGGTTGATTTTAAAAGTAAGTAGCTATTTTGTGGGGCTGGGAAAAGTTTAAAAAAAATCAGCTTGAGACATATACAAACTCATCACAAATTATAGTTCAGCCTCCTCCTTTGACTTAAATGTGCAGCTCCAAATATAAAGCAAATCCCAAATTATCATTCTTACTGAAATGCTTTCCTGAAGTTACAAGTGTGCTGCTTCACTGGGTAAAATGTTTAATTGAGCTAAGTACCCACATGTGAACTATGATGATGATGTCAGTTGTTTGCCTCTTGTGCCCACAGCCCACAGCATTTAGACAGTTCTTACTGGTTTTTAGTTTGGAACCTTCAAGAAACCTCCACACACCCACCCCACGACACTGAATCACTATGTTATTGTTTGTGGCTGCTTGGCTGCGTCAAGAACAATATGTCACAGGCTGAACACAGCTGGAGAGTATTTGAAAAAAATGGACAGCTCACTGTGTTACATTTCTTTACATTTCATATTGTAGAAAAAAGAAGATGTCATATCACCAATTCCCATGACACACTGGTGACAAATATAGTTTGTCAACAGGTCAGTGCTCTCCTTTCTAATTGGCTTGTAATAATCTCTGGGTCTGATAAAAAGGTGTTCTACAATCAGAGAGGAGCTGTGGTGTAGTCCTGCTTGGCACATAACATTTGAAGGAAGAACAAAAATATAAGGTATTGTGCAATTTGAATTTTCTTCTTCTTCTAAAAATACAGAAATTAGACATGGCAAAAATACACAGATTTTATGGATTAAATGTATTCATTCTGGTCTCTCTTTTTTTTTCTTTTTTTTTTTTTAAGGTTTTTGGCCTAAAAATGAAGTTCCATCTCCTCACATTTGTAGTGACTATCTGCTATGTGAGTCCCCTATTTATCTATCTATCTATAATAAGTATTCACCCCCTGGATGATTTCCCCTTTCATTTACTTTTATTTTATAAATGGAATCATGTTTAATATATTTTTTATTTTTGAGAAGAATTTAAAAAAAAAAAAAAACTTTAATATCAATGTGAAAACAGATTAAAAATACATATTATAAATAAATTAAATATTAAAATAAATAAGCGGTTGCAGAAATACTCCACCCCCTTTAAAGTGACTTATAAAGTGACCTAAGTGAACAGAGGTTCAAACAACTGGCACTTGTAGTATCACAACTAGTGAAATGAAGTTTACCTGAGTGCAGCGAATGTGTCTTGTGTGATTGCAGTATAAAGACACCTATGTTTGGAAGGTCAGGACTGGTTAATCAGTATTCCTGGCTATCTATCTATCTATCGATCTCGCCATCTGGCTATCTGCATATAACATCTTATTTCTTTGCTTTCTGCAGGTCAGTGCAGGCAAGGTAAGGAACATTGAGATGAATTATTTATGCATGATTAACACAGTAATGCAAAGCATGATGAATTACAAACCTCTTTTTTCTCCCTGCTTGCAGAGACAGAGGATGATGGCAGCCATGAATGGAGGAATGGCTGGGATGAATGGAGGAATGGCAAATGGAGCAAACCCTGGGATGATGGGTGGAGGACTGAACCCACCCATGGTAGGTGGTGGTGGGGCAGGTTTCATTGGACAGCCGCAGTTCGCACAGGTCAGTAATTTTGATGACCTCAGGTCAATGTGAAAGGACATTACTTGTAACACATGTAATTGTCGTATGTTTGAAACAATTGTCATGTTAGCATCATAATCACAGTAATCAGGGCTATAAAAGAGAACTAAAATGAGAATAAGATGAACATGATGTGTAAAAGATACAAATTATTAAATGCTCACAACTGAATGAATGTAAAGATTGTCTGGATGAATCTAACCACAAGATGGCACTGTACTGCTGATGGACTTGTTAGTCCTTGATGACGTTGTTATTACCAAATAGAAATTCTTTTAGAATTTTTCCTTCCAGTCAATAATATTGTTTAAAGATTTTGCGTGATGTGATTTATTCTTGGCATCATACAATAATAATGATATTAAGTAGTAATACCACTAAAAATAAACTAAGACTCAAATTTGTACTTTCCTTCTCAAAGTTTGTTCCTGGAGTTCCTGCTTTTGGCCCTGTTCCCAATGTTTACCCTGCCCCTGCGGTTAGTATTAAACACATACAGTAACAATACACAACAAATATCCATATTCATGTAATATTGTTTGATACTTTAGTGTACTAGAAAAAAAAATGTTGTCTCTCTTGCTCACTGTCAGCTTCCTTTCATGGGAGTTCCTCAAATGAATCCTCCCCAGCAGCCTCTGATGGTAACCACTCTCCTCTATGATAACATAATTCTTCTTTACAGGTTACACGATGAAATGTAGAAATGTGGCAAACCAGTACTGAATCACTAAATCTCACTTTCTTTCTTTAGGGGCTCACAGCTGGTGCCATGCCACAGCAGCTTCCCTTTCAGGCCGAACCACTCCTTAGATTCAGGGTAAGAAATGTAATTTGCATCTGCTGTATGTGATATGGTTGACAAGAGTGCACCAGCTAATTGCTGCTTTTTGAATTTCCAGCGCCAGACTGAGAACCTGGGTGACATTATAAAGACCACTGTGGATACTCAGGTGAGATTGTGAAATTTACAGATTAAGGTAGATAGGACTGCAAAAAATATCATGTGTTGACATCTCAATGTGAAAGGGAAATTCTCTTCAAGGTTTCACCATGTGTTCTTTTTTTAAAATCTCAGATTCCTGCTCCCACTGACACAACAGCAACAACTCTGTGTGACGAAGATGATCATCATGAGGAGAATTAAGATGATACTGCAGTATACAATTAACAGTAAAACTTGACTTGTATGATTTTGTCACCAATCAACAATGACTATAGAAGCTGTGTTAAATCTCAGAAAAACAAAACAAACAAAAAAACATGTGTATGTATGTGTTTACTTTCAACTTTTACTTTCAATAAAAATAAATTCTAATTAAAATTAAGGATTGGTGGATGTCTCTGATTTTACCGTAGAATATGAAATAAGCAGGGGAGTTATAATCTTTATAAACTCAGTAAACTGCAATCTGAATGTAATTTGTAGTAGATCTATGCTGCCATCTGAAGGATAATGAGGGTAAAAACAAATGTACAATAAATGAATACATGAAATCACAACTTATCCCCATAAAAGTTGGTCTGATAATTGTGTTGTGTAAAACATGAAATCCACCAAGGTTAGAGATTTTCAAATAATGGAAAGATGGTCTGGGTTACCTCAATAATCCTATTTCATGAAACAGACTTAAAGACTTCAAAAGTAAAATCTCAGCTATCTGACAAACATTTCATATGCCCTTCATATGCCCTTTTTCAAGGACTAACCCTTCCGGACAGAGTAGGAAAAGCACAGATGCAAATGAAATCAGTAATGGCAGAATTCCATTTAGCTGATTCAGATTCAAGGTTCTGGTGTTGTGCTTGTCAGCTCATTGTACTCAAGTCAAAAGTAAAAATGGGAGCTGTCAAAAAGGCCTGTCACATTTGAGGTTTAAACACAAATACAAGTTTAAGTTCATTTTTCATTGTTAATTAACATTATTTTCTTTTCTATCTTTTCTTTTCTAACTGAGTGCAAAATAATTAAAAACACTGAAACCACATAATAAACAGATCAATCACATGACCATGTGGCTTTTTATTCAAATATAGGGCTTCCTGCCATAGTCTGTGACATTTTAACTAACCCACAGGGAATCCAAATTATCTAAAAAGACTCACAAAAACATGCTTTTCTCATTTTTTTTGCTGTGTATCCTCAATTTGAATCCCAACACAGTAAACCGTTAAAACCCATGATTTGCCAGTGAGATGCCAACATCAGTCGGAACATGATGAATAACTCCTGACAAATGTCTGATGATAAGCTTCCAGCTCCTGTTGTTCTTTTATTCTCATGACGCACCAAAATATCTGCTGGATTTCACATCTGTAATCCCACACTTAGACTCAATGAAGGATCAAACAATTAATGAAAAGCAGGGCACTTTTCTGCATATTGCAAGTGAGAAGTAAGAAGTTAAATTCCGATTTCTTGAATTTCTCAGATACTTTTGAGACTTGTTAACAACTTGACACAGAACATGTCATGGCATTTAGAGACATGACTTACACCTAATAACATACTTACCTGTCCTGTGTTGTACGTGTCTGAGTCTGATGCCATGAGAAATGTCTGTCACACTGACCACACATTGTCTGGACAGGCTGGCGGTGGACTACTACACCTCACATGGAGAGCATTTAAAAGGGATATGGACAAGGTGAGGAGGCAGGCACACAGAAAGGGAAAGCAGAACCAGAGAAACAGTAAGTTGTTTCGGTAACAGTTTTCTCCATCTTGGTAAATATTTCAGATATTTTATGAGGGTTGACAAAATTATATGAATTTATGTAGTTCTCAAAATCCCTAATATTTTTGTTGGCTCTAGGATCATCATGGAGCTAAAAACTGCCTTTCTGTTGGTCTGTCTATTAAGGACAAGCTTTGCTCTGCCGGTGAGTTACATGCTGTTGCTGAGTTGTTGCTCATACCCTAACCCTAACCCTAACATCTAAAATTACAGATAGTGTTATTTCTCTTACAGGTGCAGATTGGAATTATTGCAAGCAATAGCAATGAGGTAAATAGCTGTTTTAGCATTTATGTTTGCTGCGTGCCAAGTTGAAAATTTCTGTCATATAGGACTATTATTAGCCAATCTAATTCAGCCATTCTGTGTATTCAGATCCTGAGACTGAACGGACTAACTCTTGCAACTCTTGGACAAACACAGGTATAGACTTGGCCCACAAATATGTGTGCTGCTCTGATGCAACCACCTTGTAGCCCTTTGCTTTGGAAAATATGTATGCCTAAACAAATCCCCCTCTTCTACAGGCATCTTCAATCATACCCCAGTATGTGCTGCAGCAGCAGCAGCCTGAGGTGCTGCTCACTCCACAGGTGGTGAACTTGAACCCACAGGTGACTGGTCCTTTTGGTCCCCAAGGGCCTCAGCTGTTGCTCCCCAACCAAGGTAACCAGCTGACACCAGTACTTGTCCCCAATGGCCAGCAAGAGCAGCCTGGGACTCCACAGGACCCCAATGCTCCTAATGTCCCTCAACAGGCTCAAAACCCTGTGCAGGTACAAAAATGCATCTGTCTTTGTTATTACTGGAGCTGCTGCAAAGCTCCTTACAGACATGTATACATACATATACAGAGAAGTTAATTATGCTTTTAAATCTTGTCCAGATGTTTCCACAATTTCAATACCCTGCTTATGGATTTCCTCAGCTTCAGAGACAGGTATGAAGTCAAAAATACTGACTTGTTTTTAAATTATAATTTATTCTTTATGCACTGCATAGTTAGATCAATTTGACTAACTGATAACCCACAGGGCTTCCAGTACTTTGTGCCTTCTTACGGCTACCCCCAGCAGAGGAATAGGGTGGTGCTGCAGCCCAACAATGCCCAACAGAACCTAGAGAGAACAACACAGAGACCACAGCTTCCCCTGCAGGTGAGAAATGTAAGATGACTTGAAGTAAAACAAAACAAAAAAAAAAGTTTGTGCCTCTAAGAAAAAAAAAGCTTTGATTTGATTTTTTTAAGAAACTTGCTGAATGAAAAATCTGCTTGCCTGCTGAGTGTTCAGTGTAAAATTTAGGGCACATTGGGGAAATACTTAATAGCCAAAAATATTCACAGAGAAATGAAAGAGTTAAATGATTTAAATAAAAAAACGTGTCTTTTACTTTGGCACTTTGAATTAAGTTTAAATACTTATGATGACGATGGTGACAAAGACAAGACTTAATGATAATAACAAAGCTGCAGCTATTGTGTCATGACTGTGTGCATGTGGTAAATGTGATGCAATGATAGCTGTCTGCTATACTGACCACACGCTGGCTGGCTTTGTGGTTGGCTGCTGAAATCATGTCATGCTCCCTCATGTCGCTGATCCATGTATGTTTCATTTCTCAGTACGACTGATATCATTTTAGTTGTTCAGGAAAGTGTTAATGCTATTTATGTCTTTTTGTATACTTAGTGTCATGTTTTTGTAATATGATTTTCATGAATATCATCTCATTTTAGCAGGCTTCCCAGCCGAAGGTACAGACAGAAAAAGTCAGTATGCTACATAACCTCTTAAGTTTTAAAATTTCACCAGTAAACAAGAGACAAGTCTGCATAGCTGAATCTCATGGCTGTGTTTCCATAACTTTTTCTCTATCAGACATGGCCACTGGGGACACAGAAAGAGTCTTCTACAATTCCGCCTGATCCTCGTGGGGACACATCTGGCCCTGGGATTGATGAGGTATGACGAACTTTGGTTTCTGTTATACACCACTTCCCTTTACTGTGCAGTATTTTAACCACTGCTTTTCTGAATGTTTCCCCAGGGTCAGTCCAACTTCCCCTTCCTGTTTGAACCATAGATATCACCTGGGAAACAACAACATGATTTGGCAAAAATTAATTTCCGTATGGCTGTTGTCATGGCAAGCTCATATTTCTCAAAATATATTGGAATATACCAATCCTCTTAAAGCAATGTATTTGTGCTCAGTTATGTATGTATGATAAACTTTTTTCAGGAATATGTTCCTCTCTTTCACAACATGTCAAATAAAGGACTTTACCAAAGATAATTGCACTGAATTTTATGGTAGTACACAGAAATTTGGTTAAACAGGAGGAATACACAAATTACATGAATGATTTTGTAGAATATGCCACAAAAATTGAGCGATAATCTCCTGTGATACTTGATGAATTTGGAGAATCAAACTTGGATCTGTTGATTTCTTCCTGAGAAAAGTGGGAAACAAGAAATTAAGTTAGCATTTGTCATCAATTTAATATTATGGTAATTATTCTTAATCTGCACTAGTTTATTAATACCTTCACCTTTTACCAGTCAGGTTCTTCTGGATTGTCTTCTTCTCCAACAAGCTCACTGAGGTTTTTCTTGAAAAGAACAAAGTTGTTCAAATTAATTACACAGACGTTGCTAGGAAGGTTCCTGGCTTACATGCTAGGAAATGTGCTAAAAATAATTTTAATACCTTTTCAAAACAAGCTACATTAAACCCCAGTTCAGGACAAAAATAATATATCTAAAGTTTAAGATGGCACTGTAAAAAGTGTTTGAATAGCAGGAACAACAAAATTGTATGTGAGTGGGGATAGGATCAAGAATTTCAGATTGTATATTGTATAGATAATGTATTTATACATTTGCCTGGTGCCAAACGATAACAAAATGTGTACTTACAGGTTTTAAAGCCCCATACTCAATCGAGACTTTGTCCTTCAAAAAGAAATTGTGCTAGTTGTTACAAAGACATATTTTTTAGAAAAATATTTTTAAAAAATCATTTAAAAGTTACCGGCTCTGTGGTGTTATAGAGGAGCTTCACATATTGCTGAAATATAGATCAAGAGATGCAAATATAAAAGCAGACAATGTTAAATTTTCCACAAACCTGTATAACAAAAGCCAAAACAAACCAGCCTGGTCATAATAAAGCTTAAAAACAGTATTTGACAGCCATTCTACCCCATTCTCTGGAGGTCCATGTTTTCCTCCCTGTAAAACAATGCAACAACATCAATGCAAGTCTAACTTGCTGAGTGTCTGAGGTTTGATTCTGTAACCAACTATACAATAATGAAATGCCTACCTTGTGATGGTGATGTCCTTTTCCACTATGCTATGGATGAAATATCAATCATTAGAACTGATGAAAAATATTATTATTGTCTTCTTCTTCAACAATGATTGAGCTGTAACTGTGTATCCAAATTGCATCTTCAGTCACCTACCTTTGGCATCAGAAAGAGGTTCTCTCCCTGCAAAATTTCCAGCGATGGAGTTATCAGAATTGTAATATTTCACAAGGTGATGTCGTTTACCGCATTAAGTTGAAAAGGTAATCAATCAAAGTTATATCAAGTAAATAACTGAAATTGTTTACCTCTTTCAAGGATATGCTTGTGACATTCTAGGGATGAAAGCCTAATTAGAAAATGTAAATATTCTGTGGTACAACTGCTCTGTCAAGTTTTATACAGAGCTCACTGTCAGATATAATAACAGCACTTTTACATTTTTTACATGTTGTACCTGAAATGGCACACTGTCAACCTGAAAAGAATTTGTACACACAAGAAAATCAGTGTTTTGGACAAGTATTCCAGTAAATTTTAAATGAATTACCATATAAAGAGACTGTATGCTTACCTTGAATGTAGGGGAAAATACTATGTGGCGCTAAAAAAAATAGAATAATTAATTGTACATCATCTTTTAGCTTTACACTGACCTAATTGCATCATTAACCTGGAAGTAAAGCACCTTTCCAGAGCAGAAGTCAAACAGTGGACAAGCACAGAAAAGTAACACAATGCAAGACTAAAAAAAATGAAATGAGAGAAATAAAAACCAAAGAAAATGTAAGCTGAATGAGGTGAGCCTCAAGCCATTTTTAAATAATAGAACATTTTGTCAGGCAGGTGTAATAAAATGGGACTTTAATAAGTCCTATTAAATTACACCTTTGTCTTACTTTTTTCAGCTCTAGCATCATTAAATTTTACCGTTGGCTTACCGGTTTCCTTATGCTGGGCCACTTGTCTCTTGAATGTCCTTTGGGACTTGCAAAAAGTCCAGCTACCTCAGACGGAGTCACGACAGGCCAATCAGGCATGAAGTCACGAGGCTGGGTGAAGAACAGATGAAGTTCTGCATATAGTAAATGACTGTCAAATCCTGTCAGGTGATGGTACAGTATAGTGTGTTGCAGCAGCTCTTGATAATCTCAATAATAAAAAAAGCTGAAGCGATATTTGGGCACTTTTGGAAATAAATCTAATGAATTTCTTTTGTTGGGGCTTAGTTGAGAGTAATGGTATCACTGACTAATGTGCAAGCTGGAGACAGAACTTAATTTGCCAGTACTTTTATCTATTGTTTATATAACTACAAAACAAAATCCACGAAAAATGTAGTTGTTATCAGAAGGCCTACAAAATTAATATGGAAGAAATTTAAGTACAAAGCACTACATCCTACATCTTATCCTGTGTCATTATATTTTACTAAGTTGGGTGTGTCAGTTCAGTTGGGTGACTAATTTTGTCAGTGAAATCTGCGACCCGATAGATGCCATATACCGGGCCTTTAATAAGACTGCCATACTGGATAACAAACTGAACTGTTAAATACCTAATTACCTAAATACCTGTGTTCTGCCTGGAGAGGGAACTTGAGAAGGTCTTCCCTGTTGGTTACCATTTGGCCCAGCATAAGGTCCACCTGAGGGCGGAAACTTTTCATTCTGCCATGGCCAGGAACCTGGCTAAAAAAACAAGTGAATTTTTAAAAACATGAAACCATTAGATCACACACACACACACACACACACACACACACACACACACACACACTTCCAAACTGAAAAACAAATAAGAATTGCTCATAAAAACCTTTTGCCTGCCTGGAGAGGGAACTTGGGAAGGTCTCCATGACTGGTTCCCTTTAGGTCCTTTCATGGGTACGAACTTGGGTCCACGTGCAGGTGGAAACTTTTCATCCTGCCATGGCCTCCAGGAATCTGGCTAAAAAAATAAAGTCAAATGTTTAAAATCAGTAGCTCTCATGCACACACACACATGCACACAAACACACACACATACTCACACGAGCAGCTACTGCCGACAAAAGTAAAGCTGTGACACACAAGACCTGCATTGCTCCTGAACAACCTGGAAAATAAAAATAAAAAATAAATTGAATTTAAGTGGTTCATAAACTAAAAGTAATAGTTACAATGTACACGTCAAAGTGAACTGAATTAGTCCTAAAGATCAGACATTTGATAAAGCTCATCACTTACGGGCTAACATCAACAAGTGTGCAAGTGTGTGGCCTATCACACTTTGATATTTATATCAAATGTCAGATATTGAGACACAGCACATTTATGAAATCAAAACATCTTTGTCATGCTTAGTTATTTGCAAAACGCCAGTTACTTCACACATTGTTTTCTAAAGTCTTCTTCATTGACTTTGATCCCATTTTCTTAGAAACAGCACAAGGCAAAAAATGTGACTAGTAGCAGTGATTAATGATAATGGAATAAAAAGTGGACATGGAAAATATCTAATATTATGTCTTTATATTTTACTTACTTACTGTATTCAAGGCACTTAAGCCAAAACAAGAGGAAGCAGGCAGGAATGCTTGCTTCACTGGGTGTTGTCTGTTACCTCCCTAATCCACTAAGTCACTTGATTTGTAATCATAAGAGCAGGTATTTCCATGTGTGGCATCTGTTCACCAATTTGCCAATACCAAAGGGTGGATAATAAAGACACTGAACCTATGTAGGTTTGGTATTATGAAATGTTGTCTGGCTTTACTAAAACTAATATTTTGTCATAACTGTTGTAATATTTTTGAAGGACTCAAAATGTTGGCAAAGGACTCCAGGCAGTGTAAAACTTCAAAAGACGTTTATTTACACAGAGAATACACAGAGAAAAGCAAAAACCATACTTAAACTAGTACTGAGCAGAGGGCTTTACCTATTAGATACTTGTTTGTCTACTGTGAATTTGAATATGCAATATACTAAGCTTCTGGAACAGTTCAGAATGAGTGGACTGCTCAGGGGCCGGAACTGGATTAGAACAGGTGGGCAGAACCCATGGCAGTGCCACAGCTCACGCGTGCTGGCAGAGTGGGACGGCTCTCGTTCAGGAAGTGGGTCAAAGCAGGTGGTAGTGCCACAGCTCTGAGGAGCTAACCGAGTGGCATAGCTCTGGATTTGAAATGTGTTCAAGGCAGGCCTTAAGAAGGAAGTGGCATCACAATGGCTCTGAGGTGCAGACAGAGCAGGGTGACTCTGAATCAGGAACTGGAACAGGACAGGTAAGCAGGTCTGGTGGCAGCACCACAAGGCGCACAGGCAATAGGAAGCAGACATGCAAGGTTAGGAAGATGGAGACAAAGCCAAGTATGGTAGGTTACTTCTTAGCAGGTATGAGAAGGACAAGGAGATAAATAATGAGAACAAGGTGAAGCACAAGAGCAAACAAGCTGGAGTGAGAGATTGGCTGTAGTGTCTGTTACCATTTGTGTGACTGAACGATCTGGTGGATGGTCTTCAGTCCTGCTCAGATTTGAAGTTTTAATTGGCTGATAAGAACCTGGTGTGCAGTACTGGTGAGAGAACAGACTCTTCTTCTCTTAAATTGAGATCTCTCTCTCTCACCCTCCAGCCCTGATCCGATGGAGCTGCTCTTCCTGGGTGAGCTGAGCTCTCCCTTTGTACGGACTGCTCAGGGGCTCTGTTCAAGGAATGGGATGAGTGGGTGGCTGGCAGGTCTTGCCCTTACCCTGGCAAGAGAGGTAGGTGGGGAATGAGAGGTTGTAGACTGCATGGAACAACCGGGATTTTCCATTCTGCATTCCTGGATATGTTGATCTAATTGGATGGCAAGAGAAACCAGAGTGCTTATGGTGTGTTCATCTCCCACAACAGGTTCATCCTTTAATTGTTGTTTGAACCCTTTGACAACCACACCTCTATAGGCCTTCTCATTCCACTGTGCACCGGCTGCAGTCCAAAACTAGTAGCCAGATTATTCAGCTACGTTTCTATTACCCTGACGTAGGCTTAACAATCGATTAGAGGCATTGCCTCTTCAATCACAATGAACAAGCACAGCTCTCGGTCTGTTGTAGAATTTCCCGAAAGGCCAGGTGTGAATGGGTTGATTAATAAATACAGCTTCTGCCCAAGCCAATGCCTTTCCTGCTAATAACCCTGAAATATACTTTACCCTGACAGGATCGAAGGCAAACACCAGGCATCTCTGATGGAATACTACCTCACATTGTCGTAAACCCCGGCAGTTATCCAAAGTGTTGTTGTTGCTGTTGCTGTGGGAAAGAGCTGGTGGGGCTGCAAATGAGCTCAAGTAGGATGTGGAGACTGGGGGAGAGAGCACAGTTGGAACACTGGGAAACATAAATGGTTGGTGCATAGATTTTTTTTTTATACCTGTGTTAAATTACTTTGAGACAGTGCACAGATTAAATGTTTATATCTGCCAGTAATACACCTTGGCTTGAGACTGCCTGATGAAGGAGGCTGGTTTCTGGGGCTTTGTCTGCTGAGTCTTTATCACTTTGTTATATCTATTGTATTGTGTTTGAAGGACTCAAAATGCAGATATGCAACTCCATGCAGGCTAAAAATAGATTTATTTTTTACAGTACTGAGCAAAGTCCAAACTTAGAGTGGTGCTGATACTGAGCAGAGGGCTATCCCTGTTAAATACAGGTTGGTCTTATGTGAATATATTTAATATACTTAGCTTCTTAGTGTAGTCATGACTGACTGATGAGAAACAGGTATGCAGGAGAACTGGTGAGAGATGAGACTCTGACACACCCATCACCCACCCACACACACACACACACACACACACACACACACCAGCAGACTGTGGCAGTAAAACACACAAGAAAAAGGAACATTGGAAAAAAACAACCAATTTTAGACAATTCCAACATATACGTAAGTGTATTGTGATATGAGCTATTAATTGGTACAGAACATATGGTCTAGGTGTGGTTTCAGGCTTTGATAATAGGCACACATTGAAATTTAGAGGTGGCAGGTTTCCTAATTATTGCAGTTTCCCAACAATGCTGTGCTGTTGATGTAAACATAAACATGACACGATGACATGACAAACATGACGACATGACATCCACGCCTGTACCTACAGTATATATAAGAAAAGCTCAGCGTTTAGAACAACACTACGACAACCACATTCAACTGCAAGACAGTTTGCAACAGTTGTGAAGACTTACGGTATGGTAATGGTAAAAAATGTATTTGTTCATAATTATTTATAATGTTCTAGATCCCCTTTTTGGTTTTTATGTAATGGTGATTTAATTGGTAATCTAAACAAAATGTCTGTACATCTTGATGTATTAATATTTCTAAACAGGTGTCACCTTAGAAACCATGCTGAAGGTTGTGTTCGTGCTTGGATGTATTCTGTGCCTCACTCAGGCTAATCCTGTAAGTGAAACATTCTTATAGCCATGGTCAATTATTCATATTTTGTAGTGTTATTACTATTATTTTTAGTAGTAGTAGTAGTATTCTAATGCAGGAAATATCAAACTTGCAATTTTTGGATTTTCTACAGCTGAACATGGCACTCAAACGACTTGCTCGCTCAGACTCTTACTCTAACTCTAATTCTGGATCCAGTGAGGTGAGTGTTCTCTCTGTCCTCCAGAATTAAACTCAGCGTAGCCAAGTGAATGGTATTGTAAAAGTCCTTGGACAACCCTCTGATGTATGACTGGTGATTATTTTTTTTATGATTTTCTTAAAGCCTATCCCAAACCAGCCAAACCTGACGACACAACAGTGGCTTCAGATCATCCTTACCCTCTTGCCTCCACAGCCCCCTGTTACTCCTCCAACAGCAGCAACTACAACTACTAAAGCTGCAACTACTACTACTGCAACTACTAAAGCTACAACTACTACTACTGCAACCACAACTGTTGCTACTACTAAAAAATGATAATTTAAATTTATCCAGAGATCAACAGGCAAATAAAATTTCAACATCCATCCAGTTTTGTGTTATTTGTCATGTTCTGCTGAGAAGTCTTGTCTGTTTTTAAATGATGTTGTCCTAAACAGTGTTTCACTCTATAGTATGCGCTGAATAAAGTTCATAAATGGAAAATAGGTTTTTCTAAAAGTGCAGTTTAAGAAACACTAATGAAACCTTTGTGTAATTTGGAATATTTAAAAAGTGCAGTTTGCAGTATACAAATAATTAATGAATGGCTCATAACACATATAGCAAATATAACATTTTCTATGAAGCCAAATCAATGTTTATTATATTACAGTGTGGATTAATATAGCCTATTGTCATCAATTATCTGTTTATACCCCAGCCTCAACTCACGGATGCCAAGAATAGGGGTTATAGCTGCTAATAAATAGACAACATAGATTTGCTTACGACCAAATCATAGTGTGTTCATTTGCTAAATGTTTGTATGTGATCATACATGCTGAAACACAAAAAAGTGTGTCATTAATCAGAGAGATTTGTATCATAACAAAGCAGAATAAAACAGAACTCATGAATCATATCCAGTTTTGGCACAGTTACAGTTGCCTAATACCCCTGAGCCTGTCTGGTTGTTATGAGGACTGTGGTCAGAATGAGCCACCACATGGGTGGTTTCATCACATATCCAAGCAGTAATAGAAATATGAAAACACAGCCCACTCTGACAGCTGATTGGATGACAAAGGGGCAACAATATCTTTAAAAAGTGAACCTGGACCGATGGAGAACTATTGCAAATTACACAACACATGGCTAATGATAAAATTTAATTTTAATATTCTTTGATTGAAGGTAAGAACATTTTTTCTGAGTAATATAGTGTGGTTACTCTTTGAAATAATAAACACTATCTGCCGACCAGATCCTGCAGATCCTGATCCTTTCTTTTTCTCTACAAAGAACTCCAGTTAATCTCAGCTATGAAGCTGCTTATTTTGATGTTGTGCTTCACAGTATTATGCTCCTCGGCCCCTGTAAGTATTTTAACATGTCAATCATAACAATCTTTAGATCTGTCTATGAGTCACATGCTCTTTAACTGCTGTGTTTGTGTTATGGTGTTTTCAGTCCTTAATGCACATAACTGAGATATTCAAAAGAGTGTTTGATATGAGATAATTTGTGTTTAAAGGTGCCTGAAGCACAGAAACGTGTCAAACGCTCAGATGACAGTGATAGTGATGAGGTCAGTATCTGGACACATGCTGGGAACCACTGTCAGAATAATCATATAAAGTACAAAATGTGCCTCTGTATGTCTTCAGCTTTTCTTTTCATCTTCTTTTCTTGTTTTTCCAGACAAACCAGAACTACATGCAGCCTCAATTCCAGCCATATCCTGTGCCAATACCAGTGCCATTCCCACGGCCTTTTGTATTTCCTTATGTAATCCCACCTGTCCCTCCACCAGTCATCCCTCCACCAGTCATCCCTCCACCAGTTGTGCCTGCACCAGTCATACCTCCAATGGGAAAATGAGACCAACACTTGAGATGAGACCAACTGGGGACTATAAACACTGTTCAATTTAAGTGTATTAAATAATCAATAAAGCACTGTGTGGTTAAGTGACCAACTTCTATGTATTTTGTTTTTCACTTGAAAGGTTTGACTGTGAAGACAGCCTTTTCATTACTTCTAGCTCTTTGTGACCAAGGAAGGAGCTGAGAAACAAAATGTCAGGATACACAAGTTTTCAGCTATTGATAAGCTAAAACTATTAGATAGTTTTGAAATGTACACTACATATGTTTGGAGCTTTTTAATCTCACCCAGTCTCCTGCTTCTGCTACTGCTAGCGATAGCTTAGATGTGTCCAAACTGAACCAAACTGAATTATTATTGTAAGTATGTGAATATAGTGTACTTACTTATTTGAGTCTCTTAAGCCAGAGTAGCCACCAATTTTCTTAAACAAGAGGAAACAGGCAGAAATGCATGTTTCATTGGGTGGTGCCTGTTACCTACCTAAGCCGTTAAGTCACTCTATTTGTAATCATAAGAGCAAGTAGTTCCATGCATGGCATGTGTCTATCAGTTTCCAAATACTAAACGATGGAAAATAAACACACTGACCCCAATTCACACTGCCATAGATCATTTCCGATATGAGCTGTTAAATTAAATTTATATATTATGAAATCTAGTTGTTTTGGACAGGAAAAGTTGATGCTAACGTAACCCACATTAAAATATGAGATATATACAATTCATTACACAAACTTACAACTAACAGACATGAAAATGGCTAAAATACATAAATATTTGTTTAAATAGGAGTTAGTCAGGAACACTTTGACAGTAATCTAATGGAAACAATTAAAAGTATGCAAATGAAAAATTGCAATGAAGTGTCCCCCTTAAGAGATCTGTTGACCTCTGCACTTCAACTTCATTGATCACAGAACATAGCTGGGAGCTAGAGGAGCGGAGAAGCAGAGAACTGATAGAGCATTGATATTTTCAATGAATTCTAAGTGATACAGATCCTGAAAAATAAAACCATCCAGTGCTTGTGAAGGCTAAATAAATGCTAACACTGAGCTAAGAGCCAAAACAACTATAGGCTAAGACAAGCAGTTTAGCAACTAATGTATCTTGTTTTATCGGAAGAAAATGTTATGTTTTATTACATGAATAATATGGAGATATAAAATCAAAAGATGGCACTCAGTCACCATTTTTAGCCTGGTCAAACAACATAGTAGTAATATTATGTTGCACAGTTAAATCTTATTGATTTATTGATTAACAAAGACAACCTATTAAACTAAAATAAGATGAAAAATAATGATAAAATAAGAGGCCTAAAATTAAAATCAACTGAAATACACAACTACCAGCTCTGTTCACCGAACTTGAGAGAAAATGAATTAATCTTACTGAAATATACTTAACCCCTTAATGCCGGATCTTATTTCCAATTATCAAAAAAAAAATTTGGTGTGTGTTTTTGCTTTCAAGTAGATGCTAAATTAAGTTGAGAGTGTTAATTATATATATATGTATAGCATATATACATAGTATAGTATATATAATAAATATAAAATAGATATAAATCTATTATTATCTATTATCTATGATGCAAATTAGCGACAACAGGCAATAAAGGTAAAAAAATACCTGCTCCCATCTCAGGTATGAAGATTCTTTTATTAATGTAACAAAGCAATACTAATACAGACACTATTTTGACTGTTTTGGAGCGGAAGTGGTTTGTTGCTAAATCACGACAATCGGCGTTAAGGGGTTAAGGTAGCAATTGTTGGTTTAGTTATACTAATGTTTATTTTAATGGTTGTTACATTATGTTGTGTGTTATGAATGTTATATACTGTTATGGTCACCAGTGAATTAAGATAATGTTATTTAGCTAACATTAGCTCTGTAGCTAAATAGCAAATAGCTCTGCTATCTCCACCTGGAGCAGAACTGTGGTCCCCAGCAAAGTGACTGCAGTTTACAGATGTTTGTCCTCTAACATTTACCAAAATATTAATTTGACCACAGCCTTTAAGAAACAGTTCAAATGAAGTTAATTTTATTTGACAAAAAATTCTTCTTCTTCAAAAAATCTCATCATTTCATGTAGTCTATTGTGAGATGAAGTACAAAACAAAAGTGCTCTTCATACCCTTAACATGGGAAGGCTTGTACTTATCAATCACAACAACAACAACAAATGTAAGTTTGATCATTTTATAGGCTGTGTACATATAGATGACCATCTGCCCCAAAAGGTGGTTGCAATGGCAATAGTAAGGGCTTAGCTCTGAGGGAGAAATAGAGTTTAGTGATATTTGGAGAAGCCAATAATATATTATAATAATACATTAAAAATGTAACACTTTAACTTCCTTTATTTAGTAGAATAAAGTACATACATAATTAATAAATTGTTTATAACAACAACAAATACAATATGTAACTTATTGTATCTATCATATTACATATTTTGTACTAATTCCATTATCTGTTTATACCCCTGTCTCAAATTATGGATGCCGACAACAAGAGTTATCATTGTTAATAACGACGACCATGTATCATAGTGTGTTATTGATAATTTGTTAAATGTTTTGGGGGAAAATGGTATAAATGATTAGATTTATAATATAACAAAGCCGCATAAAACACAGCACATGAATCATATCCAGTTTCAGCACTCTTCCCATTTCCTAATACCTCTGAGCCTTATGAGGACTGTGGTCAGCATGAGCCACTACATGCATGGTTTCAACACATTTCACAGCAATAATAAAAATATAAAAACACGGCCCACTTTGACATCTGATTGGATGACTGAAGGGTAACAATATCTTTAAAAAGTGAACCTGGAGTGATTGAGAACCACTGCAAAACTCTGCATAACACACAACACACTCAGGATAAAAAAAAAAATCTTAAAATTCTCTGATTCAAGGTAAGACATGATTTTCTTCTGAGGAATAGTTCCTTTTTAAAAAAATAATGCACCCTGTGTGTTTTTAGCAGCTGATCCTGACCTTTTCTTTTTCTCTCCAAAGGAGTTCTGCTTATCTGAGCTATGAAGCTGTTAGTTTTGATGTTGTCCTTCATAGTATTGTGCTCCTCAGTCCCTGTAAGTATCTTAAAACAACATTCATGATAATCTTCAGATTTACATGAGAGTCATGTCTTTAAATGCTTGTGTTGTGGTATTTCTTTCAATGGTAAATGTACTTAACTAAGGTCAAAAGTGTGTTTGATGTGAAACAATTTGTGTTTAAAGGTGTCTGAGGTACATCACCGAATCAGACGCTCAAGCAGTGGTAGTAATGAGGTCAGTATCTGGACGCATGCTGTGACCCACTGTCAAAATAACCACATATACTACAAAATATGCCTGTGTATATCTTCAGCTTTTGTTTTCATCTCTTTGTTTTTCACATGAAACAGAGTGACATGCGGTCCCCGTTCCGGTTTCCTATACCCATTCCAATGCCAGTCCCACGGCCAGTTGGCTACCCTTATCCTGCCCCACCTGTAGCTCCACCAGTCATCCCTCCACCAGTCGTCCTTCCACCGATTATGCCTCCTGCACCAGGCCCATCTGTGGGATCAACAGTGCAATCTTTGTTTGCCCGTCTTGCCAATGCAGCTGCTTCCCTCCTTCCTCCTGTTCCTCCTGGAATTGGAAAATGAAGCAAAGAATGAAGACTTGCTGAATTCAAGAAATGCTAACCATTTATGAATTTTATTTCACAGCATCTTTTGGATACTAAATAAAAAATCATTAAAAATGCAGAAAGAAATTATGAGCATTTGAGCATTCTGCTTATTTAATGTATAAGTACTTTATTACACAAGGATATAGCAAATATGACTCACTAATGATGAATCACTCACTCAGACAGACAAATTGGTTCACACGGCAGGCTTCTAAGAAACACAAAACAAAAGATTTGGCAAGACAAGATTTTATGACAATAGAATCAATAAAGTGATGACTCTATTTGATATCAAATAGCAAATAAATGAATTATAACAAAACAGACTAAGCAACAGGGATAAAATTTAATTTAAGAAACCACTGATTTTGAGTAAAATACAAAAGCAAAACCATAAACATTGTTCAAAATTAAAATTTAATTGAGTTAAAAAAATTATTGATTAAAATTTAAAAATGACATGCCACACTGAAAAGATTTTTTTAACTTTGTTTTGAAAGTGCCAATAGTTTTACATTCTAATATTCAGAGGCAGTGTATTCCACTGTTCAGAGTTCCACAGTTTGTCTTAACAAAAAGGTGCCAGTACTATTATTGGGCATATTAGGAACATGTCCAGCAGCAGTAGAGGACCTAAGTAATCTGGCAGCACATAAAGTGAAAGAAAATCTTTGATGCAGGGATGATCAAGGTCATGCAAAGTTTTATAAACAAGTAATAACTTTAAGATTGTTTCTGAAGTGTACAGTGCACAGTACAATGTCTCAATTATAGGGCTAATGTGATCCATTTTCTTTGTTTAATAATCTGGCCACAGCATTTTGAACTAACTGTAGTTTTATAAAGAATGTTTTTGGTAAACCTTACAGGTTTACTTAAAAGAGAATTACAGTAATCTGGATGGTTAGTGACAGAAGCATGGATGAAGGTTTCAGCATCTTTCACAGATGAAAAAGGTCTCACTCTGGTAATGTTCCTAAAATGACAAAATGAAAAATAAAAGAATAAAATGGGAGTATAAGTATAAGATCAGTCTAAAATTACATTTTTGATTTGTGTTTTAATTTGTTTATTTTGTTAAAACCCCTGAGCATATATTGTAGATATATTTTCCTGGCTTTGTTCCTGAAATAATTACGTTTTTTCCATTTATTGTTCATTTATTTAGAATTTTTTTTTACACATTCATGCATTATTGTCATTGAGACAAGCAATGAGAGCAAGCAGAGGACTGGGATCTTTTGGGGCAACAGAGAGGTACAATTGTGTGTTATCAGCATATCAATGATAATTGATTTGGTGGTGTTTAATATTTCCAAGTGGGAGTATATACTTACATACAATTTTCAGTAGGTCAGTCTCACTGCTGTAGGTTAGCTCAATAGAGGATTGGTACTTCGTTCAGTGAGCTAGTTTTAGGTTTTGCCACTGAACTTTTAAAAACTATCAGGAAGACACACAAATTAATAAAGTTATATATTCTTGTAGTTTCTTGGGAGGGGCTTTGAAGATCTTATTATGACCCATAGTTACATTTAACTGTTTGGTGATGGCTTGCTTCTTGATTGACTTTGATCCTGTTTTTTTAGCAACAGTACATGATGAAAACAATGTGACCTGTATCAATGTACAATGATTAATTATAATCAAATAAAACTATATGATATTTAAGCCATCAATTTCCTAAAATTACAGGAAAAAGGCAGAAATGCCTGATTCACTGGGTGTTGCCTGTTAGCTGGTTAAGCCAATAAGTCACATAATATGTGATGTTTGCCATCTGTTTACCAATTAACCAATATTTAAGGGCTGCTCATAAACAAACTCCTTGCTACACATAATGTGGCCCAATTGCGGTTTTGGGCTTTGATCAGCAGCCACACCTTGAAATGTGGAGGTGGAAGATCTCCTGCAATTTCCCAACATTGTTGTGATGTTTATGTAAATGAAATGCCATGCGCTTCTTTACCAGTATATAAAAAGCTCAACATTCAGAACAACACCACAACCTCCACCATCTGCCAGACAGCTTGCAGCAGTTGTGAAGACTTGACAGTAATTATATTATTACTAATTTATTTGATCCTAATTTGTCAATGCAATGTTGATTTTACTGGTAATTTCAACAAATATCTGTTAATGGATTTATATTTTTCAACTGGAGTGAGCATTGACAACGTGCTGAAGTGTTGTGCCGTAGTGTTGGTGCTTGGATGCCTCCTTAGTCTAACTCTGGCCAATCCTGTAGGTAAAACAGTCCTATAGCCTTTGTAAGCTACTCCTATATTGTAATAATATTACTATTATTGTAGTAATATAATGCAGGAAATTTCAAGCCTTTAACTTTTCGATTTCCCAGAGCTGAACATTGCACACAAACGAGTTGTCCGCTCAAGCTCCAATGAGGTGAGTGTCCTCTCTCTCCTTGAGAGTTAAACTCAACATATATGATTGTCTTTTGTTGTAAAATTGCTATTAAAACCCTCTGCTGTATAACTGACAATAAATTTATTCTGATTTTCCTTAAGCTTAACCAAAACCAGGCTGATCTGAATGCACTATGGTGGCTTCAGGTCCTTCTTGCCCTCTACCCTCCACAGCCTGTAACTGCCCCTCCACTATCTACAAGTACCTCTAAACCTGCAAAAAAATGAAAAATCCAAACATCAGTAAAAGTGTGGATCAAAATCATTTGATTCTCTGTAACATTTGCTGAGCAAAGTTAATAAATGGAAATTTATTGATTGGAATTGAATGGATTTGGACTAAATATATTTGTCTTTGTTTCAAAAACACAAATCAAACCCCTGTATCAGTCTGAATGTTAAAACACTTTATTTTAAATTACATTTTACTAGACAATCAACTGCATGAAACATGTTATAATAGAGCTAGAAGTAGGTAGAAGTACATTCTATATATTTTAACAAAATATAATTAACAAAATATATCAGGAAATATGGTTAAAAAAAGGGTTTTTATGAGAACATATCTATATCTCTTACATTACAAAATTTATTATACCCCAACCTCAACTCATTTGGTGCCCACAGTAGGAGTTATCATTCTTAGTAAAACGACTAACATATTTGCTTATAATCACATAGTGTGTTACAGATCATTTGATTAAGTTTACATACAGATCATAAATGCTGAATTTGGGGGTTTACAAAAAAAGTTTCAGAAATTATTAGATGTGTATCAAAACCAAGCAGCATAAAACAAAGCACATGAATCATATCCAGTTTCAGCACCATTACTGTTTCCTAATACCTCTGAGATTGCTTCTGTCTGGCTCTTGTGAAGACTGTGGTCAGAATGAGCTACCACATGCATGGTTTCATCATATTTCATGCCAGTAATAGAAATATAAAAACACAGCCCACTTTGACGTCTGATTGGATGGCCGAGTGGTAACAATATCTTTAAAAGTGTACCTGGGCTGATGGAGAACTGCACTGCAAAATCCTCTATTAGACACAACACGTGGCTAATGATAAAATATAATCTTTATTCTTTCATTCAAGGTAAGACATGATTTTTTTTCCTGAGGAATGTGTGCATTTTCTAAGAATAAACCACACAGGGTTTTTAGCAGCTGATCCTGACCTTTTCTTTTTCTCTACAAGGACTCTCGCTTATCTGAGCCATGGTGCTGCTAGTTTTAATTTTGTGCTTCATAGTATTGTGCTCTGCGGTCCCTGTAAGTATCTTAAAACAATAATAATGACAATCGTCTGACAATCTGGAGTTGTGACTTCATTGGTATTTGTGTTATGGTACTTCTTTCAATATGTACTGCACTTAACTGAGGTAAAAAGAGTGTTTGATGTGAAATAATGTGTGTTTAAAGGTGTCTGAGGTACAGAAACGAGTCAAACGCTCAGATGACAGTGATGAGGTGAGTGCTGTCAGCCACTGTCAAAATAATCACATATACTACAAAATATACCTCTGTATATCTTCATCCTTTGATTTCATCACTTTTTTTCTCAGATGAACCAGAGCTACATGCAGCCTCAGTTCCGGCCATTTCCTATGCCCATGCCAGTGCCATTCCCACGGCCTGTTGGTTTACCTTTTGCTGTCCCACCCATTGCTCCACAAGTCGTCCCTCCGCCGGTCATCCCCCGACCAATCATGCCTCCACCAGTTGTCCTTCCACCAGTCATCCCTCCTGTACCTGGCCCATCCCTGGGATCAGCGGTGCAGTCTTTCTTGGCACGTATCGCCAATGCAATTGCCTCTCTTCTTCCACCTGTTCCTCCTGGAATTGGAAAATAAAGTAACAAAGTGGCAGACACAGAAAAGATCAATTGGAGATTCGCTCAGAATCAGAGTTCATTTCTTGGCAGCTTCCGAAAATAATAATAATAAAAATGATCAAGAGTATACTGTTTTCTTTCTACTTTATCAGACTTTTTCCTCCCAGTTTGACCCAGTGATTTTCAGTTAAACACAAAAACAAGAGTAATAACATGACTCAGAATTTAAAACCAAGATTATTAACAACTACATGTTGAAAATTATAAATGAAATACCATATTAAAAAAAGAGTTTTTAACTCTGCTTTGAAAATACCAATAGTTTGCCATTCTAATAATTAGAGGCAGTGCACTCCACTCTTCAGAGTTCCAGTTTGTCAAAACAAAAAGCTGACAGTACTTTTATGGGACACATAAGGAACATGTAGGGGGGTAGTAGAGGATCTAAGTAATCTAGTTGGGGCATAAAATGAAAGATCTTTGAAGGAGGGAGTTTCAAAGTCACATAAAGTTTTATGAACAATTAATAACTTTAAAATTGATTCTGAAGGATACCAGTCATCGGTGCAGTGTCTTATGTAGAGGGCTAATGTGATCCATTTTCTTTATTTCAAGGAAGATTCTGGCCACAGCATTATGAAGTACTTTTAGCTTTCAAAATAGCGTTTTAGGTAAACCAGTAAAAAGGGAATTACAGTAATCTAAATGGTGAGTCATGAAATCCAATCTGTTCTTTAAGATGTAGTTGACTGTAATGAATGCAGCAGTGATGTCAAAAAGAAGGACAGCCATGTTGTTGGAAACCACAATACTGTAATTCTCATTTCTCATTTTTAATTCTCATTTACAACTTTCAGTAGGTCTGTCTCACTGCTATAGGTTTGTGCAATAACTGGAACAGTGCTTTTATAAAATCTTGTTTGTAAAATGAAGACGTATTTGATTAAAAACAATATATTCTAAAAGTCTACTAAGAAAAGTTTGATCAGAAATTTGTTTGTAATCCTGTATTCTGAGCAAGTCAGATGGGATTTTCTTGAGGAGGGGTTTGACCATTGAAGTATTAAAAGCTGTGAGGAAAATGTCTGAGTTTAGTGGAGTTAATTATTCTTGTGGATTCTTGGAAGACACTTTTATCAACTTGGAAGGGACAGAGTCTAAAACACAAAGTATAGTTATAGTAGTACATATGTCATACTGCCAGTAACTTTAGCGATAGCAAAAAAGTGTAAATATTTGCTGTGTGGTTTCTGATAGAGACAACTCTTCTAAAAAATGTACATTCTTTGCACTAAAGATTTAAGTTAATATGAAGGCTGACAGAAGGTGATGGATTTAAAACAATAAAAACTTTTGGCATTGTTTTTTTATCTGCAAAAATCTTAAATTCTTTTTTTCCCAGAATGCATTACTGTTGATAACAATTTGATCTTCAAAAACATTGATGTGAACATGTAGGTTTGCATATACTCCATAGGTCATCTATGCAGGCAGCTTACTATAACCAATAGTTACATTTTATTGTTTGATCTCCAGCATCTGAATCTACTTTGATTCTGTTTTATTAGCAAGAGTACATGATGAATACAGTCTGACCTACAGCAGTGATTAATAATAATAAATTAAAAATTGGACACTGAAAATATCCTATCATTATGTGAATTTACTGTACTTATTTATTTGTGTTGCTCATGTCAGACAAGCCAACATTTTTTTAAAACTACAGGAACTAGGCAAAAATGTGTGCTTCACAAACGACTTGTCCGCTCAAGCTCCATTGAGGTTAGTGTCCTCTCTCTCCTTGAGAGTTAAACTCAACATATATGATTGTCTTTTGTTGTAAAATTGCTACTAACTCCCTCTGCTGTATAACTGACAATTAATTTATTCTGATTTTCCTTAAGTTTAGTTAAAACCAGGCTGATCTGAATGTACTACGGTGGCTTCAGGTCCTTCTTGCCCTCTACCCTCCACAGCCTGTAACTGCCCCTGCACCATCTACAAGTACCTCTACTGCAAAAAAATGAAAAAAAATTCCAAACATCAGTAAACATGTTGGATCAAAATCACTTGATTCTCTGTAATATTTGCTGAGCAAAGTTAATAAATGGAAATGTATTGATTGGAATTGAATGGATTTGGACTAAATATATTTGTCTTTGTTTCAAAAACACAAATTAAACCCCTGTATCAGTCTGAATGTTAAAACACTTTATTTTAAATTCCATTTTAGTAGACAATCAACTGCTTGAAACATTTTAAAATAGAGTTAGAAGTAGGTAGAAGTACATTTTATATATTTTACAAAAATATAATTAACACAATTTGTCAGGAAATATAAATCACTGGATGGTGCCTGTCCTAACCCACTTGCTTTGTAATCATAAGAGCTTTTTCCATGTGTACTTACCAGTTTACCAATACCAGAGATTGGAGCAAAAACAAATTACATGGCACACATAATGTGGTTCAGTTGTGGTTTTGGGCTTTGATCAGAAGCCACACCATGAAACATGGAGGTGGAAGATTTCCTAATAATGGCAATTTCCCAACATTGTTGTGCTGTCTATGTAAATGACATGTCATGTGCTCCTGTACTTGTGTATATTAAAAGCTCAACATTCAGATCCACACTACTACTTCCACCAGCTGTGAGACAGCTTGCAAGAGTTGTGAAGACTTGAAAGTAATTATATTATTACAAATTTATTTAATTATAATTAAGCATAATGTTCTGTATTATCTGTGGGCTTGCAGTGCAGTGATTATTTTATTGGTAATTTAGACAAAATAGCCGTATGTCTTATTGTATATTTTTTTTAACAGGTGTGATCACTGACAACATGCTGAAGGTGGTGTTGGTGCTTGGATGCCTCCTGAGTCTAACTTCGGCCAATCCTGTAAGTACAACACTCTTGGTTAGTCAGTTGCTATTGCTATATTAATGTCATCGCTATTACTGTAGTAATATAATCAAGGCAATTTCACACATTTGGATTTTCTACAGATGAACATTGCACGCAAACGACTCACCCGTTCAGACCCTTACTTGAATTATGGCTACAGTGAGGTGAATATCCTCTTTGTACTCTGGAATTAAACTCGACATACCTGAATGTCTCTTATTGTGAAATTCCTTGGAAACCCTCTGCTGTGTTACTGATGACTTTTTCTGATTTCTCTAAAACTGACCACAAACCAGGCTGATCTGAATACACTATGGGGGCTTCAGTTCCTTCTTGCCCTCTTCCCTCCAGAACCACCTGTTACAGGATCAGCAGCAACTACAACTACAACTACTACTACTACCCCAGCTGCTGCTATTTCAACAAAATGAAAACTGAAATATAACCAGGGATCAGCCATTGAATGGATTTGGACATCAGTGTGGCTATGTGCTTGTCATATTTTACTGAGAACTCCAACCTTTTCTAATGTTGTCTAATGTTATGTTGTTTTAGCATGTTAAAGTGTTTCCACATTGGAACTGGTTCAAGTAACTATGTGGATCAAAATTATTTTATTCTCTGTAGTATCTGCTAAATAAAGTTCATAAATAGTAAAGATGTGGACAAAATATATTGGTTTTTGTTAAAATCCAGTTTCAGAAATATGTTTTACCATATTGTCGTTTGTATCTGTTTATTCCCCAGCCTGAACTTGTGGGTCCCACAATAGAAGCTGTCGTTGAAGCCCAATATCTGCTTATAATCACATCATACTGTACTGATAATTTGTTTAATGTTTATCAACAAATAAATCTTGAGTAGGGGGCTATACAGTAAAGTTTTGCCCCAAAAGTGTGTCAGAAATAATTAGTTAAATTTGTATAACAAAGCAGCATAAAACAGAGTACATGAATCATTTCCAGTTTTAGCATCATCATTGTTTCGTAATACCTCTGAGCCTGTGTCTGTCTGGCTCTTGTGAGGATTGTGGTCACAATGAATCACCACATGCATGGTTTCATCATATTTCACGCCAGTAATAGAAATATAAAACCACAGCCCACTTGGACATCTGATTGGATGATTGAGGGGTAACAATGTCTTTAAAAAGTGAACCAGGGCAGATGAAGATCCATTGCGAAATTCTGCCCGACACAACACGTGGCTAATGATAAAATTTAATCTAAAATTCTTCCAAGGTAGGAAATATTTTTTTTTCCTGAGGAATATGTTCATTTACTAAAATAATTCCCATTGTGTGGTATTAGCAGCTGATCCTGATCCTCTTTCCTTTTCCCTCCAAAGGACTTGAGCTTATATGAGCTATGAAGCTGCCGGTTTTGATGTTGAGCTTTACCGTATTGTGCTCCTCAGCCCTTGTAAGTATGTTGAACTAACAATAATCTTTCCATCTCCCTATGAGTCACATGCTCTGTATTTGCTGTGTTTGTGTTGTGGTATTTCTTTCTGTGCTTAATGCACCTACCTGAGAAATGTCAAAAGAGTGTTTGATATGAAACAATGTGTGTTTAAAGGTATCTGAGGAACATAAACGTGTCAAACGCTCAGATGACAGTGATGAGGTCAGTATCTTGAAACATGCTGTTAACCACTGTCAAAATAATCACATATACTAAAAAATGTGCCTCTGTATGTCCTCAGTTCTTGTTTTCATTGCTTTGTTTTTTAGATGAACCAGAATTACATGCAGCCTCAATACCAACAATACCCTGTGCCCATACCAGTGCCATTCCCACAACCTTTTGCTTTCCCCTTTGTCGCTCCACCTGTTGCTCCACCAGTCATCCCACCACCAGTCTTCCCACCACCAGTAATCCCACCACCAGTCATCCCTCCACCAGTCATCCCACCACCAGTCTTCCCACCACCAGTCGTCCCTCCACCAGTCATCCTTCCACCAGTCGTCGCTCCACCAGTCATCCCTCCACCAGTCATCCCTCCACCAGTCATCCCTCCAATTGGAAAATAAGACACTGCCAACTGGGAATAAGCTGGTTATGACATACTGTAAATACTGTCAAAATTAAATGTAAAAAATACCAATAAAGTAATGTATAGACCAGTGAGTGACTTCCATTTATTATGTTTTCTACTTGAAAGCTCTCAGAAGAATTGTTTTTCACCCTGGAGAGAACTGAGATACACAAAAATTACTTTGTATTAGATAGTTTTGAAACTGTGAGGAACTCTTGAAATTAAGTCCAGTCTCCTGCTTCTGCTACAAATTTTTAGTGATAGCTTAGAAGTGGCCAGACTGAAGTGAAATGAATTATTCCCTAAAATAGACCAGACATTTAATGAAACTAGTCAGTTACTGTATTGCATCTCCACCAATGTATTCACCTGCACTTTGCCAGTATGTTTGTGGTGTAGCAGGAATCAGAATCAGAATCAGAATCAGAATCAGAAAGATTTTTATTGCCAGGTGCAGTAACGGTCAGGTTACAGCACTAGGAATTTGCTTTGGTGTCAGGTGCAGAATAAGAAAAAATTAAAAAATTAAAAAAGCAGCATGAAAAATGAAAGCAACAACAACAACAACCACAACAATAATAATAGAGGTATAGCAGAATAAAAATAATAGAATAAAAGTAAATAAGTTAGAACACAATCTAAAAGGAGGTAGGGGTTATATACATGTGGTTGAAGTGTCTGGCAGTGCAAAGTAGTGAATTAAAACTCATATGAAACATCTGATACTGAGACACACCTCAGATTTCACAAAGCAAAATGCCATAGTCATGCATCAAATATTTGCAAAACAGCAGTTACTCCACACATTGTTTTCTAATGTCTTCTTGATTGACTTTGATCCTGTATTCTAAGCAAAATGACATGGCGACAGTAATGTAAATCATATCAGTGATTAATAATAATTAATAAAAATTGGAAGTGGAAAAAATGGCCTTGTCATTATGTGAATCAACTGTACTTACTTATTTGAGTCTCTTAAGCCAGAGCAGCCACCAATTTCCTAAAACAAGGGGAAGCCGGGAGAAATGCATGCTTCACTGGGTGTTGCCTGTTACCTACCTAAGTCACTAAATCCTGTGATCTGTAATCATTAGAGCAGGTATTTCCATGTTGCATCTATTTACCAATTTACCAGTACCAAAGGATGATGATTGAAGACATTGCATGCACTTAGCAGTGTTAATATGACATGTTTTCTGACTACATTATCACAAATATTTAGATGAGAATTTTAGAACAGTCCAGCACAATATATTATATTACTTCTGGTTTCAGTTGTTAAATTTATGCCACATCTTACCTTACCATACCTATGGTACAGTTGTGATGTTGAAGTGTATGCTGTCATTACATTTGATTATGATTACTTATAATATTCATTATTCGCTGTGTGATCTTGATGCAATGGTTGTCGTTTTAGTAATTTTGACAAAATGTCTGTATGTCTTCATGTATTTATATTTTGAGTGTGAGTGTGATCACTGAAACCCTGCTGAAGGTAGTATTGGTGTTTTAATCCAATCCTCCTCCTGAGTTTAACTCTGGCTAATCATGCCAGTGAAACATCCTTATGGCCATTAATAACTATTTCTATATTTTAATGTTATTGCTATCACTGTATAGCAATGACATATCATTTAAACTTTGGATTTTGTAAAGATGAACATCGTACATAAATGAATCGCCCTTTCAGTTTTGTATCAGATTTTCATTTTTTACTATGAACTCACACCTGAATTTTTTTTAAAAGATGTCATCTTAACCAGAGGGTTTCTACTCATGTAATCATAAGTAATCAAAATAACTTTATTCTCTGTAATATCTGCCAAATAAGGTTCATAAATAGAAAACATGTCAGTTTTTGACAAGTTTTGCCAGAAAGGCATATCATAAATTATCAGTTAGATTTATGTTATAATGAAAGAGCATAAAAAACAGAGATGAATCATATACAGTTTCAGCAATGTCTGTTTCTTAATATCTTTGAGCCTGTGTCTGTCTGGCTCTTGTAAGGACTGTGGTCAGAATGAGCTACCACATGTATGGTTTCATCAGATATCACACCAATAACAGAAATATAAAAAACACAGCCTACTTTGACAGCTGATTGGATGACTGAGTGGTAACAATATCTTTAAAAGTGAACCTGGGCTGATTGAGAACCACTGCAAAAGTCTCCATTAGACACGACACGTGGCTTTTGACATATTTTAATCTTAAAATTCTTTAATTCAAGGTAAGATCTGATTTTTTTCTGAGGAATATGTTAATTGTCTGAAATAATGAACACTTTGCTATTATCAGCTGACTTTTTCTTTGGCTCTACAAAGGACTCCAGCTTACCTGAGCTATGAAGCTCCTGGTTTTGATTTTGTGCTTCACTGTATTGTTCTCCTCTGTCCATAGTGTAAGTACCTTAAACCAACAAAAATGACTGAATGAATCATCAGATTATTTTGATATCATAGGCTATTTAATTGTGTGGTTGTGTTATTTTCAGTGCTTAATGCACAAAACTGAGGTCAAAAGAGTGTTTGATGTGAAATCATTTCTGTTTAAAGGTGTCTGAGAAGCAGAAACGAGTCAAACGCTCAGATGAAAGTGATAGTGATGAGGTCGGTATCTGCACACATGCTGTGAACCATTGTCAAAATATTCACATACAGTATAAAAAATGCTGCTTTATAACTTCAGCTTTTGTTTTCATCACTCTGTTTTTCACATGAACCAGAGTTACACACAACCTCAAATCCAACCATTGCCTATGCCCATGCCAATGCCATTCCCAGCACCTTCTGGTTTCCCTTTTGCTGTCCCGCCCATTGCTCCACCAGTCATCCCTCCACCAGATGTCCCTCCATTAGCCATTCCGCCACCAGCCATCCCTCCAGCAGTTGCCCCTCCACCTGTCGGTCCACCCCAACCCATCCCATCCTTACCAGAACTTCTGCAGCTTTTCATGACAGGTTTTGCCAATGCAGCTGCTCCTCTTCTTCCTCCTCCACCAGCAGGAAGATGAAGCAACAATCTGGCAGAGAGAGAACAGCTGAATTCAAGACATGCCTACAATTTACAGAGTGTATGTCTTAGTGTCTTTTGTAAACTGAATAACAGATCAATAAAAATACAGACATAAATGATGTACATTATACGGTTTTCTTTTTGAACATTCTCTTTGTAATTATCTTTAACTTCTCTAACTTAGACAGGCATTAGAAAGTATAGCTCAAGTCAACTTTTTATGACAAAATTTTTAAAAAGTATAATTGTAAGGATACTTAATTCTACATAAACAGAAAAACAAAAGCTATGTCATTGACAAATAAAACTTTTATGAGGTGAATAAGGGATATTTGAAAGAAGAGCAATAACATGTTAGTTCACTGTGAAAGTAGTTAATTTGAAAACTATGTTGTCTAAAAGTTTAATTGCACAGGTCCTGAGAAGAGGTTTGGTCAATGAACTTTTAAAAATGGTGAGGAATATTCCCAAACTAGGAGAGAACTTAATTATTCTTGTACTTTATTGGGGGAGGCTGTAGGAACAAGGCTTCTCCTTTTGAAGGGTTAAGGCCATGTAAAGCTTTAAAGCCACAGTAGTGCTTTTCTAAATGCTGTTGTTAACAGGTGGTTGATTAAAAAAAACAAAAAAAAGTTTACTGAGATAAGGTAGATTACAACTTGGCTTGTAATCATTTAAATCTATTCATTATTCAACTCAAAGTAATTTAGATTGGATTGCTTGAGGTTTGGTTGGACCATTTAAGTTTTAAAAGCTGTGAGGAAGATGCCAAAACAAAGAGAGGAGATATTTATAGTTGTATTTTTTTGGATTTTAACAGCTTGGTAGGGAGATGGTCTAAACCACGAGTAGAAGACTTCATCCTGCTAATCACTTCACTGATGGTAAAGAGTTTGTGTGTTAATATTAGAGTTAATATGAAGATTGTGAGCAGGTGATTTATTTAAAAGATGATCAGATGTGGAAAGAAGGATTTTGGGATTATTTTGTTCATCTGAAACAATCTTTGAGAAATTGGATTGTCTGTCTTTCTTGGCTGCATTAATGTAGATCAAAATTTGATCAAAATTAACCTATATGTTGCTTTTCCATGATCATCAGTCAGCTTTACAACAATATCTATTTCTATCTTGCTCTTTCTCTCATTCTTAATTCATTAGTGAGAGTGTCCTCATGTGATGCTACTGGGACATAATGTTCTGGGCCTCAGTAACCTGGTCTGTGTTCAATTGCCTGCAGGTGTGCAGGAGTCAGGTCAGGGCCACCAGTTGCACCTCATTTCTGCCAATCAAGACCTCTTCAAATACTCAGCTCTGCCACTTTCACACTGCTGGATTGTATTCTCAGTTTCAGGTAGTAGGTAGTTAGCTATGCTCTTGTCTACTTTTCACTCTTGCAGTTTGAGGATTTGTTAGCCTCCAAGTTCTAAACTGTCCTGTGTTTCAGCGCTCCCTGCTGCCAGGCTGGACAACGGCCACTGTCTTCACTTCCATGCCTGTACAAGCCATTTGTACCTTCTCTCCTCCCCTGCTTGGACCACCCTTCATTCTGACTGAAATGGATCTGATATGCTGCCCATCATCAAAACATGTAGTTTTCAATAAATCCTTCCTGTCTCCTAAGCTGTGTCTGCATCTGGGTTCACTGGTCTTTTGAGTTAACAAAACACCTTGTGTAAAAAATGATCCCATTGGTCATCTCATCTAATTATGACCCATATTATATTTTGTTGTTGTTAATCTACTTTGATCCTGTTTCTTAGTAACAGTACACGATGAAAACAATGCGATGGGTAGCAGATTAATGGTTATGAAATGAAAATTCAACACAGAAAATATTTTCTTGTCATTACGTGAACTGTCTGTAATTACGTATTAGAGTAGCTTAAGCCAGACATGCCACCAATTTCCTTAAACAAGAGGAAGAAGACAGAAATGCATGCTTCACTGAATGCTGTCTGTCCAAAGCCAAGAAGTCAACTGTTCTTTCCATGTGTATCATCTGTTTACCAATTAACCAGTTTACCAAAATCAAAGGATTGAGAATAGTGATACTGAACCTTCGTTTCAGGCCCTGAACAGCAGCCACACCTTAAAATGTTGAGGGTTATGCTGTCAATGTAAATGAAATGACATCTGGTCCTTGTTTTGACTTTGATTATGATTATGTATAATATTCTGTATTCTGTGTGTGATCTCAGTGCAATGGTGATTCTACTGGTAATTTAGACAAGATGTGTTGAATGCCTCCTGAGCCTAACTCTGGCCATTCCTGTCCATAAACCACTCTTATAGCCATTATCAGTTATTCTTGTTTTAATGGAATAATTATAATATCATAATGAGGCTATATCAAACTTCTTCTTCTGATTTGCTTGAAGCATCCTTTAAACCAGAATGACCTGAATTTTTAAAAGTGGTTTCAGCTCCTTCGTACTGTCTCCCCTCCACAGCCACAAACTGATACTAAAATGAGGAAATGAAAAATTTAATTTAACCAGAGATCAAACCTGGATAAAATTTGGACATCAGTGCTGTTTTGCGTCACTTTGTCATGTTTTACTGAGAACTCACACCTGTTTTAAATGATGTTTTTTAAACCAGTTTCCACTCGTCATTGTAGTTGAAGTAAGCATGTGGATAAAATCAATTAATTCTCTTTAGTATCTATTGAATAAAGTTCAGAAACGGAAAAGACATGGGCTAATTGTGCTCCAGGTTGACAAACATTAATGAAATGTCTGTCATTTTTAATATTTAAATGTGATAAAGCTTTATTTTAAGATCCTTTAACTAGCAGGATACAATCACTTAAGAAAAGGTTTACAACACATTGTAGTGTGGCTATAAACATGTATAAGCTAAGTTTATGTATTAATTTGCTTAATATAACTTTCCATGAAGACATATCTATATCTATTGTATTAAAATGTGTTTCAGCTTATGGGTATTGGAGTTAGTTCTTAATATATAACATATCTGCTTACTACTATAGTTATTAATCATGTTTTTCTCATCATAAATCCTGAATAGAGGGTCATGAAGATTAGATTTAGATTACATTTAGATAATTAGATTGCCAGAAAAGTGTGTCAGCAATTATTATTTAGATTTGTATCATAACAAAACAGCAAAAAACAACTATATGATTCATACTCAGTTTCGGCACCATTACTCTTTCCTAATATCTCTGGGCCGGTATCTGTCTGGCTGTTGTGAGGACTGTGGTCAGAATTAGCCATCACATGCATGGTTTCATCACATATCTGGGCAATAATAGAAATTTAAAAACACAGCTGACCTTGACAGCTGATTGGAGGATTGAGTGGTAACAATATCTTTAAAAGTGAACCTGGACAGATGGAGAACCTTTGCAAAATTCTGCATGAGATACAACACGTGGCGAGTGATAAAATTTTATCTTAAAATTCTTTTATTCAAGGTAAGACCAATTTTCATTATATTCATATCCTGAGATAATGCACTCTGCAATTTGCAACTGTTCCTGATCTTTTAATTTGCTCTTCAAAGGACTCCAGCTTACCAAAGCTATGAAGCTGCTGATTTTGATATTCTGCCTCACAGTATTGTGCTCCTCAGCCCCTGTAAGTATCTTAACCCACCAAAAACAACAAAAAAAATTTGATCTGTCAATATGACATATGCTGTGAAATTAGTGCACTTACCTCAAAAGAGTGTTTAATGTGAAATTTTTCTTTGTGGTTAAAGGTGTCTGAAAAGTGGAAACGAGTCAAACGCTCCTATGACAGTTATGAGGTCAGGATCTGATGACCTGCTATGAAACATTTTCAAAATAATAATTTATATGACAACATATGTCTCTGTATGTCTTCAGCTTTTGATTTCATCACTTTTCTCTTTCTCTCTGAACCAGAGCTACATGCAGCCTCAGTTCCAGCCATATCCTGTGCCTGTGCCAATGCCATACCCACGGCCTTTTGGGTTCCCATATGCCGCTGCACCTGTTGTTCAACCAGTTGTAATTCCATCAGTCGTCCTTCCATCAGCCGACCCCTCACCTCCCATTGAATCCTTGCCAGCAGCAATGGAAAATTTGTGGGCACGTCTTGCCAATGCAGCTTCTTCTGTCCGTGCTTCTCTTCCCTCTCTTCCCTCTCTTCCTTCTCTCCCCTCCCTTCCCTCTCTTCCCTCTCTTCCCTCTCTTCCTTCTCTCCCTTCCCTTCCCTCTCTTCCCTCTCTTCCTTCTCTCCCTTCCCTTCCCTCTCTCCCTTCCCTTCCCTCTCTTCCCTCTCTTCCCCCTCTTCCGTCTCTTCCTTCCCTCCCTTCCCTCCCTTCCCTCCCTTCCCTTTCTTCTCTTACTTCTGTCCCTTCATCCTCCAGACCACCCTTGCCAGAATTGTTGAAAGAATTATGGGCTCGTCTTTCCAATGCAGGGTCTTCTCTTCGTGCTTCATTTCCTTCTCGTCCTCCTCCACCAACCATCCCTTCACACCCCAGACCACCTTTGCCAGAAGTGCTGAAAGATTTGCGGGCTCGTCTTTCCAATGCAGCTTCTTCTCTTCGTGCATCACTTCCTTCTTTGCCCTCTCTTCCTTCCCTTCCTTCTCTTCCCTCTCTGCCCTCTCTTCCTTCTCTCCCTTCTCTTCCCTCTCTTCCCTCCCTTCCCCCTCTTCCTTCTCTTCCTTCTCTTCCTTCTCTCCCTTCTCTTCCCTCTCTGCCCTCTCTTCCTTCCCTTCCCCCTCTTCCTTCTCTTCCTGAACTTCCTTCTCTCCCTTCTCTTCCCTCTCTGCCCTCTCTTCCTTCCCTTCCATCTCTTCCTTCTCTTCCCTCCCTTCCCTCTCTTCCTTCTCTTCCTGAACTTCCTTCTCTCCCCTCTCTTCCCTCTCTGCCCTCTCTTCCCTCTCTTCCTTCCCTTCCGTCCCTTCCTTCTCTTCCCTCCCTTCCTTCTCTTCCTGAACTTCCTTCTCTACCTTCTCTTCCCTCTCTGCCCTCTCTTCCTGAACTTCCTTCTCTCCCTTCTCTTCCCTCTCTGCCCTCTCTTCCTGAACTTCCTTCCCTTCCGTCTCTTCCTTCTCTTCCTTCCTTTCCCTCTCTTCCTTCACTTCCGTCCCTTCCTTCTCTTCCGTCCCTTCCTTCTCTACCTTCCCTTCCCTCTCTTCCTTCTTTTTCTTCTCCCCCTTCACCCCCCAGTGTTTCCTTGACAGATGCGGTACAAGGTTTGTGGGATCGTCTTTCCAATGGAGCTTCTTCTCTTCGTGCTTCTCTGCCCCCCCTTCCTTCTCTTCCCGAACTTCCTTCTCTGCCCTCTCTTCCTGAGCTTCCTTCCCTTCCATCTCTTCCTTCTCTTCCCTCCCTTCCTTCGCTACCTTCCCTTCCCTCTCTTTCTTCTCCCCCTTCACCCCCCAGTGTTTCCTTGCCAGATGTGCTACAAGGTCTGTGGGATCGTCTTTCCAATGGAGCTTCTTCTCTTCGTGCTTCTCTGCCCCCCCTTCCTTCTCTTCCCGAACTTCCTTCTCTCCCATCTCTTCCTGAACTTCCTTCTCTCCCTTCTCTTCCCTCTCTTCCTTCTCTTCCTGAACTTCCTTCTCTACCTTCCCTTCCCTCTCTCCCCTCTTTTCCTTCCCTTCCTTCTCTTCCCTCTCTGCCCTCTCTTCCTTCTCTTCCTTCCTTTCCCTCTCTTCCTACTCCCCCTTCACCCCCAAGTGTTTCCTTGCCAGAAGTGCTGCGAGGTTTGTGGGATAGTCTTTCTACTGCAGCTTCTTCCCTTCCTTCTCTTCCGTCTCTCCCTTCCCTGCCCTCTCTTCCTAAACTTCCTACTCTCCCTTCTCTTCCCTCTCTTCCTGAACTTCCCACTCTTCCTAACCTCCCCTCTCTCCCTTCTCTTCCTGAACTTCCTTCTCTCCCTTCCCTGCCCTCTCTCTCTGAACTTACTTCTCTTCTCAATCTTCCCTCTCTTCCTTCCCTGCCTTCTCTCCCCTCTCTTCCTGAACTTCCCTCACTTCCTTCCTTTCCCTCTCTTCCCTCGCTTCCTTCTCTTCCTTCTCTTCCTTCTCTTCCCTCTCTTCCCTCTCTTCCTTCTCTTCCTGAACTTCCCTCGCTTCCTTCTCTGCCTTCTCTTCCCTCTCTCTCCTGAATTTCCTTCTCTTCTCAATCTTCCCTCTCTTCCTGAACTTCCCTCACTTCCTTCCTTTCCTTCTCTTCCTTCCCTGCCTTCTCTTCCCTCTCTTCCCTCACTTCCTTCCTTTCCCTCTCTTCACTCTCTTCCTTCTCTTCCCTCTCTTCCTTCTCTGCCTTCTCTTCCCTCTCTTCCCTCTCTTCCTTCTCTTCCCTCTCTTCCTTCTCTGCCTTCTCTTCCCTCTCTTCCCTCTCTTCCTTCTCTTCCTTCTCTTCCCTCGCTTCCTTCCTTTCCGTCTCTTCCCTCGCTTCCTTCTCTTCCTGAACTTCCTTCTCTCCCTTCTCTTCCCTCTCTTCCCTCTCTTCCTTCTCTTCCCGAACTTCCTTCTCTGCCTTCTCTTCCCTCTCTTCCCTCTCTTCCTTCTCTTCCCTCGCTTCCTTCCTTTCCGTCTCTTCCCTCGCTTCCTTCTCTTCCTGAACTTCCTTCTCTCCCTTCTCTTCCCTCTCTTCCCTCTCTTCCTTCTCTTCCCTCTCTTCCCTCTCTGCCTTCTCTTCCCTCTCTTCCCTCTCTTCCTTCTCTTCCCTCTCTTCCTTCTCTGCCTTCTCTTCCCTCTCTTCCCTCTCTTCCTTCTCTTCCTTCTCTTCCCTCGCTTCCTTCCTTTCCGTCTCTTCCCTCGCTTCCTTCCTTTCCGTCTCTTCCCTCGCTTCCGTCTCTTCCCGAACTTCCTTCTCTGCCTTCTCTTCCCTCTCTCTCTGAACTTCCCTCTCTTCCTGAACTTCCTTCACTCCCATCTCTACCTTCACTCCCTTCACTCCCTTCCCTTCCCTCTCTCTCCGAACTTCCTTCTCTTCTCTCTCTTCCTGAACTTCCTTCTCTCCCTTCTCTTCCCTCTCTTCCCTCTCTTCCTTCTCTTCCCGAACTTCCTTCTCTGCCTTCTTTTCCCTCTCTTCCCTCTCTTCCTTCTCTTCCCGAACTTCCTTCTCTGCCTTCTCTGCCTTCTCTTCCCTCTCTTCCCTCTCTTCCTTCTCTGCCTTCTCTTCCCTCTCTTCCTGAGCTTCCTTCTCTTCCCTCGCTTCCTTCCTTTCCGTCTCATCCCTCGCTTCCTTCTCTTCCCGAACTTCCTTCTCTGCCTTCTCTTCCCTCTCTCTCTGAACTTCCTTCTCTTCTCAGTCTTCCCTCTCTTCCTGAACTTCCCTCGCTTCCTTCCTTTCCCTCTCTTCCTGAACTTCTCTCCCTTCCTTCCCTTCCCTCCCTTCCTTCTCTCCCTTCTCTTCCCTCTCTTCCTGAACTCCCGCCTTTTCCATCTCTCCCTTCTCTCCCTTCTCTCCCTTCTCTTCCCTCTTTCTCCGAACTTCCCTCTCTTCCTGAACTTCCTTCTCTCCCATCTCTACCTTCACTCCCTTCGCTCCCTTCCCTTCCGTCTCTCTCCGAACTTCCTTCTCTCCTCTCTCTTCCTGAACTTCCTTCTCTCCCATCTCTTCCTTCTCTTCCTTCTCTTCCTTCTCTTCCCTCTCTTCCTGAACTCCCTTCTCTTCCTGTTCTCCCTTCTCTTCCTTCCCCCCCTTCACTCCCTGGTGTATCCCTGCCAGAAGTTTTGCAAAGTTTTTGGGAACGTCTTTCTAATGCAGCTTCGTCTCTTGTTGCTTCTCTTCCTGCTCCACCACCCACCCCTCCATCCTTGTCAGATCTGCTGAAATATCTTGCTAATGCAGCTGCTCCTTATCTTCCTGATCTTTCTTAATCAAGATGATGAAACCATAAACTTGAAGGGACAAGCTCAAGTGAAGATATGCCCAGCATTAAGAGTTTATTTCTCAGCATTTCTTAAAATCTAATAATAAAATTATAAAAGTACAGAAAGAAATTATCAAGATTTTTGTATGACATTTTTGTATTTTGAGCCTTCTAATATTAAAGATTTCATCATGCTATGAGAAGCTCCATGTCTTTATGAAAGTTGCTACATAAAAATACATGTATAATACTGTCCTAAAATTAATGCAACACACACACACACACACACACACACACACACACACAGAGAGAGAGAGATTTTGGAAGGATAAAATACATCAATACATCAATACATATCAAATACAAAAGAATAAACGTCCCTGGTGTTTCTGATATAAAAATCAGCATTTTTTGTTACACACAAAAGCAAATAAGCTTTACTCCAAATTACAATTAAAGTAAAAATAGTTTTAAAAAGTCAAGAAAAATTCAAAATAAAACACCACATTGATGTTGAGGTGTTTCATAATGTTTCAGAGTGGGAGCATATACTTTCTAATGAAAATAAAATGGGCCTAATTACAATGAAACAAGGGCAAAACAAAGAAAAACAAAAGCATTTCATTTGGAATTCGCAATAATTCACATGTCATTTACAACCTTCAGTAGGTCAACTGAATATCTACATGTTTGCTCTATAACTAGGATGGTGCTTTGGTAAGATGTTATCAGTTAAATGAACAAGAAGTTGACTGAAAAAATGTTCTCCATAAGTTAGTTAGAGAAGGTAGATGAAAAACTTTTTGGAATTTTATTAGTCAGAGTAATTCAGATTTGTTGAGGAAGGGCTTGACAAGTGAAGTTTTAAAAGCTGTCTGTCATCTGTGTTGGTAGCTTACTATGATCCATAGTAACATTTTATTCTTAGGTAATCTTTAACGTCTTAATCTAGTTTGATCCTATTTTCTTACCAACAACACATGATGAAAACAATGTGACCAGTAGCAGTGATTAATAATGATAAAATAACAATGAGACACTGATAATATTCTCCTATCATTATGTGATTTGTACTTATTTGAGTAGCTTGAACCACAGAAACCTCCAATTTCCTAAAATTACAGGAAGAATGCAGAAATGCATGCTTCACTGGGTGTTGCCTGCTCCCTGCTTAAGCCACTAAGTCACTTGATTTGTAATCATGTGTGGTATCTGTTTACCAATTTACCAGCACCAAAGGATGGAAAATAAAAAAGATTGAACTGACAAAAAATGGTAATGAAAGATTTCTGTTAGAGACAAGACAAGTACAGCCCACAATTATATATTATTTCTGATATGAGCTGTTAAAATAATACTACCAGTATGGTTCATGTAATTCATATGACATTTACTCCTACATACTCTTCTACATAAGAAAATCTCTCCATTTAAAAATACTACATACTATCCACAGTCTTTGAGAGAGGGAAGACATGATAATTATCATAACATAATGTATTCCATTATAATTACTTATAATATTCAAAATTGTCTGTGATCTCAGTCCAATGGCAATTTTATTGGTAATTCAGACAAAATTTCTGTAGGATCAATGAAAACAGGCAGAAGGTAGTGTTGGTGCATGGATGCCTCCTGAGTCTAACCTGTGAAAACATTTCTATTATCCATGATCACTTATTCCTATTTATCAGTTATACATGTTATTATAACAATAAAATGCAGGCAATATCAAACTTTTTACTTTTGGATTGTGGACAGATGAACAGTGAAACAACTCTTCCTCTGGCTCCAGTGAGCTGAGTGCCATCTCTGTGCTCCAGAATTAAACATTCAACATACCTGATTGTCTGTTGCGTAAAAGTTCCTAATAAAGCACAAAGTACAACTAATGATAAATTTTACTAATTTCCTTCCTCAAACCAGCTATTACTCTCTTCCCTCCACAGCCACCTGTTACTGTTCTGCTGAAAGCAGCTATGGATGCAAATTGTACTACTGCCAAAAAAATTTAATCTGAAATTAATCAGCAATTAATAAGCAAACAAAATTTGGACATCATTGTTGTTATGTGTCACTTTCTCATCAACTCACACCTGTTTTGAATGGTGTTTGTTAGTGTTTCCACATTCATCAATCTATTTTGAGCGAACATGTAGATGGAAATCATTTGATTCTCTGTAGTATCTGCTGAATGAAGTTCAAAAATGGAAAAGATGTTTTTTCTAAACATACAATTTTAGAAACATGAATTAAACCACCGTGTCATTTTGAATATTTACATATCTCAATTTGCTAAATATGTCAGAAATGATGACTTTTTCTATGAATGTATATTATATATGTATTATATTACAAATGTGTTTTATAATCCCGTCATTCCTTATCTGTTTATACCCCAGTCTGAAATTTGTGCAAACCATAGGAGCTAACATTGGTAAAAAAAAATGAAGAAAAATCGCTCACAACCACATCATAATGTTTTATTTGTTAAATGTGCACATATCGCTCATGAATCCTAAATAGGGGCCTTAAACTAATTTTGTCAGAAAAGTTATGATTTTATGATAACAAAGAAGCATAAAACAGAGGACATGAATCATATCCAGTTTCAGCACCATATCTGTTACCTAATATCTCTGAGCCAGTATCTGTCTGGTTGTTGAGGCCTGTGGTCAGAATGAGCCAATGCATGCATGGTTTCATCATATATCACGCCAGTAATAGAAATATAAAAACACAGCCCACTTTGACACTGATTGGATGACAGTAGGAACAATATCTTTAAAAAGTGAACCTGGACAGATGCAGAATCACTCCAAAATTCTCCATTTGACACAACATGTGGCGAATGATAAAATTTTATCTTACATTTTTTTGATTCAAGGTAGGACCTGATTTGTTTCTGAGAAGTATGTTCATTTTCTGCAATAATGCACTCTGTGTAATTAGCAATTATTCCTGACCATTTGCTCTACAAAGGACTCCAGCTTATCTGAACAATGAAGCTGCTGGTTTTGATGTTGTGCTTCACAGTAATGTGCTCCTCGGCCCCTGTAAGTATCTTAAACCAAATAAAAGACAATCTTTAGAGCTACCTATGACTAAAATGCTCCTTTATTGATTCACTGATGTGGTATTTATTGCACTTAACTTAAAACAATGTGAAATAATGTGGAAAATAATAATGTGAAATAATTTGTGTTGAAAGGTGTCTCAAAGGTGGAAACGAGTCAAACGTGCATATGACGGTTATGAGGTCAGTGTCTTGAGACCTAATGTGAACCCTTTTAAAAATAATTATTTATACAAAAACATATGTCTCAATATCTTCAGTTTCTGATTTCATCACTTTTCTCTTTCACATGATCCAGAGCTACATGCAACCTCAGTTCCAGCCATATCCTGTGCCACTGCCATTGCCTCAGCCTTTTGGCTTCCCTTATGCCGCTGCACCTGTCGTTCAACCAGTCATCCTTCCACCAGCCATCCCTCCACTCCCCAGCGAATCCTTCCCAGCAGCGATGGAAAATTTGTGGGCACGTTTAGCCAATGCAGCCTCTGCTCTTCGTGCTTCTCTTCCTTCTCTTCCCTCCCTTCCCTCTCTTCCATCGCTTCCCTCCCTTCCCTCTCTTCCATCTCTTCCCTCCCTTCCCTCTCTTCCCTCTCTTCCTTCTCTCCCTTCCCTTCCCTCGCTCCCTTCCCTTCCCTCTCTCCCCTCCCTTCCCTCTCTTCCCTCTCTTCCCCCTCTTCCGTCTCTTCCTTCCCTCCCTTCCCTCCCTTCCCTTTCTTCTCTTACTTCTGTCCCTTCATCCCCCAGACCACCCTTGCCAGAATTGTTGAAAGAATTATGGGCTCGTCTTTCCAATGCAGGTTCTTCTTTTCGTGCTCTTCCCTCTCGTCCCCCACCAATCATCCCTTCACACCCTAGGCCACCTTTGCCAGAAGTACTGAAAGATTTGCGGGCTCGTCTTTCCAATGCAGCTTCTTCTGTTCGTGCATCACTTCCTTCTCTGCCCTCTCTTCCTGAGCTTCCTTCTCTACCTTCCCTTCCCTCTCTTCCTTCTCTGCCCTCTCTTCCTGAGCTTCCTTCTCTACCTTCCCTTCCCTCTCTTCCCTCTCTGCCCTCTCTTCCTTCTCTGCCTTCACTCCCTTCCCTTCCCTCTCTCCCATCTCTTCCCTCTCTTCCTTCTCTTCCCGAACTTCCTTCTCTTCCTTCCCTTCCCTCTCTCCCATCTCTTCCCTCTCTTCCTTCTCTTCCCTCTCTTCCTTCTCTTCCTTCCCTTCCCTCTCTTCCTTCTCTCCCTTCCCTTCCCTCTTTTCCCGAACTTCCTTCTCTTCCAGAGCTTCCTTCTCTTCCCTCTCTGCCCTCTCTTCCTGAGCTTCCTTCTCTTCCTTCCCTTCCCTCTCTTCCCTCTTTACCCTCTCTTCCTTCTCTCCCTTCCCTTCCTTCTTTTCCTTCCCTTCCCTCCCTTCCCTCTCTTCCTTCTCTTCTTTCTCCACCTTCACCCCCCAGTGCTTCCTTGCCAGATGTGCTCCAAGGTATGTGGGATCGTATATCTAACGCAGCTTCTTCTCTTCATGCTTCTCTTCCCTCCCTTCCTTCCCTTCCCTCTCTTCCGGAACTCCCCTCTCTTCCCTCTCTTCCCTCCCTTCCTTCCCTTCCCTCTCTTCCCTCTCTTCCTTCTTTACCATCTCTTCCTTCTCTCCCTTCCCTTCCCTCTCTTCCCTCCCTTCCTTCTCTTCCTTCCCTTCCCTCTCTTCCTGAACTTCCTTCTTTGCCCTCTCTTCCTTCTCTCCCTTCCCTTCCTGAACTTCCCTCCCTTCCTTCTCTTCCTTCCCTTCCCTCTCTTCCTGAACTTCCTTCTTTGCCCTCTCTTCCTTCTCTCCCTTCCCTTCCTGAACTTCCCTCCCTTCCTTCTCTCCCTTCCCTTCCCTCTCTTCCTTCTCTTCCAGAGTTTCCTTCTCTTCCTTCCCTTCCTTCTCTTCCTGAACTTCCCTCCCTTCCTTCTCTTCCTGAACTTCCTTCCCTTCCTTCTCTCCCTTCCCTCCCCTCTCTTCCTTCTCTCCCTTCTCTTCCCTCTCTTCCTTCCCTTATTTCTCCCCCTTCACCCCCCAGTGGATCCTTGCCAGAAGTGCTCAAAGGGTTGTGGGATCGTCTTCCTTCTCTTCCTTCCCTTCCTTCCCTTCCCTCTCCCCCTTCACCCCCCAGTGGATCCTTGCCAGAAGTGCTCAAAGGGTTGTGGGATCGTCTTCCTTCTCTTCCTGATCCACCGTCCACCCCTCCAGCTTTATCAGATCTGCTGAAAGATCTTGCTAATGCAGCTGCTCCTTATCTTCCTGATCTTTCTTAATCAAGATGATGAAGCAACAAACTCGCAGAGACAAGCTAAAGTGAAGATAGGTCCAGCATTTATAGAGTTCATTTCTCATCATTTCTTTAAATTGAATAATAAAAAAATAAAAGTACATTGAATCATGTTATGCGAAGCACTTTGGACAATATGTCTTCGCGAAAGTTGTTATATAAAAAGAAAATTTTCACTGAAACTATGATTTCTGCATTCATGTGTAATAATTTACTCATGGGTTAAAACAATGCAACTTCCACATATGGAGGAGAGAGAAAGAAGAGACAGAGAGAGAGAGAGAGAGAGAGAGAGAGAGAGAGAGAGAGAGAATTTGGAAAAATATAATTTAACACAAACAATAAAATAATGAATATTAAGGCAATAAATAAAATCAAGTACAACAGAATAAACAGCAGTGATACTGATATAACAAACAATTAATTTTTTTAACTCAAAAGAAAATAAAAAAATACTCCAAATTCAAATAAAAAAGATAATTTAAAAAAAAAAAAATACACATTAAACATTTAAAAAGAAACACCACATTGATTATGGTAGTGTTTAATAATGTTCCAGATTTAACAAAAACATAAAACAAACTGGACCAAGTTAGAAGGAAATGAGGGTAAAGGATAGGAAAACCAAAACATTTCTCCAATCTGTCAATTAAATCTTTTTGGTCGATGCAGCGGTGAGGCTTAAAATAAGAGGGACAGCCACTTTGTTGGAATCTACAAAAATTCTCATGTCACTTACAATTTTCTGTAGTTCATTTTCTGTAGTTTCAGTGTAGTTCTGTAGTTCACTCGCTGCTTTAAGTTAGCTTGCTAACTGGAATGGTGCTTTCCATAAATTTTGTTGTTCGTTAAATAAACAAGAAGTTGATAAAAAAAAAATGTTCTCGATCATTACTAAGAGAAAATAAATTAGATATGTTTTATAACTTTACAAGTTAGATTAATTCATATTTCTTGAGGAAGGAGTTGACCACTGAAGTTTTAATGACAACATTATTATAGATTAAAACTTGATATTTAAAACTGTTGAAGTTAACATGTAACTTGCTTTTTTTGCATCATCACTCCACTTTACAACAATTTCAACACCTATTTTTCATAGACTATGACACAAAAGAAGGATCTGTCTTACTTTTCTTTTTGTATTCAGAAGATATTTCTCATTGACACTGTCTTCTCATAAAAGATAACCCACAGGTCATCCGAGTTAGTATCTTATTATGACCAATAATTGCATTTTATTAATCTACATTGATCCTGTTTTCTTATCAAGAGCACATGACGAAAACAATGTGACAATGGTACAGTGATTAATAATGATGAAATAACAATTTGACACTGATAATACTCTCTTATTATTACGCAGTTTAATTGTAGTTATTACTATGCGTAACTGGAGTGACAGAAGTCACCAGTTTCCTAAGACTACAGTAAGAATGCATGCTTCACTGGGTGTTGTCTGTTACCTGCTTAAGCCACTAAGTAACTTGATTTGTAATCATAAGAGCCGGGATGTCCATGCATGGTATCTGTTTACCAACTTACCAGGAAAATAAAAAAGACCGAACCTACATAGCAAAGGAAATATAAAAAAGAGTTGTTTTTTTAAACAAATCCAGCTCACGACAATATATTAACACTACAACCTCCACCATCTGTGGGACAGTAAAGACTTGTTAGGTCTTAATTATAGTATCACAAATTTATTTCATTTTTTGATTTATTATATTCTGAATTGTCTATGTGATCTCCATCCAATGGTGATGTTATTGGTATCAGGCAAAATGTTTGTATGTATGTATGTATGTGTTTATTTATATATTTATTGTTTTCAACAGGTGTGATCACTGACAACATGCTGAAGGTAGTTTTGGTGCATGGATGCCTCCTTAGTCTAGCTCTTGTCAATTCTGAAAGTGAAACAATACTATAGCCATGATCAGGTATTCCTAATTTTTCACGTTACTATAAAAATATAATGCAGGCGATATCAAACTTTTTGATTGTCGACAGATGAACACTGCACACAAACAGCTCTTCCTCTGGCTCCAGTGAGGTGAGTGCCTTTTCTGTCCTCCAGAATCATTTTAATTGTTTATTACTGTAAAATTCCAAGTAAAGCTGTACAACTAATGATGAATTTCCTTCCTCAAACCAGCCTCGTCTGATTACATAACATGACTCCAGCTTCTTCTTACTGTCTTCCCTCCACAGCCACCTGTTACTGTTCTGCCAGCAGCAACTATGGATGCAAATTCTGCTAATTGCAAAAAATCTAATCTGAAATTTAACCAGCAATTAATAAACAAATCAAATTTGGACATCAGTGTTTTTATGTGTCACTTACTCATCATTTACTGAAAACTCACACCTGTTTTTAATTGATGTTGTTTGTTAGTTTTTTCCACATTTATCCATTTATTTCAAGTAAACACGTGGATCAAAATCACTTCATTCTCTGTCGTATCTGTTGATTATATGGTTCTTCTTAAAATCCAATTTCAGAAACATTATTTAAACCTCTGTGTCATTTTGAATATTTAAAAATGGTAACAACTGAGGTACCTTTAACTAGCAATATAAAAGCAATTAAAGTTAATAACACATTATGATGAGGTTATGCTATCTATAAGCACATTTTTAATATTTACATATATTAATTTACTAAATATGTCAGAAATGATAACTTTTTCTATGAAGAAATATTTATATGTATTATATTACAAATGTGTTTTACAATACTGTCATTCATTATCTGTTTATACCCCAGCATCAAATTGGTGCCAACCATAGGAGCTAACATTGGTAATAAATAAATGAAAATATATCTGCGTACAACCGCATCATAGTGTTGTTTGTTAAATGTGCACATAGAGCTCATGATTCCTAAATAGGGGCCATAAACTTAAGTTTTGTCAGAAAAGTTTGGCAAAAATTAGGATTTTGATTTATATCATAACAACGCAGCATAAAACAGAGGACATGAATCATATCCAGTTTCAGCGCTATTACTGTTTCCTAATATCTTCGAGCCCTGTATCCATCTGGCTGTTGTGAGGCCTGTGGTCAGAATGAGCCATCGCATGCATGGTTTCATCATATATCACGCCAATAATAGGAATTTAAAAACACAGCCCACTTTGACAGCTGATTGGATGACAGAGTGGTAACAATATCTTTAAAAAGTGAACCTACACAGATGGAGAACCACTGCAAAAATCTCCATTAGACACAACACATGGCTAATAATTAGATTTAATCTTAAATATTTTTTGATTCAAGGTAAGAACTGATTTTTTTCTGCAAAATATTTTCCTCAAATAATTCACTCTGCAGTTAGCTATTATTCCTGACCTTTTAATTTGCTCTACAAAGGACTCCAGCTTATCTGAGCAATGAAACTCCTGGTTTTGATGTTGTGCTTCACAGTATTGTGCTCATCGGCCCCTGTAAGTATCTTAAACAAAAAAAGCGCCAAACTTTCGCTCCACCTATTAATTACATGCTGTTTCCCTGCTGTGGATGCTGTTATCTCTCATATCTCTATAATGCTTAATGCACTTTACTCAGAAGAGTGTTTGATGTGAAAAATGTTTTGTGTAAAGGTGTCGGAGGAGCAGAAACGTTTTAAACGTTCATATGAAAGTTATGAGGTCAGTGTCTCAACATCTAGTGTGAACCATTTTCAGCATCATCATTTATACTACAAAATATGTATCTGTACTGTATGTCTTCAGTTTTTGACTTCATCACTTTGTTTTTTCACATGAACCAGAGCTACATGCAGCCTCAGTTCCAGCCATATCCTATGCACATGCCAATGCCGTACCCACGGCCTTTTGGTTCGCCTTATGCCGGTGGACATGTCATTCAACCAGTCATCCTTCCACCAGCCATCCCTCCATCCCCCAGCGAATCCTTACCAGCAGCGATGGAAAATTTATGGGCACGAATGGCAAATGCAGCTTCTGCTCTTCGTGCTTCTCTTCCTTCTCTTCCCTCTCTTCCCTCTCTTCCTTCCCTTCCTTCCCTTCCTTCACTTCCTTCACTTCCTTCCCTTCCTTCCCTTCCTTCTCTTCCTTCCCTTCCTTCACTTCCTTCACTTCCTTCCCTTCCTTCCCTTCCTTCTCTTCCTTCTCTTCCTTCTCTTCCTTCACTTCCTTCTCTTCCTTCACTTCCTTCCCTTCCCTCTCTTCCTTCTGTCCCTTCAAGTCCATCTTTGCCAGAAGTGCTGCAAGGTTTGTGGGCTCGTCTTTCCAATGTAGCTTCTTCTCTTCCCCCTCTTCCTTCTCCTCCTTCTCCCCCAGCCGTCCCTTCACCCCCCAGACCACCCTTGCCAGAAGTGCTGCAAGATTTGTGGGGTCGTCTTTCGAATGCAGCTTCTTCACTTCGTGATTCTCTTCCTGAACTTCCTGCTCTTCCTTCTCTGCCTTCTCCTCCGTCTCTTCCTGAACTTCCCTCTCTTCCTTCACTGCCTTCTCTTCCCTCTCTTCCGTCTCTTCCTTCTCTTCCTTCTCCCCCTTCACCCCCCAGCATTTCCTTACCAGAAATGCTGGATGGTTTGTGGGATCGTCTTTCCAAAGCAGCATCTTCTCTTCGGGATTCTCTTCCTTCTCTCCCTTCTCTTCCTGAACTTCCGTCCTTGCCTGAGCTTCCTTCTCTCCCTTCTCTTCCTGAACTTCCGTCCTTGCCTGAGCTTCCTTCTATCCCTTCTCTTCCGTCTCTTCCTTCTCTTCCTTCTCCCCCTTCACCCCCCAGCATTTCCTTACCAGAAATGCTGGATGGTTTGTGGGATCGTCTTTCCAAAGCAGCATCTTCTCTTCGTGATTCTCTTCCTGAACTACCATCTCTGCCTGAGCTTCCTTCTCTTCCCTCTCTTCCTTCTCTTCCTTCCCTTCCCTCTCCCCCTTCACCCCCCAGTGGATCCTTGCCAGAAGTGCTCAAAGGGTTGTGGGATCGTCTTCCTTCTCTTCCTTCCCTTCCCTCTCCCCCTTCACCCCCCAGTGGATCCTTGCCAGAAGTGCTCAAAGGGTTGTGGGATCGTCTTCCTTCTCTTCCTGATCCACCGTCCACCCCTCCAGCTTTATCAGATCTGCTGAAAGATCTTGCTAATGCAGCTGCTCCTTATCTTCCTGATCTTTCTTCAAGACGATGAAGAAACAAATGAACAAAGATGACTTCAAGACATGGTCAGCATTTATAGAGTTTAGTTCCCAGCACCTTTTCAGACTAAATAATACACCATTAAAAATACAGGCATAAATCATTTTAACTTAACTAATTTAACAACTTGGACAAGCAAGCATATTGCTCTTTTCATACAGACACAAATATTTTGCAAGAATAAAATGTACCAATAAACAATAAAATTATAAAAGACAGTGGTTTCAAATAAACTAAACCAAATAATGTAGACTAAACACCTGGGATAAATAGGAATATAACAAGCAATAATGTGCACTTAAACACAAAAGCCAAATAACTTTACTCCAATCTAGTTGGGAGCTAAAAAAAAAAAAAACAAGACAAAAGAAGAAAATAAATAAACAATATGGCCACCAATAAAACAACATGTACTGGGATTGCTTTGCCAGCCATCCCCACCAATGAAAAGTGAAGTTAAAACAATTGAAAATTCAACAATAAAAATTCCAAATGAAACACAACATTGATGTGGTGTTGTTTAATAATGTTTCCAAGTGGTAGCATATATAATGAAAGCACATTGTGCTGCAATTTTTTTTCCCTGAGGAATGCCCAGGACCCAAGATGACAAAAAACTTTTTATTAGTTAAACAAGAACAAAACAAGCTATAACATAGAGAAACCAAACAATTTCTCCAATCTGTCAACTAAATCTTTTTGGTTGACTGTACAGCCACGATGTTTAAATTCACAATAATGCTCATATCATTTATAACTTTCAGTTTTCAGCCTCACTGTTCACTGTTTGCTTGCTAACTGGAATGGTGCTTCCCTAAAATGTTGTTGTTAATATGAAAAAATTTCCTGAATACATTTAAACACTTTCAGATTTCTTGAAGAGTGGTTTAACCAATTAAGATTCTATGGCTTTTAGGAAGATTCCTGAACTCAGAGAGGATTTAAGTATTCTTACAGGTTTTTTGGAAGGGGCTGAGCAAGATTTTAACAGCTTGGTTGGGATGGAGTCTGAAATACAAATCGAAGACTTTGCTAATCACTTCATTGATGGCAAAGGGTTTGAGTGTTGATATTTGCTATGCTGGCTCTAACTGTGACTACTTAAACTACTAAAAATTGCGATTAGGGAAATAAACTTGTCTCTCTTTCATGGGTGCATTATTGTAGATTAAAACTTGACATATAAAACTGTTGAAGTCAATATGTAACTTGCTTTTCCTCCATCGTTGCTCAGCTTTGATCGATTTTTACACCTAAGTTTCTTTAATTACAACACAATATAAGAGTCTCTCTTGTTGTTTCTGTGTTCACAAGGTGATTATTCTTGAGAATGTCCTCCTGTGAAAGAAGGCCCATGGGTCATCTGTGCAAGCAGCTTATCTCGACCCAGAGTTACATTTTATTGTTAGGTGATCACCGGCTTCTTAATCTACTTTGATCCTGTTTCTTAACAACAGTACATGATCAAAACAATGTGACTGGTAAGAGTGATCAATGCTTATGAAATAGGAATTGGAGTAGCTTAAGCCAGAGAAGCCAGCAATTTTCTTATACTATAGGAAGAAAGCAGAAATGCATGCTTCACTGGGTGTTGCCTCCTACCCGTCTAAGCCACTAAGTCACTTGATTTGTAATCATGTATTTCCAAGTGTGGTATCTGTTTACCAATTTGCCAGTACCAAAGGAAATTGAATTGAATTGAAAATAAAGAGACTGAACATTAAATGAACCAGTGAATATGAAATATGTTCTGATTATATTAAAAATAACATTTAGATTAGAAATTGGGACAAATGCAACTGGCTATAATGTATTCTTTCTGATATTGGCTGTTCAATTCATGGTATACAAAATATTGTCCTAGTTTTGTTTCAGTCTCTTTAGCAACACCTTGAAATGTGGAGGTAGAGGATTTCCCTATCATAACAATGTTCAAACAGTGTTATGTTTTTCATGTACATGATATGAGATCTGCTTCTGTACGTGCACATAAGAAAAGATGAGTATTAAAAAAACCCTACAACCTTCAACCTTAAACTCTACATACCCAACTCTCTGAAAACTTTGAAAACCCTCTGCTGTAAGTGATGAGTTTTTTCTGATTTCCTTGAAGCATTCTCCAAAACAGCCTGACCTGAATACACTAAAGTGGCTCCAGATCTTTCTTACGTTCTTCCCTCCAGGCACTTGTCACTGGTCCACCAGCAGCAGCTACCACAGCTGTAACTAATGCTACGAGTAAAACATGATCAGTGAAAATCAACCAGTCAACCCCAACATCAGTGTTGTTTCCATACATTCCAGTTCAAGTAAACATGTGGCTCAAAATACTTTCATTATCTGTATTATCTGCTGAAAAATGTGAGTTTTTAATAATTTTTGTTTCCCTAATGTCCATTTTTTTTAGCAGTATACAAGCCACTAATAAATGCTTATAACACATTATAATGTGGTTTTTGAAGTGCTTTTTTTATTAATTACTAAATTCATGGCCAACATGATTTTTTTCAATTAAGACATATTTATATTTATTATATTGCAAATGTGTTTTACTACACTAAAACTGTGTTAGAAATTATCAGTTAGATTTTTCTCATAGCAAAGCAACATAAGACAGAACGTATGAATCATATTTTAGTACCATTACTGTTTCCTAATATCTCTGGGCCTGTATCTGTCTTGCTGTGGTCAGAATGAATCACAACATGCGTGGTTTCATCATATATCATGCCAGCAATGGAAATATAAAAACACAGCCCACTTTGACAGCTGATTGGATGACTGAGGGGAAACAATTTCTTTAAAAAGTGAACCTGGACAGATCGAGAACCACTGCAAAACTCTCCATTAGACAAAACACGTGGTGAATGATAAATATATAATCTTATAATTATTTAATTCAAGGTGAGAGCTGTTTTTGTATGTTCACTTCCTGAAATAATGCATACTGTTATTAGCAACTGATCCTAACCATTTCTTTTGCTCCACAAAGGACTCCAGCTTATTTGAGCTATGAAGCTGATGGTTTTGATGTTGTGCTTCACAGTATTGTGCTCCTCGGCCCCTGTAAGTATCTTAAACCAACAAAAATGAAAACCTTTAGATCCACTGATGAGTAACATGCTCTTTCATTGCTGTGATGATGTTGTGGTATTTCTATTATTGCCTAATGCAGGTAAAAAGGGTGTTTGATGTGAAATAATTTGTGTTAAAGGTGTCTGAGGAGCAGAAACGTTTTAAACGTTCATATGAAAGTTATGAGGTCAGTGTCTGGACTTCTGCTGTGAGCCATTTTCAAATTAATAATTTATACTACAACATATGTCTCTCTATGTGTTCAGCTTTTGATTTCCTCCCTTTGTTTTTCAAATGAACCAGAACTTCATGCAGCCTCAGTTCCAGCCATATCCTATGCCCATCCCAATGCCATACCCACAGCCTGCCGGTTTCCCGTATGCTGCTGCTGCACCTGTTGCACCACGAGTCGTCATTCCACAAGTCATCCTTCCACCAGCTGCCCCTCCACCCCCCAGTGATTCCCTCCCAGCAGCGATGGAAAATTTATGGGCACGTCTTGGCAATGCAGCTTCTGCTCTACGAGCTTCTCTTCCTTCTCTTCCTTCTCTTCCTTCTCTTCCCTCTCTTCCCTCTCTTCCTTCTCTTCCTTCTCCTCCTTCTCTTCCTTCTCTTCCCTCTCTTCCCTCTCTTCCCTCTCTTCCTGAACTTCCTTCCCTTCCTTCTCTTCCTTCTCTTCCTTCTCTTCCTTCTCTTCCTTCCCTTCCATCTCTTCCTTCACTCCCTTCACTCCCCAGCCTGTCAAACGTGTTGCAAGGATTGGGGGATCGTCTTGCTGATGCAGCCACTGCTCTTATTAATTCTCTTCCTCCTCTCCCCCCTCCTCCTTCCCCACCAGCTGTCCCTTCACCTCCCAGCCCACCCTTGCCAGATGTGCTGCAAGGTTTGTGGGATCGTCTTTCCAATGCTGCTTCTTCTCTTCTTCCTTCTCCTCCTGCTCCACCACCCGCCCCACCATCCTTGACAGATCTGCTGACAGATCTTGCCAGTGGAGTTGCTTCTCTTCTTCCTCCTGCTCCAAAAAAACGTTGAAGTGACAAGGGGCTGATGATATGCTTGGCAATTATAGAGTTTCTCAATATTTTTCCAAAATTAATAATAAATCATTGAAGATACAGAAAAATTATGTTGAGATGACACTGTTTCTTTTTTGAGCAGCCATATTTTACTTATTTAAATCATTAGTACTTTGTTAGACAAGCAAGTCGAAATTATACCTTAAGTGGCCTTTTTCCGTTCATACAACACTTTTCAAACAGACATATTGTGGTTCATATTGCAGGATTATATAAACACAAAACAAAAACATTTTGGACAGTTAAATTTAGAACAATACAACAATAAAATGATTAATAAAATTCAGTGACATAAAAATACATCCTTTCATTTTATAATATGGAATAATACTATAATAATAATACCGCTTATCTGTGCAGAGTCATGGGGCTGCTGGAGCCAATCCCATCTTAAAGTGGGGGTACACCCTGTACATGTGGACAGTCCATCACAGGGTTTACACAGAGACAAAGAACCACTCTCACTCAGTCACACCTAGATGCAATATAGAGAGAAAACCCTCTGCCGTGTAACTGACAGCGAGTGTTTCTGATGTCCTTGAAGCATGCCCAAAACCAGCCTGACCTGAATACACAAAGTGGCTCCAGCTCCTACAGCAACTACAACTGCAACTACCACAGCCCCTGCTACAACTGCTACTACTACTACAGCAATGAATACTTAAACCTGTTTTAATTGATGTTGTTTTGACCAGAGTTTTTCCACATTCATTATTCTATAGTTCAAGTAAACAGTTTCAGCAGTTACTCTAATACCTCTGGGCCTGTGTCTGTCTATCTCTTGTGAGGAGTGTGGTCTTAATGAGTCACCACATGCATGGTTTCATCACATATGATGTCAGTAATAGAAGTTCAAAAACACAGCCAACTTTGAAAGCTGTTCTGACAACATACAGGTTAAATATATTTAAGTATACCTGGACAGAGCCATTGTCAAAAATCATCACATATGTTTCAAAAATACACCCCTGCATGTCCTCAGCTACTGTTTTTATCACTTCTTTTAACTAAACCAGAGCTACATGCAGCCTCAGTTCCAGGAATAACCAGTGAACATGGCTTTATGTCACACCTACAGTAACAGCTCCTCACTGAAAAGTAGTGACCAAACCATTCTGGGTTTTACAATTTTTTTGGTCATCTAAACACAGTTACACTTAACCAGAGTTTTGGTTTGCTGTTACTTAACACCACAACACATACTGTGAAAAACAATTGATAATAATTTCCAGACCAGTAACTGTTAAATCAGAAAAGATATATAATATATATATAGCATAAATGCATATTTCACATTAACATTATGATTATAAAAAGTATCAAACTATATCTGTTATGTACATCCAAAGATGGATGAGATTTAAAAAGTTTTTTTGTTTTGTTTTTTTTACCAAGAAGCACAAACAACATAAAGCTGTGAAAATGAATCATGTCCAGCGAGCACCACCACTTCATTGTTTCCCAACAGCAATGAGATTAGCTCTAAGTCCAGCAACAACAGTGGACAACAAGTTTTTAAGATTCTCCCCCCCAAGTACATTGTTTCATCACATGTCACAATTTTAGGACAAAGAGAAAGAAAGAGAAAATCAAAACACATCTGATGGCTGATTGGACGACAAGAGGCAGAATTTTTCCTTTAAAGGGGCACATGGAAATGCAAGTTCCTCAGACCAGATTCACCACTGGACTGGACTGTGTTTGGCCACTTTGTCAACATCACTCCTGACTTTGAAGGTAAGGTAAATCTATGAGACCTCATCATTTATTATAAGTGCGGCCTGCAACTGAATTATCATTTGCATTTAGTTTTTTCTTTTCATTTTGTTTCTGTTTCTTCAGGATTTTTAAGCCATGAAACTGTTACTCCTTGTTCTGTGTTTCGCGACCTTAAGTGACACCTTTCCTGTAAGTACTTGTGACCTATTGTGTCATATAAGACTTCATGTTTTCATTTTAGTTCAGACGGAAAATGAATAATATGAGTTTCTTCACTCTTAAAAGGTCTCAGGGGAGAATAATCGTGTCAAACGCTCTGGGAGTTACGAGGTCAATACCTGTGCCAAAAATCCTTTTAATTAAATACTTTAAAAATAGCAAAATACAACTTTCTATATCATGTTATGAAATAAATATTTATTGTGTTTTCCAGATGGGCCGATATATGTTTCACTATCCATCACTCTACTCCCGCTATCAACCCAACTACTCCTTAACAGCACCGCTGCAACTTATGTTGGCAGGTTTGGCCAATGCAGCTGCACCTTTTCTTCCTTCTCCATCAGGAAAATGAAGCAACAAACTGGCCACCAAAGAAAAGCTGAATTCAGAATATGCTCACCATATATTGAGTATATTTCGCAGCATTTTTTGACTGACAGAGAAACCATTAAATCTACAGAAATAAATTATCAAGATTGTACTGTTTTCTTTTTTTGAGCATTCTGATTTCATCAGCACTTCATCAGACAGGATCTTTATACTCCCTCTGTCTGTGTTCATAAGTTATTTATTATCTAGGCCAGGGGTGTCAAACTCATTTTATGTCAGGGGCCACATACTGCAAAATTTAATCTCAAGTGTGCCAGACCAGTAAAATCATGGCACAATGGCAACATTGCAGACTTTTCTGACTTTTCGTTTTTTTTTACACTTTGCAAAATCATCTCGCTCATCGCTCGTCAATCTTATGGCCCCTGGGTCATGAGTTTGACACCCCTGATCTAGGCTGTCTTCAAAAAAAAAAAGATCCCATGGGTTTAGGTTGTTTAGGTTGGAGGACTTAGTTTTAAAGCAGGATACTGTAGCTTGTACTGTATCTATTGTTTCCTATATGTCACACTGCACTATCATAGATAAACAGAGTGAAGAAGAATACAACTGCAGCATGGACCTGAGCATATATGTCTGATGAACTTTTGACTAGTCAGTTGACAGGCTATTATTATTATTATTATTATTATTATTATTATTATTATTAATAATAATAATAACTATAACATCTGTGTTTGTACATCACTCAATCAATCAGTCGTCTACTGTAAACCACAACCTCTTTTTGTCTGTGGCTGTCAAAATGAATGCATTAATATAATCAGCAGAGCAAACAGAGTAATGCTTTTAATCATTTGACATGATGGCACATGTGTTTCAGAGAAATATTTGGACAGTTGTTTGTTTGTCTGCTTTATACTGACATTGCTGCATTGCAAAATATATAGCGTGTTCTCATGTCATCTGTGATTGGCTGACAGACACTATATATGCCACACTTAATATTGGTTGTGCATTTACAGCAAATATAACAGCACAATAACTGAAACAACCCAACATTCAGGTAAGGACAAATTCTACTTGTATATATAATAGGAGATGATCTTTGTATTTTGCTGTAGCAGTAATTTAAATTTATGACCAATGAATGTGATTTGTTTCTCTTTTATTAGATGCAGGCTTTTGGCATTAAGGTTGTCACTCTTTTTGTCATCATGATGCTGGCCTCCAGCTCTTTGGTAAGTCCTTTCTGCCTTTCTGTACCCTACCACAATCTACAGCACTTTGGAAGGTTTCATCAAAATGTTTTGCTTACTTTTAAAGGCTAAACCTTCCCATAAGATTGTGAATTGCTCAAGTGAGGAGGTCAGTGTTTAGTTTGGATTCAATTATGTGAATCACAAGATTAAGTTAAAACTATACAAAAATCAAGTTGTCATGTACATTCTCGATACATTTTTTTGACAGAATTGCCACTCTGACACCACCACCACCACCAAAACTAACAGCAACAACAACATGTCCTTCGCCGAGACTGCTCAGCTGCTGCAGATTGTGAAGTTCTTCGAGGAACTGGCTAAGCAGTTTACTGACACTCCAAAACCATGATGTGATCATGCTTACGCACCTTATACAAATCAAATATCTTTGATACAAATCAAAGCAATAAACAACATTTGAAATTGAATTCATTTTGTCTTCGTCTTTTTTTTTTCCAGGTCTCAGATAGTCTTAATATCTAGTTGCTGGTGAGCTCAAATACAGTACTGTAGTTGGTGGCTCATCTGGAATGACATGCTATAATTTTCCAACATTTTTTTTTAACAATCATTGTGAATATTTTTGGAATGTATTTGCTTTATTTCTTGTTATGAAAAATGGCCATGGGTATATATTTTTTGGTTTGACTATACCACTCCACAACTGCAAGCAACTGTTGAGTTGGCTGGCATAACACAGGGTCCAAGCCAAAAGACCAAAAGCATAGGCCACAATTTCCTCAATTTACCCCACTGCAGGAACAAAGAAGTTTCACAAATGTTCAATGTTACAGTAATACTAGTAATAACTGGGTACATCTGACTCTATGAGACTGTAACTGGAAACTCAGTGAGCAGAAATTAAAAAAGCACTAAGAATCATCCAGTTTTGTTGACTATGTCATCCTACTTGGTTCTGTTTCATTTAAAGGATTGTGTGTGCACTGCTCATGAAACTCAGATGTGCAGTACATTTTTCTCAGGTACATTGTTCAAAGTAAAAACCCATGAAATTGTCTTTTGTTTTGCTGTTCTAAACAGTGTCCATGGCCGTTTTCTGGTGTTATACTGAAAGTGAAGGTTTAGTGTCCTCATGTGATGCATGTGTCATGTGATGTGTGCTTGAGGGTCTCTTCCCCACCCCCTCTACCTACTGATTAGCTGCACAGACTTAATAAGCATCACCTATCCACCCAAGGTGAGGTGATATCTGTAGTATGAGTATGTGCAAGGAGGCAGTAGGGTGAGTTTCTCCTGATAAGAGTAGTGAGCTAATTATGAGGTGAAAGAGACAGAGAGCAACAAGTTAGGTCCATGTAAAGTGAGAAGGAGTGAGGCTGGTTTAACTCAGCCAACAATCCCTGGCAACCCAAGGATGATAGTAGCATGCTGCAGGGGCTCAAGACTTGGTGGCAGTGTTGTTGTGGGTGCTTGCCTAATTAAAAGAGATGAGGGAGGGAGGCTCTGTTGGGTTTGCAGAGAAATGAAGCATACTTGACCTCTCCTTTCACCACAGTACCTCCACTAATTCTCCAGGTTCCAAGAAGTTATGTATATGTATATGTTGTGTACATAATTTCCCTTCAGGGATGAATAAAGTAATCTATCTATCTATCTATATGTATTTGTTAGCCCTCTCTCGAAAGGCTTAAGGGAGTATACAGACATTTTAAAATGACCATTTGCTATAGATTTTTTGTTTGGTTTGCTGCAATTTACTTTTTACCCAAGTTGAGGTGCTTTCATTTAAATTCTGAATTCTTTATTGATTGACCTGACACATTTGAGGCAAACAGTCGGCTGTACACTTTTCCGTTATGCATGTATGAGGGATAGCAGGAGACACTTTTCAAGATCATATCAAAATTTGAATTTGGCCTCTTCCCACATAGGTTCCCCACCATTTCCAACTCCTGAACACAATGTGACCTAACTTAACCATGGTGAAGGAGGAGGAGAGGATTTGCCTTGGACCCCTAGTCTCTGAAATTTGTATGTTCTGGTGGATGGTGAATTTAGTCTCTTGGCCTGTACTGTTTTTTGATCAATTCTTAATAGTTTACCTTCTTTTTGGAAAGATATCATTCTGTGTGCTAACAGAGTGCTCCCCACTAGGACACACGGACAGAAATACAAACAATGGGTTTCATCCTGTTATACATGTTCATCTTCACTTCACACCAGGGATAAAAAGATAATAATTTTAATCTTTAATGGTTTGTTTAAAAAATATAGTTTGAGTGACTCTCTTTGGAATAATCTGGATTGCGGTTATTTAATTAAATTGTACAAGACAATTAAGTTCTCTTTGACATTGTACTGTGTGTCACTTTTATTAATGTCATTCATGTCATTTCATAAACACACACATAGACACATCTCACTTTTGACTGGCTCTCCAGGAGAAGAAAAACATGGAGATTTTTTCACAAATGTTCTTTTTATAATTCATCAATCATCAATTACTTCTGCAATCATCATCTCAATGTTAATAAATATCTCAATTCATAAACCTTTCCCCAACACATTGATAAAATACATAGTGTTTCAGGCAGAATTATGTTTTGTTGTTTGTAAATAATATTTTTAAAAAAGTCTGGCAGACATCATTGACTGTGAAGCATATTTTACATCACAAAAATACTGTGACAAATATTAATGACAAATGTCAAAGTTTTCAAACCACTGTTCATCTGTACACTTCTACATATCAATGGGAAATAAAAGTTTTTTTAAATCTCTAGATAGAGAAAAAAAATTGACTGCTATAAAGGATATGAATGAGGTCCACTATGAGTAAACAAGATGATTACAGTATTTCAAAGGGATTATGCCAGTATTGTTTTTGCAGGTGGAGATATAGCTCTGGGGAACAGATGTTACTGTTTCGCAATGGAGAGCTTAAACAACATATCAATCTCCCCTGAATTCCCTCAATTCAACAGCAAATTCTTGATACATATAAGTGCATTGTGTCATAGCATGTGGCTGCTCCTGCATTTTTACACAGAGTTGAACAAATAATGGGAAGTGATATGTGAGCATAATTAGCTGTACAAATTAGGCTCCGCATGTGTCAGAGAACTGTCAGGATACTAAACAGGATGTGGACTTTAGGATAACAAAAAACACAGTGTAGTTGGGTAATGAAATCGTGTTCACGCCTACTTTGGTTTTGTGTCCGGAGGTGGCCATGAGACCAACCACATCTGAGATGAAGTAACACACCTTTAAAGTGTGAGACCAATGTGGGCACACCAGCGCTGTTTAAAAGCTAATGGAGTTTTTCCGAGGGGAACAGCTTGAAGGATGAGTACACAAGCTTGATATTGATTTCATTACTAAGCACTTTTTTTTGCACTTGTACTCTACGGTGACACGCAGGCAGCTCTAACTTTCAAGGGATTTGAATTGCAGTATGAAGTGCAAGATGTTTTTTCTTCTGATGGTTTTCTACTTGATTGATTTTCCTGTAGCTGTAAGTACTAGAAACTAAAGAAAGAAATGCATTTTTAATACTGTGATTTGTGAGAGTAATGTATGATTTTATGGAAGAAGTGCACAGTCCACAGTATTTAATTGTTTTTTCTTTTTTTGCAGAATTGTCATGGTTATTATGGAAGTTTTTCAGACAGTGATGAGGTAAGAATTAAATCAATCCACCATTTATCAACAGAAGCAAGATAATGGCAAAAACAAGCATGTTGTGTTTTTGTTTGTTTTTTAAAAATAATTTTTCAAATATTTAATTTTGTTTATTTTGTCTTGCAGCAGACATTCTATTATTACCCAGAGTATTGGCCCACACAACAGCCTCAGTGGCCTTCCTACTATTTCTGGTATCTGTATCTGCCAAGTCTGTGGCACCAGCCACAGCCGCCAGCTCCAGCTCCAGCTCCACCTCCACCTCCACGTCCAGTTCCACCGCCACCTCCTGCTCCGCCTCCGCGTCCACGTCCAATTCCACCTCCTGCTCCGCCTCCACGCCCAATTCCACCTCCTGCTCCGCCCCCACGTCCACGACCAGTTCCACCGCCACCTCCAACTCCAGCTCCACCACCACCTCCAACTCAACCACCACCTCCCCCTGCGACTCCAGCTCCACCGCCACCTCCAACTCAACCACCACCTCCCCCTGCGACTCCAGCTCCACCGCCACCGCCACCTCCAACTCAACCCCCACCGCCCCCTGTGACTCCAGCTCCACCGCCACCTCCAACTCAACCACCACCTCCCCCTACGACTCCACCTCCAGTTCCACCGCCAACTCCGACACACCACCACCACCTGCGACTCCAGCTCCACCACCCCCTACGACTCCAGCTCCACCGCCAACTTCGTCACCACCTCCCCCTACGACTCCAGCTCCACCGCCACCTCCAACTCCGACACCACCTCCCCCTACGACTCCAGCTCCACCGCCACCTCCGACTCCGACACCACCTCCCCCTACGACTCCAGCTCCACCGCCACCTCCGACTCCGACACCACCTCCCCCTACAACTCCAGCTCCACCGCCACCTCCGACTCCGACCTCCTCCTCCCCTACAACTCCAGCTCCACCGCCACCTCCGACTCCTCACACCACCTCCCCCTACAACTCCAGCTCCACCGCCACCTCCGACTCCGACACCTCCTCCCCCTACAACTCCAGCTCCACCGCCACCTCCAACTCCGACACCACCTCCCCCTACAACTCCAGCTCCACCGCCACCTCCAACTCCGACACCTCCTCCCCCTACAACTCCAGCTCCACCGCCACCTCCAACTCCGGCACCACCTCCCCCTACAACTCCAGCTCCACCTCCCCCTGCAACTCCGGCACCACCTCCCCCTACAACTCCAGCTCCACCGCCACCTCCAACTCCGACACCTCCTCCCCCTACAACTCCAGCTCCACCGCCACCTCCAACTCCGACACACCACCACCCCTACAACTCCAGCTCCACCGCCACCTCCAACTCCGACACCACCTCCCCCTACAACTCCAGCTCCACCGCCACCTCCAACTCCGACACCACCACCCCCTACAACTCCAGCTCCACCGCCACCTCCAACTCCGACACCACCTCCCCCTACAACTCCAGCTCCACCGCCACCTCCAACTCCGACACCTCCTCCCCCTACAACTCCAGCTCCACCGCCACCTCCAACTCCGACACCACCTCCCCCTACAACTCCAGCTCCACCGCCACCTCCAACTCCGACACCTCCTCCCCCTACAACTACAGCTCCACCGCCACCTCCAACTCCGACACCTCCTCCCCCTACAACTCCAGCTCCACCGCCACCTCCAACTCCGACACCACCTCCACCTACAACTCCAGCTCCACCACCACCTCCAACTCCGACACCTCCTCCCCCTACAACTCCAGCTCCACCGCCACCTCCAACTCCGACACCTCCTCCCCCTACAACTCCAGCTCCACCGCCACCTCCAACTCCGACACCACCTCCCCCTACAACTCCAGCTCCACCGCCACCTCCAACTCCGACACCTCCTCCCCTACAACTCCAGCTCCACCGCCACCTCCAACTCCCACACCACCTCCCCTACAACTCCAGCTCCACCTCCCCCTGCAACTCCGGCACCACCTCCCCCTACAACTCCAGCTCCACCGCCACCTCCAACTCCGACACCTCCTCCCCCTACAACTCCAGCTCCACCGCCACCTCCAACTCCGACACCACCTCCCCCTACAACTCCAGCTCCACCTCCCCCTGCAACCCCAGCTCCACCGCCTCCTCCACCTCCAACCCCAACTCCACCACCTCCTCCGCCTCCAACTCCAGCCCCACCACCACAACCAACCCCAACCCCACACCCAAAGACCACTGAGAGGCCACGAGGAGACAATAGGTGAACCGTCCTGATCTTAGAGCAGGAATTACCAACTGATTCTCCCAGACAGAGAGGGCACTCAATGTCATTGTATGCTGTGCCTGTGTTTTTGCATTTATAATGCATATGTTTTAGATAATTTATCATTTGCCACATTGGAACAAGATTTTGTTTGCATGATTTTACATTTCAGTATTCTTATCTCTGTAACTGCTGTCATGTTTTTGACTTTTTGTATAATTTTAATCAGTATAATGCATGAATATCATACCACAGTCTACCCAAAAATGTAAAGAATGTGGTAATATGTCATTTTAGAGATATAAAATAGAGACAGACATTTAGTAAAGGTGTAATTATGACTTTTGTAGGAGGGTGATCTTGGAGACACCCGTGGGAGGATGCTGATGACACGCTGCTGTAATATCCACTCAGTGGTCACACACATCACCATTCCTGGATCAACACAGCTTAAGAAAGGGATGAGTGCTAAGCCTGTAATACCCAACTCACTGCATCATCAGTGAAGTCTGTCAGACTTTTTTTTATCATGACTCAGCCTCTTTACCAGGGTTTATTTTTTCATCTACTGCACTGTGCCACTGACTTTATTCTGCATTTATTCAAACAAACTTTGACAAAAACATGTACTGCTGCATTAATGTACACCTTTTTCTTCAGATACAACATATACAAATCACTGTTCTTTCATATGTTTGTGCCCGAACACTGGGACTTTTGCACAGCTACTCTTATGAATGTAATCTTATTTCCAAGTTTGTTTGTCAACCTCTGTTTAACTTGTAACTTAAATAGCTTTAACCAACCGAACAACAGGCAGAGGATGGTGTGAACAGACACTTTGGAATCATGCACTGAATAATGACTTTTGCATGTTTTATGATTTGCACTTGATGATTTTTGAGTGTTAGGGTATTAAGATAACAAATTTTAATTTGAACATTTTACTGTGTGATAAAATTTCATCATGGATCATGGTAGTATCTGTTTTGTAGAGACCCAATTTGACCCATACATGTCAAGAATGTCATGTATTAAGTGATTCTTTCTGCAAGTTCCCTTACTGTAATTTATTTTATGGTTCATCAGTCAGTTTATTTCTGTCATATAATAAATAAAGAACTGACTGACAAAATTAAATTTTTACTCTAAATGAAGCATTGGAATTGTGAATAAGGGTGAGTGTCTGACTGTATATCAGTGTTGGCCCTCTAATATACTGGTGACACATCCAGGGCATTATCCTACCTCACAGCGTGTTCTGGGACTCTATAAAGAAAGTGGAAGAAAAAGAAGGAAATAAAATGTTTCCCAATTTATTTGACAAATTAAGAAAAAAACATTACACTTCTACACACTTACTTATAATGTTTAGCTGACTTCAAAATGGAAAACATGTAAGGCCAGAACCATGAAGATTATAATGTAATGAAATGTCATCATGCAGGGCCTGCTCTTTTCCACCCACTACACTGAAACCACCTGATGCTACAGTATGGATGAAGATCCTTGGCTGACACCAAAAGACAAAAAACTCTTGAACTTCTGCTTGCCCACTTATAAACCATATACACAGATCAGCCATGACCACTGATGACCACTGACAGGTAAAGTGAATAACACTGATTATCTCCTTACCATAGCACCTGACAAGGTGTGGGACATATAAGGCCGTGAGTCAACACTCAGTCCTTGAAGTTGATGTGTGAAGCAAGAAAAATGCATTCGTGGAAGAAACTGAGAGACTTTGACAAGGGCCATTGTGATGGCTAGATAACTGGGTCAGGGCATCTCCAAAATAACAGGTCTTATGGAGTATTTGTGGTATGCAGTACTTAAAGAGGGACAACCGGTAAATCTTGACAGGGCAATGGGCCCTCAAGACTCACTGATATATGTGGGGTGCAAAGACTGGCCCAGGTGTATGGGGCTGTGTGGCTGTAGACCAGTCACAGCTGGGTTCATGTGCATTTCTTTATCTGGTGCACCATGGGAAGAAAGAAAGCCAACGAAGGCAGCATGATGCACTGGGCAACATTCTGCCAAAGTATGATTTGCCTAGCTGGCAACTTACAGGACATATAGGATCTGATGGTTACACCTTGGTGCCCGAGAGTCCATGCCTTGATTGGTCAGAGCTGTTTTGTTAGTACAAGGACTTCACAATATTAGGCAGGTGGTCATAATGGTATGGCTCACTGGTGTATCTGTAAAGTCTGGCTCTGACCAACTGAAAAGAAACAGTGCAGTAAAGGTTGAAACACACCACTTTGTGACAAGGCCGACTTGCCCCATCATCTGTACCTTTCTTAGGTTTCAGGTACATGTTTGGCATTATGCTCACCTGTATGAATGAATACACCATTCAAATATAAGCACATTTAAACTCTCTGATAATCTTGTGTCTTATCATTAAAGGCATGTGCTTTAACTGAGTGCTCTATGAATATGAGTTCAGCAGCTTTGGTAATATGTATACATGCCTGGCATGTAGGTAAATGATGTAAAAGAACAATTTTAATCCCTGCACATTATCAGCACTGAGTTTATTAGAGATTTGTTCCAGTCATGGACCTTTGTCAGGCATCAAATTTTATAAATAAAAACAACATCGTTGTACAAGTGCAATAGGCTACAATCAAACAGTCTATATCAATATGAATTGGATACCTGACCAAGGTCTGTGCCTGTAACCTTTTGCTTACTTTTCTCAGTTTAGTTGCACATTCGGTTTGACCATAATTACAACAGCGAGACACTTGACACATCAGTCGCACCCACAGGTGATCTGAGTAACAGGAAAACCACAAGTCCTGGGTTCCTATGTGTTTGTTTATTCCTTTCTGTAGACATGACAGCATTATAATTGAAGCAAAACAGGCTGTTTAGACTATATACAGACTTCTCTTTGGTCGCTACCTCAGTGCTTCATTCAGACGAAAAGATTAGGCTGATATGTCTGATTTTTCTGTCATTTGATTGGTTGTTTCTCTCTCTGAGCAGTGCATAAGTCTGTGTTGCCATCCATGCATGTTTCACTGAATTTACTAACAGTGATCTAAGTAGACAGTCCTTGACAGCTTTCATTGGTTTTGTGGGAACCAATTCAAAAATAATTTTTCTTTTGTTTCTGGAAATGATTCTTGTAATCCTACTGTCATGTTGCACTATTATAGTATCTGCAACACCAGTAAGTATACTCATAGTTTTTAAAGAGTATTTGAAATCGGTGTTTTTCTGTATTTTTCAGTTTAACATCTGTTGTTTAACATTTCTGTTAAAATATAGCTCACATTATGTGGGGTTTGGAATTTTTCTTCAATGTTCTCAGGTCACTACGGATGTCCGTACCCTCCTGGTGTCACAAAGAAGAGCCTCTCAAGCTCAAGGAGTTCAACCTATGCAAGCCACAAATCAGAAACCCAAAGCTCAGCCAACAGCACAACTTTCCCCCAGCATGGAGCAACCACAGCCTGGGGTCCCACGTCAGCAAATGGTTGCTCAGGGTGGCCAACAGCTTGACCCTTCACTGCAGCACTACACCTTGTCTCCACTAGGGGGCAGTCTGGTGATCATCCCCCTACAGCTGAGCGTTCCTGGATCTCAGCCTGCTAACCAGCAGGCACTCCCACAGCAGCCTCCGGTAGGACATACAGAAAGTATAAGAAAAAAAAATCTGAAGAAAAAATGCCAGCAAGCAAAACAATACATTTAATACTGCTATTTTTTACACTTCAGGAACTGTTGTTGTTATTGTTTTATTTACAACAATAATAATTGAGATAATGTAATTATTATTTTTAATTATAATTTAGTTGTTTTCTTGCTGTTTTCAGATTTTGCCTCCCTATGGATACTTCCTTATGCTTTCACCACCGTCTACAAATCAACCGGTAATATATTACAATTATTAGGAAAGATGCTGTCTCTTTTTATGAGACTGATCTCTCACTGTTAATACTACACTGTGTTGAACTACTGACTATAAAAATTCCTGGAATTTCACCTGGGGGGTTAACATATTTCCACAATGTGGTACAGGATTTAATTTCCCTCCACATGTGCTGTAAACATTTAATGTATAGAAAACTGAAACAAAAACTCTTTCATAATAGGTAGTGTTGTGGAAATGAAGACGTCTCTACTTTGCTGCAATCTGTCACTCGATTTATGACTCTGAGGTTTATACTTAGATTATGTTTTTTCTTGTACAAGATTTTGTGCCACAGGTGATAATGTAATTGGAATCCTTGATGGAAAGGGTGGGTTAGAGTTGCATTTTTATCTTCTCTCAGTAGAGTAATCATAAAAATTAAAATGAAAATATCACATTTCTCACCCCTAGATTTCCCCAGATGGATTCCCAGTGATTCGTGAAGCGCCTCTTCCACAAACCCCTGAAAATCAGGCTCCAATCAGTCCAGTCTTACCTGCAGAAGCACCCTCTGGCATTGCTCCTGTGGGAGATACACCTCAGCCAGTGCAGCAACAACAGGTTTCTCTAGTTCATATACTTGAATTGGACAGCAGAGCTCTTAGTACAATAGAAAAAAAGGTTTTCTAATGTCAGTCTAATGTTCATCCGCAGAATCCCCAAATTGTATACATGCTACAGCAGCCCATGGTAAATACAAAATGCTCTTTGTAAACTTTGATATTAACATATTTAATGCTCTTTCTCATTCCACAATTTTCTCTCTGATGATGTTTTATTTTATGTGTTGTCATTCCTCCCTAGACCTCTCCGCTTGGCAGTCTTAGCTCGGAGGAGCTTGAGGTACAGTAACACAGCCAAGATTTTTTATGTCTCTCAGCTTGTTCAGACAATCCACTTGGTGAACTCAGTGATCCTGCTGATGTTCCAAATGTGCTCCCTTCCTTCCCTCTAACCTTCACTCCTCCTTTTCAGGTGGCAGCTAAAATGGGCCAGCTGGGAATGTATGTGCCTACTGTGCTCACAAACTTGCCTGCAGGATCCGTTCAACCTGTGGGCCAGGCGGCCGGGCTCACAAACCGAGGACAGGCAGGCATTGTGCCGACTAGGGAGACCTCAGTGGCTGCAGTCCCCCAGACGGAGGGGTCAGCCAACACTGCACCACATCTGAATGCTAACAATATCCCTGAAGGTTTGGAGACAGCAGCACACCAAACAGCTGTTCGACCCAAACTCCAACCAAGATGGGGAAACCGTTTCTGAGACCGCAATCACCAGCAGAGATAACCCAAAATGAGAACAGATAAAACACAGATGAAAACTAATGATAAAGTTTCTCATCTTTAATCCGGGAAGTTTACTAACATGTGCACATTGTATTTTTTTTTTTCTCCACATTTTTGTCTTTGTAATAAATAATATTTAATAAAAATTACCAAACAATGATCAAACCTGAATTGCTTCCCTTTTTTAAATCATCCCCATTCTTTGTTTCCACAATTTTGTTTTTGAACCCTGCATTAACATTTTTTTTTTGCCCATTTGGGTGTAGCAGAAACAAACTGTGAGAAACACTGACATTCCCTTTTAAATTTATTTGGTGAACATGCCACACATCCAGGAGACGCAGAGTAACATTATGATTCATTTAGAGCCATCCTCCTGGCCGCTCCATGCATGTACTTCCATTATATCAATACATAATCTCATTTTATCCCTCTTGTTCTCCACCAACTCCTGAGGGAAATAGTCAGCTCTTAAACTGCTAAATGTGCCATAATGCCTGCTGTCAGGTGCTTAGTGGCTGAACACCAAAATACACCAAAGTGATGACATAAAAGTCAATGAAAACTTCCATAGTGGTGAGAGGAACTGCAGAGAGGTGATGATGATCTATCCTTATGTAATTAAAGCAGGTTTAATAGATGCAGTTTCTTGTATGAACCATTCATTTGGCAGTGAGTCTTAATGCTTTTTGCTGCACATGATTTTTCTCTACAGCACAAGTGAGACACATTTAAGCTATACGTCTGGGTTATAAAGACTCAAAGAAGGCATTTTCCAAGAAAATGCACAATTTCCTTCATTGGTCTTGGAGTACCTCCCACAAGTACTGTATATTTAAACCTGAAGTAACTTCCCCTGCATGAGAAACCAACTCACATTTTTTTTCTGCCCAGTAACACCATAATGTCAGGGGAGTGGACACAGCGGTTGTCTAATCATCATGCTGAGACATTGTCTTCCCAGTTAATGGATTCTGGCCCAAGTGCAGCACTTAAGTGTCGCCACAGGCTCAGATGCAGTGTACAGTCAGTGTTTGAGTAAGGTATTTTCAAGCCTTTAACAATTTAACAAAAGGTGTAAGAGTTTGAGTCAAAATGAGCAGGCATAAAACATGTTGTGAAGGAACACAGGGATGTAATATAGTCATAATATCCATCATCCATCATCATGAGCTATAATACAGTATATTACCGACTATAACGCTATGAGAGAGGTCTGTGATGAGTATGTGATATTTTAGAATGATTACAGTTATTATTTTAAATATCCATTTCCCTGGGAAAAAAAATTGATTCCCATCCATGCAAAACCCTGTTGACCTTTCTGAGTGTGAAAGATGTTGCAACAGGGTCGTTTGATAAAACACATCATTGAGGGATCAAATGTTATTACCAGGCATTTCAAGCCAAAAATGAATTACCAGATTTCTCACAGAAAGATAGCCATCAATTTTGTAATCATAAAAAAATGAAAAATAATTGGCTTTTCGCCAATAGCCATCAAAGGTTTGCTCACCCTTTGTTTTGTCAGCAAATAAATAGGAGTCCTTCTCTCTCCACTAATCACTCCCCTGCTCAACAATCCTTCAGTACCTGTGTGCCACCAGAGAGAAAAGGTAATGTAGACATCTAATATTATTTGAATGTATGTCATTTTTTAAGTTAAATATAAAAAGGATGATTTTTTTTCTAGCTGTTTGTGAATTACAATAACTAAAAAACTCTTTGACAGCTTAATTCAAAATGAAATTCATCCTCCTTGCTGCCTGCATCCTTGGAATGGCTGTCTGCGCCCCTGTAAGGAGAACACCATTTATTTCTAAATATTAAATATTTCTCTTATTTCTCTCATATGTATGTTAAGCACTACATCCCAGTGCAGTGTGCAGTGCTGTAACTAACTGACAAAACAATCTAACCTTGTCGGAATTATTTTTACACAAACGTTTGTTCCATGGAAGCTTTTTCTCTTCTGAATCCTTTACAGCAGCAGATGTTCATGGAGTTTGATATCCATCATGCTCCAGCACAGGTACAGTCAGGCAAAGCTCACTTTATGTATATGCATGAATATCATGACATATGTACACAGAAAAAAAATCACCCACACACCCATAAAGGAAAAGATATATTTTTAAACATCACTGAATAAGCTCTGCAAAAAGGTCTGCCTGACAGACCTTTACTTACAGTAATGTCTATAGCTGAACTTGTAGATAGCTCTTTTTACTTGAATTTTGCTGCTGTGAAAGTTGATTTGATTGATCTTTACAGGCCGCCCAGGCTATCCCTGCTGGAGCCCCAGCTGGAACTCTGGAAGTTGTAAGAACTTTAATATGAATTGTTTCACAGTTTTTTTTTATTTATATATTTTTTTATACTTTTATATCTAGGCAAGTACAGTCATATTTAAACACACCACATGTTGATCAATGTGCTTTACAGAAAGTACAATCAATTAATCAAGATTAAATGCATATTATATGAATAGTTTTTAAAAATCCATTTTTGTTGATATTGACAATGTTGAAGTGTAAATGTATCAGACACAAAATGTTAATGCACTGTTTCTCTCATAAACTTAAAAAAATAATATAGTAAAAGATATAGATTATATAGTTAGTGGTATGTATTAAGTTTGGGCACTGTTTGGTGCTTTACAGGCATTTCTATGTAAATAGCTGAAAAAGACTGAAAAAATTTCAAATGATTCTATTCTATTCTTCTGTTGACATAAACAACAAAGGTGACTTAAATGTGATTGTAAACTGGTGGCAATAATCTCAGCATAATCTTGACTGTTTTTGTTCCCAGCTGCTCCCAGTTAATGCCCAGAGACAGCCTGTTGGAGGACCTGTGAGTGACACAGCATATCTTGATATTTATATATAAACACCGAGTGTGCATATGGTAGTTTGCAGATGCTTCATTCAAAGAATTTAAGATGCAATGAAAGCCTGCACTACCACCTGAATGAAAGATAATTAATAGTTTATCCAGTCTAACAAAATGTAGTTTCAGAGACCGCATGTAAGTCGCAGAGTAAAGATGGATTATATGTGTATTACATTTTTAACCATGTGTGTGCCCCCGGGTGCATTTTCACTGAAAGATCCGTGGCTTCATCAAGCATGAGATCCCCAAACCAAATGGTCGAGGGAACACGGATGTGGTAAGATTTGTAGATTTGAAATCTGTACATTTTAGCTTCCTCGACCAAAGTCTTGAGATTTTACTGGACCAACGATCTCTTTTCTTTCTCCAGTACTACCCCTTTGGTTTTGACATGGCAGATACTGCTGCTGCTCCTGTTGCTCCTGTTGCTCCTGCTGCTCCCATTGCCCCTGCAGCTCCAGCTCCTCCTGCTGCTCCTGCTGCACCCGCTGCACCCATTGCACCTGTTGAACCTATCATTACTGCTGGTGCTTCTGTAAGGATGATTATTGAGTTGCATTTTCAGCTATTTAAGTTTCTTGAAGGAGTAAGACTCAGTCGCGTGAGCATTCAAATTGTTTGTATAATGTTAAAGTAAAATAACATCAGCAGGTAAAAAACTGGAACGGATTTTAAGTGTAGTCGAGGGCAAAGAGTCCATAATAAATGAGTGTTGTGCTACAACTATTTTCTCCTGAAACACTGAGAAACATCAACTCACCAGCAGGCATGCAACAGACTGTGCTAACTCCTGACAGACTGAACAGAAAGCTCTGTCATTTCAGCCTGCCAAACCCAGCGGTGATGATGATGATGATGATGACTAAAAAAAATCGAAGTCAGCAGGATGCGCATGTCAGTGAACACACAGGTACAGATACACACAAAACACACATTCATTCTGCATATTTACAAGGCACACCGAGTGAACCATATTTATGCATAATTTAGCCTTTTACTTTTTTTAACAAAATCATTTCTGAAAAAAAATCATAGTGTGTTCCTGGCTTACTAAGAGCTTCTCTTCCTACTTTAGGTGACTGATGCTACACAGAGATCCACAGCTTACCCCAATGAAAGATGACCAGCTAACACTGCTATTTCACAAAGTGTGAAAAATATGATACCATGCCTTTAAAAAATGGTGCCGTGCTTTTTTACAGGAAAATGGTGCTCTGCTGTTTTATGAAAAGATGGTGCTGTGCTTTCCAATGGAAACAAGTTTTAAAAGGTTCTATGTCTTCTAATAAAAAAATGGTCGTATGCAATAAAATTTGTGTACTTCTTTTAAATTCTGGTTCACTCCCTCATCTCTGAGATAAATTGTTGTCGGAGATGACATGCAACATGTTTCCACTATCTCTATCTCTGATTACAGTGTCATCAAAAGTAAATCTTGACTTAGGTTTTTCCTATAACTTTATTATACTTATCTGTAATGCTTTGCTCTGCAGATCAGCTAATTTTCCACAAATCTAGTATTTGCAACTAATCAAACACACATCCAGTAACATTTGAAGTTTATTTTAGCCAATACATAAAGCAAGTTTTACTGTACTTTCCATTTGTAATTCTGTGTACACTTGTAGTACTTCAAGTATCCTCAGCGGCTGAGATAGACTTTGTCTGTGTGAAAATTGTTCTACTCTGCTGCTCTCATAGTTTAGAAACAGAATGAATGTTTAAGCAGCAAGACAACAAACAATAATACATTTAATATCACATTTATGTAAGTAATATACAGTACATAATGTTGTCATTTTATATACTTATGGCACAGCACTGCTGCAGCAGTACAGCAATGTGCAACTGTGGTGATGGCAAAAAGAGGAGCAAAGCAGAGTGAAGGTGTGCTCCACTCTAGACAGTGTAATCAAACAGAGCCTACTATTACACAGAAAGTGGATTTGACCACTGGTCATTTACTAAAGCTGAAGACGAGACACCTGTACCTACCTACTCATTGGGTAACGTCACTCCCTTCGAATGTGATTGGCTCTCAGAAGAGCTGGCATCCTATAAAAAGCCAAAGTAACTCTGTGGAAGATACGACTGGCATCATCTCAAACATTCATCGACCTCTCCAGTGGTGTTTTTGGGGTTTTATTTGTTTTTGCAAAAGGTGAGTTGAACCTACGTTCATGGCTGATCTTAAGATAGGAAGCAACCATTCACTGTGACTTTGATTGTATTTTTATAATCTGTGATGATGAATTTTATGTCTGCAGTACTTGGACTCTGCAAAAATGAAACTAGCCATCCTCTGCCTCTGTCTGGCTAGCACAGCCACAGCTGCACCAGTGAGTCTGAAAAAATAGATGTTGCTCTCATGCAGGGGGAAATTTGTCTTGGAACTTTGGCAAATTTGTGCTTTATTTTACTTAAATTGTAACTATTGCTTTTGTTTTTGTTTCTGTCTTTGTTTTCAGTCAGCCTTTCACTACCTGACTCATTACACAGGATCCCGACCCTCACAGGTAGCCATGTGTATCTACTGTGAGCTGAACTTCTGTGTCAAATGTTGTTTGTAATAGACAATGCTTTTGCAAAGTGCCCTTTACTTTCACTCAAATGTTTGAGTGAAATCAATCCATCTTCTAACCCTTTTGATGATTTTACATTTCCACATCCAGGTGAAAAATCCCTTCACAGCTCCTCAGCCTCTCCCACAAACTGCAATCCCTGGGGCTTACAGTGTGGAACTAGTAGGTCCAACTCTTTCTAACTCAATATGCAGACTTTTGACTTAGGTTTTTAAATTAACTAATTAACTATACTATATGATTAATAATTATACTTGCAGTCATCTGATTATTTTTTTTTTTTTAAAGATTTATCCCCACAGTTTTCCTGCTGGCACAGGTGGCTCAAATGCTGGTCAAGTAAGGAAACACACATTTTTCAGAACCATATACTCCTAATGTACATAACTGTTGTAAATATTCACTATTTTCATTTCCTTTTTCTCTCTTCTGTCTTTCTGCAGTCTTTTCATGGTTTCATCAAATACTCCATTCCTCAGCCACCTGGCAGACAAAGTGTAGAAGTTGTAAGTGTTTTTTTTTCCTTTTTCATTCAGGTTACTGACAAAATTGCACTAAACATACAATGAATAACTTGTAGGGAACAAGGTTTATTGATTTTCTGTGCTACTGTGTTCTTACATTTGCAGTACTACCCATATGACTTCTCTCAGCAAAGGGTAAACTTTTTGAACTTAATAATATAATTATATTATAATGTAATTATGAAATATAATCTCATCATCATTATACACTGTTCAATGCTAAATGAGTGTATTTACTTTTGTTTCAGATAATAACAAATATCCCACCTATGACAAACGTCCCTCAGGTGAAAGATATGGAACATAATCTAATCTAAATCTCCATTATGGCTTTCAATGTGTTTTTTTTTGTTTTGTTTCTTTGTGAAAGCATATTTTATTCAACCTCTTTTTTTCTCCCACACAGGTTCTCCCATTTGATTATCCTCCTCAAAATATTCCCCCACCACCCATGAATGTGAGAAAAAAAGAATTTTATCTTATAAGAATATATAGCTTGAATCTCAGTGTGCTTTGAACACTCAATCAATTGATGTTTGTTGCATTTGTCTCTTAAATTTGTTTATCTTTTTCCTTCTTTCAGATCCCATCCTTTGATGCCAATCCTCTCCCATCCCTGCAACCGGTTCAACAGGATCCCCTGCAACCTCTCCAGCAGGACCAGCCCACACAGATGAGCCAGGTAATTATAGAGCTACATGTCACTATAGATTTATTAAAGTTTAATAATGATTGTAAAGCCAATGGTCAGTTATGTGTATATAGCAGTTGTCATCTTGTGTGTGTATGTTAGGGGGTGATTAACACTATTTGCCTTACATATTTTATAATCTTTGCAGATGCCGGCGAAGGTGTGAGGTGGATGAAAAAAGACTTTTCTTTTCTCCTTAACATTCAGAAACCTGCAATGGATTGAAGGACCTTAAATGATTTGGACTGAATATCTGTTTCATATGTTCTCACTAAAGTTAAGATAAAATGCAAAGATGATCATAAAATAACCACTCATATTAAGATTAATGTTGGAATAGTAAACTACATTAAGTAATGATCATCTGAATAGAATGAAACTTATTTCTGAGGAATTACCTGCTTCACTTTGTAGTTGCCATAGTTTAACAATAACCTTTTGTAGACCTGTTAAACTCTTCAGCAGCCATCTTCTGTCAAATATCAGCTACAGAATTAATTTTCATTAGTATTGTGGAAATGGAGCACTTTATAATGCTGCATTACACAGTATCTAATAACAATGCTGCATGTCTTTATTAATCACTTTTGACTTTTCTTTAAATATGAATTTCTTTTCAAATAAATTCTACTTTTTCAAGCATTTTCTGTTATCATGTTGTGTTGAATTTTGGAATTTCTTGAGTGTTCTTGAGTCTTGTGTTTGTATATGGCAGCCTGTAGTGAAAATGTATCTGTAGTGATTCGGTATTGCATTTTCATAAAGCTGGAGGAGCAATACAAAGACAGATTTAACAATAAAAAAGAATGGCCAAAGTATCTCCAATTATGTACAATTAAATATCTTTCAGTATTTCCATGATGCAATCTGAAAGCATCTTTCACAAGACCTTTGCTGCTTCCAGTAAAATATTTGAAGTCTCAAGCCTAACTCTTGATAAACATGAAGTTATCAACTGTACAGTAAAATTGGTTCAATGACCCCTTTTCTAATATCAAAAGTCTATTTCATCATGGTTACAATAATAAACATGGTGGTACAACTTATGGTACAGCTGTAGTTTGGTCAATTTTAGGCTCAAAAAGTACTTGGTTGGGTTTAGGATAAGAATGTGGTTTAAAAATAAGTACCTCTTTAGGTTAGAGGACCTACATCAACATGGTTGACCAATTCCTAACCTTCACACAGTTAAGTTTAGGGAACGGTCATGGTTATTAGGTGTAGCAAGTGAACCCAATTGCAGAATACTCAAACATCAGAAGAAGGACTTTATTGTGAAAGGATTTGGAATGGATGATGAGAGAAGTGAGGGATCCAGATGGTGAAGGTGAAGGTCGAAGGGGACATCGGCAGATGGTGGTGCTGAACAGGGAAGGAGGGCTAAGAAGTTGGCAGTGAGAGGGGGTTTACGGAAGCTTGAGGTTGATGGAAATGGGCATGTTTTGAGATGGTGAGCTGAGCAGTGACAGTAGCATGCAGAGAGTCAGACAAGTAAGTAAACAGGTGCAACACTGAAGCAAATGGAATGATGTGTTTCTGGTGAAAACAAAAGGAAATAAACTATGCACTATGCTAAGATGGCAGAGAGAACTTGGTATCAAACTGGCTGAAGCAACAGTCTAGTGAATAATAAGATGAGGAAACTTAATTAATTACTTCTGGGTTGATGGATGGCAGGTGTGCAGACAATCAGGAGAGCGTGAGGAGCACCACACACCAATGGCACAGAAACTCAACACAGACACTGTTACACAAAGAGTCAGGCAATGGAAGACAGAAGACACAAGAGAAGTTAAAAAACACAAGGAAAAGGGTTCCTCCTCTTCTCCTGTCATACCGACTACAGCCACAAGAGGGATGGTAATAAACTGCTTTCATAGACAATCGATAGGGTTGTTTTGTTACAGGAGAACTGTCTCTAATATAACAATATGATATGAAAAGAATAATTTGAATATTGCTCTTTAAATTAAAAGTGACACTGTTTAGCAGGTGTTATTATACAATCACAAGTGAACTAATATTATGTACTGTATTGTGTCAACACAGTAGGTGCAGTGTGTTAGGAAGCCTGACCAGAGTGGTAACAGGTAACAGGTAAGTAACACCATCATTTTTTCCAAATACCCTTCATGCTCAGACACCACTAAAGTACCAAATGCTGTACCTTTGTAACCTAACTAGCAAACCTAACTTTTAACATCAATTATTCATTAAATCAAATTTATCTCCCCACCCCTCAAACTTAGTTTCACCCAATGACATCACCAGTGATGTCACCCAGGGTATAAATGAATTAACTTAGGAAACACAAAATTAAACCAATAAACAATGACTAACTTTACAATTACTTGTGTATGTGTTTTACTTTAACCAGAAATATTGATTGTATCTGAACTATAACTAAACCTAATGCAAACACAAACAAACCTGGGATAGCCTGTATTCATTTGTCAAACAAGAATGATGGAAATGTGGATAAAGAAAACAATTAACAAACAAGACTAAATTAGTGTAAGATATGAAATTAATGAAAAAAGGGACAAATGGTGTGTTCTCACTCACTTTGTCACACAGTGCACCACCCTCACTGGAGGAAAAGTCAGTATCAATTGAAAAGATGACCATTGGTTCCCCCAGCGTTTTCATAATACTGGGAAAACTTTAGTTTGGCTGGAAATTTGTTTTTGTTCACATTGTGAAAATTGAGGGTCATTGCTGAATCAGGGATTCTCTTCCTGCATTTTTCAGCCAATCTGCTTTCATTTCCTGTGTGCACACCATGTACAATTTGAAATTGTTGTTGTTTGTTATTTGACAATTTTATTAGTCTATAAACACTGTTTCCATACACTTTAATTGCAAGGTTTGACTTGTTATTACAGTTCACTGTTGGTTTGCTCATTGTTTGTACAGAGGAGAGAATTTTATGATAGTCCCTTGTTGTTTTTTTCCAGTAAATTTGATTGTGAGGCACATTTAGAACTCATTCTGAGATGCTGATGGTGGATTACAGGGGCATAGCCCTGTATCATGCTCGGTATTGTCTGCAGTATTTTCTTGGGTGGAGCTGCCAGTGAGTTTGAGCACATAGCAACAGGATGTTCGCCAGGCAGAGGCAAACCTTTTTACAGTAGCAGAGGAAGTAATTTAGTTACAATTGAAATGACACATCTTTTTCTCCCTGGAAATATAGGAGGAGAGAGATTCATGAGTAAAAATTTCAGATGTGAGCTTAGGGAGAAATGCAGGCTAATTTGATGTTCCACATGTACAACTTGTCTGTGCAGACATACCCATTAGCTGTTTGGAAGAGGAAGCTAAAACACATTCTTGTTTCAGGGGAGGCTAAAAGGAAAACCAGATAATATTTTCCAAATGTTGAATTTCCTTTTTTCTTTCTTCATTTTCTGGTGATAAAATTTCCATAAGACCCTTTGGGATGCAGTGGCTGACTTCTCATTGCAACTATGGGAGCTGTTCTAGAAGCTGCAAAGTAGGCATTAAACCTGTCTGGGAGAACTGCACTTCCTAATGTTGATGTCTGGAACCACTGGGCCATTGTCAGCAGCTGAAACAATATATCCATTTAAATCATTTACAATATCCAAATTACCTGCAAGCCAAATGAGATGACCAAGTCAAATGCTTCATTAGAGTCATTACAGCATTTAGAAGTTATTTTTAATTTAGAAGAAAGTCCTTTCTTACATTGCAGGATTTTAGAAGCAAATAAGTTTCATCAAAGCATTCATGAAAAATGAAAGCACATGGGAACTGAAAACAAATGAGGATGTCTTACCTCTGTGGCACAACATAGGTCAGAGAACAAGAGAAGAAGGAATTCTAAAACAAAAATAACAGAAAAAGTAGTAGTAGTTAGTATTACTATCAAAAATCAGTGGCAAGTCCACGGGTCTATTCTGTCAAGACTTATATAATCAAGGCCCATCATATACAGTAGAGGTAGAGTACATGCATAGGTTGTGGTAAATTATCTTAGAAAATGAAATACCATCAAGGGAAAATATTTCCTGATCCTCACTCCCCTGGGGTCAAAGCCTGTCGCAACATGACTTAACATTCATCCCTTCAAAGACACTTAAAATGCACAGGCACCATCCTCTCACGCTATGACTGCCTCGTCTTCTTCAGAAGTTTTCTTTCCTTGAACTTAAGATCATATAAATTCATGACTTCTATCACCCACAGCTGAGGACATGTTGACAGCAGGTTTAAAAGCCTTAATTACCAGCCGCAACAGCAGGGCTGGTCTTCTCTCTGTGTGTGGGTTTATATGTGTGTGTGTGTGTGTGTGTCATCATGGCAAAATGTGCTCCTGGAGACACTTACTGCAGTAAGGATAACCACATAGGCAGTTTTGTCTACTTTGTCAGGTTTTCCTCGGTCTGTCTGTCTGTGGACATTTTTTTTCACCTCGATAGCATCTCAACCACGCAAGATAAAGTCGAAACTTTATGGGAGTTTAACTGAGAATGAAGGCTGAAGAATGGGTGTAGTACTCATGGGTTGAAACATCAACATGTTAGCATGTGTGACACTGTTGATGTGATACCATCGTGGTAAACCCCAACCCTAAACCATACCTGCTGAGAACTGCTGAAGGGGAGAGCTGGTATGATATGAATACAGACATATTAGTTTATTAGGAATCAGCATGATATTTACTTTGGTCTAACAAAGTGCAGTTTATTTAAGTTGGCAAAAGGTCGTCATGTGTGTTTTTAGTCAAATTTTTGAGTCTATAACCTCATTAAACTTCTTACAGCCCCCCTTTTTTAAAGTAGCAAATGAAGACACAATCTCACTGTGTGCCAAGATAACAAAAGCAAACGTTATTAGCTCAGCAGGTTTGAGGTGCAAATGTCTAGAAGAGAGTTTTACAGATTACAGAGTAAGTCCTTCATTATCTGATTTGGAACCACAAAAAATAAACATATGAAACCTACAATGTTCCAAAACACTGCCATGTGTGACCACACCAGCTAAAACAAACAAGGATCAGTGAAAATTCAGACACCGTGAAAGAGGCACTTCATTGGCAATGTGTGTGCAGTGCAGTGGTGTAAAAAGAAGTACCAATAATAAAAAGTAAAGTAAATAGTAAACAATAAAAAAGTAAAACAATGTAAAAATACTCCTTGCCTCGTTGAAGCAGTTGGTGAAGGTGGCAGGCAGACTTAGATAGTGTAGTCTTGTGGTTGCCCCCCCCCCCCCCCCGTAGGGATCGCATGGTAAATCTAGGGGGTCATAAAATGATTAATAGAAATATTTATTTAATTTAATTTAATTTAATATTTATTTTATCACTAAATGAAAATACTGCTGTAATTGAGAATATATCTTTCATACTCAGTGTTATACAGCATATCATCTCCTATGAAGGTTCATCTGGTATATTTCTACTATAGGAAAGAAATAGAAATTTTTGTATGAGCCAAGGACCTCTTCGTCACTGTCATCAACATCATGAGTATTTTAATTTTAATATCTGGAGAACTAAATGTTTACTACACTACTAACTTTAATCAACAATGACTTTCATATTTCTCTTATAGTATATCCAGTCACTTTAAGTGTTTTCTTTCAGTCATTATTACTGTACATGCTTATGTCAGCTTCTTGCCCTCTTGCTTTTGTTTTTTTTTTTGCCTTAGTGCAATAAAAGAAAGGGGCACTGTGCTAAGCCGACCTGCATAGTGTGTAATTAACTATAAGAGGGGCCTTAACCTGACATGCCTTTCTTTTGAAGTGTGAAGACATTTCTTCAAACACATAACTCTGTGTCTTTTACTTGATGTGATTGGCTGTCACAGGACGTCCCTCTATATAAATGGCATCCATGTTATTGAGAAGAAGTAGATGACTTTTCATCCCTGAAGAGACGCACACATACTGAACTGCTCACTGCACAAGGAAAAAAAGGTGATGGCTTTTCATATCTTAAGAAATTTTACTCTGTGAAAAACTTTAACACCCAATTAAATTAATTAAATTAAGAAAAAAAACATTTAATATCCATATGATATGTTTTTTTTCTCTAGGAACAGATATGATGAAGCTGCTGGTGTTCATAATGTGCCTGGTTGTTGCCACCTTGGCCGCCCCTGTAAGTCTTTGCTAATATCGAGTGTCTTTTAGTCTGTTGACTAATTCCTTTTTAAACATTTTAAAAACTACACACAGCATTTTTGTTCTTGCAGGTTCCAGAGAGTGACAGCAATGAGGTGAGAGGGATTTTATTGCTTTTCTGTGAAGTTTTATTTTTCGGCCATGGCATGTCATACCATGTTTTGTCATGTCATCAAATGTACAGTATGATAGATGTCTAACAGAGAGAGGATAATTGGCTTAATTGCAGAGCATGTCTGGAGATGTCTGGTATTTCTCCAGCAGGTTGCAGCACATGCTAATGAGGCCCTGAGGTGGATGGAGATGTACAGGCTGTACCAGCGGCAGGTAGTGGGGGTTCAGTGTAGTTATATAAATAAAAATAAATAAAAAAGGAAAAAAAAAAAAATATAAAAATACTTCAGATAGATTGGTATTAATCATAATCATTAATCTGTATTTTTCAGGGACTAGTTGGAAACCCCTTCCTTCCTGCTGCTGATGCTCCTGTAAGTTTATTTATACATTGTTAGACTCTCTCATGGCATTAGCTATAGATGTACAGGATAAAATTAACTTTGGCATTATCACTGATATTTGTGTGTCACCTGTTCATTCATTATTCATTTGTTTAGGCTGATCCAACTGGGGCAACAGTGGTAAGCACACATACACACACAACATTCACGTCTAAGCCGTTACAATCCAAAATGAGTTAAAAGTGTTTTCTTCTTGCAGGTGGATGCTGCACCAGCTCAGCCAGTCGATGTTGCTGCTGCAGCTCCCGCAGCTGTTGCGGAGACATCAGAGGAGGAGACAGAGGTAAGCAGGCGTAATCATCCAAAAACTGAACAGAATATAGTTTTTACGCACTTTTAAGATATAAACTCAGATAAATGTAGATCTCCATTTGGAGGGAGATTTTAAGTCTTAAATCTATTTAAATTCAGTAGTTGTTTACTATATTACATTTGACATTGACATTATAAGTAGTCCTGCTGAATGTACCACACTGAAAGAAGCACACAGTAGTTATGATTTTCCATTTAAGACAAAAAAACCCCCAAAACCTGATCAGATTTTTATTGAGCAGAGAAAAACATGGGTGGAGTCTACATGTGGACACTGTAAAAACAACATACAAACAGGAAAGTATCATTCACATTCTCACAAGAGGAAACCTGCTTAAAACAGACCTGCAGTGAGTTTCAAGACATAACTGTAGTGAATCAAAAAATGTCTTCATCATTTTAAAAAAAAATTATTTTCAACCAAATGTCCTTTTCCACAGTAGATGTGGAAAACAAGAACATTTCATGTTCTTTGTAATGCTCACTGCAGCATATTTAGTTATATGCTTACTTAATAGAAATGGGAGACATTAGGGCAGGATTTTAAAGTGTCTTTTTGAACAATGCAACCTAGACCCTCTGTACACCTTTAAAGTCAACACAGTACCAGTTTTTATACAGGCTTTCTGATAAAAATGTGTAATCTCAAAGCACAAGCTTGGAAGTGTCACTTGTGTAATTTTTCTCACACTTAACAAAGCACCTTTGGAGCCACAAGACATTGTACAACTGTTTTCACAACTATTTCAGTGGCTAGCCAAAAATATGTGGACTGTCCGTATATCAACTCCCAGTAATTTTTATTTTTAATGCACAGGATGGGAATCCTGCCTCCAAAGCAGCAGCACCTGTTGCCCCCCTAAACTCTGATGAGGTAGAGGAGGCTGAGGAGGTGGAGGCAGCTGAAGCTGAGCCAGCTGTGGTTGAAGCAGCACCAGCAGAGCCAACAACAGACCCTGCAGCTGCTGTTGAGACAGATGCTGTTGAGCCAGCTGTGGTTGATGTCCCAGTAGATGCTGCACCAGTTGATGCTGCTGCTGCTGTGGATGTGCCTCCAGTGGATGTGGTTGCTGTTGATGTTGCCCCTGCAGGCCCTGAGGTTGCTGCTGATGTGGTCGCTCCTGCTGCAGCTGACGTCCCAGCTGCTGTTGATGCTGGTGCCACTGATGCCGGTGCTGCCCCACTGACAGCTGTGGTTGACACAGCTGGGGTGGCAGCAGATCCTGCTGTACTGTAGTTATCTTCCTCTTATTACTGGCCTATATTTTCTATCAGTTAAAACAGCTGAAAAAAACAGCAATGGGTGCTGGATGTGTACCAATAAAGGATGAAAAAGGGGTGACATGCTGAAAAGAGACTGATGAAAAATGTGAAAAAAAATGTATTGCTCTTTGTTAAACAAACAAGTGTGTTTTTATTCCAGAACTGGACAATTAAAGCTTTTCTATGTGATCTTTTGTCTGTCTTCAATTAAAATATTTTTGCCGTATATACTTGAAATTCAGTTGGAATCAGCCATTAGTCACTGATTTTTATTTTATAAAGGTGTAAAATTTGTTGTCGTAAAAATGCAAACACTGCATCAACCAAGAGGGAGAGGGACAGAACCATAGAACATCTATCACACCCCAGGGTGCTTTTCAGACACAACACTGACAGAGGATCAGATTTTATCTCACTATCATGATGCTTATTCATGTAAAAGGGCCGGCATCCACCTGATCTGAAATCTGTAGTACCCAGCACAACCTAATAGGATCAGAGCTGGATATGGCTCAGAGTGCTGACTGAGCAGGAGATGCTAGCGCACGTGAAAGCAGACTTAATCCACTGCTGTTATGCAAATAGTCAGGAAATTGGAGTCTGTTGTATTTAAAAAACAAAATAAAAAAACAAAGACATGTCAAAGCAAAATTGTTTTCAGTCTTGCAGATCCTAAAAAGTTCACTGAGAGTAGTTCAAACTTGATTTGAACATATCTTATCTCTCTTCTAGAGAAGTCAAATAAGGAGGATGAGAGACTTTGCCTCTCCTCTTCTCACCCAACTCTAATCCTAAAATCCTTATCAGGGTCACTGAGACTCTATGACACACAGACTCAGTGCTTATAGATATCTAACAACATTTTTAATATTATTTCAGTTAGACTAATTGATACAATACATCTGCTAGATTAAAAAAAATACGTAAGTATCAAAGGGAAATGGACTTTACATTTCATTAACAAGTGGAAAAGGTAAGTAACATGAAACTGAATGGATTATGTTTCATTGCTTTGAAATTTGTTTGTGCAAGCAGACTGAATGTTGCGTAAAAGGTTTTTCTCAATTGGCTTGTTACACCTAACTTTTAATGAAGTTCCTCTCGCAAAGTTGTCTTAAATTTTTACAGAACTGGATCTGTCATACTAAACATTAATTCTAAAATACTAAAATAAAAAGGATAAACAAAACACAAAGAAATTCATTAACATATGACAAATTTTGAAAATTTTATTTTCCACTTGGTGTATTGTCAATGACCTCAGATGCCATCTAATCAAGATGCAACACTTCATGAAAAATTCTGTTTTCTTGGCGCTCGCTGTCTTCAGCAAAGACATGTTTGTTCCAGTGTGATTGTGTGAGGACAACAGATTGGCAGTTATGCAAGTCAAAACACAGTCTTGGTACTTGTGTTACCCACTCTTAATGTTGTCTTTCTGACAATGGAGAAAAAAGAAAGAAAACCCAGGGCTGCAACTTTTGATCATTTTCATCATTGAGTCCACTGCAGATTAAAGGTCTACAAAATAGACCAATGAGGTCTTAAAATTTCTTGTTTTGTATGGTCAACAACTCAGTTATTTAGCTCACCATCACAGAAAACATAAAAATCTGCCACATTGTCACACAGTAGATTCTGGTATTTTTTTGTTCTGGATAAAATTATCAATTGTCAGATCAGTATTTGATCACTGATCAACTTAATGACTGAATAGCTTCAGCTCTGTCAAACCTGTCATAGCATCATAGAACTGGGAAAGATCATCTCTGTATGTGAGAGCATTTAATCTCTATAGTCATGTACAAAGCTGACATTCTTACACAAAGTCTCAATTTATGATTTATCTTTGCAGGCTAAACTGAAGATCTGCAGCCATGACCACTTTAGTCACCCTCCCCCACCTGTCTGTGCCATCTCACACTGCACAACAAACTTCCCCAGACAGCAGAAAGCACAACGACAACCTGTAAGTAAAACTTCAAAGACACATCCCGTGCTAACAGAGGGCTTACAGTACATTAATGAGAAACAACAAACTGAGACTTGTCAGTTAATTACCTTTAAATGAATTTGTTCTAGACGTGCACCTCAATCAAATCCTCACCAGCTGTGCAACACGAATAACAGCAACAACAATGAAGAGTAAGTACAATTGCAGAATCACAAAGTGAAGCCCTTGTAAAACAGAATGTCTCTGATAGCTCTTGAAAATGAAAATTAAATTAATCCTAGGGGAAAGAGAAAAAAAGAGAAGAAGCATAATTTCATAATACTGTTTTCTTGAACACATTGATTCACATTACAGAAAGAAGGAGAAGGGGGAGCAGGAAAAGGAGAAGGAAGAAAAGGAAAAAGAAAAAGAAAAGGAAAAAGAGAAAGAAAAGGAGAAAGAAAAGGAAAAGGAGAAAGTCAAGTAAGTGCATATTAAAGACAACTTTTCAAATACTGTTTGCTTCCATGTACTAAATTTACACTCTTTCACTCTTTTCATAGGCCCAAAGAATTGTTTGTCATTAATCCTGCTGGAAATTTGTATTACAACTGGCTGTTCTTCATCACAATACCAGTAATGTACAACTGGACCATGATCATAGCCAGGTGACATCTATAAATCAGTGATTTCTTTTTCAATTTTCCTGTAGGTCAAATGTTCATATGATTCTATTCAGCTTCTGGTCTATATCAAATGGTTGCATATCATTTAAATTTAAGCAATAGGCTGGCTATGCAGGGATATGAAGCCTTGTTCTTTCAAAAGCTGCTGGCAAATTTTTTGATTTAATCTGAATACACTGCTAAAGTAAGGCTACAATTTGTGTTAGTTGAGACCTAGTGAGACTGGCACAAACTGGCACAAATTAATAACACTGCTGGTGTCCTTCTTCACATGCAAACAGGGCTTGTTTTGAGGAACTGCAGCATAACTACATCATTTACTGGATTATTTTGGACTATACCTCAGACCTAATCTACCTGGCAGATATGATCTTCAGGACCAGAACAGGTAAAACAAACAAGCAATGCTAAGCCTTTCAAACCAGTGACAGCCTTCTAAAACATCTTTAAGGATTGGTTAACATTTTAGGGATCACAAGTGATCCGATCCAATCCAGTTTTACAGATTTGCCTATTGGCATTTCACAACAGTAAGGTCAAAAGAGAATTGAGGGAGAATTGTTTCTCCTCTAAGATGAAATTCTCTTTCAACATGATTGCAGTGTAGGAGATGATGGTAGAGAACACATTCCTTGGTCTATGCAGGCATACACTAGATAACACAAAGTTCAACAGAAGCAAATGTGAGGCCTTGAAATTACAGTCATTTTACAAAATTCCCTCTTTGTGTTACTGCCCCTTCACTGCAGCTGTATATGGGGAAACACAAAGACATGGTACTACAACCCCAGTTCCAAAAAAGTTGGGATGTTAGGGTTAGGGTTAGGGTTAGTACATTTAAGTAAAAATTTCATGATTTACTAATTAGTTAAACACAATATTCAGTCAAAATATCAGAAAGACAATATAGCACATTGGAAATATTATGACAGTTTTAAATTGATACCATGTTAGTAACATAAAAAAGGAGCATGTCAGGAATGGTTTCACAAGTAAAGATGGGGAAGGTTACACCACCCATTGAAAGACTGTTAGGGAAAATAGCACCAAAATTTAAGAATAATGTTCCTCGGCATAGGATTGCAAAGATTTTGGGGATTTCACCATCTATCAATTAAAGATTTAGAGAAACCTCTGTGGACACACTGAAAACCAACATTAGATGGATGTAATTTGTGGCATAAAAATTACTTCATTGTTTTTCAAATTTGAAATACAATGGATATTTCTTCAGAATGCTGATTGCATAAATTAAAGAGTAGAGTGAATGTGGAATTAGAATGATGGAATGTGCACTAATCTTTACAAAGTGATTCAAACTTATAAATAGAATTTGAAGGACTATCATCAACCTTTTGTCTGGGATATTTACTTTTACAAAACCTTGTATAAATATTGTGCCTATGAATTTTTACCTCTTTAAATGCAGGTTACCTTGAGCAAGGTCTGATAGTGAAAGATGAGAAGCTGCTGCGAGATCGCTACATCAGCAGCTTCCAGTTTCGTCTCGACGTTCTCTCCATGCTGCCCACCGACGTCTTCTATTTTATCCTTGGTCTCGACTACCCCGAGATCCGTATCAACAAGCTGCTGAGAATCGGCCGCATGATGGAGTTCTTCACAAGGACAGAGACTAAAACCAACTACCCAAACATCTTCCGCATTGGAAACTTGATTATGTATATCCTCATTATCATCCACTGGAATGCCTGCTTTTACTTCTCCTTCTCCAAGGCTATTGGATTTGGGGCTGATGACTGGGTTTACCCTGCTTTGGATGATCCTGAGCAGCCTGCGTTTGGACTTCCCATGAGGAAGTATTCATTCAGCCTCTACTGGTCCACACTGACCCTGACCACCATTGGAGAAACACCACCACCAGCCCTGGACTCTGAGTTTCTCTTCCATGTGGTCGACTTCCTGGTTGGAGTCTTGATCTTTGCCACAATTGTAGGAAACATTGCCACAATGATCTCTAACATGAATGCTGCCCAAGCTCAGTTTCAGGCCCGAATTGACAACATCAAGCAATACATGCAGGTAGATGGCTTTAAGATCCTTTTGGATCCTTTAAGAAAATTTGGGACAAGAATTAGCACAATCTTCTGCTGTTTGTGTAATTAAAGCTGTGGCTTTCTTTTCATTGACAGGTTCGAAAAGTCAGCAAGGAACTTGAGTTGCGAGTCATCAAGTGGTTTGACTATCTCTGGAATAACGGCAAGGCGCAGGATGAAAGAGAGGTGCTGAGGTATCTTCCAGACAAGTTAAAGGCTGAAATTGCCATCCAGGTCCACATGGAGACCCTGAAGAAAGTTCGCATTTTTGCAGACTGTGAGGCAGGCCTGCTAATTGAGTTGGTGCTCAAGCTGCGGCCTCAAGTCTTTAGCCCTGGAGACTACATCTGCAAGAAAGGTGACATTGGCCGCGAGATGTACATTATCAAGGATGGGAAACTTGCGGTTGTTGCTGATGATGGCGTCACACAGTTTGTTGTGCTTGGAAGTGGCAGCTATTTTGGTGAAATCAGCATCCTTAATATTAAAGGCAGCAAAGCAGGGAACAGGCGGACAGCCAATATCCGCAGCATTGGTTACTCAGACCTCTTCTGCCTGTCAAAGGATGACCTGATGGAGTCACTGACAGAGTATCCAGATGCCAAAGGCATGCTAGAAGAGAAAGGCCGGCAGATTCTGATGAAGGATGGACTGATAGAATTGGACCCAGCTAACATTATGCCTGAGGCACAGGAGCTAGAGGAGAAGGTCAACAGACTTTACAATACAATGGACCTGATGCAGACCAAGTTGAAGAAAATTCTGGGAAATTATAAGAATGCTGATAAGGCTTTGAAACACCGCATCGCAGATTTGGAGCACCTGACAGGAGAGGAAGTTGAGGAGGAGGAGGAGGAGGAGGAGGAAGGGATGAAAAAGGAAGAGGAAGGAAAAGGTGAAGAGGAAAAGAAAGGGGAAGCAAAAGATGATGAAGGAAAAACTGAAGAGGTAAAAGAAGAGGAAACTACAGAGGAAGAGAAAAAATAATGTGTTATCAGCTGTAAAAAAAAGAGCATTTTTCAATGAAGTCACAATAGAATCTTTCTCACAAAGAAATCTTTCTTACTGGACTTTCTTCTTAAATGATGCACTCATAATCTATCTATATGTATATATTTTAAAAAATTAAAGGTAGTAGTAGGCCCATTTTGACAATAACAAATCAATATTCAATCGAAAAGCATTGGCTTCAGTTTTCCTATTTATTGTGATCATTATTAGATATGCACTGGAAAAACCCACAGCTATTGTCAGCCCTGCAGTAAACACTGCTGGACACAAGAGGATAGTAAAAGCAAGGATTTACACACAATCACATGGCATACAGCAGCTCAGCATCAGCATCTGCAGTATATCTAAGCAGCAGTATTAATGACTGTATTTGAAAAAAAAAAAGAATATTTCCTTCATAGGATTGTTTTTTCCTTTAAGTAAACAAAGAATTGAGCAAATGTTTAAACTGAAATAAAAATTTAACATCTATTCAAACAACAAAACAGCTACTGGGAGATCACGTGGATGTCTGGTTTCTGGTTTTTCCAGCAATGTTCAAAATCCATTATGAAAAGATTTTCTACTTGAAAGCAGAGGGTTTATTCAACAGAGAGACAGAAACCACTTTACATATTGGCATTTACCATTCAAATGTGTATGTGCGTGCGTGTGTGTGTGAATCTGTGCATGTCTCACATCAAAAGCTCACAAATTGTCCTCTCTCTCCAGCACAGTATGCATACTTACATCGCTTCCACAATTCACATGTGAAAAGAACTCTGGTTCACGCTCAAACCCAGACAAAATTAAATGTCTCACACATTTACTCTCTCCCCTAGAAAGTGTTAGAGCAGCCAATGTGACAATTAATCATCTTCTGTTAGTATAATAAATAGCATTCAACAGTGGATGGATTTTGTTCAGTTGTCACAGAGACGTATGTTACGTTTATGTCATGAAGATACTGTATATACATTTTGTAAATATGTATGTTGTATGTTTATATACAATTTATTCCGCATTTACTATGCAACAGGTTTTCTCTTCAGACTTGATCCATTAAAACCTTAAATGTTATCTGGAACTAGCCTTTTAAAACACAACCGACACTGTATAAACATTAACGACACATACTCTGTGTTGTCCTGAACTCAATTGTTATAGCCAGTGAAAATGTCTTCACAGACTGCAGGGTGGCATGATGAAGCACAAGTCATTTAACCTGAGGAAAATGCTGCCGATATGGCTGATTTCCCAGAGGAAATATTTCTCAGTGGGATTCAAAGCCCAAGGGGTGTGCACAACAATCATCAGACGTATAGTAAAAAAGGTAATATTTTACATGAGCTACAGTTAAAGACATAAGGTCCAGTAGTAAAACTTGTTCACTTGCAAGTATAGGTGAATAAGAAGGATAAGGCTGGCATTGTTAGACCAAAGCCAAAAATGTATTAGTACTTGTTACCAGTACTTCTCCAATCTGTCTGGCCCATTTGTTTCAACTGAACACTTAAATCTTTAAATAACAGTGATGAACATATACTTTAATACTACTACTACTACTACTAATAATAATAATAATAATAATAATATTTATTATTATTATTATATGAAGAAGAAGAAGAAAAATGAGTCCTGGACTTACTTACCTTACTTACTTCCCTTCATTGTCCCTTTCCTTGTCTCCTCAAATTTAGAATTCTTTTAATTTTCCTCGTATGTTTGCTATATATTTATTATTAATAGTATCATTTAAACCATGGTAATGTTACAAACTTCATGGTCGGAGATAGATAAATGTGCTGGGGTGAAAGTCACACCCACAGATTGGCATCACCGTGTGAAAGTACAAGATCAGAGCAGCAGGGGGGCATGTCTAGAAGTCTGCAGACTTATAGAAATCCTGGACAGACATAAGAAATATTTCTTGCTGATGTTCTAACATTTTGCATGTGACATATGTTATTGTATCATCATTAGCTTCGTTGTCTTGAGCAAGGTGCTTTTAAGGGCAACACTGGACATTCATAGATCATCACAGTCAAGACTATTTGACAGTTAGTTCTCAGTCTTGTCTTGCTTGCATGTGCAGGAGGTGTACCTTTTAAAGCAACAAAAGGTCTGTCCATTTGTGTGTAAAATATAACATCACTGCTCATGCTAGTCTACACTGATAAAAGCAGCTTGACACTGAATGTGTGTCAAAAAATTTTAGCAGCACAAACAGGCCCTCAAATAACCTCTTATTGATTAGTGTGTGACTGTATGATGTTAGTCAGTAGTCACACTGCAGTATCACTTTGCACACAAAAACTAAAAGTATAATAATGAAGTAAAAGCTCTCACGTGATATTCTTCTAATGAGCATAATGTTCATCTTTTAACAACCAGGAATGTGGACTGATTGGGGAATAATTAAGGAGCAATGCTCTTTCATTAGCAAATAAATTGCTGTCCATGGTAACATTTTGAATTGACTGAAGCAAACAGCCCCGAGCCCTCATGTGGGTTCTGACACACCACACAGGCAGCTGTGAAAAGAGCTGCCTGTGTGACAATTCTGCAGCTGAAGCTAACTGCTGCCCCGATTTTTCTTTTCTTTTTACACACAGGAAATAGAAATGCTATGAGACGTGCAGAAAAATGATATTTCATGTCAAAGGAATTAATTACCCCATGTCAATCAAGTCTCTGCCATGCAACACAGGCATAACAAAGCCACAGCTAGACAATGAACCCCTAGCACCTCATTAGGCAGCAAGTCACAAAATGATCAGTACAGTGAAGAGACAGGGGTCACGGCTGGACTCCTTGAAAATATGCACCTCATCCATATTTTTTAAATGTTGGATATTTTATCTGTAATGTAAACTAATGTTAACTATACGCTATTTTAATAACATGTACACATTTTGCAAAATGGGGCCCCAAAGGTTATTTTGTGTTATGTTTGTATGCTGATATAGCTACAAACGTATACATGTATCTGCAAAGTGAATCACACATTTAGATCAATCCGGTTCATCCCTGAATACATCACACATCATTGTGCACATTCTTTCATTTATAACATACAGCAAGACTTCCACTACCTTTTAATAAAAGCTGCTCAGATCAAACAGAAGACAGGTCCCTCAGGGTTTTTTAATATCGATCAAAGACTTATATAGAGATGATGTCCAGGCCTTCTGTAAATGGCTACCTCAATATGAATGTCTTTGAAAAAATATTCTTCAAGTTTATTGAAGAACACCACAACACACCTCATGCTGACATAGAAACAGTATTTGTGTATGTAGAAAGGGCCTGTCCATTAATTCATATTAATTCATATAAATACATTGCTGAATATGTATGCCCAATTTTCATACTGTACACACTGTCTTATTATTGAATTGAGTCTCCACCATGATACTTTTGGCAGTATTTACATATCCTGGAGGACAAAATGTCAAAAGTGTGAGTGTGTGATTTGAATCTCAATAAGCAATAACATGCCAGAATGCAAAGCAGAAAACCCCCCTCAAAATATGATTTACGTAGATTCGGCCTAACACACAAAATCCCATGTTTTAAATGATAAAAATATTGTTCTTGTTAAAAACGCCTCAAAAAGATTCACTAATATCTTAATTTAGGTTTTATTCCTGCACCACACATGCCTATGATTTAGTCAGACATACCTTGACTGAAACTGGGAGCCTCATTAGAGAGTAGAATGAAAACATTGCGTCTAATGTTAACGATAGGAATATGGTATAAATAGTAAACAGACTGAATAAGTTTGGTTACCTTTTGCAGCTATTTATATATCTGTATATGTCTGTAAACACTGTAAATAAATTAAGATGAAATTTAGAGAGTGTGAATGGAGCAATTCTCTTTCTAGTAGTTATGTCTGGAAAAGACTGGATAGTGATCACACAATGCAGTGTGTTAATAATGTGTGAGTAATAATGTCTTTTGACTGCCCTCTTTCTTTTAAATGTAGCATTAAACATTCTGCTGTTTCAGTATTGATTCCAGCTCCTGTTTAGTTTAGAGTGTTGATATCAGGGCCTTATATCAGCTCTTTAACGTTGCTTTATAACAAAGCTGTATTAAAATATAAGTTAAAAATCCAGAAAATCCACTTGACAGAACAGGATCCTCCCCGTATTATAACCAGGAATGAGCTGTTTCAAAGAACAAAATGACTCTGGGTGCCTGCCATTGTCAAGAGAGAAATATAGCTGTATGTTGAAAGGCTTTACTGGATTGATTGGATCTGATCAGCCACAGAAGACATGTAAATGTAACCCGTGTAGAGGTTACCATAGCACTGAAGGCTATCTAAGCAGATGAAGGAGGTTTATCCGATGTGAACAGTTGGATGTCTGGAGGGGACTTCAGCCTGGTAGTTGTGAATGTTGGTCTGACAGAAAAGGGGAGAGTCACCGCCACGCTAGCACGGCGACACACCATTGCACGTCTTTATTCTTTCTAACTGAGGATGATTTAAGACTTAAATAAGGGAAGGATTGAGACACTGGCTAATCCACAAAAACGAGACGGTACTGAATTGTATCGCATGTTTTTAGACCACAGCTAAAGGACTGGGAAAAATATACACATTGCAATATTTCAATATCCTGTTTGTGAACCCTTTCAAACGCTACGATATCATGTGAAGGATCAGAGAAGAAAACGGTGAGCTCCACGGTATGCCCTGAATGATTATACCGCGGAGAGAGAGACAGCGGGACCCATCTGTTATTCATGAAGTTTAAAACAGCAGCTACAAGTATCAATCAATCTCTTTCGCCATTTGTGCCACTTGTGCGTCACTGAGTGCGCACGGCGTCCTGCCTGCTGCTGCTGGAAAAGAAGAGGCTGTGCGCTCACACCCACATTCAACAGGCACCGGTGGATACTTGTTACACGTACCGTTGCACCGCGTTTTATCAGTATTACTTTGCACTGTAATACTGCGGGACGGGAGGCGACAACACTGCAAGAGCCCTGGGAGGAGATGTATGCCAACCCTTAGTTGGTGATGCGTTTATGTTGCGCGTTATGGTATCCACAAGCGAGCCCGCTCCCACTACTCGAGCTTTGCGCTTCAGTAAGTAGATCAGACACTCACTATAATATTCGAAGGGGGAAGGAGAGGAGGATGGCAGCTCCAAGCAACGGATCGAACATAACGGCGAACTACACCAGCCAATTTGTGCAGCCGCCGTGGCGCGTCGCTCTATGGTCAATTGCCTACAGCTCCGTGCTGGCGGTGGCCGTCTTTGGAAACCTCATCGTCATATGGATAATTCTCGCTCACAAACGAATGAGGACGGTGACGAACTACTTCCTGTTGAACCTGGCGTTTTCAGACGCGTCAATGGCAGCATTCAACACCTTGATAAACTTTATTTACGCCACCCACGGGGAGTGGTACTTCGGGGAAGCTTACTGCAAATTCCACAACTTCTTTCCGGTCACATCAGTGTTTGCGAGCATCTACTCCATGACTGCGATAGCTGTGGACAGGTGAGCTTATGAAAGCACAATATTTTACACATCCTATGACTAATGCTACCCCCCCCCCACACACACACACACACACACACACACTCTCTCTCTCTACCTAACCAAGTCTCTCTCAATTAGTCTAATCGTGAGTTTTTAAATTAAAGAGTAATCATTTAGATTTCGAGTTGTTTTTTTACGTGTGTCTTTGTGTGGATATTATCTGTGTTGGAATAAATTTACATTCAGTTTGTGTGAATTGAAGATAACTACAGACGGTATGGTATGGAGGCATTTGCTGTAGTTACTTCCATGAAGGAGGTAGAGTATATTCCATTTTAATACAGACTACCTTCAGCACACCTTGATCCCCAAATGAGCAGTGAAAAACCCAGAGCACATGAACAGAATATTAATATTTTTAGCCACACCGAATGTAACCCTGGCACTATCATCTCAAGTGTTTCACACGTTTTTTGGACTTTTTGTTTCAGATCATTCCATTTAACTATACTCCCTTCTGCCAGCAGTGGTGGAAAACTGAATAGAAGCTCAGATCAGTGTTATCTGTTGCTTTAAGACAATCTGCACTCCATTTGTTCAATTAAATTAATCAAACATACTAACTTCTGCTCTCATGCTTATACAAACTTACTTATTCTCCATCAGTGGAATGCATCGGCTTTGTACCTACATCTATTCATCCATGAGATATTTTTGCTCCCTGCTGACTTGAACATATATTTATTTCCATTTCCAGTGGAACACTGGATAATTACATGTTTTTAATTTTCATTTTTACAGTGAGGGGTGGTGGCTCAGCAGGGTGACTGCCATCTCACACACCATGGGCCTTTTCTCATACATTTGTTTTTACATTTCACTGTCAATGGTTCATGGACTGAAGCTGTTGTCTTGCAAAGAGTCTGCACTGCAGCGAATGACTCTGTGTGCCAACACCCCAGAGAAAATAACCTTTTCCTCCATGCTTTCACAATCTGACCTTCTTTCTGTGGCGGTTTGTCCATCTGTGTCTCTCCTCATTCCCCTGCTGTTTCCAGTAATATGGTGATGCAGTCATCTCTATCAGCTGGGCTTTGATACTGATCAGTGACCGTCAAAATGTTTAAATAAAAGGGATTAGACTAATGAAGGAAGCAGCCACAGGCCAAACATAATGAATACAATGCACACATAGAAGCTGCATGCAGACACAGTGTGTCTCTTAAGCTCATGCACATGTGTTTCAGTGTGTTGTAAAATGGTGTGAGGTGTTTTCCTCCTCCACTTCTCCTTGACACACAAAGGGAACAATGCGTCTCCTCAGGCCACGCTCATTTTGGCTCCTGTACCACAACTTCATTGCATTTGTATTTTTGGTCTGCAGTGTCCATTTGATTCTGTCAACTCAACGATCCTGCACTGAGAAAGAGAACATCGCCATGACCCACATGATGTAGCTGCAACCTCTGGTCATGCTTTTCGTGACCCCAGTATGGTGCTGTCTCCACTCTGATGTCTTGAAATGGCATGAGGCCACAGTTCGTGATCATCTGTGAATTTGTCCTTCCTGCTCATTCCCTGTCCTCCCAAGTGCATTTTCTTGGGCTACTGCAGCAAAATAAAATCAACTTGCTGTGTGAAAGGTAACTGGTAAAGCCTTAAAACTTTTTATGATTACATGGATGGTCACCATTTTCATTTATCACACCTTTGTTTTCTTTTGTTGAAGTTGTGAAAGTGTAGAATACAGTCTTATTATTAGTGTCACTACTATACACAGTAAACCACTACTACCAAATGTAGTGATAGATATTGTATAAATAGCATTTTCTTTTAGAAAACGAGGACACCAGTACACACTGACACTTGACTGTACTTGAATTATGATCTGGAGCAACTCATTAGGACAACAGTCAATCAGAATATTGACATCATGCAATGTGTATGGAATATATTTTGAAAAGTGTATATATTTCAAATCTGTGTCTTTTACAGTACACTTTGACTACACACTTTGTATGCACATATATAATGTCTTTTTCAGACCAGCCATCCATATTTATGACCTCAGTTCGTGTGAAAAGAAAGCATGTGAGTAAATTTTATTATTGCCCTGAGATCTCAAAAAAGGTGGACGTTCCAAAATTCAAAAATAAATGCATGGCTCGATGTCCACTGTTGGTAAGCATTTAACTAAGTATTGGTGAGTATTTTTGTGATACTGTTAAGTGGGGCTGGCTGAACATTAAAAATAATTCCTCTCATTTGAGGATATTTGAGTCAGCACTTGACATGTACCGCAGTTGTGAGCATAATGTTTAGCCAGTTACACTGGAAGTTTCATCCAAAGTAATCCTTGTGAGTTATACACCAGGTGCTGATAAAATGAGTGTTTGGTCGGTGTCACACCATGGTGACATGGTTTACAAACAATACATTGTGTGAAAGCTTTCCTGCACATGTTAAATCGTGACAGACTCCCACGTTGAAGGAAAAACACAAAAGAATTTATTATTCTGCTGCTGTAATGTCTCTGTGACCATGCCCAGTTGATGCTGAGGCCGCTGTGACTATGCTTATGTGTGTGTATGTGTGTTATGTTTGGTTCATCCAAGTGTTACTGATGCTGCATTGTGATTATTGTTCAGTGGTTACAAGTCTACTGTATCAGCCACCGTTGTGCAAGCATGTTGCATCCTAAAGAACTCAGACTGCTGTGGCAGACACTTGATTAATCTAACAAGCATTTTTTTATGCTGCCATCCACAAGGGCCAGTGAGAAATTTTCGAATAAATGCCAAGCATTTAGAACAGACAGGGTATCTTTGTTCTTTGTCCCCTAGAGAGTTCCAGTTACTGAGGTGCAGGACAATGGCCATTCTTTACCATCTTATGAAGTTTAAATTAGTGGCTCTAAGCCTACATTATCAGTTACTGAAAATCACATAGCACTCTGAGCTGGGATTATGTTCAGCTGGCACTCTCCTGCCAATTTGAGTGTTGAGTGTTTTGCTCTTTCTCAGATAAAATCTTGCCACAGTATTTTTTTTGACAAGCCCTGTGTCTTTTTGACAGAGGAAAAGAAAATCTATAATCATAGATAAAATGCAAATGTGTAATATGTGGATGTAGTGAGACTAAAGGCATGCTGGGCTGTCGATAACCTTTTCTACACAGGTTCAGTCAGATTCTCTACAGCAGTGTTTACAGGGACAGTGTGCAATCAGTTGGAATCACACGCCAGCAGAGCAAACCTGTCATGCTCTGCACATGAGTGACTCTCAGTGTCCTCTGTACTCTTATTTCCTGTTTTATTTTGTAGTGTTTACCTTGCGCGTCTCCTGGTTGTGATTTACTCCCTGGTACTCTTCCCTGCTCTTGTGATTGTCTGCCCCACCCTGATATGTTTCACTCGTGTGCAGTTACCAAAGCTTTCCTTATGTATTTAATTCTCTGTGTTCCCTCAGTTGTTGTCAGTTTGTCCTGCTGCTCCCCTAGCGCTTCCTTGTGTTTGTGCTCTGTCCTTGAATTAGGAATTTATGAAGTTTACGAATTTTTCCGTTGTTTTGCCTGCCTGTTTTCCTGCTGAAGTACTATGCAAGGGCTCTTTTGTTTATTAAATTTCTTATTTGTACCTACCTACAGTGTGTTTTTCTGCTTTTGGGTCCAGAAATCCCCAAAAGCCAGCATTCAAGCACTGATTCTGAAACCTATAATAAGCCTTAAGAGATGCAAGGTTTTCAAGGCCACACACTTCCTCTTGTTAAACAGTAACACTCAAGGCTCATCAAAAAAAGAAAAAAGAATGGACATGCTCCGAACTCCTGAAAACTTCTTAAATACTGTTTAGTTTCACCTCTATAGGCCACTGACAAGTTGTATGCAAGTGTGTAATTTTGAGAATTTACAAACCAAATGTAGGAATACCACTGCTATAAACCATATGAAATAAACAAAAACTAAAAACTGAGTGTTTTTTCTATTGAAGGGGGTGTAGTCATACTGAAAATGAGCTGAAAATGATAGCTGATGAGACTTCCTAGTTAAATAAAGGTTAAATCAATAATTAACATGTTGGGCTAACATGCACACTTTTTAACAAGCTTTTTAACACATGCACCTCTGCCGTGCAGGTACGTGGCCATCATCCACCCTCTGAAACCTCGTCTGTCAGCCAAAGCCACCACAGGAGTTATCGTCTGTATCTGGAGTCTGGCTGTAGTTCTGGCTTTCCCTCTCTGCTACTTCTCCACCACCCAAGCTCTGCCTCACAAGACCCTCTGCTACGTGGCTTGGCCCCACATGGCCGATGATCCCTTCATGTGAGAAATATTTAACAAAATTCTTTTACAAATCTTTTGTATGATACTGGATTGCTTAAGCTTCAGGGGTTCATGAGGCTTAAGTCATGTGATAGCAGAACACAAAACGCATGAAAATATTAAATGTTATATATATGTATATATATATATATATATATATACGCATATATATATATATATATATATATATATATATATATGTATATATATATATATATTATAATATATGTTATAATATTAAATGAGTATATTAAATGACTGAATATTTCATAGATGTAAAACACTCAGCTCTTCTCTTTCCTCCCAGGTATCATATCATAGTGACAGTTCTGGTCTACGTGCTGCCCTTGGTGGTGATGGGCATCACTTACACCATTGTTGGGGTGACGCTGTGGGGAGGGGAGATCCCAGGAGATTCATGTGACAATTACCATGGGCAGCTCCGGGCTAAAAGGAAGGTAAGCCAGTCTTAATGGGATAGTAGTACTTCCTTCATTCATTCATTCATTCATTCATTCATTCAAGGAAGCAGTTTATAACACAGCAGTCACAACAACCAGAAATTATCTGCAATCTTCTGCCAAAGGGCAGCCAGGAGGCTCTAGGTCATTAGGCCAATAACGTCTACTTCAGAATTCTGAAAATGAAAAAGAGAAGGGCAATTTTAGACAATGTCAATTTGATACGTATTTGCTTTGAAAAAGGAAATTGATGAGACATTTCGTATCATCTCCAATCTTTTCTGTTATAACTGAAAGGCATTCAAAAGGCTTCTTTCTCCCATGCAAAAAAAAAATCCATTTTTTTCCCCATTCCATCTTTCTACATATACATTTATACTCTGTCTCTGTTAATTTAATTACTGTGACTAAAAAAATGCATTGTCTATTAAGGGAAATCCCATACCACCATCAAATATAATTAATTGGTCCTTGGTGTTACCGCTGGGGTTTGGACCACAAAGTGCAGGAGACCAGAGACAATGGTTTCCAAGTTTTTAATGCCTTAGGCACAAAGGTTCACAAAAATTCCATGGACATAACCAGGCAGTGAAGGCAGAAGGCAGGCTGGCCAAAGTCTTGAGGTAGCTGATAACAGGGGCAAGGCGCACACAGGACAGGATGGGAATCATCTGGCAGAGTGTGAAGTCATGACTGGGTTTAAGTAGAGGTCCGGTTATTGCTGGTGATGCTAGAGAGGTGTGTCTCATCTGAGTCTGGGAGGCCAGTCACACCTCCTGCCACAACCTGAAAAAACAGAAAAGAAACAAAGGGGAGGGGGAAAGCAGAAAAGCAGCAACAACCCAGACCATCACACTTGTTGGCCTGTTTTGTGTTCGCTTTTACATGAATCAAATAGTCCAAACCTGGGGCTTAGTGTCAATTTTAATCACAGGAAATACTATTTATCCTTTAACAATGGATTATACACTAGCAGTAGGACTACATAAAAATACTAAACTTTTCCTGACTACAGCAAGAGCTGTGGGCTGTTTAATCATTACATGAAAAAGAGAAATATTACCTCAAATCCCCACTGGTTAAATTAAAAAGAAAAATGTCTTCTAAGCTCAACAGCAATGGTTCTCAGCTTTCAATTTTAATTTTCCACTTCAGGAAGAGAAAGATTAACAGTACCGATAACTGTGGGAGAAAAGGGAGAACATCAGCTACAGCATACTGCAGTGAACAAGAAAACGGACTTGTCTGTGTGTGTTTGTGTGTGCGCACATGGCAGGTAGACACACTGCACCGTGAACACTTCAGGGAAGAAAATCTTGATTCCACACAATGCAACCTTTGAAGTTGTCACTTGTCTTCAATGAGCTGCTCGTCCATGCATCCAGACAGACAGACTCGAGCTCTGAAAACCAACAGTGTCTTGAGGCATCATGAAATTGTATGCATTTTGGTAAAGACATGCACCATACTCATTACCTTTATGATTCTTTCAGACTCTGGAGCTTTTTAATGTTTACAACCACTGTAATTAACAAGCAAATATGAGAAAAAAAGATTTTTGCAGCAGATTATAGTAGGTTCATTTAATATGCTCGTACACCTGTGATCTATTTAGGACTCAAAGTACTGTATGTTTTATGCAGCAGCTCTCAGCTACTTTATCTGTCATACCCCTACAACCATATGGTAAATGGACTGCATTTATATAGTGCTTTCCTAGTCTCGTCAACCACTCAGTCACATTCACCTATTTAAACACACATTCATACAAATACTAGTTCAGTATATTGCGACCCACTCTACCTCCTGGGCCCCAGCATTTCATATGAGCTCGAGTACTCCATTATTGACAGCATCCTCTCACATTCAAAATTTGTTCATTGAAATTTTTATTAAACTTGATGTTAATTTCGTAAATGACTAAAACTGGACATTGTCAAAAGTTAAAAAGAGGTAGAATATACACAACAATAAAGAGGAGAAGATGAGGAAAAATATATGACAGCCATCAATATCCATGAGACAGCCCATCGCATATGAAGTTGCTCATTTAAAAGAAGTTGGTCAGTCACATAACAGCGACATATCTCCTTTAGGGCTATTTGTAAGGAGTCTTTTAAATATATTTAATGAGGGGAGTGCTTCTTTAGTAATTGTATTTTGCAACTGGTTCCATGCCCAAAGGGCATCAAAGGAAAGTGTAGTTTGGCCGAGTAATGAATGCACCAAGGGGACATTTAAAAGACTCTGATTAGTAGCTTGTATACAAAAGATAAAAGGTTGAAGATATAGATAGGTCATAAACATGATAAAGTCTTAATATCAACATGCGTAGTTTTCTTTTCTGATGGAGAGAAGGCCATCCTGATGCTTCATATACAAATTGCAATGGCGAGTGCATAAATGTAGAGCAGCGTGATGGGCAGAGTCCAATGGTTTTTTGTTGTTGTTTTTTAATGATGGTACTACATACATGTAGATCACATTGCAGTAATATAATACTGACAAGACAGTGACAATGAGTTTGTAGAATTTTCTTTCCAGCTTCAAATTAAAGGTTTTTAAGTGGGAAAAAGGTCTGGTTGATAAAGGATTTCTGTCTCTGCCTGTACATGTGATCCCCTTTTCCTAGGAATCAGTACTTCACTACAATGGTCATTATCTCTGAGTCTTCAACCCAGAAAATGGGTCTGTTGGGAGTTCTCAGTAACTGCACGGATCAATAAGTGAGAAGGAATATTTGTGTGTCTGGTCCTTGTGCACAGAAGTGTTCAGGTATAAGGGATCTGTGTACAGCATTGTGTTCTGTATTTTACTGCCTATTTTAATAGCAGTGTGTGTGCATAAAGTCTGTATTACAACATTAAAACATCACTTTACTACTACTACATTACAGACCATCACTTCATCGCTGGTATGACTGTACAGTGTTTTTCTCAGGGGGATGAATGTCATGCAAATTGAGAGTTTAGTGTTCATAGGCATCATTAGCTGTGTTATAATTTAATGTAACATACTGATTCTCAGAAGATTCTTTTACAAAAATAAAATCTGTTATTATTTATCAAGATCTTTCTCCATTTTTTTCTTGTTTCATCTAAATGAGGTTTCCTATGCAGCCATCAGAGGTCTGTGAGATGATACTAAGCAGTCTTTATTGAGAGAAAGATCCACTATTGTATTGAGTTAATCCACTCTTTCATAATCACCACAGCCACAGGTGCTCTATTTTGAGTTCAAAGCTGGGGCTCTGCATTCGCAATGCCAGTCTGAAGTGCAGCATTAATGACCTGTCATAAAACTGCCACACGGTGTAAGATAATCTGTTTGACTTTTGTTGTAAGCACCGTTGATCGTCCATCTCCCATTCTGCCAGAGGACAAAGGACTGTGTGTGTGTGTGTGTGTGTGTGTGTGTGTGTGTGTGTATGTGTGGACGTGGATGTAAGGATGGATTACCTCTATAAAATCAGATTTTTCCAGAAATGAAGTACAACAGTGTTAAGCCACAGTGTATGTGAGTGTCATGCTAAGCTCCAGCTATGATGGGACTGTTGTAATCCCAACTGGACAGGCGTCAATGACTCTGACTATCTGTCCTGAGAGCGACAAGCGTAGGTGTGCACAGACAAGAACCTAAACTTGTTCCCTGATGAAAATCACAGTCGAAGCAGGTTTAAGAGTCATTCACTATGCCACCCTATGATGCAATTTGAACTGGCTGCTTTCTTTTGAGAGTAACAGAAAAAGAAAGCAGCCAAGCAGCCCTCTCTAATTAGCTATATTACTGCAAGATCAGTATTAAAAAAAATTCAGTGTTATGTTTTTCCTACAAAACACATTTGCTGTTGCAATATTTCCTATTAGATCCATTAAAAATCCATTAAAACTGACGCTTAGATCCAAAAAGACTGGGTTCTAAGCTCTCAGTGTTTTATGACTATAAAATGTCAGGTCTTAGTTGCCATTAAACGATATTGTAGAGAAAACAACTGAAACATGTTAGTGTCAGTAAATATTTAGCTTATATGTTCACTATGACAATTTTGCAAAAAGGCTCCTTAACTATTTTAGTTCATGAAAAACATTTAGTTCATGTTTATTATGTGTTTAAGCTTATTATGTTGTTAAAAACATAATCCAGGTGGCATTACATCTCTTTCAAAATGTATTTCTTGATCAAAATAGTTTTATGTAAACACAAGCTTTCACTGATGAGACTTCTTTAAATATTTTTGGGAAGTGAATACTCACTCCAGTACTTCTTTTTTATTTGTTCCATTTCTATTGTTTCACTTGTTGCTTAGTTTTTACTGTATCCATTTCTTGTCTTTAATCATTCAGTGGTATTCGGGCGTGCAACTTGCTGAGATTTATTGTATTTAGTATATCATGTTTATCGTATCACATTCAAACTGTTGGACTCACTCTGGCTCCAAGGAACTAATGGCTAGTCTTTAACTGGATTAATTGAGGCACATAAAACTAAACTGGGACAAGCCCCAAGACTGTTTTGGTCACTTACAATCTAACTCATTACCCATTTTGTGCATTAAAAAGCTCATTAGCATGTGAGTTTCATTACGTTTCTTTCAAAATCAAATCAGTACCAAACTAATGTTTTCCCCATCTACTCTTATGTATTTCCCAGTGCTCACTCTAATTTAGACGGGAAATACTCTGTTGATCGAGATTTAGATGGCATGGTACTGTGAATTAGTATAAAATCTATTGCATCTTCTGTTAAGTTGTTCTCTTCATTATTTTTACACTCACCATTTGGCTTTTAATTATACTCCTTTGTAGCAACATCATTGACACTTATTGATGCTCCAACCTTAAGAACTCATTGAAAGCTACCACTGATGCTTCAACTTCAGCATATGCAAATACATTACCGATGGTTAATAATGGCCCACTGGAAGGCCTGTGTGATGAAGAAGCAAACTGTCCACAGAGGTGCTTGTTTCATATTTAAAGGGCCCTCACTAAAATGGTAAACTAAAAGGATTTTCATTTTAACCTACACTTTCCTTGCACAATTTGTAGTCCTCCCATAATGCCCTGTATAGCTATGTAAGTGTATAACAAGCTGTGGGAGAAAGACTGTTGATATTTTCCAAAAAATACGAACCATAACTGATCCTTCATAATCTCAAGCCCCAAATTCAAAAGACACTCAAACACGATCACAAATATAAACGCAAGTAGTACTGGCCCACTGGCACTGTGAAACATAGTAAAGCTCAGGTTACCAACCTGTCATGCAGAAACATAGCAAGCTCCACATCTGTCTTTTTGAATTTCAACTCTCAGAGATAGACCATAGCCGGTACAAATCCCTGTCGGCTGCGGCAGTGCCGGTGGACTGCCAAGTGGTCAGTGGCATTAGTAGGCTGGTGGACCATCAAAAAATCCATCATGTGTTTTCTTTTTTTAACCCAACCCATCATGAACCCTCTCTTGCCATACATGCTTACAAATAAAGTATAATTTTTTAAGGTTCATAACAATCCCAAAACCAGATAATCCAAGATACAGTTCAAGCCACATAACCCAAAAATAGTTAATGCATAGCAGCTAATAAATATGCATGACACATGAAATCAAGAATAATCTGCACAAAACTTCTCTTAACATTAACCAAAGTGTTTTTTTACCCAAATCTAACTACATTCCTGCATGTGGTTACATTTGGATGCAAGCCTCCAGTCTGCATTTGTGCAACCTACAATCCACCTGAACATCTCACTCAACATACATTTCAGGCAGCAATTAAATGCATAATGAATAATGCTAAACTGCTATTTATACATTCAACTCAAATAACTGCTGCTACTATGTGGTCTTCAGATGTGATCATTGTCTTACAGACAAGCCTACATGTCTCAGATAATTATTTTTGTTACATATTGCTCCTGCCACAAGGTTCCTCAACAGGGGACTGAGTAAATCCCTGCGATTCAGTTTGCACTTTGACATTTAGAGAGAAAATGCCATTCTCCTTTATGTCCCCCTTTTCCATGTTGTAGAATTGATATGAAATTGCCTCTAGATTTCAAAGGCATGTTTATATGAGCCAGTCTGGTGTAAATTGACCTCCTGATTTTTAGAGGTGGGAGAATACGAATTCTTGAGAGTCTATTCTCAGACGTAATGGAAGGGCTTACACAATAGTTATTCCAGGGCTCAGCCAATTTCTTGCAGTTTGATTAAAGGCATATAGTACAATTTTACCTTCCAACGAACAAAAAAAAGTGGAAATTTGATATGTCCAGTTATAAGACATGGATGGAATTTTCTTATCATTTTCTAAAGATATTCTACCCTAGGCATCTCTCATCTGCTTACCTGCTGCACTCCTGTTGTAAACTGGACATAAAAATTATCTTGATAAAATTGATAGAATTCAACCTCTCTCACACAGTTTACACATACACATGCATTTAATAGTATGTGGTAGATTCAGTTCAAGGAGCAGATGTTAGCCATTGAGAGGTTCATTTTGGCCTTCATCATTTGCAAGGATTATGTTGTGAACCACCAGTGTGAATGCAGATTTTTGTTGTTGATAACTTTGGATATCTCAGAGGCTAAAACTTGCATGTGTTTTGCTGGTTGGGAAGAAAAATAAATTGCACCAGGTCATATTGTCCACCAGCCGTGGTGGTAAACTGAGTTAGACTGATGACTTGTTAAAGTTTCAGTTATTCTGTTCCATTCAAAATAATGTTAGCTTGGATGATTTAAAGGAATAGTTTGAAGTTTTGGAAAACTTTCTTATTTGCTTTCTTGCTGAGAGTTTCATTAAAAAGCAAAAAGTTGATACCAGTCTATAGGAAAATACAAACCACAGCAGCAGCCTGTTAGCTTAGCTTAGCACAAGACTGGACTCAGGTGGAAGGAGATACTTGGCCCCCTACAGTGGTAATTAAAAATTTACTAATTAATAAACTATATATTGTTGCTTCACTTTCTTTTGCAAGCCACCTCATGTGGAATAGTTTGTGTTTGAAGGTAGGTTATGTACGGTATTAAAATTTGGTGTTTGGACATTTAATCTGTAGCACAGCAGGAAGGGAGAATTAACAATACTCCAGTTGAATCTGCAGCAAGTCCTGTTAATTCAATATGCAGATACAGTCAGTCTACAGTACAGCCATCTAACTCTCAGAAAGAAAGGGGATAAGCATGTTTCTGTAACTATGCTCCTAATTTTAAGGTCATCTTGTTGGCTGGTTATTTGCATACACTGAGATTGTTTTCCTAATTTCCAGAGTGTCCCATAAATTACTTTTCCATTGGACTCAGGGCTCTAAGGGCAATTAGTAATGTCAGCATGAGACTGCATGGGCCTCACAGTAAACATCTTTTATTGTTATATTGCATGTTCTTCTCCAGCCTATATCTCTGCTCCACAGAACTGTCGTGTACACTGTGAGACCTTATTATTATGTAAAAGATTTTCTGTTTCTTTTTATAGCAGCAATTATGACACATCAAAGTGGTAAAAAGAGATAAGACATTCTCCCTTTGAGGTCTGCTCGAATGCAAATTTCCTATATTTGTTCTTCACTCATCTCTTATTCTCATATTACCCCCATTTACATAGGATTTTCAAGTCTAGCCAGCCTATTAGGAAAATCACCCAAGGTTGCCAGAATGTTCACAGTTATAGTCATGCAAAGGTACAATGTACAGCACACACACATATATACATATATATATATGTGTGTAGGTTGCTCACTGTAGCCGTAGTCCATTTTAGTTGCTGTTTTGAGCCTAACTCTGTTTTCTTTTGGCCGGCAGACCATTGCTGGATGTTTGAGATTTGCTACATGATGTGCAATCATATGGTTCTCTCAGTAGTTAGACTTCTCTTCTCTTCTCTTTCTTGTCCTCTAGAAAACAACCTCCCCATCACAAACATAGATAAGAACTTTGGGACCTAGAGAGAATTACTTGGCTGCCCCAGCCTCACTAGGACAAAACAAACTAATCTCTCTCGGAGGAAGGTAGAACTAATAGAAGACCTTGTCGTGAAAACTGTTTTGAACTTCAGACTTGGAACAAAATTAAATTTGCCAATACAATTTGCAGTATTTGTTTATTCCTGCTTCCAAGATTACTGCCCCTCTGAAATATTTAGGATAAAACAGTGTGTTATTGGCTAGAATCTGTCAGTTAAAGTGGATTCATATTAGATTTATAGAAATTTATATAGACTGTTTGATTAACTTCTTAAAATACTCAGCAAAATCCATTCTCCACTGTCCATCTCATCTTCAAAATCACTGGTTCCTTTGAAGCTTTATGCTTCACCCATCAGGCACCATTTGTGATACGTAATGACAAATCTCAAAATCAGATTAGCACTAAATTGCAAACCAACCAACTGACCGAGCGCTTCAGGTTGCACTACTGCCAAACAAAGTTTACAGATAGAGAAATGGAATGCCATATAGTAAAGTACAGATGCATGGTTTTGTTCTTGCTTTTTCAACACTGCACTGATTTTTTTTTAAACCATTGTTTAGCTACCTGTGTCAAATGCATATTTTAGGTGTTGCTAAAAACTCATAGAAAATCAGTGTGTACTTGTTCCCTTCTACAATGTTTATAATGACAGTGATTGGTTGATAACATAGGTGGAATATTTTCACTGGTTCTATTATGGGATGTAATGATGTGAAAGCAATATATATGGGTGTATGTCAAAACAATAAGTCTCCAGTTGGGACTATGGTAAAGCAGACACATACTTTAAATGTTTCAGTATCCAACCTCATATAAAAGATGGTGTGTGTGTATATATCTAATAAGTTAAATCTTCTGTACTGAATACTTTGGTAGACCATATATGGACATCATAAACAAGAGTTTACATGGGTGTCTCCTACTTAAGATTATTTACATTTAACCTTTTGAGAGGCTTGACATTATTAGAACTGTGAGTTTAGAAAAACTTTGTTATTATCGTTATTATCGTTATTATCAATCAGCATTAAAATTAGTCAAGCAATGTATACTTCTTTTAAAATTCAGTTTCACTATCACAGAGACAGCTTTTACTCATACAGAGCATATTGTTAAATTAAAATTTTTAATTAAACACAACACTGGATTCTTGACCTTCTCCTACACTGTTGAAGAATTCTTTGGTAAAAGAGTATGTCAATTCGCAAACATAACAGCTATCTTGGCTTTTATGTTCACCAGTTATTCTGTTCATGTCACTTTCAAGCCCAAATCGTGTTTTCTTGAGAGAAACAGGGCCTTAGATTAACGCCTTGTTATGATCCGTGTCCTTTTGGGTTTCTGTCTGTGTTTTCCCCTGGTTGCTTCCTCTCATGTTTTGGGTGGTTCCTGGTGTTGCTATCTGTTAGGGCTCCCCCTGGTGTTCTTCTCTTTTTGGTTAATCACCTGGCTAATTCCCTGCACCTGTGTCTTGTTTGCTCGTCACTCCCTGGTGTACTTAAACCCCTGCCTCACACTTCCCTGGTGTCGAAACGTGACCATTTCATGTCTGAGCCGAGAACCCTGTACGCTAGCCTGATCTGTTTCCATAGACACATTTTTGCCCGACCACCGTTTCTTGCCCTAGCCCATTGGATTTGTTTGCTGTTTCTCTGGTTTTTGACTTGGACTGTTTGACCACGCCTCTGGTTTTGCTGCCCTGGTTTTCTGACCCTGATAACGGACTGGTGACACGGATTTTTGGGATTTGTGACTCTTGGATTGTGTATAATAAAGATCATTGCCAGCACACACTGTCTTGCGCCTGGTTCCTGTACTGATCATCACGCGCCTACACTGTCATCGAACAAAACAAATAGATGTAACGGTTCGTCACTGTTTAGCAGCCAACTAGCACAGTTTATAGCATGTGTTTAGGCCATAAACTTCTGAATAACATGAACTCAAAAAAAGGGCTGCGATGACTTCTGTTTAGATTTCAGGAGGGGTGCAATGATGTCTGTTTTGTCTCTGTGTAGCATGCCTCTGCAGCCGGCCCCTGAGTCCTTATGACTTGTGGTTCCTTGTGGTTACCGACCAAGACAAGCCACAGCAGTTCAGTTAGTTCACTTCCAACAAGAAAGAGATTAAACAGCTCAGTGAAGGATAAATGGATAAACCTTTCAAATTTTCTTAAATTTAGTTTACAGGCCTATACTCAAATTTAGACAGTTCTTTCTCTTTTAACATATTTCTTAAAATATAAAATTGCTGCCCACTACTGTAGCACCTTTTGTCTATATGGGATTATTCTGCACCAAGGCCAATGCAGGTAGTAGTGTGCATGATTAGAAGTACTTTTTTTTTTATTGTACTTGATTTGCTATCACATATTTGAAGCTCACATAGACAATCCAATGAGCTCACGAGCAAACCCTCCGTTGCTGCTGGGCCTTGTTCTGTGTCTGTCAGTGCTTCCAGGAATCCTCAAAACAGCTAAGAGAAACCGTTCATGAATGTTTCTTATCATCATTCTTTCCCTCTCTTTTCAGGTGGTGAAGATGATGATCATTGTAGTGGTGACCTTTGCCCTGTGCTGGCTGCCCTACCATGTCTACTTCATTGTGACGGGTCTCAACAAGCGTCTGAGCAGGTGGAAGTACATCCAGCAGGTTTACCTCTCAGTGCTGTGGCTGGCAATGAGCTCCACCATGTACAACCCCATCATCTACTGCTGCCTCAACAGCAGGTGGGTAACTACAGTTAGGTAGCGGTGACAGAAAAGTGTTAATATGAATCCTCCCTACTTTACCACTCTTACTGAATTTGAAAAAAGTGGAAGTGATTTTATTATTATATCACTGAGAGTAATCAAGGACCATTATGTATAGAAGATAAAAGTTAGGCTTGGATTCATTATTACTCTAATGGTAAAGGCAACAGCCAAAATCTTGGGTGTGTTCAAACCAAACAGAGCAATAGCAACAATGATGAGATGCTCTTTAATAATTTGTGGATATGAAAGATAAAAATAAGGTCTTATAAATAAAATTAGTTGAGATATTCAGATATTTTCAATATCTTATATTCTCTTATACTCTCTCCACCTTTCACACACCTGCTTTTCCTTTGTTTGCCAATTCTTCCTCTCTCTCTTAATGTGTCACCAGGTTTCGAGCTGGCTTCAAACGGGCATTCCGTTGGTGCCCATTCATCAAGGTGTCCAGCTATGATGAGCTGGAACTGCGCTGCGCGGCTGCAGACAACACGTCAGAGTAGCATGTACACGCTGTCACGAATGGATACCACCATGGTGGTTGTTTACGACCCTGCTGAGGGCGACGGGGGCGTCACTGCCAGTTCTGGGGGTAAGAACTCTTTGTCCATGAGGAAGAGGAGCTACATCACATCTCGCCACACCGAGATCACTGGATGCAACGCCGCTAGCGGGAAAACACAAAATGGAGGTCCTCCAAACGCTCAACCTGAGGAGTTCTCTTGAGGAGCATTTCCACAGGCATGCATACACCATAATGCATACACACAGATGTGCAGAATTTCATCCACATGCATCACATACTGCACATACAAACAGTGCACATGGTTGTTTAATTTAGTCATAAAAGCATTGTATCTAGGTTGAAGTTTTACAAACATGCAGAAAATGAACAGCTGGATATTGGGATTATTGAATATATTGTATCACCTCCAGGGATAATATTCATTTTTTTTGTAGCACTGATTACTAAACAGGCCTTCTGAGCACAGCCTACAGCTACGGAGGTTACTCTTACTGCAGTCACACAGCTCAGTTAAAAATTAAGGATACTCGATCACATTTTCCTCATTCTTAACATTGGAAAACTGGAGATATGAGTGCCATCCAGTATCTATTTTACTATATTTTCTTTTATTGTTTTCCCTACTTCATACAGCTGAACAGATCTTAGAATATAGTAAACCTAACTTGAAATAAGTAAAAGAATTTCAATATGTTTAACTGCAGAATTGCTCCGCTTTAAGAAAACATTGTATAATATAGAATATAGATATTCAAGATATTTGTATGGATCTGCTGTGGCTGGCTGCTCACATTAACATTCAGCTCTAATTTTGATTGGCATTGATACGCAGTCAATGCACGCGTTTTTCATTCATTTAATTTTGGTCCCAGGATCCTGTATTCAATAGATGGTGAAGTTAATCTGTTCTGCTTGGAGATACACTGTTAAAATATGCTGAAGTGCCAAGACCCTCTCACTGAGATGATCTGAATACATGTCATGGTGAGTGTAATTATGTATTTATGTCATAGTTTTATTGTCATTAACTGCAATCCTTGTTTGATTCAGAGAATGCACTCTGCATCCTCTTCCTCTCACCAAGGCCATGAGTAAGTGATTGCAGAAATTTGTCAATGGAATATCTGTTGATTGAACTCTGTTTGGCTCTGAAACTATTGAAACTGAGTTTGGCGCTTTGTTACATAACTATCGCAACAAGCCAGAGGCTAATCCAGTATACATTTGTAGCATGTCGATAAACAGGCTGCTGGAGAATGAGCTGATTCAAATCAAACAACCAAACCAGACTCTCGTTGGTCAGAGACACTGACCCACTGGACTGTTGTTAGTAAAGACTATTTAAATTTTACATTTTCAGCTAAGTAAAGGGAAAAAAAGAAAGTAATCAGAAATCAGTCTTTAGTTTCTTCCATCAAGCTGTTTTTCCTGCGTGGCATCTTAACTTAACTCTTTGTTTGACTGTATATCATGTGTTGAAACTGCACCAAGCATTATTCCAACCTGTGCAATATGGAGCTTACAATATGAGAAGTGGGCCTATACTGTATTAGGTAGGTTTATATAAGCCGTAGGAACAATTTCTCCCCTCCGACTCTGTATACAGCAACACACAGCCTGTTTACTGATTTCCTATATGTGTTTATGCTTGTTTCACTGTTGGTAATTCAGCATATTATTAATTTCCATTTACTTTTTATTATTTAAAAATAATGCAAAATATTTTTAAGATAATGTCTTGAGTGTCATTATTGGTTGCAGTGAAAAGTATATAGTTTTTGAAAGTTTAAGATGGTATATTAGTCAAGTTGATTAAGAACTTGCAGACATATAACACTTAAAATGAAATTGGAACCATAGAAACTTGTTATAATAATTAATATTTCCATGATTTCTGAATGTTAGAAGACTTAATGAAAGTATTAACTGGGGAATGTGAAGAAAAAAATTATGTTGTGTATTTCCTTGTATTGTACTCCAGTAATGTTGTCTGATTTTTACTCATGTTGGTTAAATATTTGAATGTGCTAATCTAGCTATTTTCCGTGCTTCTCTGTTTAAATGTCTGTTTTGTTTGAATGTACAGTACAAGTGTGCCTCACTCTGTTAAGTGATGACTATACCCTTTGATGTATCTTTAAAGGATAATTAGTTCATTCCAACTGGAGCCCTCATTTCCTTGTTAACAGTGTGTAATTCTGATGTTGTCATTACTTCACTACATATTTTTGTTCCTTTTACTTTGCAGGGAAGGCACTCTTCACCGATCTTATTCCACAATGGGCCTCGAGTTGAAAGAAAGAATTATCCTTTTAAGATCTTGTAAAATTATTATTACAATTACTTTGGTACTTTGAGGTGAATAATTTCTATTGATAATAAGTGGCTTTACAAATCTATATCAAAGTTCTCATTGTGAAATCTTGAGGTGGTTTTTCATTGCTCAGTATTGGCCAGTGCTGATGTATTTTGCTTAATGTACCATAGCTTTATTTCAACAATTGTCTTTACAGTTTCATGAGTGTTTACAAGTTACATTACATTCGTAAGATGAAATGTGACTGTGACTTGTTGCTAATGCAGTTAAAATTCAAAGAGGAAAAAATACTGATCAATAGTGTTTTGCTTTGTGCTGGTGGTCTCAAACAAACGAATTACAAATAATGTAATAGTCCACAACTTTTCATGATTTTCATTTTGTTTTGTTTTTGTTTGTTTTATTTAGTTATTGTGGTATATTTTCATATCAACCTCCACCCAGCTTGTTAAACATTTTACAGTTTCCTTGAACAGGAATCTCTTACATGGAAAAACCTATAGACATACATGCAGTTATATTATATTGTATTTATTAATTTTTAATAACTGGTGATGAAAATCACCAGTTGGGTATGAGCCCCAACTGGTATGTTGCTGAAAAGACAGATACACGCCTTATCAGTATTAAAGGAAAAAGAGAGAAGATTAGAAACACAGCAGCAAACACATTCTTTTCTGTTATTCTTTTTCAAATCAAAGCCACTGTATGTTTTCGTTTGTGGGATGCTGTCAGACCACTGAAATGCTGTGCAATACAGCTGAGATCAAAACAAACGCTGTCTATTATAACATTAAGCTGTCCTTTAATAAAATGTCAGTATGTGTTTCTGTCTTGCTATAGAGAATTGTTCAATAAATCATTACAAATTCACTATAACAGCTTGAACACAACTCCAGCATCTCTTTATTGCAAAGTCACACAAGGGGATGCATTTTATTCAGGGCATGTACACTAGGTGAGAGGCTGTGTTAGCAAGGCCAAATAGAAAAAAAACTTACTATTAACCTGAAGCTGTTTCCTCTGACTTACAGTACAACAGGTCAAGATTGCTTGAGTGAGGATGCCAGGTTTAACAGACATAATTTTTCTGCTTTCCTGAGAAGAGCCAAAATAAATCTTGACTGCTGTCTTGTTTGTGTCCCTTTTCAAATTAAAACTAGACTGCATGGTTGTGACGTTTCACTTCTTTCTCAAAACATTATGGGAGACCTGCTTAACAAATCTTAGAAATGCTTTGAAAAATTACAGTAGACAGTATGCTTACCAAGAGACTTGAACATCCAGGTGCTCCTTCGAGTTGTAAACAAATCTTCGATTGACAGATGTGCATGGAACAGGTAACACTAATTTAACTGCAACCTTTAAGATTCAATATTTATTTCTTTTCACTTATCTGTGAGTATTTTTAATAAGCACCCAACTGCCGCAAAGGTCTTACACTCAATCAATCAACCTTCGTCCCAGAATTAGCTCAAAATTAAGTTAATGATCAAAAACACAGCAGGCAGCTGTTGGCGTGTTGTTTCTATGAGCAAATCTGTCATCAGTGAAAATACCCCTGTTTGGTTGCACCTCATTTTTTCCACTCTTGTTATTAGACGATCACAGTTTAATTACTAGAGGCTGTTTATACAGTGAGCATCCTGGGAAATGTAATGAAAAGTGAAGCTGAAGCAGATGATGAGGGCCAAGAGGGAGAGCGTGTATACAACAAAAGACCAAAAGATAAATTACAACGCATCGCAACACTGCAATGCATTTATTATAGATGGCTGATAGGGTGTACAGCATGTAAATATATGAGGGTGTGCTTTTCCTATCCTGAAGAGAAACTGGCATGGAATATTTGACAATCTTTTGACATTGAATAGTCACAATTTGATTTTAAAATTGTAAACTAATGTTACATAAAAGTACATATATTTAATGTCAGTCAAGCTCTTCTGTAAAGTTAATGTAAATGAAAAAGAGGAAATGTTAAGACCTCATCCTTTCAGCTTCTACTTGATTAAACTAAAAGAAGATTTCAGAGCTTGAAAATTAATTTTACAAGCACGTTTAAACAAAGGTTTTTAAATTATTCATTATGATTATATTAAACCATTATTTTAATTCACAGTGAGCACCACTGATTAAGGTAATAGGTATGCAGCAGCTTGTTTCTGCTACTCATTGCTTTATATCGTGCAGGCTGCAGGCTTGTCACAATTCATTTCAGACATGAATGTGTGTTATATATATATATATATATATAGTCATTCCAGATCACAGGAATAATGTTGAATCTATGCTGTCAATCTACACATCTGTTATTGGTTATGTATCTGTCACTGTTTAACACTAGTGCTGTGACATGTTTGCCAGAGACAAGAGTAAAAGCATATGTTTTATGTCTTGATGAGTTCATTCCTTGTGCTAAGGCCCAGTAAATGCTGAATCTACTGGATGTTGTTAAAAATGATCCCATAGGCCACATGTTCTCAACAGAACTTCCTGCAAAAACAGCAATGTTTCCAGTGTGTTATATTACAGTGTGTTATTCCATAGTGTTATTTTACACTACAAACAAGCGTGGATCTGCACCACTAAATCAGGCAACTGGTACACATCAGTCCATACTGTATATGGTTTAGGAGCACTGTTCTGCTGGTCTGTGTCAGACCACTTGGCAGGGTGGTCATTTTTAGAGCAGCCTTTTACATGGCATGGTGTAGGAGAAGGAAAGTAGCATAAAGCTGTCAATTTGTGTCATGCTGGTGCCAACAGAACAAACACTTGTCACAGTGTCTGGTGTGTAAAATAGTTTACCGCTTCTGCCCTTCTCAAAAGGAAACACTTTTATTGTTGCTGCCTCTGATATTTTATGTTAACACTAAATTGATCTGCCTCAGTTATTGCAAGTAATTAAAATAAAAGAAACTGGCTCGAGTAGATGTGTGAAAACTGCAGTCATATTTCATTTGTTTTCTGTTGTCTGTTTTACTTCCAGCTATGTAGTGCTCATGTGCATTTTTGTGATATAATGAAACAGAATTCGAGATTTACAGCTTGTCACAAAGGCTTAATTTAAAACCAAAACTTGTTACCGAGGACAAGTAAAAAGTTAATTGGATGCCTACAAGAGTATGTGCAGGCAAAACCAGCCTGTCCATTGGTATTCAGAATCAAGGTATCTGTATTAACTGAACAATTAACTAGCTCCATTCCATTTTGGGATTCCAGCTCCAGGGACATAGTGATGCACCTAACATGAAAATAGCCATCCTTAATGTTATTAGTTATGCCTGCTGCCATGATAAGACAAAATTCCTGCTGCAAGAAAGGCTATTAATGGGGAATTTTCTCTGATGAGAGCTTAAACTAAACTTGTCTGCAAAACATTGTTTGGGGGGAAAACTGAGGATTTCATGGGTTGCAGCCCTAAGAAGAATGCTTAAACTCAGCCACATCCTCTGTGGTTAATGGTTACTTTGACTGAATAAATGGTTATTATAAAAAACCCTCATTTTTTTTATGGTGGAGCCTTAAAAATTCTGTCCGCACCCATACTGAACACTGTTGAATGTAGATACAAACACTGTTAAAATATAATGTTCTGTCTAATCCTCTGGCTTTTCCACAGAGACTAAAGTACTCATCATTCATTTTGTCAACATTAATAATTGACTGTGAAAGGATGGGCAAGGCAGATACAATTCTGTCAACATTCTATCTTATCATCAATTTATTTAGGTATATAGATGAGCGAGGGCTTGACACAAACACTTCTGAACAATATTTGTTTAAATGACTCTGAAGGAGGAGTAGGAGAAAATGATAACACAAGACATCTCACACATACAGTTTCCTCTAAATGCTACAACAGAGTGGTAACACCCTGGTCATGTCAACAGAAGGATTAAATAATAAGGCAAGGTGTATTAAATTTTGCAATTATGACTAATTTTGATTATATGTGCATGAATAGATAGTAATAAATCTACACTGTTTCAGAAATCATATATTTCTGGTTTCAGTTGTATACCTTGATGTGCACTGTATTTTAATATGGTCACTCTTACTGAAAACAATAAAAAATAAAAAAATAGACACAGCTTATCTATTTATACTAATATTTAATTCTTATATAAGAAGCTATAATTCAGGCAATTATATTAATTATGGAATATTTCAATCTCTTTTGCGGGCTACAGGGGGCTAATGCATCAGACCATCTCTGTTTGTCACAGTAATACCAGTCCATGAAAGCGGAATATAATGCCAGCAACTTGCAGGCAAAGCAGTGGGTTGCAAACACACTTTATTTGTCTGAATACATCAATTTCATATTGATTTAGGACTAAAAGTGACAATACACAAGATCACCAGTACTCTGCTTCCTACTAAATTTCCAGACAAACATTTCCAAAAATAGGAGCAAGGTATCTTGTGTGACAGGGCCAGGCCTTCCCACTGAGGAATGTGATCACTGAGGAAGGGAATAATTTCAATTTTGTCAATTAGATACTCATTTACAATTCAGTGAAAATATTGATTTTTAACAAATCTTGTAGAAACGATCCATAGTTTTGTGGTCTGTTCATCCAAATTACAAACAGTACAGAATCAATCAATGGGGCAGCAGTAGGGTATCAGTCTATCTATCTATCTGGATTACTGGCTCAAACAGATCAAATTTACAGTTTTTTGCTTATATTTCTGGGAATTCAGTAGGAATTGAGGTTTCACTGGTAGGCACTGCTTCAAGGAAATAGCACATACCCATGATCTAGGCGAACATAGACAAAATCTTTCACTTTTTTCTATCAAACTAATTGACAAGCATTACAATCTGTTACTAACTCCTTTGAGCTCTGTGTGAAAAAGTTTTTTTTTAAAAAAGAAGAAAAATCTTTAAGCTTTGCTGTCACTCTGTTGAGCACAGGAAAAAAAGGACCAAACCAATCTTGTAAATAATCCATAATGGTATCAATTACAGTGTGATATGCTGCATCCTTCCAAAATTATTCAGAATGTATATTATACAATATTGGCCAGTGTATAATAACACTGCTATTATTAACCGACAATGGCTAAATATTCAAAATCAGTCCCAGTGATAGAAGTAAATATGTATGTAAAGTAATAATAAAAAAGTCACACACCCTCATTTTCTTAATTCCAGTTTTATGAATAAGACTAAGTGGAGTCTAATCTCACCCATATGTTCAAAGACTCAGCTGCTTCAACGACTCTATTGCTTTCACTATTGTTTTTCTCCAGCTGGGCATAATTTTGAGAACAAGTTGATCTACATTTGTGTCAGCAGAGACAAAGTTTTTTTTGTTGACCTTCTTGAACTTATCACTCTCGCCTGCCTGGGCAAAAGAGAGCCACTCTCATGCTGTAATGTTCACAATTAGCTGGGCTTGTGTTATAGATTGTGCTTGACACAGCTGGTGAAGGTTAGAGATGAGGTGGAGGATGTGGCAGGCCCCAGGGGTAAGCCAGGAGAAAGCAAGACGTCAAGGGGATGTGGTTAGTTGTTGGCTGCCGTGTCAGACTGAGCAATGCACAAGGAGTTTTTTAAATTATTTGTAGAAGGAATCAGGCTGGTGGAGTGTTGAAGGAGGGGAACAGGAGTCAGACCACTGATCCACCAGCTGATTATCAATGAGTGGAGGTTGTCTTGTTCACCTTTTTGGTGCAGAGATTGTTGTGTGGAATATGTATGAGAGCACCCTGACTCATACAGTATGTCTGGAAGTGGACAAGAGTTGCCATCCCTGTCTCCTACAAATGATGGTATATCCTACTAAAACACTTTGCCATTTATATTTCGGCTGAAATATATATTGCTGCATGCATTGTTTTTGGTGAAATGAATTTTCCAGTCGACAGTGTGAAACAAGATGAACCTCTCCTTGGATAGACTGTCTGAAAATGTGTGCTATTTTGCTTGTCTTAAGATATCTTGTGTTTATCTTGTTGACTTTTCATTTACTTCACAAAGACCATGATCTTTCCAAGCCTTTAACCAAATGTTTTTTAGGTCACTCAAAATAGCCATAGAAATGTTTATCATGCATTGTGATAGTGATGCTTCTGAGCATCAAGCAGGGGAGCTGAATGGGTGATGCATTACTCGATGCACTCAAATTACATGCTACAAATCATTCCCATCTGTCCACTTTATGTTATGATGTCAAAAATGGGAGTTTCTGACATGCTAAACATTACGTATATGTATGAATAGAAACCCAAATACAGTATAAAGTGTCTGATGAACACCAGTGACCATCAAACAAACTTAATGCATGGAGTGAAAATTAGATTTACATTAATCAGGTGGTAGCCTGCTAGGTTTACAATGTCAGACGGAAACTATTTGCTAACCTGTCACACATAATAAGCTGTTGGTATTGTGAATGTCAGCTTGTTTTAAGTTTTACTGCCTTCTAGTGGTCAATAAATCATTTGATGCAGATTCAAAATACATTAAAATACTGAATCAGAAGGTTATCTGTTGGTGAGAATTATACATTTACATACATAATTGATACATGTGATTAACCTGATCTACACATCTATATATACAGTACATTCCTGTATGATGGAGTAATTGATTAATTGATTGACTTGTGTCTATACAGATAATTCTGTCAACACTATGATATCAGGTCAATATAGACAGGTCAAAAATTAAAAGGCACCAACATCAAGTGTCTTAGTAAGGTGCTGGGCCACCACGAGCCACCAGAACAGCTTCAGTGGAGGTAGACTGTGAAGGCCATAGCAAATGATTCATATTATTTCCATATTCACCAAACCATTCAATGGCCCTACATGCCCTACAGATGGAGGCATTGACAACCTAGAAGAGACCACTCGTATCAGGATAACAATGTTTTATCATAGGCTGAAGGTGATCACTCAGAACAACTTTGTATGAATTTAAAGTGACTCTTGCAGGTCAGCATGAATAAGTTTGTTAGTGCTGCATCAACACACAGAAAGGGTTCTAAATATGGACTACTGTTCCTCCCTGTTTGCTGCCTCTAAATTGTGATTGGCAAGTTCATTCATTAGCTAGTTACACATGAAATAATGTAGTACAAAAACAACAGGAAAGAGCATTGTGGCTGCCAATGTCTCAGAGCTTTCTGTATAAAATTTTAATTTTTTGTTGGTCATTCCCTCAGCATCCATTTTAATGAGCCTGTAATATCCTTCAGGGGCAGTGATTCTAATTTTCGAATCCATCTACTGCATATGAAGGTGCACATTTGTTTCCAGTAATGCAATATTATCTATTTTCTTACAATTATAAAATCTAAATGGTGTTTTTTTTCTGTCATGTGCACTTTCCTCTTAGGCAGATTATGAGTTGTTATGCTGTTATGGTGCTCATCAAGACTCATTGTTCTGATGCCATGGTGAAAACATAGTATCAAGAAGTCATGACAGAAAAATCTAATTCATATTTAACTGTAAGTAAGAGGACGCTTGAATGTTTGGCAGTTTATCAGAATAACTATAAAACCCTTCCACTAATCTTTTCACAGTACTGACAGTATGAATGTAATTTCCATATGCAAACAGACATCTAGATTTGTTTCTGATACAGCAGGGTAAAGTATATTATTGCATATCATTATTGCAAGATATACTGCCTGATAGAGTTTAAAAAACTCTTAGCATCTTTGTCTGATTTCTCATACAGAACAGCGTATGTCACAACAGATGCATAAATCATGAGTTTTCTGAGTGATTGCAATCAGTATGATGAATAGAAGTCTGAATAAAGAACACTGATGGTTGCAAAGATGTTGTCAAAGATGGGAGAGAAGTTATGTGAATGTTAATTTGTCAGCTCTGTGTGGAAGATGTACTGAGGGTGGAAAAAAAAACATCCATGCTGTTTTTGAAGTTCTTCTTGTACTTTTTGTGAGGCTGCACACATCCTTCAAGAATGATCGAAAACTACTTTGTGCTATCACTTCAAATCCAACTTAGACAAGCTTGAGTCACTGAAACACAAATGTTATTGTTTAAAAGATACACAACTCAGAAAGTGTCAAGCCCTCTCCCCTGGTGCTGTCTCGACTACTTCCCCATAGCCCTCAGTGTTTTGGATCGAGATCCAGACTGCAAAACAGCTCACAGAGCAAATTTGAAAGGAGCCATGAGTTGAGAAAGGTATTGTAAAGTAGTACCTATATGTAAGTACTGTTTTAAATACAAAAGTATCGTTTTTGTTTTGTATATATGTTGTTCTTTGCCAGATACATTCACATCTAAAAACAAGAAAAATAAATTTTGACTCAGTGTTTTCATGATTTCGCACTGACAGAATCCAACTCTGGAGGATTGAGAATTGTTGATGGGATTTTTCAGTGAATGTATATATAGCAATCAGCATCAGTTCTCTCTTCAAGATTGCTGTTGGGTCCCTCAACAAGACACAAAGCCATCAACCATGTTCTTCTGACATAACCGTTCCCCTCTGAAACCTTTCAACAGTTGAGGTCATCTGAAATGGAAAGTCTCATACCTTTTATAAGTTAAACTACTGCAGTATGCATTATTTCATGTATATTTAATTGTGACTTAATCACCACGTTTTTACCATGAAAATGAAATATAGATTCCCCGTATGTAATGCTTTCAAAAGATGAAGTAGACTTGGCCTCAGTGGGACTTGTGCAATCATTTTGTCTGTGTAATTGCATTTCATTAGGAGGAAATTATGTGCTATTATAAAATCTCTGAATGGTGCTGGAAGCTTTTTATGTACTGGTGGTTACAGGCTCCTCATACACAATAAATGTTTTATATTCTAAAGGGGCCTGACGTGAAGTAAATGTAAAATAATGCAGTGGTGTTCAGCACCTGACCACATATCTACAAGTCAAGAAGACATTGCAGAATAGCTCTTCCTCTTATCATAGGACAAATCTCTTTAATGAATTAAACAGCCTGCCCCCTCCCTATTTCCTGGTTTTCTGATCATCAGACAGGTTTAAGACTAAAGAATGTTATTTATTCATTCATTTCCATCCCCATTTGTATAAGACCATATAGTTTGTACTGAAAGTTGATGAGTGGTATCTTCTAGTATTCAAGAACTTTTTCCTCAGCAATTTCAGACCTTTCCAGCAGACAATCAGGTGTGATGGATGGTGAGACAAAGGTGTAAGGTTCTTAGAGGGAACTTCAAAAGCACAATTTTTTTTTACACTCCTCCCCACCATAGGGAACTGTTTGGTCAGACCTCTTCTACTCATGACAGCCTGCACCACCTAGAGGAAATTAAAGCAATGACAGGAAGTCAAACCGGTCAAACCATCAGCTGTAAACATGTCCAGTTGCCTTTCACAGCTGGAGAAGTCCTGGCTGGTAACTGAGATTTTAACCCTTGAACCACCTGCAGGCAATCATTTTTACAGCTGCATTTTACCCCTATTGTTTGTGTGTAATACAGATTGATTATTAACAGAACCATCTCATTTATGCTTTACATATACAAAAAAAAAAATCAATCATACATATATATCTATTACATATATTTCCCCATGTATAAACCGACCCCCATCCTCACTCTTTACTCTCAGGAACAAACAGATCAGGGAGACACCAAATTACCAAGGGCCATTGTTTAGATGAATGAACTGCAGACTGCAGTTAAAGCATAGTGTATACTGTAATGGCTCTTCATGTATTGACTGATTTGGTTTAAACAAATAAAGTAAATCTCACACAAGGTCTTGACAGACTGTTTTGGATTAAATGGAAATATAGCCTTAAGGATGAAAGTGCTTTAATTTTCTCCACCAGCTCAATCAATAAGTCATTATGGGTTTGCTACAAGTCACTTATAATGCATGTTCTGTACTAATTTAGATTCCTGAAGGGGTAGCAATTTTGTTTTGTACTAACATAAGAGACAAAAAGAATGGTCAAAATCAGGGTGGAGATATCCTGATTTTTATCCCCAAGCATGGGTTCTCTTCTTGTCTACACTTCCTGTAATTTAATTGTGGCATAAGTGTGAAAGTTAATTCTCTGAAACAGTGGTTTGACACGAAACAAATTGTCATCCTGCCAAACTAAAGCTGGCTAATGATTGCCAGACTTGGATTTAAAAAGTCACCCCACCAGTTATTTTAATAGCTGCAACTACAAAAAGAAAAGAAAAGAAAACAGACAAAGCATATGACATGACTATCAAAATGAACAGTTCTATGTAATAGAATCAAGTTAGAGTATTTAAAAAAACAGTTTCAACGCATTTGATAAGATAGCAAATAATAAATATACATATAATAATAATAAATATACCACAGTTCAGAAAAAAACTCATTTGCCTGAACTGAAAGTTTCTTAACTTTTTTTTAAAATAGCGGGGGTAAAATGTTTCACTTGTTCTCCCTTGCTGTTCCCAAGTCATAGTAACAAAGTTGCACACTTCCTGGGCGGGAACCAATAACAATACGAGAAGAGAAGGTCACGTGACTATTCTGCGCGTCACTGTGTGCAGTAGCTTCAGGTGACGGACCGAAACAGGGGGTGAGTTTCCAAAACGACTTTTTTCTAAGTTGGTAAATGGCTGTACAGGCTATGAATGGAATATTTAAACGCCTCGCGGCCGTGTGTGATTATCCTAGGCGTGTTTGTAGCCAGCCTACTTTTTCTAATTACCAGTCAAAGTCCGTTACATATTCATCGGGTTGCCGAGGTAGGAATGCGAGTAACCACACCAGGGACTGCGGGCTACTGAGATGGCAATGTGAGGCTCGTCGAAGAAACAGCCTGGCTTTCCCCAGGCAGTGGTAAGGACAGGTTACCATCGCCGCACCACAAGACCAATGTCTGACGCAGGGTAGCGATCACAACAGAACTGAATGACAATCTAAACACGTATTCTAAGTGTTCTAACTAAAGAACTTAAAATGAACCTTCAGTCAGTTAAAAGAAGATGACAAGAAAAAGATAAGGAGTATACAATCTTCAGTCATAAATGTAGCCTGTATCTCTTTTGAGCTTTTGAACACCAACTATTCTGGAGAGGAAAAGTTCAAATCCACAGCTGCTGCGTGTGTGTGTGTGTGTGTGTGTGTGTGTGTGTGTGTGTGTGTGTGTGTGTGTGTGTGTGTGTGTGTGTGTGTGTGTGTGTGTGTGTGTGTGTGTGTGAGAGAGAGAGAGAGAGAGAGAGAGAGAGAGAGAGAGAGAGAGAGAGAGAGAGAGAGAGAGAGGAGTCTATGTGTGTGATTGTTGTTTTACTTTGACTATTTGATCTTTGTCAGGCTTACTTCGACTACCTAGTACAACGGAACAGAGGTCGTTGCCTTCTCTCAACTACTGAAAATAAGTGACTCATTAATGTCCACTCAAGCAACTGCTTACCTATGCAATATGGTAAAACCAACTATGATCACTGCCGGTGTTGTGCGATGAAAAGAAGCCCAGTGTATGTTTGGAATACATCATGCCTAAATCTAACATTATGGGGATGCTTTTCAGAGCAGGGGTGCTTATCACTGTAAAACACTAATCCAAAAAAGTTAGACGCTTGGCAGTTCTTTATCTGCATTGGGATGAGTGTGTCCCAAGTGATTTGACTGAGTGACCACTGTAACCATGACCTCTACAAGCAATTTCCACTGTATTATTTGACTTATCAGAGACTGTTCTTGGATTGATCGGTGCAACTAAATGCAAACCTCAAGTGGGAAATGTGCAATAAGCTCCTCTTTGTGGTGGTTTGAGATGCCCCCAGTGGTCAGTGTTCATGCTTGCGTGTATTCGTCTTAGTGTTTGACATCTTTGTAAGTGGATTTTTTTTTCTCATAGTATTGAAGTTTGACTTTTATCTCCAACCACAGTAGTTTTTGTATTGTAAACCTTTCAAGAATTGGGTATATGTTTCAGTCCCGATATCTTTTAAACAGCCAATCAAAAAAAAAAAAAATTTATAGAATATCCTTTATTTGAAGCAGTGATTTTTTTGTGGACATTCATCACTTCATTCTCCTGAAATAAACCTTCACAAACAGATTTGTAAATATTTAATGGATTTGCAGCAAGACTGTTTCATTTCTAGAGAAGTGCTTTTATTACCAAAATGAACCCTGTTGTTATTGTTCATGTTTTGATCACAGCAGCAGTGGAGGAAGCACCATGGGCCGCCTGGATGGGAAAGTGATTGTGTTGTCAGCTGCCGCGCAGGGGATTGGACGCGCTGCAGCAATAGTAATGATCTTCAATAAGTACTTCTCATCGAGATATTTCATACCAAAACATTGAGGAAAATTGTTTATTTAATAGCTTGTGATGTACACACTCAAAGCAAAGTACAGTACATTTTTACATCATTAGATAATTTTGTGTGTGCAAACAGAAGATTTTAATGTTGCTGACTTTGTATATGTTCTATCTTCTGCATCAGCCATACTGCAACATTTTTTTCCTTCCAACTTACTATGCCAAAGAAACATACACCATGTGTATGAATTTAGTTCCCTGCTTAAGTCCTTGTTCTTTTCCAACAGCTAAAATTAACAAATAAATACACACGCAAAAAAAAATCATACTACCTTGTTTTATCGAAACTGCTGTTTTTCATTGCATGAAATTTTTTGATTTTTTTGTTGTGTTTGTTTACAATAGGCTATCACTCCACATGGATGTGCTGTAAATAACTGCTGTGATTTTTTGAGATGATGCAAGTCTCAGATGATCCTCATACACAGTTCTCTGATGATATTCTTTCCCAGGAAGATGGCAAACAAAACACTTGAAAACCTCACACACATAGCCTGTCTGTCAAGACTAGGTCATCATCCATCGCTTCCATTCCCTTCAAGTGATGTCTTGTAGTGTGTGAAACTGTGTGTATTTTGTGTGTGTGTGTGTGTGTGTGTGTGTGTGTGTGTGTGGAGTCATTCAAACATAGAGTAGGTTTATTTACATTGCCTCCAATCATTAGGTTCAGTCACATAGTATTAAAGGCTTCGGATGTTGTAAAGTGTCTATTGAGCATTTTCCATTTAGCCTTTAATGGGTTGATGTGGTCTGCCCTGTGGTTGATGAATCTGTCACTCCATCAGCTACAAACTGACCAGAGGTAGAGTGGATTTAATTTGAGATCAGAGGGATTATGGGTTAGGGGTTAGAAAGTGTAATTCTGTGTCTATAGATACTTGTAAATAAGATCTTGTGTCAGTACTGCAACTTGAATTATTTAGTCAAGTCAAGAGGGAGTGACTGTGAGCATTGAATACCACAATTCAGATTAGATAAGCAGAAAAACAAATTTCCTTTTTTACAAGGGAATATACAATGTTACAACATTATGAGAACATTGTGGATCCACTTGTAATTGACTCATGCTTTTCCAACTCTAGGTGTTTGCAAAGGAGGGAGCTCAGGTCACAGCCACAGACATCAATGGAGAAAAGCTGAGGGAACTGGATGCTATTCCAGGCAAGATTCCTTTCTGTTGGTCTGCAGCTGCCATCTGCTGGTTAAACAGTGTGAGGCAGCCAAGAAGGCTGGACCATATATGTTTTTTCCACTTATTCACATATATGTTCTTCCACATATTTCAGCATAACTAACAATCTAAATGTAATAGCTGTAGTGTTTATTTTTGCTTACAGTTTGGTACTACACCTGAATTCCAGCTGCTCACTGATCTGCCCTACATATCTACATTTAGTCAGCAAACGGATCACTATTGAACCATGAAATTAAATGTCAACAGAGTAACTGATTGGGAAGACAAACATGCATGTATTTAATTTTTTGTATTTGTAAAGAATTGGCAATACATTGCGGGAGCAGGTTTATTGATTTATCCCTGCTGGACCAGGCTTGAATAAATAGGAGGTGATCAACAGTCTTTTGTCTCTCAACACCTCCTTTCAGGTAGCTCACTTGCAATACACTTCACCTCCAACTGCTTTCAGGAGAGCTCAGGAGAGCTGCTGAGTGGTCAGACAGCATCTAGGTGTGAACATGTGTAATTGTGTCAATGTCTATTACAGCGCCCATGTTATGTTTAGTTTTTCCGATTCTGAGCAACAGACAGCAAGAGCAGAGCAACATTTACTAAAGGCAACTCAGTATTAAAAAATGGGTGAAAATATGAAGGTGTTACAGTATCTGTCGTTCATCTGTATCATCTGTGGTAAAACAAAGCCATAAAAATAAATCTGCTTCTTATTATAACAAATGCAGTGCAGGCATCATCATAATTGATTTTGAACCTTTTTTATTTCATCAACAGGAATCAAGACCAAGGTGGTGGATGTGACTAAGGCAGACCAAGTGGAAGCCCTGGCCAAGGAGCATGACCACGTGGACGTGCTCTTCAATGTTGCTGGGTACTTTTTTCCCCACTGTTGACCTAAATTACCTAAGGAGTAATATTTATCTCCACTTAGCATACAGTTAATTCATAGAGTGAGAAAAAAGCCCACAGTTCTACTTGAACTGCAAACATGCTGCCACCATCTCCAACTTAACTACGTTTCCAAAATCCCTATACAATAAGGTTTAACCTCTACTTGACCTTTTGTCAATCTCCTTAGCAAACGTCTCTTAACTGGCACCTTTTAAAGCTCAGTAAAATGATGAGGGGGCTAATGGTGCATTTCAACCAGAATTTATTTTTTGGTTCAATAATTCATATGTAATAATTATTACAATTCTCTTGTGCTCTTCAGTGTTTTTTTTCTGACTGACTGGTACTGTACAGCTTTATCTTAAGCCGTATTCTCAGATGATGTATAAAATACTGTCTTGTATAATAGTGTAAGACGAGTTTAACTATTTTTAATTTAATTTGTCATTTGCTGCATACAGGTTTGTACACCATGGCACCATCTTAGACTGTAAAGAGGCTGACTGGGACTTTACAATGAATGTGAATGTGCGGAGCATGTATCTCATGTGCAACGCTTTTCTGCCTAAGGTGACCTTTACCCACTTGCCTACCAAATGTTTGACAAATTTATCCTGTTGTTAAAAAAATGAAATAAGCACCCTTGTAAATTGAGGGACATATGCTTTTATGTTTTCTCATCCTTTGTTTGCTTGGATTAGCTGTATTACTCTGAGCCTGTGCCATGATGGGCGGTGACTACCCAATCACTAATCCAGCTTTGGCTGCAAACTAACCAAACTGTCTCTAAGGGGGTTTTAGCTTAGATCATAGAACATTTGTCAAGTCTTTGTTGCATGAAGTGCTAAAATGGTTACATAATTTTAATCTTCATTTTACCAGTTATAACCTGTTTGTATGCCAACTTTCCGATTTATTTTGTCATTCTAGATGTTGGCAAAGAAATCAGGAAACATTATTAACATGGCTTCTGTTGCATCAAGCATTAAAGGTAAAGGATGTTCAACAGATCTTTTCACTGTAGATGTCTGTAGAACAAATATTATGAATGAGGAAAAGGGCATTATGTCAAAGAAGGATGAACATGTTCATTGTAATCCTATTATTTTAGATAATTGCTTTGCATGTGAATGTGTTTCCTTGACACAGGTGTTGTGAATCGGTGCGTCTATAGTACATCCAAGGCTGCAGTAATTGGGCTCACCAAATCTATCGCTGCTGACTTCATTGGACAAGGCATTCGCTGTAATTGTGTTTGTCCTGGTAAGTTTAAAACATACTGTGGAAAAAAAACAACTTTGTCCTTGTAATCTTCCTCAGGTATTATGCAAGGTTTTGAACATTTTTAATTGATAATAATCTTCTGTAGAAATTCTTCAGAGCAAATTATATGGTTGGGTTTTTTTGAGAAACTGAAGGGCTTAACAAGCTTGAGAACACTGTGTATTTCAGGGACGTACAAGCCTTTTGTTTGTCCCTCCTGAGCAATTCAAAATAACTGCTGTGTAAATTAGGGAGAGTTTTTTTCCCTATCATTAGGGGCATCAACTACATGTCTATAGTCATTATTGTGTTTTTTTACAGAGCTTTGTTTATATTTTCACAGGGACTGTTGATACTCCATCACTGAGGGAAAGGATCCAGGCACAACCTGACCCAGAACAGGTACTGTAGGCTCTGATGTACTCGGGTCATTCTCTCCATTCTTAATCTGACAGTAATGCCTGCATGAGTCACGCAACAGGTACACCTCACCTTGGTTTCCTTTTGAAGATGTCCTGGTGGCTGAGCATTGGAAGATGATGAATGATAAAAATGTAACCCCTCTCTACAGGCTTACAAGGATTTCATGGCAAGACAGAGAACTGGCCGACTGTGTACAGCTGAAGAGGTGGCATTACTCTGTGTATACCTGGCCTCAGATGAGGTAATTGCTTGGAGAGTTGGTGCAGTAACACCAATGTAAACTTTTTAATATTCCAAAAATAGTTAAGAGAAAGTTTCTGCGAATTTTTCGGTGGTGGAATAATTACCTAATCAATGTCTTGGGTTCTCCACAGTCAGCCTACGTGACAGGGACGGAGCAAATCATCGATGGAGGATGGAGACTCTGAGAAACCTGTAGCAAGCTCATTGTGGCAGTAGTGGAGACACTTGATGTTTTCCCTAAATACAATATGTAAAATGTTATGATTTTTCTTTATTATCTTTGCAGATTTAGTGTAAGAGTTTGCCCATTGTCAATCCTCAATTTATGTTGCAAGTGTATTGCCAAAATACTGTAATATTGGCACATATCGTTCACCGGCTTTGGGATTAAATTTGATTTATCACATGCGATTACTAATAAAACATCTACTAAACGTATTCAGCAATACAGTTGAGTGACTTGAGTACCCCACCCCCTCAGTTTGTTACATACATGCTGCCATCACTAATCCGCCTCATTCCAATTTCCCAGCTGGTCTATCTGCCACGAGCCTGCCAGAAACGCTGTCGCCGTAGTTAAGAGCTGATAATGTTTACGATATGAGGTGAGCAGATCTTACTTTTGATGTCTATGGGAACCCCGTCAGAGGGGTCAGGGGCGGTTGGTATCGCTAGCTGTAGGAAGCTACTGGAGGTGCATCCAATTTCGGACACCACCATTCACCTCGCTAAATGTATTGCTTAGTTTATTCGAAATGCAGGAAGTAAACGAGCTTCACTCTGTTTTTACCGGAATCAAACATTATCGGCTACCGGGTTACTTGTTTTAACGTAATCTTACCTTACAAGGACTTGACTTAACTCAACATGAAGACACGAATGCGTCGATTGCCAAGGAAACGATAGCTGTCATTTACAGTCGGTCTTTAAAATGATTACCTTTTTAAAGGGTAAACTATCATTTTAACTATTTAGAGGAAATACAGCTGGGGCTACAGGTGACATGGTCGTGTCCGACAATGGATCCATGGACACAGTTTATAGCGAGGCGTGGATTCGCCTCTTCACCAGCTATGTACTGTAACGCTAGTTGGGGGTTTGAGCTGCCGCTGCTCCTACACGCAGTTACTGCACGCTGCTTCGCCATAAATAAGAACTAAATCACCAACTCGCGCCGTCCTTCGGACACGCAGTATGCTTAACTGGCTTGCCAAGTGTCTACCGGAGGATAGGTGTGTTGTTGGTACTGGCTTGTAAACTGTAACCTACTTCAGCTAACGCTAGCTGGACGTGCCATATGGTCGACCTGTAAGCATCGATTAGTGTGGTCTGTTCACAATTGGATTAACCGACGTCTGTCGCCATAAGAAACTGTCAAAACATTATAGTAGCGTTAGTTCCGTGGGCAATTCTTGCCCAACGTTTGCGTGAAATACATAATTAAAAAATATATATATAATCGAGTCGTGTTACTTTGTAATGTGAAGTAAACACACACACACACACACACACACACACACTGCAATCATTCACTGTTGGATTATGTTAAAATATCGTTGTCCCTTCAACCCCGTTACCCGAGTCTCAACCTCGTCACACCTTCATTTTCATACATTATTTTTTAAATGCACTAAAAAGTAATTTAATGTTTGTTGGCTTTTATCTAAAAGTTTGAGAACTATCATAAACTCATTGATTTTGGTGAAGATTCTTCAGTTAAACTACACCTTTGATGAAAAAATGACGAGGGCTTTCATGAAAAGGGACATTTTAGGCTTTAGTATAGCAAACAAGTGAGATTTTATATCATTTTTGTATTTGCAATTATTGAATTAGTGTGGGGGACATCTGATTAAAATGAAATAATTCTTTAGAAAAACATTTTATGATCATATTCAGAGAGCGTGTACGGGGTTGAAGAATAACAATGCCCAGATCTTGAAATAGTGACCAATAATAATAGAGAGCTAATGCCTGAGATGGGAAAATATATTTTTCTGATAGTTGAAAATATCCTTAATGCTTTGGGGTGTAGATGGGGGGGTGAGATTAAATTTACTTCATATAATACCAGTTTCCACACCTGTACCAATGTGACTGTTTCCCCATCATTAAGTAAACAATAATTTGTTTCCCTACTGATAAACCCATGCTGTATGAATAGGTGACTGATGTCAGAGCTGGATATACAGAAACAGAGGTGAAGGAACTGCCCATCAATGGCCAACTCCACCCCTCAGCTTGATGCATTGTGACAGAAAAGTGAGTGGACCAGAAATACTGTAACTAATTGCCATGGAAGACACTCAGCCCAAAGCTGTTACCATGGAGCCGAGCCCCGCGCCCAGTCCTGCTCCCAGTCCAGCACCCAGCCCAGCGCCCAGTCCAGTGCCCAGCCTGCTACCGGACAGAATTGCATTACCTGCAGCAAACCATGTGGAGGTAAGGTATTTGAAAGTATTTCACAATATTTACTGTGGTGTAACTTACTTTCTTTCAGTTTTTACTGAAACTTAAAGTGTGGTCTTAGCCTAATAGCAATTGGTTTTTGTTAGGTTCTTGAATTACATAGACTTTAGGGTTTTGTATATTCACAAAATAAGATATTTTAAGCCACATACTGTTGATGATGTGGCTGCTGTCATGTAGCTCTGCTTCTATGTCTACGGCATTCGTTTGCTCTATGTTGTTTTAATGCTCCTGTTTTTCAGTGTTCACTGTTTGCTGACCTTGTTAAATTACTTGTCCGCATTAAATCATTTGTTCGTCATTAATTGAAATACAGGGAGGGGCAAACTCAAAGCTTTGAGCCAGTGTACCTAGCTGAGCAATGTGGCAGAGAGGGTGTTCTGGGAATCACAGTTATCAGCTCTTTTGTAAATTAATATCCTGTAATCAGTAGCTCATAATCTACTGGTATGGAGAATGTCTGTGTCAGCAATTCTGATAGGGCACAACACTGTGCAACACACTGCAGTTTATATGCCATAGGAACATCTCTAGTTTTTCCTCATCTTTCCATACGGATTGCGTTCACATTTGTGCCAGCTTAGACACCTTAGATTTGATGTTCTGCATCTTAAGGCTCATTTATTTGGACTAGTTCCAACAAGGTACTTTTTTAATCTGCATATTCTTTTCAGCAAGTGAAATGAACAAAGTGGGACATCAGTCATGTTGTCTGTTTATGAAGAGCATTATATGCTAATATAAAAACTGAAAAAAACACCTTTATCATAAATTGTCTGTCCAGACCTGAAGTTTTGGCCACTACAGTCATGACTGACATGTTCTCCACGTCCTGATTCTTCCTTCTCCAGCACCTAAATGTGAACCAGATCCAGGTGGTGGTGCGGCGCTGCTCCAGTCCAAATGTCACTGAGGAAACAACCTATTTTATTCCACGAAACCCTGTGGTGGATGCTGGCACAAACACAGACCCGCCAGTGGTCTGCTGCCCCTTGCTCCGCAGATTTTGTCCATGTCCACCAAGAGGCCTCCTGGCCTCTCTCGTTACCAAAGGTAATTAATCGATTGGTAATTGATCTTCTCAATGGTCAATGGTCTCAATCTTCTCTGCTCAATGGTTTCCTATCTGTTTTCCTCAGAAAAAATGCCGCCATATTGTGAATGAAGAAACAGGAAAATACTAATGCTTTTTTTAAATGCTCATAAAATGTTTTTTTACATTCATACATACTCCTATACAAATGGATGAAAAATAACAGATGAAAACAACATACTGTTATAGTAAGGCATTTGACTGAGGGCTGCTCTGTGACCCAGTCCCAGTTGCTACTAAATTTATGTTCCCAATGGCTTTTTTATAATGGGTAGATCTACACTGAATTCTTAGTAGTTTTATGTGTTCAAGGGGAATAGCATTATTTTGCAGTAAATTCAATTTTAAGACATTTTTGAGGTTGACAGTGGCAATGCTGCAAATTTATCCGTAGTAATTAATTTATCCCTCGCACTCTTACTACTTACGTCTTTCTTCACATAATGTGCATAAAGGAGCGATCAGATTACTGTTGGCATTACCAAACAATAAATCTAATTTCATTTTCTGTTCCCTCCAGTCCTTTTGGCAGCTGTACTATTTGGAGTGGTTTGGTCTATCACAGAGGACGAATGTCTTCCAGGGGGAAACCTGTTTGGCATCACAATACTCTTTATCTGCGCACTCATTGGTGGCAAATTGGTGACTCTCATTCGTCTGCCCAGACTTCCACCCTTTCCACCACTCCTCGGTAAGGCAGAGAATTCACTGGTTATGCCTTTCGCACTGTTGGGTTTATACAAACCTTTATTTCACATTTACTTACACAGATGCCTCCACCTTCTAGTATGTCAGCATTGGAGACAGTAGTGCTTGAAATACAACGAAACTCGGCTGTCTTTAAGAGAATGTTGATTTACCTGAGTTGGCAAAACAAATATTAATGTTCACTTTTGCCATTTGCCAACGCAGCTATGGTCTTGTTATCTTGAAAATCCACATCAGTGATCCTCCTATTTATCCTGAGATGTCAGAGGAAATGATTGTCTGGTGTTGTTACAAATTATAAAACACAAACAATGTGAGCCTTGATTAGGCTTTGATTAAATCAGCCCAGGGTTACAACTTACCATCAAAGCCATTATTTCATATCAGTATGGTTGATTTGCAGCATATCATATAGTTGATCATCACAATGAAAGTGTCATCTTGCTGTGCAACTGGCAATGGTTTAAATGTAATGTAATTACTGGAAATGAATTCCTGGTTTTGGAAACTGGGGGATGAAAAAAGTCTCCAGCTGCACTTCTATCAAGGAAACTGGAGCCACACCTCATTCACAAATAAAATGGAAAGATAGAGTGAATTAAAGCTCGGAGTTTATTTCTTTTCTTTTGGCATCAGCTACTAAAAAAATATTGCTGTGCCATAAAATACATTAGAGGATTGTGGTCTGTTGTCTTTCTCTAATCAGCATCAGTTGTACATATGTATGTATTCATGTATGTATTCTTTTCCTTGTTATAGTCAATAACTTGTGATATGTGCTGTTTATGCATAATCATAAATCTCTTAAATTTTTAATCATTTTATTATCCTTATAGAAATATTGCTAGTTCAGATGAGCCATGAAATTTAGGAGTACATTTGGATATTATTGATAATTGAATTATTCGTCTTAGAACTGAGTATTTACAGTCTACAATGACTCTCATAGTCTCAGGTGTCATGTAAAGCAGCAGGTGAGCTTTATTCTTGTTCTGCATCCGCGTGAGAGACAGTCCTGAAGAGTAAACAGTGTTTCACGATAGAACGGGTCATCTTTCCTCTCACACTGCCTGCTGTGTTCTAGGTATGCTGCTGATGGGTTTCCTGCTGAGGAACATCCCAGTTATAACAGACGGGGTGTACATTAACTTCAGATGGTCTGCGTCCCTGAGGAACATTGCTCTGGCTGTCATTCTGGCCAGAGCCGGTCTCGGGTTGGATCCCACGGTATGCCTCATACTCCACTACTGGAGCTTAGTATCTGCACACAGAAAATGTTGAGAGAGATAAAATGACTACTACAAAATTTGACAAATTAGTGTTATAAACTGTCAAATCATTTATGTTTCTGTTCTGTCAGGCTCTGAGGAAACTAAAGTCTGTGTGTGTACGTGTGGCATTTGGGCCGTGCGTGATAGAGGCTTGCACCACAGCTCTGGTCTCTCACTTCCTCATGGGCTTGCCCTGGGTGTGGGGCTTCATCCTTGGGTAAATACAACACTACTCATCGTCCTTTCTGTCTCCAAGCCCCATTCTCTACTTATTCAGGACAGACAGGCTGTTGATTCGAGTAACTCCTTCCATTGTTTGAATAATGTATAGTTTCAAATGCATTTGCAAATTCAACATTATTTTGGTCTAATTTCTTCTCTTTTATTCAGCAGTTTGACAACAATGCCAAGCGTGCAGTGGTTTCAGTTATGCATGCAGTAAATCCAAAGAACCTTCACGGGCTCTTGAAAATGAGAAAATCATAGAACAAGAAACTACTCTTCAGACATTCCAGACAGAGCAAGGGTAGAAGTTATATTAAAAGCTTTTATATCATCAAACATCAAAAACATACTTATGGTGATACTCTTTTTTCTGTAATAGTGCTGATATGTTCCCAACAGAGAGAAAATCATCATTTTTAATTTACAACCAATTAGTATTTCGTACTCACTTCCATTATCTGCTGTGTGAACAGACTGTTCAGCTCTCTGTAGTACAGAAGTATTTTGCTCTAGAAGACAGTTGTACCGTGAGCATACCAAGCTTTAGAAATAAGACAAGGAATATGTTCCCATGAAGCAGGGAAGACAAAACATACTGTTCCCCAAGCATCACTAGATCACATTTCATTCTCTCATCTACACAGTGTTGCTGAGTGATGTCTTTCAGGGTTGTTGATAGGACAAACAAATCTACTCTCAACAATAATATGCATGGAATTTTTTTGTCCATGCACAAAATGTTATTGAATAAGAACCTTTAATGTCTCTCCCTATCAGCATACGTGCGCCTCAGTAGTTGAAAAGTAACTTATCATATGGGCCTGTATTAACCGATGGCCTGTTTACTCCTGAGAATGCTTTGCTTATCAGTGGTTGGAGGGTGGATAGGGGCCAAAACAAATGTTTTGGACCATCAAACTCAGATGAACTCAAATTTATGTTTCGAGCAAAGATAAGATCAGTAAGCACCTGTGATAAAGGTATCATTCAAGAATTGTTAACCTTATTCTGTCTCATCTCAGATACAGTATAAATGTCACTCTGCTTCAGTGTCTACCTTTTGTATCTCTTTAAGTGTATTCAACATATCTGGCTTAAGTAAACTGAAAAATCAATCTCTTCTACCGTTGTAGCTTTGTGCTAGGTGCTGTGTCTCCAGCAGTGGTAGTTCCCTCCATGCTGCTGCTGCAGAAGGACGGCTATGGCGTGGAGCAGGGCATCCCTACCTTGCTGATGGCTGCAGGCAGCTTCGATGACATTCTTGCCATCACCGGTTTCACGACATGCTTGGGCATGGCCTTCGCCACAGGTAACCTTCCAGTCTGTTTGTTTGTGTTATGTAAAGAGGTGATGAGAAACGTCAAGTGTTGAATGCAGCATTTGTTGTTTGGAAATGCAACACCACCTTGTCTCCAGAATAGTGGCATCCAGTGCAGGGTACTGCAGTGTTGGTCAACACTGAGAAGCATCTGCATTTTGTCAGGGGCTCAGCAGAGGGTGTATGTGAGCTCTTCTTAAGTCCTAAAGTTTTTCTTATGCCAGTTCATTCTGTACCATAATGTGGAGTAAACTGCATATAAAACCCTATATATCATTGGATCATTTAATTTTTTATTTTAATCCAACCACTGTCATTTTTAGGGAAATTCATTCAATTAATTTATTTTCTCTGCTGATCTTTCTAGGTTCCACTTGGTACAACCTCCTGAGAGGTGTACTGGAGGTTGCTGGTGGCATGGTTGCTGGGATTCTTCTTGGCTTCCTTGTGCAATACTTTCCTAGTGTTGACCAGGTGGGCCTGCCCTTGCACCATTTGCCACGATATTAGCCAGTTTTGCTAAGTCATCCTTACACCACAGCCTATGTGTGATACAACTTGAGAGAAACCAAGAAGTGCTTGTAAAAGAAAATCAGTAACTTCTGATTTAAAACTCTGAGGACATTTAAAAAGAATAGTTTGGATTCATCCAAGTAGGAAACTTACGGGGTCAGGAATTTCCTTATGTAATAAACTACCTTATTTTTATGACATTCAAAACTTACAAAGAATGCTCCAGTATGAATCAATGTAGAATGAAGACAGCACTTTATATAAAATGTAATCGAACCCTTGATATCTCATAACACTATGCAAAGTGCGAGTTTTACATTTACAAATTTCATAATACTGAAATATTCTGTTTGTAATTCTATTCTGTCTCTTCTTGTAGAAACACATAGTGATGAAGCGGTCCTTCTTGGTGCTGGGTTTGTCGGTGTTTGCCGTGTTCGGCAGCAGTGTGGCTGGCTTTCCTGGTTCCGGAGGCCTGTGCACCCTGGTTTTGGCATTTCTGGCTGGGCTCGGCTGGGGGGCGGAAAAAGTAATAACATATGCACGCAATATCGGCTGCATGTACAGGAGACAACCTTTCCATACATTTTGTGTGTTTCTGTTTGTCTTAAGGCACGTGTGGAAGAAGTGGTAGGGTGGGCGTGGGACGTGTTTCAGCCTCTGCTCTTTGGACTCATAGGAGCAGAGATTCGAGTCTGTGAGCTGGAGGGACACACAGTTGGTGAGGCGACACACACACACACACACACACTTCAAAATGACACAGAGTGACATGGCCGTTACCAACATGTGGATGTAAATATATTTGCATAACCAAAGAAGCCCTGGGATAGTTTTAAGCTCTCTATCCATAAATACTAAAACCTCAGTTGGAGTCTAGCACTCCTACATTGTACCTCCATAGTATGTTCCAGTTTGTGAGTTTCTTGGGGAAAGAGATTTTAGATTTCTCCCAGAAAAATATCAGTATTCATGTCAGAACAAAAGGCAGAAATAACCTGTTTTGACATGATTTTTTATAAGTAGCTATAATTTCATTTTCTTGTAAAATAGTATAATATTAACGACATATATTCATCACCCAGAATTCACTGTGACAAGGTTTCAGAGCATCATCTTCTCTTGGGACATATTTGTAATGATGATGTACTTATTTGGAATGGTGCACAGTATATTCGTGCTTTTGGAAGGACTCTGTGTATCGAGGACAATAACAGTTTGGAGAAACATTTGAACTCTCATTGGCTCAATAAAAAAACTGTGCAGCAAAGAGAGGAGAGAAGCAGACCTGGTGGGTGTTATCAAAAAATCGCCTTAACTGTTCAGACTCTAGGCTTTAAAAATGTGTTTACTCCTCTTTAACAAATGGAGCAAGACTGTGCAGCCACCAGTCTGGTGAAAAAAGGCATTTGTGACATCTCTGTATGTCTTTTGTCTGTTTGTCTAGGTCTGGGTATAGCCTCTCTGCTCATTGCCCTACTGGTTCGTGTCTTGTTCACTTTTGTGTGTGTGCTGTGTGCGGGCTTCACCATGAAGGAAAAAGTGTTCATAGCCCTAGCATGGATGCCCAAAGCCACAGTGCAGGTATGTCAGCGCTGAAATTCGTTGGCAGTAAACTACTTTTTTCTGGAGTTATTTTTTGTTCTCAGTTGAAGGTCTGAAATTAAAGCAGTGCTCCTTTTCCAGTTAATGGCTTCTGTAGTACACATCAGCAGATGATTTCCTTTGCAAGCATCTGAATTGAAAATGCATACACTGAAATATTATTTAAGTTTCAAGTGGTCCCATTGGGTATGGTAAATGTCATTGTGTGAATGTGAACACTGCTGTTGTCTTTTTCCTCTGCAGGCAGCCATAGGCTCCACAGCTTTAGACATGGCCAGAACAAAGGATGACAAGCTTATGCACAAGTATGGCATGGATGTGCTGACAGTGGCTGTGCTGGCCATCCTTCTCACAGCTCCTGTAGGAGCTCTTATCATAGGGCTTACTGGACCTCACCTTTTACAGAGACCGAAGAACTCCTGCGGTGAGCGAGTCAAACCCAATTTATCAGCTTTTTTCTTAGGTAGGTAAAGTCTTACTTTCGACAATTCAACTCAGCTTAACAACCCCATGCAGCCTTGCTTCGTAGTTGCATTGGAGTTGTGAGTATCCTTTTCCTGCATAGCTTTTCCCTACTTCACCTTCGTGATAGCTGCGTCCACTCAGAAAAGGATTTGCATAGTTTTAGGTTGGCTGTTTACCTTGTCATTCGCATCAGCACAACAGTGGCATTGTAAAAGTACTGAATTAACTACAGTGCACAAGTGCTACTCATAAATGCAGACTAGTCTTTAGCATGTTTTGTTTATTTGCAGTTCTTGTGTGCATGTAGCCAGGATTTTCCTAAAGCTTGTCTCTCTTCCATCTTGCAGGCACTGCAGCAGAAGGTGAAGAAGACAATGAAACTCCTGTCACCTATGAAAGTACACTCTGACGCCACCCGTTTTCATCCAGCAAGTGAGGACATTTAATAAGACTTCCTGTGTGTTTTCACACCTTGGATATTTCAGCTTTTTCTTTTAGCCACCAAGTGGCTCTCTGTCTCTATCTGCTGGTCAGCTCCTGATGTTTGCCATGCTGCAGAAACGCATATATCACACTGTATTTATAGCCTGTGGTGGTTTCCAGGCCTCAGGCTTCGAACCATCAACCCACATCCCATGTCGACAGGTGGTAAGAGGTGTTTTTGGTCCCAAAATGAATAGCTTTATGAAGCTATTTACTGTATTTGGATTTGAAAAAGATATTATGTATCTTATTATGAGCAGTTCCCTTTGAGGGCTATGTAACTGAATGTACTGACAGTAGCAGTATTTTTTTGCTTTAAATTAGACTAAACAGTTGATACATATTTAAGTTTGGTGTTTTGCACTCAGTACATTTTTACAGCCATGTGTTTGTGTGTGTTTTTTTTATTAGTATGTATAGCTGTTTGTCTTGGTGATGAGAAGGGTATGTGTAGTCTACAAGTACTCAGGAAAAGATCTAATTAATCTGCATTACTTTCCCCTGGTTTATACACAATGCTGCTAAAACTCCTTTCATCTACTGGATGATACTGTCTGCTTCCAATGTCATGAATGCTAAAGAGTGATCATATCCATATTTAAGATATTAATGTAAATCTAATCTTTTATAGTGATCATGAAGAAAATTAGATTTGGAATTTTCCATGTTTGTTAAATAACTGTTTTTTTTATTATGTAGTGTAAATCATTTTTGATTTATTTGAATTTATATTGCCTCATTTAAAACATTCTTATGCATCATTAGATTCAGGATTCAAGATTTTTTATTGTTATATACATTGTAAGAATATGGTGATTCAGACAATGCAATGAAATTCTTACTTTGTACACTCCCTTCACACCAGACCTCACATTAGCAACTATTTGATAATTTTAAGTGGGCCTTAGTTTTGGTTTTGTTTGTTTTGTTTTGTTTTTTTACCAAATATTCTTCCAAATAATAAATGATATAGTGAATGTGCAACATACATTTATGCAGTTTCATTTATAAAGAAAAAGAATGTAATGAATTTGCAAATTGTTTGCCAAAACTGTTGAGTTTAACATCCTGAAGATACCTTGGCATCATGGTTCATAAACACACTGTCATTTGTGTGACATCAGCATGAAAATACAGATCTGACAATACAAACATTTAAATGTAAAGTATTGCTGATGAGCTAAAAAAAAAAGAGCTAGAAGAAAAACAACAGCAAAAATGTTGTGCTGTGTTACTTTCTCAAACATCAGTAGGGTAGTGAGGTTAAAACTGTATATATGTAGATGTTTCTCAAGATTGCAGTGGTTTGAAATGTTTGAAGGCAACAGTTTAATACAAAATGCAAATCTCAAATGTTTAAAGGCTGTGAACAAGTTACATTTGAATGATAATAAGAAGCCTCCCATACACACAATAACTTATAAGAGAGTATTTCACATACTGACAGTAGGTTAATATTTGACAGATAATCTGAAACAGAAAAGGAAATCTAAAAAAGACTGGCTGTTAAATAATAAACGGATCATCCACAAAATGAAAACTTACAGTGCAAAATGTTTATTACAGGTTGGACTAGTATTAAGCATTTAAACTGGGAATAAACCTTTCCCCTGATGATGGGTTCAAATTATTTAAAGCCATCATAAAATTGGTGACATTAGGTTTAGGTTTTCCTCTCAAAGTGGTCCCAATGATCTTTAATGGTTGACATGACCAAAACGGAATTTACAGTCATATAAAAATATTGTTCTGTTAACCAACAGCTATAAAAGACCCCCCCCAACTGCACAAGAACCCCAATACAGTTTTCACACAATCAGACTGTGGGAATTTGTTTTTTTATGTTGGGACCACTTCACATGAAAGTCTCAAAGCTCACTTTTCTGACTGACATAAACATGACACTGAAGCAAAATAAAGACTTGTCAAAAAAAAAAAAAGACAAAACTATAGACTGTTAAGAAATGAAAACAAAAGACTGAAGAGGGAAGAGGGAAAACCCCCATTAGATGTTGATTATAGTATCTTCTTTTTGAGTATGAGCGGTCCCACGTTGTCTCCAGTTAGCTCATTGTGCTTTAAATGTGACTTGTCACAAACAGGAAACTATAACAGGAAACAACTTAATTTTAGCTGATCAGTTGAATACAGAAACATATCATCATCCTTATCCAGAATTTAAAAAAATGTACAGTACATTAACAAAAAAGGTCAGAAAATAACTTACAGTTTTGGAGCGCCAGCAGCGACAGTAACACACATTAGTGCTGTTCAGGTCCTCGATGTCTATCTCATTGACCACTTTGGGGTTCTCTTTCTGGATCTTGAGGTTGATCAGGCTGTCTCTCTGCTTCTTCTTCTTGGGCAAGAATGGGCGAATGGTCAAATAGCCCAGCAAAGCCAGGATACCCAGGAGAGGCAGCAGCCGGAGCCACTCAGACACTATGACACAACAAAAAATACAAGAATTACTGTAAGCACAGGCCTGCACAACTTGTGCAACCACAGTAGTTGTGGTGTTTGGTTCTATCATGTGGGCTGACACAAATGCAGAAAAATTAATGGCAGCTGTTAAGGTAATTATTGATTCAGTTGCTTTCAAGCAAAAACACCAAACATGGCTCCAGCTTCTCAAACATTAGGATTTTTTTCCATTCAGAAAATTGTGAATAACATCTCATTTTTGAGTCCTTAACAATATTACTTTAATGCACCACCCTGTCAGACTTTAATTATGCCTCTCAGCCACAGGTTCATCAGGATCTTTAAAGGAATGTCAAGTAAATTCATGTTTGGGTGGACCACTGAAGTACAGTGAACATGTGAGAAACATTGCGTACATTATATTATATTCACACTTGCCACCTACTGTGCTGTAAGCAGCAATGACAATCAAATAGTGCTGTGGTCATTTACATGTGGTGTGGTACTAACCCCTAACCCACACATAGGTCTTCCCAAATGATGAAATGTCTTGTTTTGCATGACAAAAATAATCACTATACAGTATGATGATAAAAAAAAAGAATCTGCTGCAAATTCTCATATTGGAGAGACTGAAACCAACTTTAAAAAAGAGTTGTAGTTCTTCATTGAAAATGACTTTGATGACCATTTCTCAGATAAATGTATGTAGATGAAATACATTTTGTATTTTGCAGGAATTGTGAGAATTTGGGGCCCTGGGATGGGGTCACAGGCCTGAAAATCTTGTAAACCAAGAATCTTGAAGCACAGTGTTTTAAGACTGCATGTACTGTACCATTGAGGTGGTTACATATGGTGCTGGAGGCACACAGGCGTTGGATTCCCACTTCTTGGGAACAACAGATTTTGTCATATACACAGCAGAGGACATGCTGCAACTTATACCATGCGGAGACTTAATGTGTTTCATTTTTTCATAATTTCATCATTGTATCCACATTTAAAACACAAGAGCAAACGTAACAACCTTAACTTTTAAATAGGGACTGCCCTTGACATAAATAGAGGATAAAGAGTTTTGCAGGAGCAAAACAGAATTTGAAGATATGACACAGGTTTGGCAGGGCATGGGCGCCACACACACACTGCAGCACGACTGTGTTTTCGCTTGCGAGCTAACTAAGGTAAAGAGCTCTGTGCTGAGAAGTGTCCCCGATGAGTTCAGAAGTCATCTTTACCAGACAGTCAGAAGTGCAACACAGCTGCTGCTAATTTACCTGTTAATTTGGTAAATCCACCGATAGTCTCCGGTAGCGGAAGCCTCTTGAGGTAGGCGGGAAGCTGGACTTTTATTATCCTTGAGATACTTTCTAAAACCATCTTGAATTGCTCAGATGGGCAGGTTTGACTTGGTTCCTGGGATTCGTTTATGTCATTGCGTTCATTTCGGAGCGCAGATTGTCACCGGTGCGTACACTCCTCCCACGAAACTTGAAAAGGACCGGAGTAAAAGCGTAAATGATTTCGTGGATACACGTAACAGCCGACCATGACGGTGGAGATGGTAACCAATCAGCGTTAGAGGAGTTGGTGGCTGCTGATTGGACAACTTGAATTCAGCGTGACAGAGGTGGTTTCTGCCTACCTCAAGTGCTCCTTGTAAAAAATCTTTTTGCTCTTTTTGCTCTTTTCATCCCTTTCGATAGATTTCGTAGCTCCAGCACCTGTACTTAGTCTGGTACCAGCTGAGTGGTGTTTGTTTTTGTAATGACGTTTATTGTAAAGTTGAGATATGTGCTGTATGTATAAGAATACAATCTATAAATCATTTTTTAAAAATCTCATAACAACGCATTATTGTGAAATATATATTGAGTATGGATCAGCTGGTTTGGCCTTTTGGCACAATTCTTTACCTGGTGTTGCATAAACGTTACTGAAACGTTAAATATTTTCTGCACCACCCACAAGAACTGTTAAAATGATAAATTGTTATTGTTTTTTCCATGATCAAGAATGATTTTTGCTGATGTTAGCCAAGCAATTCAGTGTGATGACAATGAGCCGCCCTCTAGTGCTGTCAAGCGTTTCTTTCAAGGGCTCTCTGGAGAACTTCACTACCCAGAAGTCAAGACGTAAATTTTTGCTGCCCACTCAATCGCCTGGAATTGTTTCTACGCCGGTATTTGTGTCGTGAACTACATTCACAGCTCATGAAAAAATCCATTGTCAGTCAGTTATAAATAAATTCCACGTGCTTTGAGTCATTTATGATACAAATATATATTAAAGGTGATTTAAAAAATCCACGGCAGTACTTGTGGTCAGCCATCGTCCAGGTCCTCAGCCTTCGGTGTCATTGGTGAATGACCGAAGATGTCTCACAGCAGGTTGTTTGCCCGGCTGCTTTGTAAGTATATTATGCAAAAAACAGTTTAAATCACTTGAAATTTCCGACAGTTTACTTTTCGTGACCGAAGTTTAGTCATTGGTACTGTGCTGTACATTAGCTGAGCTTTACAGGCTCGCACAGTCTTGCAATGGCGAGTAAAGCTCCATTGGGCTACTTGTCATTTAGCTCACAGGCTAGTTAACCACATTAGCCTACCAACCGAATATGCTGGTAAAGCTCATTGACAGTTTGACAGCAAGCTAACTAGCTGGCTAGCATTTCGCTAACGTCCAACTGAATTCTAACTTTAACTCTACCTCCTTGCCACCTTGCAGCCAGGCCAGGGAAAGTGTCGATCTCTGACTATGTGTGTCCCCTCAGTGCTCAGTCCTATCATTTTAACACTCGTTTACTTTTCATCCAACACTGGAAGCAGCCATATTAGCTGCTGAGGAAACCTGTCTGCAGCCCGCAGTTTCACAGTCCGGTGCATTACAGTGATTTGACATTGAACATTGATTTAGATCAAATTTAGATTGGTTTTGATTTAGATTTAGTTTGGTTAGTAACAGTCACTTTGTCAAGACACTGAGCTTAAGTGATCAGATGAACTTTGCACAGTGTCATTGATAAGTTGTCTCTGACTGAAGCACTGAAAAAAGACCAAAGTTCAGTCATTCAGAGGGAAATAGTTGATAAATGTTACCCTGATCTGCTTCTACACATGCAAAATCAAAATATCTCCCTTCATTGCATAAAGTCATTTACCTTAAAGAAGATACAGAGGATCGTGGGTAGCCACCAGACTCTTTTACATTGTTCTTTTATTTCACTTTTATTATTTGCCATTTACAAGCCTATTTACATTTACTAAAGAGCACATCTGTTTAATTAAATTTTTTGTTGTTGTCAAAATGTTTAGCTTAAAGTTTTACGTTATGTGTGCCTCAGACTAGTTAGTGAACTGATGCGTACATACAGTTTGGTTGTGTCATTCAGTGCCTCTATGGCTGTATGAACGTTAGTGTCACATCATCTGTTTATAGAGCAAAATTTGAGTGAAGCTAATCCCCCCCAATTAATGTGTTTTGTTTATAAAAATGTAAGAAAATTGTGAAAATATACCTACACAAGTTCACAGCCCCAGATGACGTTTGAAAAGCTGGAACCAGCAAATATTTGAATTGATTATTAAAATGTTATTCTTTCAATGGTTGTGTCTATTGACAAATGGATCAATCAACTAATCTTCAGTGTAAGTTTAACCCATTGATATGGTGATTACAGGTTTATGCTAACTTGGGGAAAGCAAACTAACTGGCCATTTTAATCAAGCATTTTTCTCCAATGTGTTGTACACACACACATTTTATAAGTGTTCATCACGTAGTGATGCATGTAGAAACAGCTTTGGTTTCAGACCACATAGAAGACTAAGTAGAAATATCTGTCCAACAAGTTTCCATGTCTTTAGTACAACATTGTGATGTTGTGATTGGTGCAGCATGTTGCTATTTATTATCTGTAATGTAAGGTTGTTCTAGCAGTCACTGTGTGTCTCCTCAGTTTCCTCATAATTGACATGAAAATTTATAGCGCCTACTCAATTGCACTTTGACCTCAATGTGTCTTGCTACTTGCTGTGTCTAAGCCTGGAATTTGAAAACAGCTGTCTGCAGCTGCTAAAAAAAGAGTGACAAAAGCTGTGATACTGAACTGAGCCACACAGAAAAAAAGTATACGGACTGGAGAAGCAAAACAGTGAGGTAGGAGTAAAAGAAAAAAAGCTACAGAGCTGTGTGACAATTCTCTGTGACTGTCGCATTATATAGAGTCAATTAAAACGATGTCGGTACTTGCTGCATCAAACTGCATCTTTGAAGCATATATAATGTTATAAATATATGCAGTTACTCAGCAAATTTTAGTTTACGTGTGACTTTTTTTAAATTGAAAGCATTATCATACTCTAATAACATGGAGATGGGAAATTATAGCACAAAACTTCCAAACACTATGAGTCATTAGACATAATGCATGTGTCAGATTTCCTTCAGAAATTGACACCATAGCAGCTCCACAGCCTTGAGCTACCATCTCAAATTAAAAATTATGCATAGCAAGAAACACTGAGACACAGATTATGGATGTGGGTGCAGGAAATCCTCAGCTGACATTTCTGAAGAGAAGTTGAAATGATTGTTGCCAAAACACCAAAAGGTGGTCTAAGGTAATTTCTTTCAAGAAAAGTGAATAGACACCTCTCATCTCTATGCATATTTGTTCATCTTAGTTTATGCAAAAATTCTTCAAATGCATGTGGCAGTACAGTTAATCTTTTGGGAACAAGTGGATAGGAATGTTTGATCTTATAAAGATTTCATGATTAATATTGACCTGGGTATTGATGTGTGTTGCCTAAAATGTGTCTGTGTTATCACCTCCTTTTTTCAGTGCAGCAGAGTGGAGTCAGACACTGTTATACGGGATCAAGAAAGAACCTCTACATTGACAAGAACACAAAGGTCATCTGCCAAGGTTTCACAGGAAAGCAGGTTTGTACTTGACAACTTGTTAGTGCCAACAAATTAAAAATATTTGGGTTTTTTTTTATCAGTGCTTCACATCAGATTTGTCTGTAATCTTGTTGTGAAATCTCACAAACACACATAATGCCTCCCTTCCCCTTTGTTGTGTCAAATTTGCAGTTCAGAAACTATGTCAGTGCGAGCCACAAGTATGTCTCAAAGCATTTTGAAATATCTATAGCAAATCATAGTCCATTAAACATTAGATTTAGACTCCTCTATTTCCTCAGAAAGAAGCAAGAAAATGTCCCCCGGGATATTGCATCACACCTGAAACATATACCTTTCTCAGTGCAGATAAACATAAACAATCAGTCATGCTATACTACTACAGAGGTAGCATTGAAAGCGAAAAAGTTGGATCTGACTGGATCCAAGAGAAGGAAGTTTTTCTTTCATTTTTGTAATTGACAGTATTACTCATGATCTGCTTAAATGCTCAAAACTTGCCCTTGGATCAGTTGAGTTGTAATGTACTTGTGTTTTCTTTAAAAGGCCTGTAAATCACATTTTTTCTTTAATTTCAGCTGGGGGTGGTGGTGAGGGGAGGGCTTTCATTTTCACTTTAACTTAAGTTTCCCCATAATTTCCCTTAGTCACTGTTTCAGTCAGTAATAACATTTCTGTGTGACACATTGATCCTTCCAGTTATTTTTCAAGCGCATGAAAGAGGTGATTCACTTTGCACCACATCCAGTCAAGGAGAATGAAAATCTTGGCAATTGTGTTCAACAAGCCAGAAACATGGACTTTACAGATTTATATCCCTCCCTCTGTCCTTGTGCACATTCCATTTTTCATCTCCCATTTTCTCTTCAACATAATAAAAGGTTGTTAAATATAGTTCCAGTGAACACTCCGGGTAATTAGAAAAGGATGAGAAATGAAGCGAGTGCTATTGAGTGCACATTGTGGTGTCTTTCTGGCTTGATAAGCAAGCCATTTTTCAAATATATTGTCCCAACATTTGCGATAATAATGAGTGGCAAAATCAGCAAAGTTAGCAGGGTGAAGGAGTATATTACATTTAAGGGGGAAAATTGCTGATTCATAGCTTCTAATTCCTCTTAATAGGCTAGTTATAATTTTTACATTAAGGTCATTTATCTGCACTCGTACTTATGACCCTTGGCTACTTTATCTACATTGTTTCAGCATCTATTCAGCAATAATTAACTGACTGCAGACGGAGAAACTGTGCTTCCTGAAAATCATTTTATGCTGAAAATACAACTGTTCCACGCGATTTTACCTAAAATAATACATTGTAGTCCCTTTATTGTCATTGCTGCTTTAGTTTGTTTATTTTCATTTCAAATGGGTCATGATGATATTTGCACCAAACAAAGATCACAATGACTGCAAGTACTAAAAGCTGGCTGAAATTCCAAACACAGATATCTTCTCTTTGTTCATCCTGTATGTATGAATCCCCTAACATCCAGTTTTCAGGGAGGTTTTCCCTTCAAGTGACTTAAAGGTTCTGAAATCAGCCTATACCACACTGTCTTACAGTATCATATACATTGTGTTGGCTTGTTCAAACTCTTCATTGAGGATTTATGGTGTTCACAGTGAGTGAAATATTCAAAACCTTTTTTGTCAGACTGCACTTTTCAAGGTCAATAACCAAACATCCAGATAAGCCTCATGTTTTTTAATGGCTAAGGACACAGGGAAATATTTCTGCATAATATACTGTAGATACATTGGTATATATCTTTGTAGATGTCATCTAAGAAGTAATGAGAGATTTTCATACAGAAATGGAATGGTTTATCTTTCAACTGTGAAATGTTTCTGCTTCATTCCTATCTTGTACCCAATTCTCCATTGTCTTAACAAAAATGTTTAATTTTGTTTTATAACTGGCACATTTATTGGTATCAGCCTCAAAAAATCCATTATTGGTTTTCTTGTGGTAAAGAGGAAATTTGCCCATATAGGCCCCACTCTTTTTACAAGCATGGATACGTTCATAGTGTCTGGGTCCTCTCATCCTCAGAAGTGCAGCACAAAGTCACCAGGTGTGTGCGTTAGAAACCAAAGCACCAAATAATGGACAATATGTGTTGTAATTTTGATCAAATTATGACAATATAATTTGTTCTAGAAGGATTTTCTTCAAAAAACTTCTGATATGCAAAAATAATGAATGAATTGGGCTTGTTTCTGTTTGGGTTGAAACAAATGAATCGACTCTGACTGTCAGGAAGGACATCCTCCAAACTGTGGCAGCCATGACATGTCCCCTGTAAACCTGCATGGAAGTGACAGTGTGAAACATTTTTTTGTAAACTTGTCTTTCTATCTCACATCATTTATTTATTTGTCAGGAACATTTCAATTCCTTCTCATTGAATATACAGTATTTAGCCGTAGCTACATCCCTTAGAAGAAGCCAGCCTTGCTTTCTGTATTATCCATCCCCTTACTCGGAGGCACAGGTGATTAATCCCGGATGGCAGCATATTTCCTCCTTCCTCTCTGTCTGTAATGATATCTCAAGGTTGACACTGCAGAAGTGGCTGTACCCCACTTCATTACACACTCATGCACGCACTGACTCCTCTTTCCCTCCTTCCTTGTAGGGAACATTTCACAGTCAGCAGTCTCTTGACTATGGCTCCCAGTTAGTTGGAGGTGTTTCCCCTGGCAAGGGTGGCAAGACACACCTCGGCCTGCCGGTCTTCAACTCTGTCAAGGAGGTATGTGTGGCTCCCTATCTATCTAGGGTTTTGCCTTTTTTCTGTAAATATATTAAAAGAAAATTTGCTGTAAATACATTAAAAGATGATAATTGAAAGATTTATCATGGGTCGGACAGATTTGCAGCTAATATCCGTGAAGGACTATGAAGCCTTTTAGGTGGATTTTTAAAGAAACATTAGGTGGCACTATTTCATAACTTTAGAATTTCCATATTTTAATACACCACTAATACCTTATTTTTTATTCCTTGCCTCAGGCAAAGGAGGGCACAGGGGCAGATGCCACTGTGATTTATGTACCTCCCCCGTTTGCGGCAGCAGCCATCATTGAGGCCATTGACGCAGAGATGCCCCTGGTGGTTTGCATCACTGAGGGTATCCCCCAGCAGGACATGGTGAGGGTCAAACATAAGCTCCTGCGCCAGAGCACCACCCGCCTCATCGGCCCCAACTGCCCAGGAGTCATCAATGTAAGCTCATGCTACACTCACTCACACACACACACACACACACACACACACACAAACACGCATACACTCGCACTTTACTTTTGTAGCAGACAGGGCTGAAAGCAGAAGTTCCCTCTCAAGGGTCCAGGATAATTCAATTTTAATGCATTAATATTCTACAAAGTCCACCTGAAGCCTTAAAGGAGCATGATTATTTGTACTGTTGCCTTTGTTTGTTTGTTTGTTTGTTTCTATGTGGATGTAAGCATTGTTAATATCTGTTATTTGGGTTGAATAACACATTCTCTGGATTTTAAGGTATAGCCAAATTTGCATTTTGACAAAAAACAATTCAAGAAGTTATCCTTTCTCATTGGAATTTATGCAGTGAATAGACTTTGAATTATAATCAATAATGAATAGAATTTGTTCTTGTTTATGGCGTAGGGGAATAAGGTAAATAATAAATAGCTCTTTTGCAAAGAGATGTTTTGTTCAGTCGAGCAAAAAAGTAAAACTGGAGACTGGAGAGTTTAAAGTTGAAGAAGTAGAGAAGTTTAAAAAACACAATTTTATATGCATATTTGTCACAGTGAATGGCCTTAACTTCAATTAAAACTCAAAATGCATCCATTTACAGCCTGGAGAATGCAAGATTGGGATCATGCCAGGCCACATTCACAAGAAAGGAAGAATTGGTGAGATTTCCTAATTTGCATGTGAATTTAAGTAATTCTTTGTTTGGAACTTTAAGGCATTTAATCTATACATCAAACTATAAGTTGCCCTTTAAACACTCAGGGTTTCAGAGTATTTGTTGAAGTGAGTGTTCTGTTAAAAAAAAAAAAACTTGTGATGGAAAAGAAAAAGTAAAAAAAAGACATTGATACTAGTGCCTTTATCCCAAAATTATTTTTTTTAACAGCACTACATCTTAGATTGAGTCTCTGCTGTTGACAGCTTGATAAACAGTGTGTGCTGCTGCTGGGCAGTGAACCTTTACAGGAAGTCTGTTTTTATAGTAAATCGACTGCCATCGATCCCATTCACACAGCAGCTGTTACAGAGCTCTGCTGTGACCTTTTTTCTTTTTGTCTTAATGGTGACAACACTTCAGTCACAACTGGACAGAAAACGACAGCTGGATTTTGTGTAATTTTATTACCCTTGAATGCAGCAGTGTTTTAGACAGGTTTTTTACCAAAGATATAAAATTACAAAATGTGTGTTTTTGTTTTTGTTTGTTTTTTTATCTGTCTTTCAGGCATTGTGTCGAGATCAGGGACCTTGACATATGAGGCCGTGCACCAGACTACACAAGTTGGCCTAGGCCAGTCTCTTTGCGTTGGTAAGTTAATTTAGCACACAATAGCACAACTTTTAGTGCTATTATTAGATATTGTTAAAACAAGCAATTAGCTTGGAGTAAAAGAAAAAGAAAATCAGTATTAAACTGTGTGACTTTATGGGTTGGTGGAAGAAGAGTGTGGACATTCAACGATATAGATGATTTTATTAAAGTGCTGCATTTGGCTTGAAGACCAGATGGTTACTTTATAGCAACATCACATACCTGCATTTAATTTGAACCTCACTGTGAATGTTTGTGAGACCTAAGGCCTGAGTTACAAGACATAAAATGGGACAATGCACCAAAAGATGGCTGTTGTAATGTTTCTCTCCTTTTGTCTAAGAGAGTTATTCCCGACACAAAATCTTACTGGACTTTGTACGAATAGGAAGGCGATGAATTACATTCACCTTTCACTCAAGCTCTTCACACGATGCATTTCAGCGCACTTCGTTTTGTATTAAAAATGCACTTAGCAGCTTTATGATCATTGCTTAGAGTATCCCCCTTAGATCTAAGCATTGAAGTTGCTGCCTTCTTTGAAGGGCGAGCAAAAACTTGGTCTTTTCAAAATGTCTTTGACTTCAAAATCTTGAAGAGTGATTTTTTTTTTTTTTTTTTTTATTCACAGCCAGGCAAATTTTCTTTTTTATTCCTGCACAAACCAGAGTAGAACTTGTGAGTATGTGCCACATAATTGAAACAAGAAGGATTTGGACCTAAATGACCTTGCTGCCAATAATCTCTGAATATTTGTAATAAGTGTTTTTTTTGCTGCCTCTTTTATTTTCATTCATATCAATTCATGCTCCTTTTAGAAGTGACTGAACATCGTAAAATTCATGCAGCAGCTCATTTTGGATGTTGTCAATGATACTACAAACAAAGCCATAATATTAATACATACTCGGGGACAGAGATTATTTTTTAAATATTTTTTTTCAAGATGTACAGTGATTTCTGCAATTTTAAAGTACAGATGTGGAGATGCGTGGACATACTGTAACAATCCCATTATAATATACCCAACTTTATTCTTTCAGAAAGAAATGAAGAAAAAACTCCTTTGGCCAACTTATTTTCCAGAAAATTTATATTAAAGGGCTTGTTGAACACCTGAATTAAGTGTGGGGAAAAAATTCAGCTTCATTTTTATTTAGAGATTTTAATTATGGAGTGTCCTCAAGCTAGACTTTGTACAGCCAATGCTGAAACATTATTAAATATTGTAGAGTTCATTAAAGGGGTTTATTGGTGCTTCTGCTTGCAACTTCTTAAGTCTGAGTGTGACCTAGAGGCTAGTAAATTATAGTTAGTCCAATATGTAATATCGCTGTCACCTTTGTTGCTGGAAATGTAGTTCCCATTCATTATTATTCATGTAATTTTTCTCTTGATGTTGCCAGTTTTTTTTATGACATGAATATAAATTCAAGGCGAGGATTTGTCTTATGCAGGTTTCATCTATCTTTTATAGATCCCGGTGTAATTTTCTGTGCTTTTTTATATTAGTGGCCTGTTGTGATTGGGGAAAGCTTTGTTAGTCATGTTTCTGGGGTATAAAAGGAACAGCATCATGAAACTACCATACGGGGATAAAGGAGGTTTGGGACAGTTATACCATTAAACCCATTTTTTGAAGTGACTTTGAAGTAAAATTGAAAAATGGTATTTCTTCTACCTCAGCCCAATTTAACTTTACTTCTGACAAGATGTTGTTCATCCACAGTGACTTCTGAAAGCACTTGAACTTCTTTGCTTTTTTGCCCACTTTATTGTGTTGCAGATCATTTAAAACGGAAATAATCAGTGTTTTTATATGAACAGGAATTCACATGACTGCTTGTATGTGAAACCCAGTGAGAATTATCACTCTGCACCTCACCCCTATGGAGCTCATGGTTTGGTTCTGTGGCCCACAACTTTCCTTTCCTTGAGCTCTTACATTAGCTGGTGGACATGAGAGAGCATTTAGCAGCTAATGCCCAACTTGTGAAGACCAAAACAGAAGTAATACGGCAGTATATATTGGACAGCATGCCAGAAACAAGTCTGTTGGATGTGTAAATAGGCTAACTCTTTGCTGAAAAGTTCACCACATTGGCTTAAAATGTGGTAATGTATCAGTTTATTGTTTTAATCTTGTTTCTTCTGCTCCCAAGCAGTCAAAAAAATCACTAATGGCACATTTAGAATGGATTCCATATACTTTTGGGTAAATTCATTATACAAACATTAACCAGTAATGACAAAACAAAAACAAATTTAAGATTTTTTTGTTTGCAACTGTATTAAAAAATAAAGTGTGCAAAAGGAACGTGAACATTTTCCAAAGCCGTGTTCTGATGTTGCTGATGAGCTGATCAGGAAAATTCATCAGTAAAAAGGGAATAAAAGTTGAGAAATGGAATACATTAAAACCGTGCTGAAACTAAATCCATCAAGAAGCATTGCACGTGCTCATATGCAACACTGAACAATCTCGGTGTGGATTCTCAGACCATATTGGCCATACAAGTCAGGTTCTACCTGTATTTTATTCCACTCTCAGGCTGAACACATTATAGTCAAATGTTCACAGGCATTATCCCTAGAGTCTTGAGTATACAATGAATGTTTGCTTTGTCTTCTGCAAGGTATTGGTGGTGATCCATTCAACGGTACAAACTTCATAGACTGTCTGGAGGTGTTCCTGCAGGACCCCAAGACGGAGGGCATCATTGTTATTGGAGAAATTGGAGGCAATGCAGAGGAGAATGCAGCAGAATACCTTAAACAGCACAACTCTGTAAGGAAACAACACACTGGACACCCATTATTTTACTTTACTCTCTTTGCAATATCCTCTGCTACAGCTGCAGTCACCTCAGCAGATATATCTGTTCTATAAAACATTTATCCTTTTCTGACTTCACTCCTATTCATGCACTTTCAAATCTCTCAACTGCACTGAACACTGGAAACCTTTGTACATGGAGAACAAGGTGGAGCTCTGAAAGTGCCCTTTCTTTTTGATCACAGCCTCAGGCTTTCGCTCTTAGTTTTCAGTGACCATGTGATTTGCGTGATGAAGATAAAGAGTGACAGATGAGGTGGAGGTATGATTCACAGGGCATGTTCTGGAAATCTGGGAAATCTGCAGTGCTGATGAGCAGTGAGGCTTCTGTGATGTCTGCTGTTTGAGAAAGAGCAGTATGTCGACGATTGGCTTATGAAGCCACGTGGCTAAGAACTTGAAACTGACATTTTTTACTTTTCTGGGGCCTGTACTTGCCATTTGTCTCCTTGAAAATGACTTTTAATCTGGGAATTTTTGTGTTTGTTTCTGTGTATAGTGGGGTCCAAAAGTCTGATGCCCATTTCCCAAATGGCAGTCCTGTATGTATGTGTGCGTGCTGACAGTGCCCTTGAACTGAGGAATGGATTTGATTTGCCCTCAGAGCTGCTTTAATGCATGCAAAACTTCCGCTAGCATCTCACTAGATAAGTAAAGCCCCCCCCCCGAATCATCAGAGCATTGAGAGCAAGGGGCAGTTCAAATGCAACACATGCATGAAAAAGAGTAGGCCGCAGCAGTGTAGAAAATCGTACACAAAAGCAGTGTCCTTTGACCTTAGTTTCAAGAGAGAAAGCTCAAAAGAAGACTGGAGAAATTACTTTTACTTTGGAGGAAATGTAATTTCTCTCGATTTGAATACAAAGTCACCAACACAGTGAAGACCTCATCTTGATGATGGCTGTACTCTGACAACCAAGAAGATTTAGCTAATTCACAAGCTTCTTTATGAGATCTTCAGCTCCCTGAACAGTAATGATAAACCTTTCTATATGTTTCTTTTGATATGAATCTGTATTCTTGACTTGACAGGAGAAACCAATCAACATGTTGCACACTCATGTATGATGAAACATTGTACCCTGGGTTGTGTATTACGATACTTCTTTTCTAGTCACCTCAAAGTGCCTTACTGGTATCAACTGCTCGAAAACTCAGCTATCTTTCATGCCAGTGGGTCTTTAAAGCCCCTGAGAACTTGTTAAATGGTTAATGTTGATGACTAAGTGACAGTTCAGTCTGGTTATCGGGCTACCAGCCACCATCAGCCAGTGATTCAAATATTGCTACCATGATGGATGTTTCAGTTATTTCGTCCTTCTCATTTATATCAACAAGGGTAGGCTTAATAACAGGGAAAAAACAACCTGCCTGTACAACAGCACCACAAATTACATCCTTCAAAATGATAATACAGTGTAATCAAGACCTCTTTGAAGCAGCTTTATTAAAAACTGAATATTATAACCTTCATGATGGGAGGCTTTATTGCAAGATTTTTTGGATTAGACTGCATTACTTTTAGCTCTGTGTACCTAATGAACTGCCAGTTGAGAGTATGCAACATCACCCTTTTTCCAACAGAGCCACTTAAAAACAGCGAGATGAATGCAGACACTGCAGTGAAGGTGTTAATATCTAATGTGAAATAGACAAAGCTTAAGTGAGACCACATCACTCATCGTGAGAAGTTTTTTTTCTTTCCAAGATGCCCGACTCTTCACATTAACTTGAGAAATTCTGACCCCATAATGTATTGAATGCTTAGTGAAATTACAGGTCCAGTGTCATGATTGATTTGCGTCATGCAACATTAAATATATTGAGCTCCTGTTTGAGAAAGACACATTACAGCAGTAAGGTGACGAAGTATTGATTTCAGTATCCATTAATGTTCCAGCTGAGTTACTGTTTATCTGTTTATCCAGCAATGCTTAAATTGTGTAAAAAAAGTCAAGAAAATAAGCTTGTATTTCCACTAGGTCCTACTGTCAGATTTTATGATGCAGGGCACATTACAGGGTTCGGTTTTCATCAGTGTCTGCAATGCTTGCCATAACATACCTTTTGATACAGTCCCATGTATCAAAGGTATGCCTGTCTTTACCAGAGCTTCACAGGCTTTCTGAAAGCAGAAATGGGTTTCATGCAAAAAAAAAAAACACTTAAAACGTCCCCCTTGCATATCAAGTAGGTTGGAGTATTTGACACCTAAGATACCATGGAGGTTTGCTAAGTTTTTTTTTTCCCCATTTCAGCCTGCTGACTTTTAGCCCAGCCTGTATCCACTGAGCTTAGATAAACCCCTTCTAATTCTGTGGAAACGGTGCTGAAATCTATTGCAGTCTGTAGTGTGCAGGAAGTCTTAGGGTTGCCAGTTTTATTCATGCCTAACTGTCATGTTTATAGGGGCATATAATTATCTCACTTTAGGGTTTTAATGCTTGCGAATGCAATTCCTCACCTTGCAGCAGGCTGTTTTGTGGTAATAGAACAAAGCCCCTCCACCAGTCATGTAAGCACAAAGAGGTGGAGGAATTACCTGCTGGGTCTCATAATTAAGGTAATATATCTGAACCGCCAACAGTGGAAGACAAAAGCAAGCTAAAGCAAATGGTAGTATGAGTCCCCTCCCTGTATTGTTGGTACTTAGTATTTAGGGAGGCATGGGTTAAATTGAGTAATTAAACCCCATTTTCATTTGAGAGTAGATTTAAGACTTGATTCACACAGGGGAGGTTTGTTTATTTAGGACGTGATTTGACTGTGAATATTCAGTCAGATTTGCTGCTAATCTGTTTTGCGGTTACATTTTTCAGCACATTGAGCAGATGCTTGTACCATATTGAGAGCAGTTTAAGAGCAGTTCTCTCTCCATATCCCTGTTAACTGTGCAAGTGTTAATGTCTCATTAGCGGTGCATTTCTAGCCAAGGTCCTCCACATTTCCCTGGCTGATATACGTTCTGCTAGTCTTAATTATCAGAAGCCATCTCCAGTTTGCATTAGTAGCTGTCATCTCATTCCTGCCAGTGTTGGGTTTGAAGTTGGGAGCTGAAAATGGCAGGGGGAGTGGGTGTCTTTGAAGGACCTCGCTGTATTGCCTCGGATGTTGTGCATGCCATGTTCGCTCTCTGAAAGCAGTTGGCCAGATAAGCCACAGTTTCTGTTTAAAGCTCTGGACTGTGTGTGTGTGTGTGTGTGTGTGTGTGTGTGTGTGTGTGTGTGTGTGTGTGCGTGTGCGCGTGCACAAAGACACCCTTGACAATTATATTGTTATTTCCTAACTAAGAAATATTAGCTGTGTGCATGTGCGTGCACGCGCACACACGCTGTCTTCGTCCACCTCGCTGGTAATGATGTTATTGCTGAAGATGAAATATTAGCCCTCTTCACCTTGGAAATGATCCTAGCTGTTGAACGTAACATCCATCAATGAGCAAGCAGCATAGACAGGTGCTGAGCTAATCAGTGCCTGCATGACTAATTACCATCTTAGAATTGAGATGATATGAGATGGCAGGAGTCTGGACCCCTATCTGGTCATACACCAACCCATGCAATTAAATGGCTTGATTGACCCTTTGTTTTAATAATGCAGGCTGTGACAGAGATGGCTGGTTAGACAAGCCCGTAGTAATGGGGGCTCTGTAATGGGAGGACATGGGGTGTTTAATTTGTAATGAATGAATGAAATGCAGTTGCAGAAATGTATTTTTTTTTATTTTTGTATGCCCCCTCCTCATATTTTGCTTCCCTCCTTCCTGTTCCTCATCTACTTTATTGCTTTGCTAACTGTGCTCACATCCTCACACCTTCCCCTGAGCATATTCTCATTTTTTTTCTATCCATTTTCTCCTCATTTTATACCCATGTTCTTCTTCCTCTCCCTCTCGTACATCCAGGGTGCTAATTCAAAGCCCGTGGTGTCCTTCATCGCGGGGCTAACTGCTCCTCCTGGCCGTAGGATGGGCCACGCCGGTGCCATCATTGCTGGTGGAAAAGGTGGAGCCAAAGAGAAGATTGCAGCCCTCCAGTCAGCTGGAGTTGTAGTCAGCATGTCCCCAGCTCAGCTGGGCAGTACCATGTTCAAGGTGAGTCCTTTCTCCTGACCAGAAATTATCGTGGACAAGGACAGCCGTAGTAATTATTATAATTCACTGTTTAAGGGGGTTTGAAAGAGGACAGCACCACATATTCAATTTTATAGTATAGCCATAGTATTCAACTTTGAAATACTTAACCTAAAAGTTAAATGTAATTATTAGTAAAAGTTTTCTCATTTGAGCTAAGGCTGTAGCCCTTTTCAGACAGGCATGAATATGCAAATAAAAGTCTGAGCATTAATTAAAAATCATTACAAACAGTTTGACAGATAGATGAAGTTGTGTATTTCCCTGTCTGTACAGGGTTTTATTTATTTTATTTTTTTACTCTGGCTTCAATCATCATTTTCTGTATTGTTCCTGACAATTTCAGATGGAGCACAATGTTGGGTTAAGATAATTACAAATAGAATGTGATAAGCAAAGCTACATTTCTATTACTTTTAACTTTATAAAAATAGTAATATGTTGATGAATAAGCAAGCCAATGAGGAGGTAATGTTATAGCACTGTAATAACCCTGCTCTTGCTCCAGAAAAAAAATCGTGTGATGCCGGTCACCTGTTCACTCCCTTGATTACAGAACAGTTTCAAATGTGAGAGGGATTACTAGGAGCAGGAATTAATTTTTTTCTGGGAGTTGCAAGGTGTTGATTGAACTTTTACTATGCCATAAAGAAAGGCAGAAGAGAAGGGCAGAAATTAATAAACACGTGTTGACAGTGGCTGAGTTGGCACCACTGCCTCTTTATTTCAATTTATCTAGAGGGATGCACTGTTAACAAGATGTATAAAAAGTGAAAGCATGTATTACACCCATTCATCATCTCGTACTTTCATTACCACTGCTGGCACTACTGCACACAAATATAGATTTATAGATGTTTTTTTTTCCCAAGGTTTAATTCATAATCATTGTGTGTAATGATGAAAAACGCGGTATGTGGTCCCTCATTTTGCTGCACATTGTGTTCATACGTCTCTGTTAATCTCATTGACTGCTGTAATCGAAGTAATAACACTTAGAGGAGCATCGACAACCCCCCGCCCCAAACGCCATTGTTTAGCTGGTGGAGAGCAGCTCTGCTACTATTGACCTGCATGAGCCTCGACATGAGTGCTGAAAACATGAATATGCAAAAGTGGATAGATCGGATAGATGTGTCATCACATTTAGTTTGAGTTTATAGTTTAGTTTTATGAATTATGCATATTGCTACAGAAGATGTGTTCATGCTAAAACCATGATAAGCTTAACAAAATGACCTCCTTGCTTACATTGCTGCTGACATGCATGTCAACAGCAAATATATGCACCAAATGAGTATTAAGAATCAAAAAGGCACAGATGGTATTTAAGGTGTTTTCAGTCAAATGAAATGTCTGACAGCAGCAGTAATTCCAAGTGGTACGTCATCAAATGAAATGTTGCTCAAGATGCTTTTGCCCTCGGAGTTGCAAAAGCACGTCCTGGCACAGTATTCATCACCATTATAATTACAGATAAACACTGCCAATTCACTTGCAGTGTAAATGGGATGCTGCATGCTAACATGATAACATTCTCATTTCAGGCTATTTTTTACCTCAATTTTGTTTTTGTTTCATCCAAACAAGGTCTGTCTAATGCACATCTAGTGGACAGGTGCATAGAAAAATGAAGGCATGGAACCATAGAAGTAGTTGAACCCCAAGTTGAATCCCACTGCCAGCACAGAGTTTTTAAGAAATCCATTTCAGTCATAGCAGTTATAGACTGGTTAATGCATAAAAAGTTGTTTTATCAACAGGAGTTATAACAAGTTCAATAGAGGATAGAGGGAGATCTGGCTACAAGCAGTCAATGTCGATACATAACATGAAAATATCTTCATAACAGAAAAAGGCTTAAAACTTGGCTATGATTATGGTTATTTTTCATTGACCATCAAATCTATATACTCATAATTCAATAGTCAGTAGTGTATTTTCGATTAATTATTTTTGGTAAAATTGTCTACAGTGTATGTGTCATTAGCTTGTCTTTGTTTGGTTATTGCGTCTGATAGCTTTATTATAAAGATATTGTCTTTTTTATATTGTTACTTTGGTACCTGATTGTACCTCCACCACTCAAAGGCTTTATTTCTAATATGACGGTGGGCAATATTTTAACTGCTTCATGTGCTCCTTTTGTCTTTGTACACCTTTGATTCTATTTTAGTTTCACAAAACATGGTTAGGTATCACATGTATTTTTACCCTGCAAAAACGCAGAGAGATTATTAATCCTATTCTTTAACAGTTTAACAACTCGTTGGTCTCAACATGCATAAACTCATTAGAATTGATTCTAATATTGTTTAACTATGGAAGTCCATGACATAATCTCCGTCCAACTAAACCCTGCTTACTTGTTGATCAGGGATAGGAACACAACCACAGAAATATCTCAATAAAATGACCCAAAGTAAATTATGCAGAGGTTTGTGTTCATGTTGGTCCCTTTTGAGAAAATAAGAGTTCTTGGCCTTTAAAAACAGCATGTTGAAACAAAATTTAATATGCAGTGCTTGCAATGGAAAGGAATTTTCAGTGCCACTGTTGCAAGGACAAAATGTCAGAAAACTTTATGTTTATCTGAGAAAGGCCTAATTCATATGCAGGGTAGAATAAAAATGACCTTTTACTTGTTTACAAAATATCTGGAACTCATAATCACAGCAGCAGATAGCATTGTCCTCTCCCGCTAACATTCATACATGCACATGTATACAGATGTGTGCAGACAAACAGGAACATTTTAAACCCTGGTTTCTGTTGACTGCAATAAATTCCAAACCCCAAAAAGTTGGAGGCAGCTCACAGTCATAATATTTCTGATACGTCTGGCCTCAGGTGTGTCAAAGCTATTGTCATCGCTGGCTTGTAAACGCCATGGTATTCGCTCGTGTCACATTTTCCCTCTGCTCTCCTCAGTTTGATTCCGGATGTATTTTTACTCGTCCCTTTTGAGTGGCAACCTCCACTTTTCTCATTTTCATCCCCCTCTTCCTCCTGACTTGTCTCGTCAAGTGTCTGAATCTGTCTCCAACACAAAGGTCTGGTTTTTTCCCCCCTCTGTCACAAACAACTCTTACCTTGGTGCTGTGTTGCTCTCTTGAGGGACTCTCTGCCACCATGAATCTGCGAAGAATCGGACTGCTTCCCCAACCACCATCCTCCTCTTTTTTTTTTTCACAATTTCCATCCCATTTCTTTTTTTGTCCTCACATTTTCCTCTACAGCCTTGTCCCTTGTCACTGATCCCTTTGCCACTTTTATCCAACCTCATCTGCAAAGCAAAAATCTAGTGAACTAAGCCACAAATCTCCAATCTACCTGCCTATCCAAATGTCTCCTCGTTCATCTCATCCCTTCCAGAAAAATCCATCTTAGAGAGGCGAGGATCTCTCCCGGGAATTTCAGATTTTTAAACAAGAAAATATTTTCTCCTCCAGGTGGCAGTAGATCTTCAGGTATTCACATTCCAGAAGAGGAATGAGCCAACTTGTGCATGAGTACTTGTGTTTTGTAGACCTGATAAATGACATTTGCATTAAGTTACTCTTCTCCTGTGGAATGGGAAATTCTCGGGGAACGACATATTCTATCATCCTACGGTTTGTGTGATATTTTCCAAATTGAATATGTAAATAGCTACATCCTTTTTAATGTCGAACATAATGCTTTTTCATTTATAGCGACATGGTTGGACCGAGCTGATAAACACAGCAACTATATCCTCGCATAAATCGGATTTTTTTGCAGATACTTAGCTCATATCAATCACAGGAAGTGAGTTGTTTTAATCTTGACAGCTGGAACTTAACTGGCGCGGACACGCTACATGATTTTCACTAGCCACCTCTGCAACCCCCCCCACCACCACCACCCAACAGCTGATCTGACGCACAGAATCAAAACAGAGCTGTGTGAATTCTGCATGAATAAATCATTCAATTCTGTCTATCTCACTGCATTTCACGTTGTTTCCTTTCTTCTTCCTCTCTTCTGTCCATCTCTGTAGGAGTTTGAGAAGAGGAAGATGTTGTAAATTGTGCGAGAAGGCGCACAACCTTTTACCCCCTGCTACAAAATTGAGATGAGCAGCCTGATTCTGGAGGTGGATATGCCCTACAGTGTCTGTAAACTCTGATTATTTCAACCACAATGCGCACATGCAGTGTTTATATTGTAATTTCTGCCATGAACTTGTACCTTGCACATAATGAAAGAATAAAACATAGTGTCTTATTGGTATCCCAAATAGCTCATTGTATACAATGTCAAAGCTTTAGAGATGTTTTTTCTTCCTCTACACAATGTGGAAAGCTGAAAGGAAGATGCCATGGTAACCTTGGTGATCCGTTTCATTCTGTTATGCTCCTTCTGTAAGACATATTCCATCGCTCATTTTACTGACTGTCCACCTGAATAAGAAATATTTCTCATATCATTCCCTTGCTGTGTTGTGTCTGTACTTTTTAAGAGGCACTTTTGAGAAAAAAGATGTGGTGTTATAGGAAGAGATCATCTGTCTCCAGGTTTTTAGCTATTTAGAAGTGACATAAGGAGCACAAACTCTTACAGTTGCATATTGTATTTGCAGAAGCATTTACCAGGTTTCATTTTATGAAATCTTATCCACAAAAGAAGCATGATTTTTTTTTATAGTTATAAGGTTATTGTGTTTTTCGCTTTCAGTCATTTAGCAAAGACGCCAGCTCAGAGATTTGCCATGGCTGGTGACAGGCGTGGCAGGAGGTATTACGTTTTCAGGTAGTTCTTATTCTTGTGAATGTTATATTTCAGGAAGACCTTTAGGGATTTTTGTCAAGTTTGGCACAAATGTTCATTTGGACTCAAAGATGAACAGATTAGGTTTTATTGGTCAAAGTTAAAGACCTGACAAAAAAACATTTTGGGGCCATCATGCAAGAATTCATATGCTAATTACGAAAAAATGTTACAAGTGTCTGAAATTAAGTGATAACAGGTCAACTTCACTATGACATCAGTAACTCAGTAACATAAACTGTGACCATATTTCACATTTGGTCTAGCTAGTTCTAGTTACAAGAGTTACATGTGTTTGGAAAAAAATTTAGCCATGGAATGCAAAAATGCAGGATCTCCATCAATCAGGGACAGATTTGTTAATGGGGTTGACCCTGCAGGTGCAATTCAACAGCTACTGGAAAAGAACAAAACTATACACCTGCCACATTTAAAGAGCCATAATTCCCATCACTACTGACTCCCTGACTCTGGTACAAGATTGACTGGTGGGCCCTGACACCCCCAGTCAGTCTCTTCAGCACCCCTTGGTGTGTGGGCTGCAGTTCAGCAATTGTGGGAAATGCAGAGGGCAGGGAGAGCTGTACCAGAACCGGTATCAGCAGCAGCCGAGCTGAGTGAAGTTGGGTATTTGGGTTTGTTTGGGGTTGTAGTCCTGAACAGTCACAGCAGTGAGCACACAGCAATATTAAACCCCAAGGGGAAAACGTGTCAGTCACTCAGTCACCACCTGCAAAGCTTTAAACCAAACTTTGACACACCGTACTCAAGTGAGTTTGTAACAGTATTTTAGGTTGTGATGCTTTCACTTTTGTAACATAAAAAAGTGTTTCCTGTAGGCAGTATATACCGGTGTAAAAGCGATTTAAATCAATCTCACCATACCAGGAAAAGAAGATTAGCTGTTCAATTTAGGACAGTGCTAAGCTCCAGTAGTTCACTAAATATCCCTGCAGCTAGTCACCACATCACTAATCTTCTCCTGTAATATATTTTGCATAGACATTACAGTGGTCTGACAGAGCCTTATTTTTAAATAAAAGCAGTTTTAGTTGGTGGGTGGTTTTAAGAAAAAATGCAAAAAATTAACTTGTTGAAGTCTCTCATATGTTCAGATTTACTGCTTTATTTGTCGTCTGTGGCCAAAGACGTGATTTGATGACATTAACTTTGGTTGGGGTTGTTTTTCAATAATTTAAATATTAATTAATCAAGAAACTGTTGGAAAATAACTAGAAATTTGTGGAATGGAAGATGAAAAGCTATAGATTAAATTAACACCTCATTACTGTACACAAAGTGAAATAAGACTGAGTGGAGAAAAATGAAAGGGGAAGATATGGTTACAGTTGGTTCTGCTCCCAATCTGTTTAAATTAAAGTACTAGGAACAAACGAGTGTAATGAAGCATATAATGCCCTACACTGGACATCTCTACAGCCTATTCTTATCTGCTCCACAGCAGTCAGCCAAGGCAGATTATTCTGTGTACACATTGTTAACAATTACTTTTTAATCTGCATTAGCGAATTAACATAATGGCTGACAGTGGAACTGAAAGCTTATTTGTTTAGAGGCTCAGAAATTCCTTCTTGTACTGAAGTTGCCGAGCTGTATTCTGCTGTGGTTGGTCTCATGTAAGACGTGAAAGAGGCCAAACTTTCCCTTCTGGTGGTGTTTAGCTACTTCTTTAATTGGCTTTATACAACTTTGGGGTAATTAAGTGCTGATTCAAAATGAAACTTTAATTGTGTCACCATGTTTCTCACTTAGGTTTTCACTATGTCCCACAATGAGCGAAACTCCACCTTGCTGAGCCAAATCATGACAAAATTTCTGATGGCATTCATCAGACAAAGCTAAAAATGCAGAGGTTTATGAACAGAAGTTTTGGAATACCCACAGTATGAAATATGTTATAGTGTGTTCACACTGAAAAGTGACAAAATTAAGTGCACTTTAAGAAAGTTACACAGTGCATTCAATCAAATTGTGAAGGGCTGGTAAAAAGGTTCCAGGGTTATAAAAGAAAGCAAAAATGCAATTGTCTAATTGATGGCTGAATTGAAATGACTAAATTGATGGCGTTCGTTTAAGAGTCATCCCTTGTCATCCATTGGTGCACAATGCATTGCATACTATGAAAAATAGTATTTGATTTGTACCCTGTACTCTTATTATGTACATGAAATGTACACATGACACATGCTGCGTCACATAATATGAGAAGGATGGTCGGTAGAGAATGTATTCATATTTCTGTCTTGCAATCATTGGACAACTCAAAACAGATTTATAAGTTAAAAAATACTGTTTGGGTTCACTTACCTTGAATGACAGAGATTAGCTGACTTAAGGTTTGCATATGTTTTCGCCTTTTCAAAATTTCAGTCATAATTATAACATATATTGACACAAATTATGTTTTGAAGTTGGATGCAGTTAGTGTTGTTTCGCTTACATCCTTAAATCCTTAACAGGGTTGTTTATTTTTATATATTTTTATTTTTTTTATCAATTGGTTGCTTTTTGAACAAAACTGACGTAACCACTTTCATCCTTCTCCTTCACTAAGAAAGCAGCACTGATGACAGATAGGCGTGTTCAATTTTCACTTGTCATCCTTTTGGCCAGATGGGTTGGAGACCTTGAGCTGACAATTTATTCTCTCAGACCAAACAGTTAACTTTATTCATCAAACGTGAATGGCTGACTGAGACCCACCCACAGACCCACAGAAAAGGCCTCATTACCAAGAGATTGTGGACCTCAGTTGAGTCAATCGTCTTGAGTTAAAAAAAAAAAGAAAGAATATTCCTCAGCAGACAGCAGTCATAATGAGTTCAATAGGGTACCTTGCAAGTGCCCTTGCACACACATCACCACCTTATAACTAATGTATGTGAGGATAAGTTGAATAGTGCCAAAGTGCTCAACATATAGTCATTTAATTCATGGGTTGATAGTGAAACACACAAGATACATGTTTAGATTTACACTGTGTTCAGGGATGAGTAGAAGCTAATATAGTGCATACGGATGATCACTGACATGGCCATTGAAATGTAACAATAGCACAGGCTGCTACCTGCCAATTAGGATAAATATGTTTCTTTACCAAAAACTTGTGCAGTCTGGAAGCTAGATTTGTTCCCCCCTGTTTGTAATTACCTGGTCTGTTGGAAGCAGGCCTCAATGAAGTGCCCATCCATTCAGTGTCACATATTGCTCTTTTTCGCCTGAAAGTGCTGGTGATCATTGTCAGATTGTTTTATTGATACCATTGATCCTACCTGGTGCTGCAAAGTCTGGCTGGCAAAATTTCCATTAAAGCATTGGAGAGGAGTGGTGAGGGCGAGAAATAAAACCAAGGGGCTTGACAGTAGCAATTTGCATGAGGCAGTATTGTTTTAATAGAACCACTGACTCGAAATTGCTTTGGGAATTGAGGGCAAGAATGAGGACAGTGGAGTGGATGTATAGGGAACTTGGAACAGAGCGCCATTCTTTTTTCAAGTCAGCTGTGGATTGGCTTCCTCTTCAGACAGAGGAAAGGTTTTATTTGACTGGCTTATGATGATAGAAAGACACAAGGAAATGTTTCATACAAAGAGAAAGCCTCTTACTTTTCATAATTTAAGGTTTGATGAATTAAGCCATTCAATGATGAGCAAATAGAGGGACTTTAAAAAAAAAAAAGGGCCACTGGATACTGGGCTGCCCCGCATTTTGACCTAGTGCTATTAACCCAAAGTGCTATTAAGTTGCAAGATTGGTTACTGATGCATCATAACAATCATAACTCTGAACAGCACTAGTAAATGACGTTAAGACATTAGGTACAAATCTAAGGAGTATCTCATTAGAAAAGGACACAGTGTTTTACCTTGCAGTAGAGAAAAGGTGTGTATTTGGGAAATGGAGAAATGAGTTTACTTGTGTCTCCACTGGTGGCCATATAATGATGGTAATGACAAGCTTGCACACTGGGTTATCATGTCCACTCAGTTGGTGCCGTGGCTTCTCATCATGATTCCTCCCAGTGGGAATAGCAGCAATGTGGGCTAATCCCAAGAAGAGATGGGTTTTGATGTGCAGGGGTATATTTTGTGATATGAACACGGGTGGCCTTTAGTTCCATCGTCAGCCATAAATGGTATTTGCTGAAATAGGGATGGGGCTGAGAAGAATATGAAATCTAAAAAAGCAGCATTAGGCCTTGACAGGACCATTACAATGCCTATCGTGTATGCCTCTGTATCACTTCATGAACAGTCCGCCCCCAACATTACCCTGTTCCATCATCTTTATTAATGCCAACATTTATTCCTTTTTCTTTCTCTAAATGGCCAAGAAACACACACAAATATAAGGCACAGGACTTCTCATACTCATGTTTAACGTGCGTTTAGCTGAGGTTAAAAAGGGGTACATAATGAATATGGGTTCCTCTGATCCTTTCATGTTTATTTAAGTTTTAGCTCCTGCCTTTGTTTGTTTGTCTGCTGCTGGAGGATGAATATGTCTCTTTACATGTCACGATTAGCAGCTCCGGGTGATGCCTAAGGAATCTGACGAAGCTGCAGAACATGAGGCACAATACAAAGTGCAATAATCCCTCAACTTTAAAGGATCTGTACAACTTTTGTAAAAAGGCTTTTCAACTGTGTCACAGTTTTATTGATCCCCCTTGTTGCGTTTTTTGGACATTTATTTTCAAGCTTGGCCCTTTCACCTGCCATGCTCTTCAGAGGCCCTCTGGGCTTTCATAAACACAGTCCCGCTGATGACAAAGATAATGTAACTTTATTTCACCAAAAGGATGACTGCAGAGGATGATTACTGGCAAGAGCTGCCTCTAGCCAGGGACGTCTCCTGATTGATATATTGATCACAGTCGTGGCGCTCCTCTCAGAAGGGTATAGTTTACCTGTGCTTTTGATAAGAGGAAGAAAGTCGCATTTTGCTGCATAACTGCTTCCTAACAGCTCAGAGTCTCATCAGAAAGGCAGTGATCTCCTCCTGCTCATTCAGTCCCTTATAGCAGGCTGCCGTAGAGTACCTCCTCGCTGCTACCTATCCATCATACCCAGAGTGAACACAACAGATCCAGTAATGTTGGAGGTAACACAATTTAAGATTTTCTCTGTGTTGTGGCTTTATTAAATTTAGGGGCAGTGTAGGTACGACAGGGAGTCTCTATGGGATGCCTGATAGGTAGACAAAAATCCAAAGAGGAAGCCACTCTTGTATAGCAAAACTTTGGAAAAAAGGCTGAAAGAAAATCTCCTGTGATTTAAAGGTCATGGTTTTCATGCCTGCAGAAGAAAATAGGAGCACTTTCACTGGCCTTGAATTCTACAGGGAGTCTTATAACACCCCAGCCTACTGGTGAACACCAGTTCACCAGTCACGGTACACCCGAGCAATAGCTGACACGTGCATGCAGTGCGTCTCTCAGGTTTTGGAAATATATATATATATAATAATCTCCCTCTCGCCCACCTGGGCGGTGTCTCCTTCAGACTCGGGTCCTCTACCAGGCCTGGGAGTCTGAGGGTTGTGCGCAGGATCTTAGCTGTTCCCAGCATTGCGCTCTTTTGGACAGAGATCTCTGATGTTGTTCCTGGTATCCGTTGGAGCCATCCTTCCAGCTTGGGGGTCACCGCCCCTAGTGCCCTGATCACTATTGGTACCACTGTTGCCTTCACACCCCAAATATCGAGATTGGGTACCAATCTCCAAAGCAAGACGAACTGAATGCAAGGGCAGATCTGAGAGAGAGAATCATGAAGTCCTGGAGGAACTTAACTACCTCCTCCTTGCCAAGGCTAAACAACAAAGTATCAGACCAGTCTCTACTGGAGGATGTAAACACAGCACTTCTAACTGTCCCTACCACCACCATCACTGAGACCAATCAGCTGATGTATGCAGTGGCAACAGTAATCCTAGACATGCTTGGCTACAAGATGAACAGCATGAATAGTAGCCAGAAGGAGCGAGCCCCATGGAGGAGAAGGCTTGAGGCAAAAATCGTGGCAGCACGGAAAGAAGTCAGCAGGGGTGTGAATGTAAGGAAAGAGCTGCCCAGGAAATACAACAAGCTGTCCACAGCTGAGGCACTAGAGACTGCTAAGCAAAGGCTCACAGCTACCCAACTAAAGAGGTACACAAGAGAGGTAGAGGCCAGGAGAATAAACAGGGTGTTCTCCACCAACCCAGCTAAGGTCTACTCTCAATGGCAGGGTAACAGGATGGCAACGGAGCCACCCAGGGCTGAGACTGAGCAATACTGGAAGAGTATCTGGGAGAAAGAGGCAACCCACAACACTAATGCCCAATGGCTGAGAGACTTACAAGCAGAGCCCAGCCAACTCCCAGAACAAGACCCAGTAGTCATCACGCTAGCAGACATCCAAACCAGAGTGTCCAAAATGAAGAGCTGGACAGCCCCAGGGCCTGACATGAACGCCTAGCAGCACAGATGAACCAGCTGCTAATATCGGGAAACCACCCAGAGTGGCTAACCCAAGGCCGGACAGTCCTCATAATGAAGGACCCCCAGAAGGGAACAATACCATCCAATTACCGGCCTATAACCTGCCTCAGCACCACATGGAAGCTCCTATCAGGCTTCATAGTGGCTAAGATGAGTCAGCACATGGAGCAATACATGAGCAGAGCACAGAAAGATGTAGGCAATAACACCAGAGGAGCCAAACACCAGCTACTGGTGGATAGGACGATTGCCTGAGATTGCAAGATGAGGAACACCAACTTGTGCACTGCCTGGATTGACAACAAGAAGGCCTATGATTGGATGTCACACACATGGATACTGGAGTGCCTAAAGCTGTACAACATCAATAGGACCCTAAGAGAGTTCATCCAGTACTTGATGAGGCTGTGGAACACGATGTATATATTCTGTATGTCTAAATCTATTTATCTCTCTTTCTTTAGATAAAGCATTCTCACTGTATCCATTTTACCTCTGTTCTGCCATAACCGAGGCTACATTAACTATGGTACCTACAGGACAAAATTCACTTTTTTGGCCAGGAGAGAAACCCACCAGTGGATTCACTCTAATTTTCCTGGTACACGTACAAAGTACACAAGCAAGCAAGCAAGAATGTGAACGATAACATTGGCTTTGCAGCTCTTACCTCTGCATATGTATTGGAAAAGAGCAGTGAACTTACACTCAGAAAGAAAACAAATAAGCATATTGCCCAAAATGATAAACTGTTTATTTTAGACCTTGATCATTTCAAATTGTGCTTGCATGGTACAAAAAAACTGTTTAATTTGTACTTAATAAAATAACCAAAAAAGTTGCCATGTAATATTCTGGGTATGTAGCCTGATAATGAGGCTGAATTTGCTTTAATATTCCTCTCATTTTCATTCACTCTGTAGGCTGTGATACCAATTGCTAGGGGCAATAATGAATTTTAACTAAGAATTTTTTGTTGGGTTTTCTTTTGGACCACCTAACAACCTTTACATCTTCATAAACGTCACAGATTGTTCTAACATTTCCCTCCTGGATATAGCTAGGCAGCAAGCTACCCTGTATGAAGCATGTCTCCATTCCAATAACCTACCAAGTTCTGATTGGTTGACTGTCAATCAAACCAGTGGAAACAGCCTTGAATGGGAACATATAAGTCACTAATGATTAGGAACTATAGGTGGCATGACAAAATGCTCATACAGAGTTGTCAGAGGCCCGTTTTTGCCCCACTGTTCCATCCACATCTGCTAGTGTCACACCCATTTCTTCATGTATCAATGTACTTGCTGCAGCTGCATAAAGCAAATTGGTTTTAGCCTTTGCACATCATTAATTTTGACCGAAAGATCTTTGAATTCCTCCATAACCACAAGATTTGTTATATTATGGGACAAGTGGCCTCGCCATTGGAATCAAGCAATAGACAACAGTGACATTTGCTTTTTATTTGCAAGATTCTCATTTCAACAGCAAAGGCAAGACCTTCTAATTCTTCACTTTTGGTTTTATCCCTCTTAATCTTTGTGTCTATATTCTGACTGGTTTTGAAAGGCATAACCTTTGACTCACAGCTCACTGTGCTGAAAATGACATACCTTTTCGAAAACGCAGCTTTGGATTTTCTGTCTTTTTAAAAAACTTTTATTTATCTTGGGGAAATTCAGCTGAGCGTGGATGCTCTTTCCCAGCCATGCCCTGCTTAACATTCATGGTACAGTTGCACACATTCACGCCAGGGAGTGGCACAGCACTGTTGCAGTCTTCAGCTTTTTGACTGTTGAGTGGCTCTGGTGGAGTAGCTTAGGTTAAGTGTCTTACTCAAGGGCAGCAGGCTGAAAGTAGTGACAAGCCCTTACAGGCCTGACAAGACCTTCTGCTGTTTACTTTTATTTGGTGCAGCTTCTTGTAAAAATAAAATATACATAAAAACTCGATGGAGGGAGAATTAATATTTTCCACTTCTAAAAATGAAAAGCAAAATGAATATTAATACAATTTTTTAAATCTTGTAGAAGTTAGACTTCCTGTTCTTGACCTTAGAAAACCTCCGCGTCGTCTCTCTGAAGCATGTCTGCTTATATATCTTTTTTCCCTTTGCTCTGCATATCTGCCATGCGGTACTGTCTCTGAGGTTTTGAGGAATTTTTTCGCAACAGAAACTGCAATAATCATCTCTATGGTAACTCATTGAAAATGCTTTGCTGCAGTCGAAGCACAGAGGACAACAAGCGCGGAGTGGGGGTTCATTTCATTTTATTTTCAACTGTTTTCCAGACATCACTTATTCATCCATGTATTCAGTCCCTCACTCACACTCCCTTAAGAATCCCCATATTGCATCAAAAATGGAATTGTGTGAATACGGGTTTTCCTGCCAATAAAAAACTAAAAAAAATAAGTCATTCCTAAATCATATCCAGTTTCTTCATATCTTGGAGGAAAGGCATTTCTGCTTGTCTTCCAAAGCCTGTGTTTATCAATAGCAGTTGGAGGGGAAAAATACATGTTCTGGTTTGACATAGATGTGCCATCATATTTTAGGACAGTCCATTTGCCTCATGAATATCTCACCCTCGCCATCAATCAGCAAGCTAGCTGAAGTCAGTCTTACATTCTGGTCTGTTGTTGAGATATAGGGCTGTAAGTGCTGGTGCTGGAGCCACAGATGAATAATCTATGTGTCCACTAAATTCTGCTTTCATCCTGCTGGGAAATGAATACCAAAAACCAGCAGTGCTCAGCGAGGTGTGGGACTCAAATCCAAGGCTCTTTACTTTTATCTTTTGGTGCAAATATTTGTCTCATGAATTTCTCTGCCAACTGTTCCCAGAGATATTATATCCCCGAGATAGAGCGCAGGTTCTCCTCGACATTTATTTAAATCTTTATTATCAGTTCAGCCTCTCCTTAAAGCTCTTAGCTCAGGGAGTATTGCATTCATACATTTGCTGCTGGAATATGTACATAGGGCTCCTGTGCTTACTTCTGATGTGAAATATATTCATCTGCAAGGAGTCCAAGTGAAGGGCTGTCTGTCTTTCATGTTGGTTAGAACCTCTGAATGTATCACTAACTAAGATTCATTAGTCCTGCAGGTCTGATTTAAAGGTCACAGCCTGGGGAGCAGTCAATAGGGCCATAGCTGTCTTGGGACATCACTGAACAAATTAAATGAAAATGTAAGGATTGACCAGAATACTGTTAGGCAGCCGGATGCTAGCAGTGTGTGTTTAAGTGGCTAGGGTGAGATACTGTCTGGACCAGACTGTCCTCCATTACTAGATCACATATATGGAGGCCAATTTATGACGGAAAAGATGTCATATATGAAAAAATATACTAAAGTCAAAATTTAAAAAAACCATTATATACATTCAGAAAATATCATAACTGAAAATAGTTGTTTTTGTAAATTCTGACTAGTACATGTTCACTAAAGCCTGAGAATCTGCTATGTGGCAGGCCGTCAAGCTTTGGAGATGTTAACGCCATATACACATTGGACAGTATTAAGAGCAATATATGTTTCAGAGATGTGGGTGGAAAAAGGCAACAGCAAAAATGTAAGCAATGGAATAAACAGTGTGTTTATCTTTTCTAACCTAAGCTGCAAACATTAGCATGTCTATCTTAATACCTGCAGTTGTAATGCTAACATAGTCATTATGGGATTTCAGGAAGTTGACGCTTCGGGAACTCCGGCCAAATCTGCTACCTGTGTTTGTTTTTGTAAATTTACTAAATTCATCAATCACAATTGCATAAATCCGGGATTATACAGGTATTATATTAGAACAAAATAATGTGTGTGTTCTTTTTTTCCTTATGATAATACACATACACAGCACTGGGGGCTGAATAGCTTTTTGCTTTAAAACAAAAACAGTGCTGCTAAATAATTTATTTTGTTTTGAAAATGAATATGACATTATGTACTGTATGTATAAGTAGTATCTTTTTTATCCATGGTCTTCTGCACATATTTGAAGTTGGGTGGGTGCTGTGCTTGGTCTTAGAATGCTAAAGGTGTAGTTTGTCCCACCCCAGCAGATACAGCCCTAAGAAGAGCTCCAATCATTCAAAAATAAATGATCAACTTTGTGGGTAAAGACTCTTCTCCAGGTTTCTTGTTTTAATATGACTCAGCTGAAGTATTTTCAACCAACTCACGGAGGTGAAAGTGATTTATTGCTGGCGACAGTTGATAAAATCTGCTACTTACAGCTGTCATTTCCATCAGCAAACTTGACATTGACCAACTGAGAAGTAGAACTTAGAAATACGGCTAAGATTTTTGGTTGTAAATCTTGATGTGGTCTTCACAGGTATGGTGTTGGAAGAGAAAGCTTGATAGGCCTAGCCTAGAAAGCCAGGATGAGGCTTTCTGAATGGCTAGTTCTATTATTACCTATCTTATTTTGATTTAACAATTTGCCATGAATAATTTCATTTTTGTCATACCCAACTTTTCATGAATGGGCTTGAATTTAATTGCTATCCTTATGTATTTTCTGTGTATTGTACAACAAAACTGAGGTACCTAAACATGTGTTTTTACAGCTTTTGCTCTGCCCATCACCTGGCACCTATAATACCATAATAATGTTGGAGAGAATGTTTAGCTGCTCCCAAAGTGGATTATTATTTCTACACCTCTTAACACTGACATCAGAGGACAACTCCTACTCCCTCAAGTATGTCTCTTGGTCTCCAAGCTTTATTTTCTGCATGTTTTCTCAGCCTTTCCTTAGCGACAACAAACCTTTTTCCTGTGTAACAACAGTCTTGCCCCAGCGTATCTCACCAGGTGTTGAAATTTTTCCCCGCAGATATTCCCCCTCTGAAATGTTGCAATTACACCACAGAAGGAAACACGAGCATTGTTTTGAGGCATGTTAAACAAAATGGGCTAATTAGGATGGCTGGCTACCATTCACACTGCGTTGTAATTTGCTTCTCAGCGCGGAGGGTCTGTTTCACTTCACAGTTTGTTGACTACCATTGTGTGGGAACAGACTAAACTGCTGACATCAGATAGGGACACTAATAAGGATATCACTTCTTTACCCTGGGTGCAGGCGTCTAAATAATAGCATTCACATTGTACATTCAATGTTACTCGCAACACTGCAGAAGATAAATACTACCATTATATAAATGGCTGTGCAGCACTGAATTTAGCACACTGCTAATATTTGTTCCTTTCACCCTATTATAATATGTTGACATGTATTAGAACAGCTACCAGCATTACTGGTTTCCTCTTATTCCCGTAGAGGGGAGGATAACAAGAAAACAAGAGAAAAAAATTTGCAAAGAGCATACAAAATGTCTTTTTTTGAATAAAAGGCAGCTGGAAGTGACACAGAGCTCCACACATACCAGGAGGCACAAACCATTAGCAGAGTGTGAAATGGACTGATGAAGACATCTTTTGTGTTGTGGGACTTCAAAATTCCAGTTTTAAGTAGGGGAGCAGGGGAGAAAAAAAGAGGAAAGTAGTGGAGAGGTTTTGGTTGTTGGGTGGGTGGGTGTGCGTGCAATGAGCATGAATTGTGAATGAGCAAGTGTCTGAGCTGAACACTTGCATAACAACTTAACTGAGAGAGAAATCCAGCTCGCTGAAATTGAAAGGGATGCGCTGGGTGTTTTGAAGACATCTTGTCGTCTTGTTCAGATTAAAAGGATGAGAACTTCTTGGCATAATTATGGGTTTTTACATCAAGGTTATTCATAAATTATTGAATATTGTTATGAGCACCATCGTCTAAACGCACTGCAATGTTTGAAATCTGTGATATTATATTCTTTTTTTTTTAGTTTTCCAGATGTTTATGGGGCTAATTAGCTCAACCATCCAGTAATTTACCTGTTCTCAGCAACAGCCTGGGGAAATGGTAGGTGCTTTCAGGAGAGCTGCTGAGTTAAGTTCTGTAGTGTCACATCATACAGACATTATAATCCTGCTAATTAACCATTAAAAAAAGAACAGTTGTCACTGTTTTCATTAATGTGCACCATTCCACTGAAAAGAGAAATAACAGTTTAAAACAGAGCTAAGGGGAGAAATGGGATGCAACCCCTTTATTTTGACACAATTGCAACTGCAGCCATTGGGGTATTATAAAGTCATTTTAGGAAAAAGAACAATTCACTGCTTGTGTCAAATCATTAGTGGATTTATGCTCTTCAAGGGCATTAACTGCGAAGGTACTGTATATACTCATGTCCTCTAAAGCTGTAGTGACTTCAGATTTGTCTGGTACCTTTTCTAATGTGTTACTCGACTGTTAACAAAGTACTACATATATCATGGAAGAAGTTTGAAGGGATGGCATCCACAATATCTCAGCAGCACTGGGGGTTTGCATAAGACAATGTTCCTAGTAGTAAATTTAGATTCATGGTAGACAAGCCACTGTTAAGAAACTGGAAACCTTTTCTGACGTTATCTGAAGAAGATATGGGACAGGGACAAGTCATTGACTCAGGAAGCCCATAAGAGACATAGTCAGAACTGAAGCAGCAGAGGCTGAGACTTTTAGTTTCCCTAGAAACTAAACACTATACACTGAACAGTATGCTTCCCATAATACATCTTGATATGCATCTCTTTTATTAGACCCTCCATACATGATACAAGCCCACATTCTTTGAGTTTCTCGTAGCCTTCTCTTAGGAACCACTGATGACATGATTAAAATTCCTCATTTTACAACTGTTTTCACAGGCTGAGTAGTATTCTGGATCTGTAAAATCGTGGAATACCTGTAATGTAAGTAAAAAGCAACCTGCTCTCCTTACTTTCAGCTTAGCCCCATTTTAGCATGTGCTGTTGAGTGTTATTTAGTATCCTACAGGATTATTAATAAAATATTCTGGATGTTGCAGTCAGCTTGTTGGTGAACATGTCAAGTGTGAAATTCCCAAAATGAACTATGTGCTATCAGCTGTAGGGGGCAGCAAGACTCCTCATAGCAGCACAGCTTACCAGTGACACCACAGAGCCATGTGGAGGACTGGGCTGTCACACAAAATAGTTAATGTGGAAGTTAACTGAGACAGATAATCGTATAGATGATCATCCAGTGAATCAATAACAAGCATTATATCATGTAATTTGGTTAGTATTCAGCATAATTCAAAGCCAGTGACTTGTAGAAAAATCTTCAGTCTTCCATGATGTTCTGTGGTTTTACCAGCAAAAATAAGACAAAGCAGAGTCTAGAGTGTCATATTTTATGTGTTTTTGTTTTATCATCAAATGAAACCATTTGATTGATCTGTGCATCAGTCAACCTATTATCATTAGTAATAATAAAGAAAAAAACCCTCTCTAACCTTGCTTACTTTTCAGTTGATTGAGCTACATCAACTTGCATTAATATGAAGATTGACATTAATATGGCACATATCACAGTACTTATAATATATAAATGTTTAGTTGAGGACTGAGACAAATACTTATCATGCTTATTTTTATGCTTATGTTGTTTTTAGAAATCAAAACACATAACATGTTCAGTCCAATGAGTGATCAAAATAAAATGTTTCCAGCTGGGCCAGTTTGAATCACTAGGACACAAAATACCTGCCAGATGTTAACTTATCATCCTGAAAGTATGTATGGCTGTGTCACAGTTGGCTGCAACACAACAGCTCATGCATGTAGGGCGGCTGCTGAAATGTCGCTGCATGTCCCTTGACCTGTCTCTGGGCATTTTGATATAGCGAATAATCAGTTTAAGTGCCTTCAGCAGCAGCACAGGAAATACAACTAAAAACTCTTTGTAACATTCAGCATGTATTTATATTGATTTTCTATCCCTTGCTTATGCACCTAACACAGAGACCACAATTTTTGTTTCAGTCTTTTCAGCCTAAAGCAGCCTGTATACCCCTTTTATAAGAATACATTTATCATTATGGTGAGCTAACACTAATAACTGCAACTAAAGGTCACACTAGATTGACTAAGGTAGGGAAACTTGGCACATTAATTTATGACTTACTGTATGATCTTACATGATCTCAGCAGGGTTGTTTAAGGTTAAGTTTGTCATGAAGCTTTAAATGGAAGTGCAAGACAAAACAGTCTGATGAGCTACAGCATGTATATTTTATTTTATTTCTGTTTCGTGGCTCATGGAGCATGTCCTCTTTTTTCTTTGCAAATATAAACTTTCTTTTCTTCACAAGCTTTGCCCTTTGGCTGGTACATAAGTGCTGTTGGAGAATTGCTTACTCTTAAATCATTTAGCACATTTTGTGGATCAATGACATCCCCCCCCCCCCCAAACTTTGGAGAAACGATGCCTATTGGATTGATGTTTCCCAGAGCAACACTCTGAGTAAATATATCTGCATTCATTGAGCTTCCCTGCTCAATCACACTGCTTTGGCTGCAGCACTACGAGATAGCTCGTACCCACAGGGAGATACTGGCAGACTCTGTAAGGCGTCTTGCTGACTGCTCAAGTGCCTTTATCTGTGCATTTCCTAATGGCATAGTGCTTGCACAGACTTTTATGTTAAAAAAGAGATAATGTTCAAAGTGATTTTTTTCCCCTCATGACTTAATTAGTGATAATTACGCCACAGAAGTGAATGTTTTCAAACTTGTCCCGACTCTTCAGTTATTCTATATTGGGTTCTATAAAGCTGTGGCCAGAAACTTCACAAAATTTATTCCAGTTCTGTGAAACTGCTTTGTATGTGAATCTTCTGGCATCTTTCATGTCCGTCATTAGCAGCCACTCGTTCGTTCATGTACTGTGGCCATTATTTGATTTTGATATGGATGCCAAGTAGTCCAAATAAGTAACTACATGATTGAATCAACTTTGAGTATTTTCTCTGATGAAATTTAAAAAGTATAAATCCATGTGTATTTAAAGTTTCCAGGAACATTGCTGCTTGACCTGATGAGCTCTCGCAGATGAGATAACCTCCACACACCTTCTTTATATCCTCTCCTGTCATTTGACAAGTAATCAATGTGTCTTTGTGAGGACAAAAACAATCCCAGTAGAGCATTAAAATGTATACATTGACTTGTTTAATAGCTCGGTCTCGCTCCCAGATGCCTGCCAAAAAAAGGGCAATGCCATCTGTTTTAAATTAGGACTGGCCAGGGAAGAAGCGTTTGATGGTGTTGTCTAAATCAATCAGATGACTGGATCATGGTTATGGTGATCCAGAGAATCAATCATGACCTAGCAGATGTTTCCCTCCCAAAATTTTGTTTTCCTTTTAGCTGTGCCATCCTTACCCTCTGTCAGCTTTCCAAGATCATCTCAAAAAGGTTACATGTATAATCAGAAATTACTCTGTTTAAGTGGCGATGTAAAGCAGCACTGAATTCTGAATGTACTGGACAACTTAGAAACTAAATCAACTTAATAAAAAGATATTTCACTAAAACCTCTTTGCAATGAGGTGCTTTGTCCTGTGAACACTACATTTCAGTTTACTTATGGCATCCAGTGTTAAGAAGTGCCTCTGTTAAAAAGTTAAATTAGTTGTATCTTGGCAACACAAAGTTTAGTACCAATGTTACTGTTTATAATGCATGTCCATATGTATGTGTGTGTGTGTGTATGTGGTGCATCTAATACCCATGCATATGGATTTGTGTACACAGCAGTAAAGCCGTAGTGGCTGAGGCTGTATTTCCAAAATAGGAAATAACAAATTTATAATTCCTGTGTAGTTTGATATTTGCAGTACCACCTGCCTGCATACTGGGAATGGACAGAATAACAGAAACACCTCACTCTATGATTTACTTACAGACTTAGGGATATTAAATGTTTTACATAAAATTCAGTTCATTGTTATATAGGATAACATTTTTGGAATAGCTTTAGTGTGTGTTAACTGGCCTGCCACTTAATTCACTCTCACTACTGTTGCATCTTTTATGGGCACAAAAACTACCTGATTTAAACAAAATAAAAGCTCTAAAAACCTGCTATAGGCTACTACCTGCTCAGCAAAGACAGCAAATAGAAGGTGAACATGGCGGATCATTTATCAGCTAAAGAGATAGATATTTCCCACAGGAGTTGGTGTGACCAAAGCAGAGTGGAAAGGGGACTGTTGGCCTGGAATATTGGAGATTTATTGGGTGAGAGAAACATCATGCTAAATGAATGCTAATGTGTCCACATATCTGCTGGTTGAGTAAACTGGCAACTGATTGCTAACAAGTTTGTAGTGTCCACTCAGCAAGTGTGCAAGTGTCTCACAAGTGTATTACTTTACATGGCTACTTGCATTTTGCTGTCAGTTGTCCCTTCCAATGTTATCTACTTCTTTTGTATCCTTACAGAGGCAAATGCAGCATGATTCACATGAAAAACAACACTGCCAGTGTAAAATACTGAGCCCAAAATGCATGAGGCAAGATTAAACTACCCTCCTCTCAGCTCCAAAACACACACACATGCATGCACTGATACACACACATACACAAGGGGTTTGGATAAAAACTAATAAAAAGCCTGGCAGAAGAGGAATGTTTTGAGCCTGCTCTTTAAAGTGATAAGATTAGGGGCACATCTCGGGTCATTTGGCAGGCTGTTCCACGGTTTCAGGGCACAGTGACTAAACGCAGCTTCCCCAGATTTTGATTCCATTCTTGGAACAAGGAAAATCCCCCCCACCCCACCCCACCACCACCACCACCAGATGATCAGAGAGGTCTGCAGCTGATAAACAGTGAGTAAGTGAGGAAAGTATTGTGGAGCCAGGTCATTTGGTGCTCTATTTACAGAAGTGCAAACTTGCTTGAAAGGAACCAATGTGAAATTTTAAGCACAGAAGCCTTATGTGGTTATGTCTACATTTGGCAGCTCCACAGTCTTCTGGGTGAGACAAGAAAGGAGGGTGTTTCAGTAATCTAATACAATGGAAACCAATGCATGAGCAAAGTCATATAAAATACAATAAAAAATATTAAGAAGCAGAAAGTTTTGTACTTTCAATACTTAATGCCATCACTGCAGTCAGTCAGCATTTCCACCTCGCTAACACTATTGTTCTGACAATATACACCAGGGGGCTTTCATTTTCAGAGCCCTCAACCATTCCTCGGGATTAGACTGGAAGATGTCATCCTGCGATACACTAACTGTATCAGACTGTAGCATCCTCAGGGGAAAGGATAAACTTCACTGGCTCGAATATGTGATCTACGTGCCTGAAGATTTACTATGACAGGTGTTCTGTGGTCAATTCTTTGCTGCTACACACTCCCAGAAAAAAATACTTCAAAAGTTCCTCTCATGCTCCATTAGCTCAAAAACCTTTGACTGAAGTTGAAGGGTGAAAGACCACTCCTCTCTTTTGGGGGCTTGAGGTGTTTTGAACTTTTGGACAGAGATTGAGCAGTGAAGAAGACTTATTTAAAGTTCTGTAGCTATAATTAAGTTATAGCCAAAGGAAGTGCAACATGTGCTTGTAGTCTCATCAGCTGCAGGATTTTTGCACCTTACCTTTATACCTTTAAAATATAGAACACTATTGCTCCACCTTTTACAGTCTGCACAGACTCAAGAAATAGCAGAATTTTACATTTTATATCTTTTCATTATGTTTGCAGCAAATTGCCAACAAAATGTTAACCCTAACCCTACTTAAAACATGTTTATATTCTGCATTGTACCTCATTGATATTTGTATCTTGAACTTATTTTAAAACTGCTGGATTTTATAATGTGATTGTTTGCTTGGTTGTCTACGATGCATTTAACTTCATTAGCTTTATAAAGAGATTTTAGCAATTGTTTGGTCATGTGATCTAGTTTATGAGTTACTTAATTTGCTGCTTCATCACATTATCTTTCATCTAATTCTCATTTATTGTGAGTTCGGGAGAGGAAATGCATTGTATTCAGGAATGGAGTTCCTCTGACAGCTGTTTCGCTGTAACAAGTAATTTGTGTTGATACGTTTAAAAAAACAATACCACTTACTAATCACATCACATAAGTTGCTGGGAGTCAGCTAGCCATTTCACTGGTAAGTTAATTAGACGTTAATTACAAATATTGACTTCTGAGGATTTTTACAAAACTCAGGCATATCTGGAGCAATGATCCCCACTGACGAACACTCTCATCTTAGTTAGTTAGTAGTTACCACAGAATGAGAGATAAATAGCATTTTAAAAATGAAAGAAGGGGTTTATCTGTGGTGGCAGCGGGTGGACAGCTGATACAAGGACTATCAGCATGATGTGTTGTGACAGTAAAATGAGTGAAAAAGAGTGGTGGAAGTACATTAACAGTTTGCAAATGGGTAAAACATAATTAATCATGAGTTCATAGCTCTACCATGCCGAATGGGATAGTATGATGAAGTAAAATGAACCAAATATAATGAGGTGAAAATAAGTACAGCTTTAGATAATGAATAATTTGTAGAACTGTAGGATTATGAGCACTGTACAACAGAACAGATTGGCATTAAAGTGTACCCTTACCTCTGACTTTGGCCATATTTATCTCTGACCCACAACACAAGTCTTACTTTTCTTGGACAGAATAAGAATGAGAGGATGAGGTTTGGTTAATAATTGAAATTCCTGTTATTGTTTTTTTCCCTCTCAGAAAGCCTGTGTAATGATTTAATGACTGATGGTTACATGATATTAACATTTACCCAGGCGATTACATGACACTGTGCCATGAAACACTACCTACACAGCAGAGAAAGGTGTGCAGGTGGCAATATCTTCCAATGTACTGGAATGTTATTTGTCCTTCCTCTCCAGCAAATTATTTTTATTCTCTCATGCTTGACGATTTTTATTGTGGTTGCCAAACAGTGCAGCACTGAGGACTGTGAAAGACTTTCCCCACTCATTAAATTTCAAGATGCCAGGCTCATATGGAGATGAGTTCTTCAATGTATGTGTATTTCTGAATGTACTGTATGTGTATGTATGTGATATAGGACAGTGTGTGTGCAGTGTTTTAATGGACTTCACATCAAGCAGAAACTATGCAGGTTTGTGATGTCTGGAGAAGTGATGCACTGTTTTTAAGTGAACCATATGGTAGATTCCAACAGCATCCCAAGTGCACACTACTAACAGCCAGAGTGCATGTTGCCAGAACATACATGTATGACAACAGGCATGCTTCAAAAATAGAGTTACAGTTCTCTAAATTTGAGAGATGGCCATGCATTAAAATGACTTCAAAAAAACCTCAGACTTTGTAATATTTGCAGTACAAAAAGAGGCATATTAGCCTGAGACCATTGCTACCAATTGACTACCCTGTAAAAACTGAATCAGCAAAGTTTGTATGTAAGCAATAATCAAGGCTCAGTGACCCACATGACATATGATATGAAGCTTTTCTATGTGTGTGTGCATGTGTGTGTGTGAATACACACATATATTAAAGTAAAGCTGTTGAAGTACCTGATAACTTCTGGCTGTACCAGTGAATTCTCTGGTGTAAATGATCTGTTCCATATTAATGGGAGTTGTTTCTTGCCTGAGCGACTTCCTGCCAGCTGCCAGTCTCCTTAGCAATTAATTTAATTCCATTTGTGTTGAAGAAGAGTGTGGACAGGAGACTGGAGACACAACAGTAGGGAGAAGCAACATCTTCTGACAACGGGCCTTTGATGTTGCCAGTGCCCTTTAAAATAATTATGAAAAGAGGGGAATGAAAACATGGCGCACATGCTGCTACATCTCAATGACAAAGCAGGGTGAACCTGATGTGCCCTTTTACTGGATTTGTCACCCTTTAAATGATTTTTAATAACATTTCTGTCAAACAAATTCTCTGTAGCAGCACTGGAATCTTAAACACAATGTATGCAGTATATATCTTTCAAAGGTTTTGCTTCCTTTGAGACAAATGACAGTTCTTTCTTCATTGCTCTGCTTTAAATGTAGCAGTCTGTGTCTCGACACTAAAAATTCCCACTGTCTTTTCAGTTGTAGTAAAATAAAATTGAGATCAGTGAAGATCATCTGCTATGATGTTTCTATTTTTTGTCGTATAGCACACAGTGGGTATATGCAGTTATATATGGGCATATTTAGTTATGTACCTCTACTTTCTACGCATGTACTCGATCCTGGTTATCATGACTAACCAGCTATAAGTTTCAGAGGTGTGTTGTTTTGTACCTGTAACTATAACATACAGTGATGTAAGGGTGTACAGACCTGGAGTAAATTTGAGAAAGTAAACGACTGGGGGTCAGCAAAAGCAATATTTTCAGGAGGATTTTAAAAAATACTCCGTGGAGTTTTTGGCTACCAGTTTCATGCTTTTTCACTGAGCTTCAGTTGGTAGCAGTAAAGCACCAAGAAAAATGTAGCTGCTAGCTGATAGCTAGCAGGTGTAGGCAGGTGTAAACAATCCAGGATATTATACATATGCAAATGTTTCATGAGGAAAGCAAATGACTGAAGAAATTTGCAAAACTTCAAGGATAGACAGGGAATTTTGGTGAGAAATAGTGCACATAAACAAAACTCTTGCTGTTATATCCAGAGTAATGGGATTCTCCTGATGATCAACTGATCGGCTATTTATTAGTGTCATGAGCAATTTCATTAGTCCTGGATCTGTTTGGATTATCTAATTTTCTTTACAAATATCAATGTAGAAGACATAATAGTTTGATTCCTTAATAAATTGTTGTATGAAAAAATGTACTTGGTATATCTGAAAGAAATTTGACTGATTTGCTTAAATGTTTCTGTGAAACAACCGGTTGATCAGAAATGCAGATTGTACTCTGATTATGACCTCCCTCTAATACAGATAATTACTTCAAGTTGTTCAAAAATGTAGTAATCAGTGTATTGCCTCACATTAATAGTGTGCATGTAAACATCAGAGAAATTGGAAATAAATTACAGCAGATTATTATTATTATTATTATTATTATTATTATTATTATTATTATTATTTATTGAATACATTTTAAATGACAGTTTTTTAAAATGTTCTTTAAATTTGAGGGACAAATAATCACTGAAGCATAATTTCAACTATAGCACTTCTGTTTAAATGTGGAATATTCATCTGTAGCTTCTGTATCTGGCCCACTGTTACACATAACCTTGTGTATAAGTATGTCTGTTTGTGATGATCATAATTGCTGCATGTTTAATCTGGTGACAGAAATGTAGCATATAATATCAGCGTGAGTGCAAATTAAACACTAATGTAACCTAACATTTTATCTCATTGTTTTGATATATCCACTCATTAGAGGCAGATGGGGTTTTTTCACTCAGAAATTAATCAGTGGCTTGAGAAAACAGTTTCTAAGAGTGACCTCACACATCCCATTTTGCTAAATTAAGGTAAAGCAAACAAATAATACAAGCCTGAAAGCTGCTCTATGGAGGAATCAAGGGAAGTTAATTGAGAAAAGCAATCTATTTAACCGATTTAAAGTTTCATAGTGAATTTAATTACCACTCAGTGAATAATTTCCTCAAGTTTTTCCTCATTTCACATAACCAGGGCCATAATTCTCAAAGTTAACAGCGTCATAGTTCCCCCCCCCCACTCCCCAACAAAGCTCATTATCCACTGCTTCCTCCTCCCCTCTCTCTTCTCCACCTTTCTCTGGCTTACTTTACTTTTCTGCTCCACAGCCCATCTCCTTCACTGCAGCCAATTTAAAAGCAGCTTAATCCTGGAGAGAATAGTGTTGCTGCCTCCAGTTGGACTCCTGTGATTGATGTCTGGCAAGATCTAATCTAATGCGGGATGTTTGTGTGATTGACACCACACAGGTGTGCTCCTTCAAACACTAGTGGATGCAACAAGCACAAAAGGGGTTTACTTTGTGCCCGCCACTGCTTAGAGATTAGAACCACATGTCAAGGCTCCAAAACTAGCAGGTGCTTCGACTGCACTTGAAATCAGCTTGCTGTCTGTTTTTGTTTTCTTATTTTAATCACTATATTCAGACACAGCTTAGATTGGTCAAAGGGGTGGAACTGTGATGTGGTGTAGGAAGTTTTGAGAAAGCCAATTCAAAGACAGTTCCTCTACAGACATAAAGAATTAAGTGGTACATGTAGCCTCAGGGTGTAATTTTATAAGCAAAGATTACCTACTGGGATTCCAAACTGAAAAAACCACACAACATTCACTCTAAGTAAACCACACTGAAGCTGAAAAGTCTCCCACCATGTCCAGTTCACCTCCAATGTATTCCTTGTGCTTTGCTGTGCTCTCTTTGGATATTATGGACCCAGTCATAGGTCCTGTTAATTAAATGTATGTGTACATCTGGGTTTTTCATGCTATGTTACATCAAAAGCTTTGTCTTATTTCCATACAGCAACTGTATGCATCATTCTATACTTCAATGTGTAGTGTTTCTGCATCAAGAGCACATACCTTTTTTTTTAAGTTTTCATAGACACTGTCAGTGAAGACATGGAAGTATAGAATTGGGAGACAGCTAGGATATCTGCAGTGAAAAGATTTGTTCCTCACCTGCACACCAGTTGTCCTGAGTGTGCAATCCATCCATACAAATGCTGGTTTTCTCAGTTAAGTTTGTGAGATACTTTATGTGTGTCTCTCTTCTGCTTTTGTTTCTGCCTTCCTGAGAATGTTTGCCAGTCTTTCACCTGTCTCAGCTCTACAATGTGCAGCAGTCATCTCAGAGAGAATAAGCAGACCTCTCTGGACTAACTAGACTGGACATACAAGACAACCACTTTAACTTTATTTTGCCCTATTTATTCCTACTAACAGTACCAAGTTTGACATACTCAACTTGCAGTTAAGAAATTATGACACCTTTCTTCCCTCCACTCATGTCAGTGTGTAACATATGGTGACACATTGAGTACCGCAAACACTGTTTGGAAGACACAACTCAACACCAAGAGCATGTTGTTAAGCAGTTGTTTGTGCCAGACTCGCTCTTTGTCTGCTCTCAAGTCTGTCAGCTGGGGCGCTCTTTTCATCAGTGTTCCCCTATTCCTCACCTATTTTCTGACATTTACCTGGTTGAAGCCCTGTTTGAACTTACAGCATATGCACAAGGTATTGGAGGCAGGTCAGCTGTCATTGCCAAACAGTCTGTGCCAAACAGTGTGTGTCAAGTCCTTTAAAAAGTCACAAACAATTTGTGGGCCCTGTTTATCACAAAGAGTGAGCCAACCCCTTTTCAGTGCATCCCCAAATTCAATGCTCCATGTGTGCAGCCCTGATCCTCCCCATTTAAAATCATGCTTGGCTGGAAGAGTTCTTCATAGCCTCAACACCTATCTGGCTTCTCATTGGTAAGATAATATACATTATGTATTTAATATAATGCATGTTTATTCTTGCAATATTTTTTACGCTGCAATATGAGATTGTGAATTCAGTGTTGTTTGCTGTATTTATTACGATCATAAAGAAAACAACATATTGACCCAACAACTTGCATGCATTGAAATGATGCATGACTACTGAGTAGTTATTTAATTTTAGTTTCAAAGGAGGATGTATGTAACTGCTATGACAGTGAAAACATATTTACATCTTGCCTGCATAAGAGCACAACATAGAAATGCTGCAGTGCACACACGGCTGCACTGATAACGGCCCAAAGGTGCTGGCAAGGTTCACAAGAACCCTCACAACAATGGCAGCCTTGAGAGGATTTTATTGGACTAACTGCTCACAGAAGTTAGAAAGAAGTTTTCTGAGTGTTTTTTTCTTTCTGTATTGGCTTTATTCTGATGCTTTCTCCCCCTTTTTCTACTGTGCACACCCTTTTCTTGTTTGCCTCATGCCATTTCTTTTCTAACTTAAAAATAAAATGGGTTTTAGCAAATGCACAAACCTTTTCCTGCCCCCCCCAAAAAAAAAAAAGGTCATACTTTGGCAAACAAAAGTTATTTTTTATTGTAACTAACTGTTCTTTTCTCCTATCCCCTGATGCTGGTGAAACATCCCTACATTGTCACTCATCTTGATGAGTTGCCTTGAAACACTGTCTACCCTGGAGCTGAGGTAACCAGCATCTATGTATGGACAACAACAAATGTAAAAAAAAAACAAGCAGAGGAACACATGGAGTAATCCATTTTTTATTTCCCATTTTTTGGGGGGCTTGGTTATTTATTGTTGAATATGTGTGTATTATAGCTTTAAATGGGAATGAAAACATTTCTTAAGGAAGGATGTGACTAAATTAAAATGACTGTAGTTCATAAAAAGTAAGGATTTCAAGTCTTAACATGCAGAGCAGTTTTCCACCTAATTTGTGTCAGATTTGAAAGTAGTTCAACATCCTTGACAATGGTATTACAGTACATGTTTTATTATTCAACAAACGGTGTTTGATTGGTTCAAAGTGTCTGCATATTTTTTTTATCCAGGATGTATATGTGAAGTAACCCGACATAATGGGATCTCAGGGCAAAGTTTACAGTCTTGAGCTACATTTGCATAGGGTTGGTTTGAGTTGGACAGAAACATTTTTTGTCATCTCAGTCCCTACTGCTGTATTAGCAATGTAAATCTTGTTAACTGAATGTGCATACAGAGCCCCAAATGATAATTTAATCCAACAGTAAGTGTTCCTGGATGATGCTGTGAGTCCCAGTGTGAATGTTAAATTAAGTCTCAGTGCTATCTTAAATCAGGCTCTGTGCCAAGCATCTAGTGGTCAGACAGTTTTTCAACACACTCACTAGAAAATGTGTGTTTGGGCTGATGCTGCAAGTGTGTGCATGAATAATACACAGCATTTCTAATGTCTCTTGTGCTGTTGGCTGGAGAGCTGTTCGTGCTGCAGTGGGCGGCCTTGTGTCAACCGGTCTGACACAAGAATTATGCCGAATTTGAATCTCCCCCATAAAAGCTTTGTAATATTGCATGAGTGCTACAATGAAAAATCAGAGCCTGCAGGATTAAAGTAGTCACACTTGTAGGAGAAAACTCTCGCTTCCTCAGTCTGCCTTGGTGAAGTTTTAAATAATATGGCAGAGTAAACACAAACTTTTCGTAAAAGTATGAGATCTTCATGACATGGAATAAAAGTAAAATAGGATCCAACACACTCTGTTATTTTGTTTAGTGAGTTTTACTTTAAACAAAAACAACCCTTAAAAACCCTGTAAACTTCAGATCAGACATAATGTCAGTTTTCTAATGACAGTTTGAAGACAGCATTTGCAACCAAGAATATTAACACTGAGAGCCGTAGGATGCTTAAAAATTTTAATCTTCTGAAATTGAAATTAAAACAAAACTTTAACATATTCTCCTGGTGGTTCTTTTCTCATCTCCTAAATATGCAGTTTTTTTTACTGCCTGTCTCAAAGCAGCAAGGCATACGCTGAATGGGTGAGACAACTGATCAAAAAATTCTGCTTTTGTGTTTTTACTGGAAACAAATGCTGTCCATACTACTACATTATTAAGGTAACATATCCATTGCAGGTAAAGGAAATATGCTATTCAGAATGCACAGAATTTCTCTGTTTTGTGTTTAAAGGACAGTGGCAACTGTTGCATTTTTTGTCAGATGTAATTATCTTACTCCTAGTGAATGTGAATGAATGCTAGTATGATTGATATCTGTTACTGATTTATTCCATGTGGTGAAATTAAAGGTGAGATGAGACGTGCAGCAGACTCAGGTGTTCCTATTGGAATGTTATGGTTAGAGAAGCAGCTTTTGCCCAATTCCATCATCGTTCCCACTATAAATGAGTAGTGCATTGCTGATCAAAGCATGGTCTACTTAGTTTTTATGACTTATGGAGGTGGGTTATAAATTAGCTACATTATCTACTGCTTTTCTCAATGCCCATGCCCATGGAGGAATGAGTGTTTTCTAAAATGCCTCAAGCTAGAGATAGAGCTAGAGATCTCTGTCAAGAGTATTTAACAGCTGTGGTCCACCACAGAAACACTGTTCCTACCTTTGGGAAAATGGGAGTAGCAGGTTTGCTGGAAGAAACTGGAGCCCCCAGAGGATTTCCACAACACATGCAGGAAAACATGGAGACTCCACATAGAAATGCCACAGATATACAGCAGATTCCAGCCCGGGTATACTCCTCTTTCCATTGTTGGAAGAAGTGTATCCACATCCTTTTAAGTAGCAGTACAGCAAAAAAAGTTCAGGTCATGCATTCAAAATCTTACTGAAGTAAAATAAAAAAAAAATAAATAAAAAAAATAGAAGTATTGTCAAGAGATTGTAAACCAGGGGTTTAATCTTTTATGGCTTTTTATATAAAATCTATATACTATAACTATAGTAGCCGTAGCTGTCAATCAAATGTAAATACTCAAGTTCAAGTACCAAAAAATAATAATTACACAGTACAGTGTTTGAGTACTTACTACGTAATAATTTTTTGCCTTTGAGAACTGTGATATTTCATATTTTTCTGGTGAAACCCAAATGTTCAAACAAATAATTATTAAGATTATTAAAATACAGCGATTGAGAAACCAAAGTCCCCATCCTGACCAGTTACATCACCGTGTGGTACGGTGCCTGCACCGTCTCCTGCCGCAAGTCATCCCACTGCCTCTTCAGCCTGCTTCCATCGACTGCGGAGTCTCCGGGCCAGAGCCAGCAGGCTAAAGGACAGCTTCATCCACCAGGATGTCAGGAGGGTCAACTCCCTCCCCGTCCTGCCCCCACCCCTCATAACATTTACATTTCTTTATACTTTTTCCTTGCACCGTGGGTCAGAGAGGACTGTAATTTCAATTGTGCTATTTGTCCTGTATGAGTAGCATAATCGACAATAAAGCTGACTTTGACTTTGACTTTGATGAATGCATGAATTACTGGCATCTTCTCTTCTAAAGGTGGTACAGGTCCTCTCTCAGACAGAAGCTGGGAGTGTTTCTCTCTACTGGTCTCTCCCATTTTGTTGTTTCTGCAGTGGCTACAGGAAAAGAAATCTGTGACTAGCAACAGAACATTAGTCTTTTACCATGGCATGGTATTATTTTCATGAGATACATTAGGCTAGATACAGCTGGCTAACTGCATCACAATTGATTAGGACAAGAGCCAACAGTATAGTTGTTCCTTATCTTGTTGTATAGCTGTTATCAGTTAAATCAGAGAATCAGTCCTCAGCTACAACAGAAACAGAATAAAATGTTCTTACTTTTCATGGCTGTTCATCACTTATGGACCCATGCTTCTGTCTGAACTGAGGCTATTCTGGAAATGTAGACTGCTGCACTGCTGATAAATGGATCTTGATGCGATGCAGTCCAACACAATACTTACATAGTAAATGCCACATTTATGAAATGTATAATTTTTTAAGTGTTGCTACTGCCTGAGAGGTGTTTGTATGGCTATGTATGTATGGCTTTACTTTGTTGTGTTACTGTATCGTGTATTGTACAACAAGTGTTTTGCCATTTCTTGTTCAAATTGAAAGGAATGATTAAAGTTAACACAAGACTTAATTGTCCAAACAAACACACCAAAATATTGTAGTTTCACCCCTGGACATGTCAGGCCCTGGGGCTGTCCAGCTCTCCATTCTGGTTTGGATGTCTGCTAACGTGATGGGTCTTGTTCTGGGAGTTGGCTGGGCTCTGCTTGTAAGTCTTTCAGCCATTGGGCATTAGTGTTGTGGGTTGCCTCTTTCTCCCAGATACTCTTCCAGTATTGCTCAGTCTCAGCCCTGGGTGGCTCTGTTGTCATCCTGTTACCCATTGAGAATAGTGCTGCTTAGTTCTGTTAGCCTTCTCCTCCATGGGGCTTGCTCCTTCTGGTTGTTCATGCTGTTCATCTTGTAGCCAAGCAGGATTACTGTTGCTGCTGCATACATCAGCTGATTGGTCTCAGTGATGGTGGTAGGGACAGTTAGAAGTGCTGTGTTTACATCATCCAGTAGAGACTGGTTTGGTACTTCTTGTTGTTGTTTAGGTACCTCCAAGGAGTTCATGAGTTCCTCCAGGAACTCATGATTCTCTCTCTCAGGTCACTCTTGCTTTTGGGCTTGGTACCCAATCTTGATATTTGGGGGTGGTACATCACCCCCATGGATCAGGTACAATGCTGTACCTCCTCAATCAAATGTTCAAGCACTGAGCTAAGAGCTGTTAAGAGCTGTTTCTTACTCTTAGTTTCTAAGTGGGCAGTCCAGTAGCTGAATGGTTATGGTGCATGCCACACTGGCTTAAGTTCCATAGCAGCGGGTCCCAGGTTTGACTCCCATCCTTGGAAGAGGTCTATGCTCTCTGAGTGCTTTCTTCTTACTTTTGACATCTTGCAGAAACAACCTAAATCCAGTTTCCATTGCAGTTCAAATGTTGTGAGTCTGAGTGTGTTCTAAATTAATAGACCTTTGTGCTGCATCTTATGTGTTTTTTGTGCAGTGGCAGCTCTACATATGCTGTGTAGACCTAGGTTTATTAATATCGTCTTGTGTGGTATCCTTTTGTCATTCACCAAGCTGGTGACAGTGAAAGTGAGAGGCCTGCTGTTACTGACCAATACATGCGGTATATAGTCAAATTCAGTGCAGTTCACACTTTCTTAAATGATCATTGAGGAAAATGAAATTCTCTGCTCTGTACAATATAATGTGTTTTAAATAACTTTTTTTAAAATACAAAACTCACTGAGTAAATATTTCTGAAAGCACACAGTCTCCTCTCCGGTGAGAGTTTCAGCCTTAAAGAGTTCAGTTAGTTTTTTTAAAAAGTTTTTTTACTACCACATGTTATCGACAAAGTATAATTTCCTAGTTGTGAAATTCCACTGCTTCAGAGCTTTGCTAAGTTGAAAACGCCTAAACTCAAGTGAAAACATCAATTCACTCAGAAAGCTGTATCAGCAGTTTAAGAGAGCAACATTAGCTAACAGCTTATGTTACGCAGCATGTTGTATGGGTGGGAAAAATCCAATTCTTTTTAATGCTTGCCATTAAATGGCTCTATTAGCACATTATCAGTTTGAATGCACCCCCCCTGATTTTTATTTTAGCAACAGCAGAAACACTGTAGTTATTTGAGGTTATAGACTCCAAGGGCCTCTACTAAAATACATAGATTATTAATAATAACATAGATATGCATATAATAATTTATTATATGACATTGTGCTTCCTGGCTTGCAGCAAGATACCAAAATGCTCAAAACTAATATCAGCTGAGAAGTGTTGAGAACAAGAATGACTATTTTATTATTGTAGCCTACTTGTAGGCTCTGTTGCAGGTTTGAATTTTTCATTTACATACATGAGAGGGACAGAATGCACAATATTATCAGGCCGTCCAACATCACCAACTGATGGCAGAATTACCCCAGTGTTGAATCCGCACCCCCTGTGAGGCTAAAAACAAAGTTGTATCATAAGCTCAAATGCTTGACAAAGATCAGATTTATCAGTAGATTCCATCAGGTGTAGCGGTACATCTGATAAACCAATTACTTGGCGTGTATCTGTTATTCATATCCAGATAATGCAGATTTGATATATACCAAGTTACTGCAAAACAATTTGAGACACTCAGTGCTGTCACTTTTTCACTTCTAAAGCCAGAGAGATGATGATGGAAGTGATGGGCTTTTTAAGCTTGATATTTGTTTTTTCTCCACCCATTTTAACATTTTTACAGTGCTGCCTCACACAAGAGAGAAGTGGAATCATCAGCTACCCGGTAGCAGGGATCTGAGACAAAGCTCAGCCCCCGGGAGCAATTTTTCCTTGTGAAATGATTTTGGCATAGTTACCACAGTTGTAATTACAACCTAGAAATACTTCAACGCTTCCCCTGCAAAAGCAATGACTTTAGAACCAAGCAAGAATTTTTCACGTTCACTACCCAGAGCTGAAGGATAGCTCATTAAGACAAATACAATTTGATTCTTTTTTTTTTTTTTTAGATTTTATATATTGAAAACAAAAAAACCTACAACTGCACTAGTAAGATGTTGGAAAATTCAGACATCTGGAATAATTAGCGAATTTAGTCTCCAAAAAGTCAGGTGCCAGATAAGGAAACAAGAAATATGGCCAAACACGCAAAAACAGGCTACCTGTCTGAACACTGATGTCTGAGTCATTTCTCAAGGATTCCTTTAGTCAAGAAAATGCTAATTTTTAGTATTCTAAAGTATTCTAAGTATTCTAAAAATGTAAAAAAAAAAGAAAAAAAGAAAAAGTATAACTTGACCAGTTAAATTACACCATTCTCAAATTAATAATCACTTTCTGTTTTTACACTTCTTACATATTATTACTGTATGGAAAAATGTTTCAAAGCCAAATGTCAGTACATAGTGCAGCCACTGGCTTTGCCTATTAATTTTGTTCCTTCTTATCCTCCTTTGTACTTAACATGTCTAATTTGCATGCAAGCAGTAGAGCAAACAAAACAAAAAGTGGGGGGAAAAAAAGCAAAAGAAAGGAGGAGTGCTCACCTGCAATGTGCACTGTTTTATTTATGAAGGCTCTGCCAGGCACGATGGAGACAAATTACCTTTTAACAATGTGAAATAGAATTTTGTTTACAAGGCTACGCTTCCCCTTGCTTTTTCAAATGAGATTTTTCACAGCCTCCTCATTTGTATCTCACAGCATTATCGTCTCAATCTTTCAAAACCAATCAGTCTCAAGAAAAGATCCAAAAAAAGAAGAATGAATCACCACTGATCATAAAACAAGCCATTAGGTGTATTTATGAATGCACACCACATCAGCCACCAGCCACCATCGTCTTCAAAATACCCATCAGTTCAGTCGTTTTAGTGACATACCCTCCATAATTTTATTTAAAGCACAATACAGTCTGCAGCATGGTAGAGTGCCCTCTGTGAAATGCTGCAATTGGTGAGATTTTGGAAATGTTTACACAGTCTGAGCAGACAGGATGTAATGAGAGAGCAGAGTGGAAACACACTCGCCTAAAACGCACCCGTATCACTGCATCACAGCCATTTCTGAGCCTGGAATCCATTTCATCACTGATTATCAGCATTTGATCCTACGATTAACCGAGCATACAGTCTTTGTTTGCAAAATATGAAAAGGGATTTAGGGAGGCAAAATCAACATCTGTTAAATCCTTGCTTTAAGCTGACGTTGTTACATTACCATAGTCTCCTACTGATTTATTTGATTATTTGGTTTGTGTGCTGATGTTTCCTCATTTGCTATTGCTCTTTCAAACTGAACTAGTGTCAACAGTTTTGTCACCAGTGGTAACAATTTTGTTTATTATTGATGTGGTCACATGGGAAAAACAATTTACGAGCATCAAGTTCCACTGAGAATCATTTTCTAATTGGACGCCAGCTCCTTTCAGTCCAAATTAAAACAGTGTCGAATCATTTCATGCTCACAAGAAACTTCATAAAAACATAGGTTGATATCCCATTACAACAAGAGGCTGAAATTTTTCACTGTAATGAGAAATCCGAAGACAGGACGTCCGAGGCTGTATCAGTGAAACTGACAGTGACAAATTGATTGAAAATTAAAAATGACAAATTGATTCGTCATTGTCAGTTCACATGAATCGGTTAAACGCGTTGATTCAAGTGGTATTCCATGCTTGGGATGACTGTTACTGAGCACAGAAGATGTCTTAAACTTGCTTGTGATTTTATCTGAGGAATGCAGGAGGTAAAGAATTGCGAGATGAAATGTGACCTTTCAAGAGTTTGTATCATTTCTGGATTAAAGTGGATAGTCGGCACTCTACATTATCTTTATTGCATGAAGCCCTGCTCCAGGATTTAGAGGGCGTTCAGGGACAATTCCGTACTGAGTTTGAATGAAAACATATTGGGAGGAGGACACACAGTGAAAGTCACCATCGAGTTTTCAAAATTCTCAAACATTCATGCTCTGGGGCTGAACAGGACCTGCCAGGAGAACCTGGGGGGAAAACATCTACTGAGGGCCCCCAGTGAACAGGATGCAGTGTTAGTCTGTAAGCAAAGAGTCTGAAATGACCATGCTTAGGCATTGCCTCACCTGATGCCACACGCCGAGTGATTTGCGGCCGTCAGGGACCCCGGGGGCCCTCTTTGTCTGATCAGTAATCTCTTGTATGATTGCAGCAGATTTCAACAACCTGCATTTTATGAAGTGAAGTGAGCCTTATAGTTTTTAATCTGAATTATTTATTATCCCGTCTGCTCCCACAGAGGCTCCGAATGTTTAATATCTGGGAGTGTATGACTGGAATGGGTAATGCAGTTACATTAAGTGCCGTTACCAATCTTGCCTTCCGCTAACTGTATCTTTCGAGAAATTAGGAACCTCAACACTGCTATACAAAAAAGAAGAAGAGGGAGGAGAAAAAAAGATGGACAAAAGAAAATTGATGTTCGCTGCTGCACCACCGCCTTTTCAGAAAGGTAGGTGTAACTACAGCATAGCTATCTCCAGGCCAGGCTCTCTCATTGCAGTGGGTCTTTTGTGGGAGGAATGAGCGCTGTTAAAATTTTACAGCCCCGAGATGGTGCAATGTATTGTACATTTTTTATAATGCAACAAAAAGCTTCTTGATGATAGGTGTCCGGTAAAAATGGGCCAACACGTATTCTGCTGCGCTCCCTCGCTCTCTCTCTCTCTCTCTCTCTCTTTCTTTCTCTCCATGTCTGTCAGCAAAGGGGAGATAACGTGGTTTCTTCACAACCATGCGCTAATGTGCTCACTGTACTGCTGCCAAACCTGCTGCGCTGGATAGAACATCAAGATGGAAGAGGTAGCTGTAAACAGGACCCCCCCCACACACACACACACACACACACACACACACACACGCACACACATCTCCCAGCCCCTCCTCTCCTACCCCCTACAATACAATTGTGCTGATGGACAAAATGAAAACCTGAAAACCTAGCTTTCTTTTTAGACTCGTTTGAGTCAGCAGGGACACGAGGTGACGGAGGTAAATTAGGGTCATCAAACAAAAGGCAGAATATAGCACTTTGCTTCGCCACCCAGGTTACCCTAGGCTGAGTGATTGATATGTTGTTGACTAAGTGATATCTCTCACAAATTTTCTCTCTCTCTCCTTCATGCTTTGTCTCTCGCCATCCTAATTCATTCATCACTGGCTCAAGAATGTGGGATTTGTGGCAATTATTCACCGCTGAATGCCGAGACAGCCCACGATATCAATGAAATTTGGCTGTAATGCAGCAACGGATGTTTGTAGGCACCATCTGGAGCAGGGGGCATTAAAGCATTTGTGTACGTTAAACAGTGCCAGCAGACATGGCTGCTCATTTAGCTAATGGAGCATAATGTATTTTAAAGTTTTGTTGTTTCATGGCAATTTTGCCTATTTACACAGTAAATAGAGTGACACAAAGAGAGGGTGTAGCAGTGAAAGGAGTTACAGTGAAGCCTGTATGTTTTGGTCATCCACTGTACCACTGTGTGGAGGTAAAATGCGGATCTTGGTGCATAATAATAGCTTAAGTTTAAGGTTACAGTAATGTCAACATAAAGGTGAGCTAAGTCTGCCCTGGAAATTAATGTAGCTTCGTAGTGTAGATTCAAGTGTCTGTTTATAAAATGTCAGAAGTTATTATGCATCTATTAAGAAAAACTGGATACTGTTCCTCAATGATGCCCATCCCATTACTTTATTGAAAGCACCTGAAATCTGTCCATACAGTGTGTTAAACTCTGATCAGAAAGGTTTTACACTGTCCTTATTTAGGCAAAGTTGTTGTGTGTTAGCTTGTCTGATCTGATGTGGATGTTTATACATGGTTATGAAGGGGCCTAGTCCACAGTTGCTTTTAATGAATCAGCGAAAACTGATCATGTCTGAACGCGGGCCTGTCACTACCCTGCTTTTGTGATCATGTGCGTCTGTTAAGGACGGGATGTTAGTCAAATGTGCACAAGCCACTGTTATCTGAGAGTGAAGCGTATTTTACAGAACACAGTTCTGTGATGCAGTGGGTTTAGCAAGTGGCTTGTGTAGAACTGCAGAATTGAGCTTCTGAATGTTGACAACTTTGGATTATGAATAGGCTGAACTTGGGTTGAATACATGTTCAGTGGAGCATGTTATACATGGGTTCCCTGCATTAAAACGAGTATAAGAAAAGCCTTAAATACTTTATTAATCTTTTGACAGCTCAGCGATTTTGCCGTGCTCTGACTGGCTTTTGCCCCAGTTGCTATGGAAATGTTCAGCCGACTTAGCTTCTTGAACTGACAGACATTGTCGGAGTTAGATTTTCACTGCAGTTCATGTCATGCCACTCCCCTTCGCGGAGAGGAGGGCATGCATGGAACGAATGACTGTCCCTCGTCATGTAATGTCATGTAATGTCATTTTCCTGAAGGACCTGAAAGGAAGTGAAGCTATCAGACAGCTCTTGGCAGCTGGCGGGGAGGGGTTAGTGTCAGTCATCGGCATACACCCTGACAATCCCCACTGTGTATATGAACGCCATCTGCACTCACACACACAAAGACAGGGTTTCCCTATGTTTCTGAAGGGCTTAGGTACACATTGGTAAAACAAGGATTGTATTGCATAGATTTGAGCCGCAACTTCCTGATCCACCTGTAGCCAATTGGCAATTTACCAAAATCCTCTCTTCTTCTCCTAACTTCTCAGCTGTATTCGTGAACCTGCTGACTTACTGTAGCGAGTTGAAGCCTCTCTGACAGTTTGCATTTTTGTCCTACTGTCTTTGAGTGCATCTCTGTCAGGTGTCTTTTTTGTCCGATTTTCAGCAGCAAAAACGTCAGGAGACAGATCTACAGGTGCTGGCCAGTAAATTAGAATATCATCAAAAAGTTGAATTATTTCAGTAATTCCATTCAAAACGTGAAACTTGTATACTGTATACTTTCCTTCCACACATAGTGATATATTTCAAGTGTTTATTAATTTTCATTTTTATTATTACAACTGACAGCTAATGAAAACACCAAATTCAGTATCTCAGAAAATTAGAATATTCTGAAAAGGCTCAATATAGAAGACACCTGGTGCCACACTAATCAGCTGATTAACTCAAAACACCTGCAAAGGCCTTTAAAAGGTCCCTCAGTCTTGTTCTGAAGGCTCCACAATCATGGGGAAGACTTCTGACTTAACAGTTGTCCAAAAGACGACCATTGACACCTTTGTACAAGGAGGGCAAGACACAAAAGGTGATTGCTAAAGAAGCTGGCTGTTCGCAGAGCTCTGTGTCCAAGCACATTAACAGACAGGCGAAGGGATGGAAAAATGTGGTAGAAAAAAGTGTACAAGCTCTAGGGATAACCGCACCCTGCAGAGAATTGTGACGACAAACCCATTCAAAAATGTGGGGGAGATCCACCAAGAGTGGACTGCAGCTGGAGTCAGCGCTTCAAGAACCACCACGAAGAGACGCATGAAAGACATGGGATTCAGCTGTCGCATTCCGTGTGTCAAGCCACTCTTGAACAAGAAACAGCATAAGAAGCGTCTCGCCTGGGCCAAGGACAAAAAGGACTGGACTGCTGCTGAGTGGTCCAAAGTTATGTTTTCTGATAAAAAGCAAATTTTGCATTTCCTTTGGAAATCAAGGACCCAGAGTCTGGAGGAAGAGCGGAGAAGCACAGAATCCACGTTGCATGAGGTCCAGTGTAAAGTTTCCACCGTCAGTGATGGTGTGGGGTGCCATGTCATCTGCCGGTGTTGGCCCACTCTGTTTCCTGAGGTCCAAGGTCAATGCAGCCGTCTACCAGGAAGTTTTAGAGCACTTCATGCTTCCTGCTGCTGACCAACTTTATGGAGATGCAGATTTCACTTTTCCACAGGACTTGGCACCTGCACACAGTGCCAAAACCACCAGTACCTGGTTCAAGGACCATGGTATCCCTGTCCTTGATTGGCCAGCAAACTCGCCTGACCTTAACCCCATAGAAAATCTATGGGGTATTGTGAAGCGGAAGATGCAATACGCTAGACCCAACAATGCAGAGGAGCTGAAGACGACTATCAGAGCAACCTGGGCTCTCATAACACCTGAGCAGTGCCACAGACTGATCGAGTCCATGCCACGCCGCATTAATGCAGTGATTGAGGCAAAAGGAGTATTGAGTGCTATACATGCGCATTCTTTTCATGTTCATTCTTTTCAGTTGGCCAACATTTAAAAAAAAACCCCATTTCTTTTCATTGGCCTTTTCAATATTCTAATTTTTTGAGATACCAAATTTGGAGTTTTCATTAGTTGTCACTTATAAATATCAAAATTAAAAGAAATAAACATTGGAAATACATCAGTCTGTGTGCATTGCATGAATATAATGTACAAGTTTCACTTTTTTAATGGAATTACTGAGATAAATCAAGTTTTTGATGGTATTCTAATTTACTGGCCAGCACCTGTATGTATGGTTTCGCTCATCTGACTCCATGTTGTGTGGATCTGGAGGGAGTAGGTGCGAAGCGAGTCTTCTGGGTATTGTTTCTAAAAAGTGCCTTATAAGTGGGTGACAGGTTGTGTCTTAGCCCACCTCCTCTGTTGAGGGATGTTTTCTCCAGGTTGACAAAAATGGCTTGTTTTACCCCTCTCTCAAACTATCTGTCCTGCCTGGCCAGAATATGTACATTGTTGTCTTCAAAGGAGTGTCCTTTGGCCTTGAGGTGTAAATGAACCGCTGAGTCCTGTCCTGAGGGGTTGGCCCTCCTGTGTCAGGCCATGCGCTTGTGCAGCGTCTCTTTGGTCTCCCCTGATGTACAGGTCCGTGCACGTTTCACTACATGGTGTCACGAGAGACCATTCACTTGTTTCCAGTCATAGCCTCCTGAGGGTGGAACATTTTTTGAGGGCAAAAAAAAAGAAAAGACGCACCCCGCTCCCTCTCTATGCCACCAGGGAGCACACTTCTTTTCTTTTTATTTCCCCAACCTGAAAAGCTGAAAATCACCATCCTTCCCTCCAGGAAGTAAAACAGAGGCAGATTAATAGAAACAAAATCAGGAACTAGAAGTTGTTTTCAGACTTGACATTACTTCTAGACCATAATACTGTATTTTGCAACTCTGTTTTCATGTACTTTGTGTATGTAGAAACTGTACTTTATGTGACAAATGACCTTTTGTCCTTTCCTCCCACAACATGCTTCGAGCCTCACCATTTTTCCGCTGCTTCGACACAGCAATTAGTCCTTTCACCATCTCTCATAGCTCACTGCGGCTGATGCATGGTGCATGTTCAGAATCCAATCATTCCTTTTAATTAGCCCCACAGGTACAAACTGGTCATAGATTGGGGCAGGTTTATTAAACACGTAAACCTACACAACTTTCACCCACACACGCCCACACAACTGTCTTGTTACTGTCTGTTTTGGACGTTGGCTCTTGCCTTGAATTCTTTATCTGTGGTGCTTGTTAACGATTACAGTCACGCTGCATTAATGCAAGGTCAATATAGCGCCTTTCCCATATCTTCTACAGGCTGATGGCTCTGCATTGATCTAACTGATTTTGCTATGAGTCACATGCTCCCCTGTATTGATATGCAATTTATGTGGTGTTAGTTTGATAATCAGATTTGTCACAAAGTTAAGGAGCATAACATTTGTAACATAGATGATTTGAGACTTAATTTTTTCAGATTTTCAATCTAACAAACACCAAGTTAATTCAAGTGGATCTTATGTCGCTCACTTAAAACTCATGTTACTCTGTTTTTCAAGCTTCAAGTGGATTCTAAATCGATAGTCAGACCACAAGTGTGTGACATGCAACCTTGAAAAGTAATGGCAGCTCTCACGGGAGAGATCAATTGAAGGACTCTCCGCTTGTCACAGGCTCCTGGCCTTCTTACAAGACTGAGTAAAAAGTGATCAGCCTGTTAAAGCCAGTGGACACATGATGAGGAAGAAGAAGGCACATATTATCATGTATACCATTTCTACTGTTGCAGCCCTTTATCCTCGTAAAGACTGAACTGACAACTAATTTGGACATAATTTTTCAGTTTTATTTGTTTTCTTACAAGGGGGGTTACCCCCCTGCAACCAATCAGTAACTGATGGCATTGATGGTGTATTGACAGACACATCCATACCATCAATGTCACATGTAATCAGCACGGCAGCTGCAGGAGTAGTCGCTCAGAGCATGTGCCAGCAAAAAAGGACAGGATTCAGATTCTGATTTCAGAGTTGATAAACCGTCACTGAACTCCAGCCATACATCCACGCTCATGCTGTTTTTGTGATTCATTGTTGTCAAGTTTTGTTTTTTTTTTTGTTTTTTTTCTCAGTCTGGCACAGAAAGGTGATGTCCTCCATCTAAATTGTGCCTACAAAGCTTTAATAGATTTGGTTGATTCTCTCATCATAAAAAACAGCTGTCGCTGAGCGTGGCTGTGATTCAGAGGGCTGGAGCAAGATAGATGCGAATGTTTGTCAGAAGGCTGTTCCATCCACTGCATGTACTTTTCATTATGACCCTTCTGATAAAAGAAAGTATTTCTCGGAGAAAAAAAAGGTAATTCGTGCAAATTTTAGTTGTTATCTTTCCACAATTTAAAAGGCCCAGTGGCATCAAACTGTTCCTGTTTAAAGCAAAGTCACTGAATGCTAAATATTTTGTTCAGATTAGGGTTGAACTATGTGATGAATATGAATTATAGCTTGTAAACTCAACCTATGGTTCAGTTATTTGTGTATGTATAGTAAACCATCCATATAAGCATGTCTGGGTTTCTTCATCATCTGCGTTAAAGGTGTAAAAGGTGAGACAAATAATTAACTCAAGCACAAATTGTGCACCATTGGTAGTCAAAGCAGGAGTGTGGGACTTCATTCGTTGCCTCCACAGTAGCCCCTGAAGCCTGCGGACCTCACCCTGTTATCTGTTGGCTTTAAAGGTTTTGTAATCCAGCAGAGTACTGCAGTTTTGTAGACACAACATGCTCTGGGGCACGAGACATTCCTAGCCCACCCTCCTTCAGATACAGATAATTACAAAACAAGCTTTAAAGTCTCAGGATGTCCTCTACGAACATGCTGAGTAATGTCATTGAGAAATATAAAAGCTGTGTTTCATTACTGATTGCAACAACAAGTGATGCCCCAGGTTCTGCTGCCAACTCAGCTGCAACACAGAGACATACTTGCCAAATAAGATTTCACTTAGTTCATTGGGGCAGTTGAACGATCTGCTTCCTCACATCTGATCTCAAGGCTTTCCGCTTGTGTTTAGGCACGTCTGAGAAAAGTCCTTCTACTTGAATAACAATTCATTATGTTCCAGCAATTTCTTTTCAGGGACATTTTGTTATCAGCTCTCATATACATTGGTGTCTAATCACGCTGCCAAGTCTTGTCAAAGGATAACATGAGAAGGATCAACTTTCCAGAGCATGCAAAGTTAAATAAACTTCCCAGTTTAATGGAACAGGTTTTTTTTCTTGGATGAATGTAAAATGAAATAAGATTACTAATGAGTGCACCTGCCAAGAACAGAAAAGGGAAAAAATGAAAAAAGATGTAGCCCTGGGACATGCAGCCATTTAAATTTCATTAGAGACCAGGGGACTTCTGCAGAAGTGAATGTGCAGCTCATGCTGTAACAATGCATTTTGCCTGAGGAATAATGTTCTTACCACAATAAACAATCAAACACCTCTTTTCCTTAGAGTTTCAGGCTTATTACTCACAGACAGACGTGCCTCACAACAAGGATATCTTCAATGATAAATCAGCGTCTGCTGAGGCACCAGCTTCCCCTTCTTTTATTAGGGAGACAACTACTTTAGCTGGGTAATTTAAAACCCATAGTTTTTTTAAAAAAAACTTAATAATTTTGTTTTTAATTCCACTGCCTGAGCCTAAATGATAAGTTGAATAAGCATGAAGTCAAATGACAGAAAATGTATTGTCCAGAATTTTGATGATCAGCGAATCGCTGAAGTTGGTTGTCAAGTAAAATATGCAAAATGTGAATAGTTGCTGTTTAAAAAAAACAAGTAAATGGATGTGGACTTTATGTTGTTGTTGTTGGGGATTTTTTTTCTTTTTCTGACATTTTGAACTAAAACGACTAAACTTAAATCGGTTAAATGACGAAATAACAATCGCTTTTGCATCTGCCACTCACAGTTATTTTTGTTATCAATTAATGTGTACATTATTTTCTCAGCCAGCTAATTGTGCAGTCTTTAAAATGGGAATAAAAAGTTTAAATTGCCCATCGCAGTTTCCTGAATCCTTTTTGTCACAACCAATACATGAAAAGGATTTATTATCCCATTAGACAAAGAGAGGCAACAAAACAGAGAATGTTTTTCCATAGAAAATGATCTAAATGATAACGCAACTATTGGATCGACTGATTGATTTATCAGATACATTAATAGTATCAGCTGTAGATTGATTATTTGAAAAAAAATCCCCATGTTAAGTATTGTTAGTTGCAGCTGCCTTGTCTTTAAAAAAATGTGCATCTCTGTCTTTCATGTTCCAGTGTGTTACAGCTGTTTGTCACTGTGGTTTATCACAACTGGTGTTCATTCTGTTTCATCAGAAACCTGATGTTTGTGGCTGTTATCTCTCCCAGACAATACTGTTGGTCTGCACTTTGCCTCAGGGACTTGTCACTAGATGGAGACATTAATCTAAGGGACAAACGCATATCTAGACATGACACCCATGTGCTATGGAATACAGAGTATGAAATGTGCTGTCCAGCAGTGTCTCATTTAGAATTACAGGCCTCCTCAATCCAACCAAAATCACTAGCACTGATTTGTCTATAGCAACGTCAGGCATTTGAAGTTGGGTCTTTCGCATTCTCATTAACTGCTTGGCTGTGTATTCCTTGGCAGGGTGCTTAGGCTGTGCCTGTTGCTTAGCAACAGAGGAAGATGCTCCCCCCTTCTGGATTGATGTGTGTGTGTGTGTGTGTGTGTGTGTGTGTTGGGGGGGTAAGGTAGTCCAAAGAGAAGCAAAACGGTAAAGAATCAAGTTAACTTTTGAAGGCCATTATGCAGGTAATGACCATATGTTGGGTGAATATTGCATTTAGTGTGCAAGTGTATGTACTGTTTAATGCATACACGTGTGTATACAGGAACGTTCACCCTCTGTTTACATATGCCGTGAGCCCGGAGAGCACTGCAGCATCTCTGAGCAGCCAGGAGATCCACATCTCTTATCGTAAGCATCTAAAGTCTCTCTCATTGCTTGCCTTCTCTTTGCATCATTATAGAGTCTAACCATAAGAGAAGCAGTATAACAGTGTGGGGTTGACTAATGAAACTGTAGTACATATCATAAAAACAGTGTGTATATTTTTGCACTTGTACAATACTAGCAGGTGTGTGGAAAACCACCAGAAACAGAGGGCAGAGAGGAGCCAGTTTTGCGTTTACCAGCCTCTTTGCCTTTCTATCTGTCTGAATGTCTGCTCTGTCTCTCTCTCTCTATCTATGAATCTATCTCGCTCTCTCCCTCTCTGCCAGAGCTGACACCTGCTGGATGAGTACCAGTGATACTGACTAATAAATCCTGACAGCTTCTCGCCGGAGCCAATATTAATGCCCGGCTACCTGGCAGGCCAACCTGTGAGAGTGTTTCAATAAAGCAGTCTACCCAGGGCTTCTTATTTACCGACCGCAGACAAGCAGATTAAAGCCTGGCAGGATTTTTGTCCTCTTTTCACTGCAGCACTGAGGTTAATTACCAGCCCGAACCTCAGAAATTCCTGCTTTGCCTGCTACAACCACAATGACTTTTTGCCTACTTGAGTTATTGTGTTAGATGGCTGCTGGTTGGACTTGGAGCAATGATACAATTTTCACTCATCTCATCTGTTTTGTGACTATTGTCAACAGAGGTTAAGAGGAGGTTAAACCAGCCCTGATGAAACATGCTACCCCACCACCACCAGCAGCTTGTGTTTGTTTTTGATGAGATCTCATTGAGGTAGCTCTTCGTCTCATTCTACATTCCCATCACTGTGCGCTGCTGCAGGCCTCCTGGGTTTGCTCTTCTTTTGAGTCTCTGCCATCACAAGCAGCTCTTGAATCGCTCTGCTGCAGAAAACTGTGCAGCCTCAGTTCTTTTCTTTTAATTCACCTTCTCTTCTCCCATCTCCTTCATTTTTTTGTTTCCTCCATCTTGGTGGGAATTGAGTTTCAGAAGTTGTTCGATGAGCAGGAAAAGGAGCATCAATTATTTAGAGCAGGGGCTGGTGCAAGAAATGCACGTTATGTTAGCCACCCCTCCTGAAGGCTGATTCGGCTTGTTTTGTTCCACAGATTATGGCTCTGTTTTTAGAAACTCCAACATAATATTTTCCCTAAAACCAGTAATGCAAACAGATTCAACAAACTCACCTGTATAATAACATGATAATGATAATTGCTGCTAATGATTCAGTTTACCTGTTGATTATTTTCTCAAAAAGAGAACTGATTGTTTGACTTACTAAATGCCAGAAAACTATGTAAAATTCCCTTCAGTTCCCTTCAGATTGCTGGTCTCGTCTGATTAACAGACAAAGTTAGCCATTTTGAAAATGTATTAATCACTCAAGTCCATTTTCAGGCTTGTCAGACTTATCATACTTGTTGGATTGTCACATGCATCCATGTACTCAAAATGCCAATGATGCCAAGATAACAGTCTATTGAGGGTTAGGGTTAATTAATAATGGTATCGATAAATAACCTCATCATTTCATCTCCCGATCAGTATGAAGAACATGTTTTTTGTTGTTAGTGCCAGTGAGTCATCTAACCTTGCACAGGATCTGCAGTGGATAGTCTGCTGACCTCTCTTCAGCGAGCATGTACCCATGCATCAGTCCATTTTCTTTCTTCACATCTCATCTCTGTATGGCATTTGCAGTTGTCATTCAAGGTGGCATTAGCGGTGGCGCAGCATAGATTACTGTGGGGGTTTGCTTTGAGACATTTCGGTGGAAGATTACCCGGTGATTACAGGAAGTGGTATTTGAATGTGAGGGGAAGGAAGAACCAGCCTCTCGCACTGCTGCAGTCACAGCTTGTGTTAGTCAATTCATGTCCATGTGTGTAGGCAGATCTCACACACACAGAAAAGCAAGCTTATCACCACCTTTGTCAGCAGTATTGGTTAACCCCCCCGCCCCACTGCATCCCCTGTGCTCAAACTGTGTGTGACTTAAACCACTGCAGAATGCTCTGAAGGGCTTTTGGGTGCTCAAGTAAACTCCTCTGTTTTCAAAGCTTTTGGCGCCATAAAAATGCCCAGTGCAAAACTGTGGATTGTTTATATGGTCCTTAAGCATGTGCAATAGAGGCAGTCACCACCAGCCAAGCACTGCTGGATCGTTTAGTGGTATTTGTGTGTTTAGCAGGCACATTTACATTTGAAGCTTAAGTCGAGTGCAGGGTCTCATCCAAATGAGCCAGAAGTGAATACTTCTTTAAAATTGTGAAATATTTATTTTCTTCCTGATTAAATGCCACACAGGGGGAGTGCTCAATGATTCAGTGAAAAGGTCAGAACATCATGTAATGGTTCCTTATAGCTGCTTTGAAAAGACCTGTCTGCACTTATACAATAGCAGCAGGAACTCGGTTTGGTCTCATTTCATGTCTCGGGTTCGTTGAACCCTTTTGAAACAAGAGGTTGTGACTTCTTGGTGTACAAGCTTTACACTTGACCAGTACCTACAATCCACTAATTAAGTTAAAAAAATCTTACTTCCTTTTTGCTGATTTTAGGCTGTTAACCACCACACAGAGACGTTCATTTGTCTTTTTAGACATTTAAAGCATTTTCGCTCAAGGGTGGCGAGATAAACCAACTGCTGTGTATTCATATAGGCTCTTTATGTTTACAGTATACCCTTGATCTGTGTGTGTGTATTGAGTATGTGGGGTTAATGTTTACACTGTAAGCTAAAGCTGCCAATAGTGAGGAGCAGAAAGCATATCCTGTATGTCTACTCCTGGCAGACAGACATGGAGATTGGAAATAACAGGCAGGGTTGAACCAGTCAAGGTTGCATAAATTCCTACACAGAGACCTCAAGCCTTTGCCGAGATCGCCGCAGCAATTATAACAGGAGGGGAGGGCCCTTGTTTCGTTTTATGTTGCCGCAGCAAGGGCTCGGAGAGCACCCACTGTCTCCTGGCATGCCGCTCCTCATCAGCAGTGCAATAAATCAATTTTTTCCTCCCCCCCCACACACACACACACACACACTCTTTTCCTCTCCACTCTACTCCCACTTGGTTCCTTCTCCTCAAACCTTTTCCATTCACTGTGATGGTTCTCAGCTCTAAATAGGAATGTGTGTGTGTGTGTGTGTGGGGGGGTCATCTTGACCCTCCTCCTCTTCCTTTTCTGCATTCCTTTCTCAACTAACTTCTTTGCTTCTTAGCTTCTTTGCTTTTCCAGGACAGTGCCGACGTGTAAATGCACAGCATCAGCACTGTCCTGGAAAAGCAAAGAAATCTGTGGCAGCAGCTTATAGCGATCCATTTTAGCAGAATTTTGTTAGGCGACCGGTGGTTGTAGTATTTATGACAGGAGCCAAAGAGGATGTGAGGTGATGTGGTACATAGGGCGTGCTCCCAACGCACAAACTAGGAACTAGTTCCTGGTAGCTCAAGCGTTTTAAGAATGGCCCTGTAATCAGCAATTGTCTCTGCAGCAAGTCAGGGACCACCGGGCCCATGGAGTGACATAGTACTTTTGTGACAGTTTCGGTTGCAATGGAATTCCGAGCACACCCAAGAAGAACAGTATATGTCAACAGGGAGCCCAGGTGGTAGCAGTGTAGTTTGTTGTGTTAGCCTATATGATGTCTATATATACAGTATATTAGTCATTGTTGTGTACAATATGTTTTTAGTGATGAAGTGTGAGAGCAGATGACTGGAGCTTGTTGTCATTATCTGCGTGAGGCAAACACCATCCAGCGTCAAGACTGCTTTGTTTCCCATATAAGACCAATAGGCCTTGTTGTCATATTTGAAAAGTCCTCTCTTACAGTGACCACACAGTGATATCAATTGGGTAAGAGCAATGTGACACAGAAGCAAAAAAGAAAAAAAAGAAGTGTTCTGAAATGAAACCAAAGTGAGAGCTAGTCTGGAGAGTCTGTCTGTCAAGTGAACTTCCTGCCGAGCTATGAAAAGAGAGAAGAAACAGCAAACCGGCTCCAACCTTTTAAATGTCAGGTGAGCTCCAGCCTCAGGACCGGTGCTGAAGGAGGGCCATTCTCGGTGGCCTCTGTGTGTGAATGGCTCTTGGTCAGCTTTGATCTCATCTCCATATTAACCTGGGGGCACGTCTTGATATTTGGAACAGACACAGGGGCCCACACGCCTCCCTGGGGCATCGCATTCAAAGAGCTCCTGTTTGTCTCTGGAAAGATGAGAGCGAGCATTGTCTATGAGATCAGCATATATACATGTTCCTGTGATTTTTAGATCAAAGATGTATCCTGCACAGTGGTTCACACAGGAAAAGCCGCTTCACTTATCCTTAGTAACATCAAATGCATACTTCTTGCAGCTGTCATTTTGTAATATCTTTTTGTAGGCATAAGATGCGCTGAATGGGGAAAAAAAACTAAAATGAAAAATAACATATATATATTCTAACTAATTATTTTAGTGAGTGAGTGGTCTGTTGAATGTTCTTTGACGTAATCAGTTAAATCATTTACTTTCTGAAGGTTCTGGAACGTTTGGGGTGTGGCTTGCAGCACTGACTGTCACTGACTGGTCAAGTATGCAACACTGGTATTTACCTGGAATTTTTTCAAAATTAGCGCTCTTCATTGTTGTACATACTCATGAAGTGAAAGTCAGCCATCACACCTTTTGATTTGTCAGTGAACATATTTGCTTAAACTTCCTGGGATTTTGGCCATGGAAACACACATCATGATGCACTACTTTGAGGTTTATAAAAATATGTAAAATGAAGATAGATTGCTTGATAAATGCTTATTATTTTGGCACTAGACATAGGTGAGTATCCTATTTAAATTTTCTTACTCTTACATATCCATAAAAAGGAGAGCTAACCAATAAATCACTTTGCAAAGTACCTATTTGTTTTTTCCCGCTTGCTACCCAATGGCATGATGGCAACAATGTCCTGCTGGAAAAAGGGGCTGTCTCTTTGATATAAAGGTGTGATAACTTTGTCTTCCACCAGTCCAGCTAATCTGAAGTGAAATACATCTGTCATATAAATCCTTACACATCTCTGTGAATAAGAATTTGGCAGTGTTATCTCTGTAAGCAATTGGCAAGCACGTTTGCTAAACACTTACCAAGGAGCGATCACAAATCTTCTTTAACTGAGGTCCCCGCAGGGTTCTCACAACTGCCAGTCTCACTCCCTTTTATAAACAACCTCTTACTGAGTACAGTTTCATTCCTACCTCCCTCTGAAGTTTCCCGTCTGCTGGAAATTTTTGAAACAAATCCTTTTCGATGACATCTGACAGGAGAAAATTAGACTCCGACAGCGAGAGAGGTGCAACCACAAAAATAGTCTGGAGGTACTAAAACACGGCACGTGATCTGACACAGAGAACTCTTAACCGCATTGGCTGATACCCATCCTGTACACCTTGGCTTAGCAGCTCATTTAGTGAAATTTCCCTATGACCCATTTAAACAAGGTCACCATTGTACACAGGCAATATAAACTTCTTCCAGTAATTTAGTGCTTGTGAAGGAGGCAAATAAAATAACAGAAACATGCTTTGGTTTTTGTTGACACTGTCCAAGAGCAGCATTGGACTCATGATAAATTGACTCTGTCATGATTTTAATACTGCCACTTGACAAGAATGTTAATAATGGGCAATTCTGCAAAATTCCTTTTAGCAGAAACACTGTGTTGTCTGGAATAAAGAGCAAAACTGCCAATGTCAGAAGAAAATGTTACGTTTTTCATGAATCATAAGTAGGTCTGTTAATCTTCAGGGAGACTGAGCATCACACAAAGACAAACAAAGACAAGATATCTAACAAGCCAAGAGGTTGTTGAAGCTAGGTCACTCTAACTTAATACCATGTTCTGCATTTGCACTAAATGTTTTCATTCAGGATAAATCAAGAGGTGCAAAATTGTCCTAATGTGAGCATAGTTGACAATATCCAGTCAGACTTTTCTTTTTCTTTTTCTTGTTTTTAGTATTGAAATGCAAGGGATGAGATAGTTGTCATGCTACAGTAGAAGGTCTGATAAAACGTAACATGATATATTACAAACATATTGTGGGAGATAGAGTTTCCTTTGTCGCAGCTGTCTGTCGTTGACAATAAACCTGGACCAATGTGGTGTTGGAGGTAGAGGTTGGGGACTGTCATAAAAGAGATTAATTTCCAAAGCCCCGCGTTAGATGCCAAGGCCATATCAGACTACAGTTTAAACTGTATGCCTGTGTGACATATCCAGCTCCTATCTCCGCCACAGGAGGCACTAGCATTTTGACAGGAGTTGTTCGTCAGTCCCAACCTAATAAGGCTGGATCTGTCCACTGGTTCACTTGCCTGTCAGGCTAGCAAAGTGGTAAAGAACTGTAAATGTCTATCATCTCTTCTTGGTTTTGGAGAGACATTGTTTACTATAATTTGAAAATCCTGAAAGGAATAGTGCACTGTGTTTTTTGGTTTTTTTATACCAATGGGAGAAACAGGACTGACCCCTACTTTGTTCCCTCTGATAGACAGTATAGCCCTACCAAGATGTTCTCCTTCTTCCAAATTGTGAACACAGTGCAGTTTGGAATTTGTTGAGTAAGAAACATAAAATAATGGCAATCTTTTTCTTTAAGTTTATAATGAGCAACTCACTCACATTGGATGCGATGTATCAAAAGTATTTGTCACAAATGACATTGACCGCAAACTGTCCTTTCCATATAGTTTGTTAGCCTAATCTGTGGAGAAATGTTTGTTCAGGCTGCAACTCTTAACACTCTGCCAAAAGTCGAGAGTCTTTAGAGATCCACATTTAGTTGCACTACCCCCACCAAGGTAGAACAGCAAGACGCAGCAATAACACGGCCAAACAAGTCGAGCGGCCCACAGTGCTCCACAACACGATGAGGACCCTGCTGGATTTATCAGATGTCACGCTGCCTTTTCACCATCTCCCAGCGGCTCATGTGCCACGACAAGATTCTTCTCCCCCACCATTAATCTCACTGTAAAGATGATGAAAATACTCCCTACATTCTCTTCTCTCTCTGTCTGTCTTCCTGTCTCATATATTCCTCCGTGCCCTGCCTCCCCTCCTGCACTTTACAGTCCTTTACACTGAAGACACTGAAGATAAGGTCTAAATATCTGACGCCATTTATATTTTTCCTCCTCCCCTTAGGGCTCTTTGTCAGCTTCTTATCAGAATGTCAGGCCTCTGCTTGAGTAAGCAAACAAACAGGCAGCAGCAGCAATGATGTATCAGAGAACTGCCACTGGTCGGGGATGAGCTGTCAGTCGCTCTGTTGAGCTAATGATCACTGCTGGGTGCTGTGGGAATTGAAGGTCTCTAATTCAGGCCATATTTCCTGCTTGTGCCATGGTCTCACTCATGCATGTCCTGTTGCATTCTTGATGTCTGGATTTGTGGTTCTGTGTCTGCTGGTAGGTCAGAGTCCCACTGGCTTAGTGATTGTGAGGTTGTTGAGCTTGTCCTGTAACCGACAAACAACACGTTTGGTCCCCACACAAACCTTGTCGCATTGTTTGACTGTGACTCTAAATGAGAGCTACAGAAGATTATTAGTTTCTATGAGCACTCTTTCTTTCTTTTTTCCATTTACTTATTAATAGATTAGTCAGAGATTTGTACTTAATGCGTGTCTCATTTTCCCATATCTAAAAATGGTGCCATAAAATTGAAACCCTGTTTCTTGAACCACACTGAATTCATTACACTGAATGACAGCATCACTGAAAAGATAAAAAAGAGCAACTTTTTATTCTTATTTATAGTTTGGATGAATGACAGATGCTAAGCCTTTAAACTTAATGAATAAATTGATAGGTAAAATCACTTTGTTTATTTGTGTTATCAATTTTGCAAGGGAGATACAATAACTGCAGGTTATTAAAATAATTTGATGATATTTTTAAATGCTTGAAAACCCTTAAGTCTCTACTTAGTATGTTTTTAAAAAGTCTCTCAAAAATGTCTTGCGGCTGTACAACAGTAATGTGTCAACATAATTAGTGGTAGTTGGAGTTGCAGATTTCTTGTTCTTTACTGTCAACAGTCCAAAATATTAAATATATTTAATTTAGTGGTGAATATCAAACACTCAATCTGTAAATCATCACATTAAGAGGCTGGAACCAACAATGTTAGCAACTTGAGTCAGTCGAATAGGTAATCATGCTTAAATTGTGTAAATGATGCTTTTACTCTCTTGTTTTCACCCCAGCATTACTAAAAATCTTCATTGTAGGCATATTTGCAAATTTCCATCCATCTTCTTGTCATTGTGACCTAAGGCTGCATTTAGTCAGCACCCATCAACTTATAACGTCAAAAGCTCATTGCCTGACCAGGTCATATACTGTATATCAGGAGTGGTCATTGGTCGCCGCTAAATATATCACATAAACTAGACCGATAAAAATGTCCCTGCAAGATGTAAATGATGGAAGTCAAGTAAAACTGCCAGTCAGCAGCACAGACAGGTGTCGTTAATCACCACATCCAGGCTGTTGCAGTCATTTCCACATAGTATCATCAGTTCAAGTCTCATACCAGCAGTATACTGTACCTTTAATCTCTTATATTTGCTAGTTGGACATCATGTGTTGAGGTAATGAGTTGTAATTTCTAAACCCGATTGTTGTTGGAAATTTCCACTGAATGTTGGCCGATCAATTGTAGCCTCCTGGTAGTAAATTTGTAAATTTCCAACAGACTGATTTGTCTCATTTAACAGATGTTTGCCATTAATAATAATCATCTATCTGGCTCCATAAGGTGTTTGCCATGTCCCTCCCCTTTGGCTCTCTGCTGTGTTACCTCTTTCAAAGTCCCCTTGCATTTCATAATAACCAGAAATAAGCCAGCCATTCAATTATCAACAGAATGTGACTCAATGTTAATGATGGGAACGGCAAGGAGGGGGTCATGCTGAGACCCTTTAAGTTCAGTAATAATTGAACACATGTAGGCTGCACAATTGCTCATCGTAATACTCAGCAAGATTTTATTTGTGCAGGGTTTGAGTAATGACTGATCTGAGGTCTGGGATGATGAACAGTTGAAGGAAGGTGATTTTGTCATAAGCATTTGAAGTAAAAAAAAAAAAAAAAGAGAAAAATTATGGTGGCAAATTATCTTGATAAAATTATGCTAGGGCTAAAAATGTGCCTTTATTTTAATTTTTGTTCTATTCCGCACAGTACATATACAGTTCTCCTGTTTATTTTACCCACCCTTGACTCACATTGATCTGATTTTTACTCATGCCTGTACTTGTGAATTATAAATATATAATACATTCTGCATGCTATACGTTGGGACTTTGACATGGCCAGCTGAAGAAAAGCCATTTCACCTTATTAGAAAGTTTGGACCTACAAAGTCACTTGCAGGTGTACAATGATGCTACAGAGTGAACTTTCTTTCCCTTGCAAAATATCTTTGGCTGAGTACAGAACCCAGCTTGCAAAGAACACTTAAACCATCAATTAGCAACAGCTGATTTAATCTGCTGCTGCCAACATTTGTCATTTTAACTGGCAAAAGCAATAGTCAGTGCCGGCCAACAATGAGAAGCTGTTGAATGCATTGTTAACTGCTCTTTGCTTATGAGAAATTGAGATTTGGAGCCCAGAGATTCTGTGCAATGTCAGCTTGGCAAGTAAAGGATATGCTTCAGCGTTGGACCTGGCTGTGGTAGAGGAGAGCAGTGCCGCAACACTCGCTAGCTGAGATGGACAAAACACAGTATAGAGCACAGCAACAAATGGATTGGGTTTATTTGAGATGATGCTAAACCTTTGAAATTAGACCGGAAAGGCCCAGATGCAAGTCCTTCAGATTGGCTGAGAACATTGCATGTCTTACACCACCAAATTATGTTGGGATAGTTTCTGTCTGGTTGATAATTTAAACTGCTACAGACACATAGTGGGACTCATGTTCACCAAAACCTGCACTCATCCGGATGTACATAGATGTTACCATGGTTACCAGATGACCCGAGATACTGCTTTTTTGACAGCTGACAACCAGCGGATGGATTTATGAGTAGTGTAACTTTTGAATCCATACCAAAAAGCAACACAAGTGCTTTCTGATGTGTTTCTGATGCTCCATCACTCATCAGTCTCACAGAACAGCTGCGCTGCCATTTTATCAACTCAAATAATCCACACAGACATCAGACTCGCATGTGAAGAACGTCTTTTTTTTTTCTTTCTCTGCCACACTTAGTGAAGTGTAATCTTTACTGACATCTTGAATCTCCCACTGTTTGTACTGTATGTTGTGAACTAATTAATGCAATCTATACTGATTCATTGATCAAAGTCTCCCTGGGTTCTTATGATCTTTCTGTCTTCACACTAGTTAGATTTCCCTTTGTTGCCCCAGAGAGCAAGAAAAAAAATCTGTTAATAAAAACAACACTGATTTCTTCCCTTATGTACGGATTTAAAAACTGTGTCTGTATAGTAACTTTCTGTTCTGAGTCAGCCTGCTCAGGTCCTGTTTGGTCTGCTGTGTACCCAGAGCCAGAGCTTGAGTGACTTTCACACCAGGCTGAACAAAACGAACCAACCAGGCAGATGCACCGTTTGTTTGAACCACATCAGACATGAGTATAAAAGCAACCTAACTCCTGATTAGTTAGAGAGTCAGCTCCTATCATCATGCTTGCATTGAAACTTTAGGTTTGAAGTGGAGATAAAACATGCATGGTGAAATGCACCTTTTTATTTAAACTATTTTGTTAGAATTAAAAATTAACATAGCAGAATAGTGGGCTAGACTTCAATGAGTAGCTGGTGGGTTTATGGTCAGCTCAGTATTACCTGCCAAGATGAGATTCCGGTCAACGAAGCATCCCTGGTTCACTATTTTGCACAATTTTGGGAGATCTTGTTTGCAGCGCTTGTCCTTCAAACATGCATCCCATCACAAAAATGTCATGCAGACACGCCAGATCTGCTTAGCTCAAGTCAGTATTTTGTAACTTTAGCTGCCTATACTTTTGAGTCTATAATCGGTGGCAGTCTATGAGTCCATTGGTTATGCTTCTCAGGCAGCAATCCTTCACCCATTGTAATATCTGTCAAAGAGAAAGCGAGAGGAGGAAGTTGAGTGGTATAAATAGAGAATAGCTCACCTATGCATATGTATGCAACTTTTGTATCCATCTCACATGCTCATTTATTTCTAACGGGATGAACATTTTAAATTTGCTGGCACATTATTCAAATGAAAGAGCTCTGTGAAACGAAAACATTTGAATGAACTGCATAAAGAATGGGCTGGGGGGGTGTGGGGGATGTAAGAGGTGTCTGGTAGATCCTACTCATCCTCAGTTTTTTTCCTTTGTTAACTAACAGGGTTTTTTCTTGCGGGGGGGTTGTTGTATGCTGCAGACAATGAAGAGAACTTGGTACAGTGGTGGTCCTATAATAATCGTGCATGGGTTTGATTAAAATATTTAACATTAAATTTAATTATTTCATCAAGGACTCTTTATTATTCATTACAAAAAAAACATTTGTCACATTTGAAACATTTTACATGTTTTTATTTAGGATGGATTAATTAATTTGTTACTTACCAGTCCTCTTTAGCAAACATGTAGGTATGATGTAATGGTACTTTTATTAAAATGAACAGTACCCATAGAGCAGGAAAAAGATCACTTTGTTAGTGTATGTAGGGGAACAACGTACTTTTCCAACACTGATAGAAAATCATCTATCTTTATTAACTGCTCCCCTAATTTTGCTTTTTCTGTATTTTTTTTTAAGCAGTTAGGTATATAGTGAAAAATCCCCCCTTATTATTACTTATTATATTAGTGTTTCATCCAAGGTCTTCTACTGTACTAAAGCTGAAGTGTTGTCCCTTACCAAATGAGTGAATGTAAATGTAAACTATATGTACCTGACAGTGACAATGAATAAGATCATCATGAATCTTAGCTGTTTGTCATTATCTCATTTAGTGCTTAAATTACCCTGAGTTTGATTTGTTGCTAACCAAGTGTTACAGTAGTGCCTGTAATATAAAGCTGTTAAACCTGTTAAAGCTGTTAAATGAAATATCTAATAATATTTGAAGCCCTTAACCAGCAAACAGTTTGATTTAAAGCTGCATTAATGTAGTTATTTTTGTCAGTGAACCAAACCATTAATGCACCATTGACACATCAAAGTGTCGAGCGACCCACGCAATAACTTGCATTCATATATAAATTTGTCTGAAACCTCTTACATTTATTTTAACTAAACACACAAGTCATTGCATGATTTTTCTTCCATATTGGAAAAACAACATTCATAGGGTAGTTTGGAAAATGTATGTGAACCCCTCAACTACTGACATTAATTAAAAGCAGCTGGAGTCCGGAGTTGGCAATCCAATCAATGATACCGGACTTGAGGTGTGGGTTATTATTAATTTGACTTGTTAAAAATACTCTTAAAACATACCGTGTTTGCTGTTTTACATCAATAATCTGCTGGTGTGATCAGTATATTTATATATATATATAAAAGAGACCCATATTGCCATATTAAGACAGGACAATAACCCTAAACATTAAAAGAAAATCTGCTATGGAACAACTTCAACAAAGGCAATCTATCTTTTTGGAGTGGTCCAGTCAGAGCCCAGATTTGAAACCAACGGAGATACTGTGTAATGAGCTCAGAGAGCCAGTGGAAGCAGTTCAGAATGGTCTAAAATCCCTCTCGAACATTTTGCAGGTCTGATCCACAGCTATCAGAAGTATTTATTTGAGGTTATTGCTGCCTAAGGAGGGTTAACTTCCCCCACCACCAGTGGTGGATCTGATCCAAATGCGTTGGAGCACCTGTCATTTGTTCAAATCATTTGGTTGTAAGAAAGTGTGGGGATTGCTGCAGTGACTGTTCTCATTATCATGCCCTCATTAATAGATGAACAGTCTAATAACCCTCCACCAAACCCATGCCCCCACAAGACCAATGAAGTGCAATTCTACTTGTGTCCAGGTATCTTTTTGCACACAGCAGATGCTAAGAGTATATAACTGGCAACTCTTACGTATTTGCTTGTTTTCCATTTCCCACATAGAAATTTGGGGAATTTTTCAAATTCCAAGCAACACGTTTCTGCCTCCTCTGAGGTAATTACAGCCTACAGAAAATGTCAAATGCTTGGCAAATCATGTTATTGAGGCACCTGTTCTCAGTTTTCAAAGGAACAATTTATCTCAGACAAGAGGCATGCCACAGGCAAGAACTGAGGAGAAGCTTGCAGTGATTTTACACAGCTGTTACCCTCACTGTGAATTATTTTGTCAGAACTTGTCAGGAAGAAGTGACAGTAGACACCTGGTCTTGCTTGTTTCCCTTCTATGGAGTTGCTAAATTAAGTGGCTGTAAACTAAGCATTTCTTTTCATTCATATTCTCCATCTTTTTCATGATTTCAGCATACTTCAGGTGGAAAGCATTCATTATTGTTCTTGTGTGTAATCTGCACAGTGTGTATATGGTTTATGTAGTAGATGTGTAAACATCATACCATGCATTGATGTCATGTAAAAAGGGAATCTAAATTGGTTTGTGAGCTTGTAATATTGGCTCATAAACCAAACAGCCCTTTCCTGTGGCATTACATTTTCTCAATGCACACTGCATTATGATGCAGATCAGCTGTTCAGATCAAAAGCTGATAAAGTATGTGGCGCATATACATAGAAATATGGTAGTTCAGCGCTTGAGTTCTGTAGGAAAGGCGCTGTTGGCAAGATAACGTAATATTCAAAATATAACATACGTTTAAAACTGATATTGGAATTTTTTTTAGGTAGCCATCTTTTCAGGGGGGTTAAAACATGTTTTTGGTTGACCCCAGCAATTCATGGTTCAACGTCTCTGTCACTGTCATCCTCTCTGCTTCTCCAATGTGCCAGTGTGCTGACCCATTTCTACTGCAGGTAATAAACTGATGATGCTGTACCTCATATAGCTCCATTTCACATATATCCAAACAATCCCTTTAAGTGAGTTCTTCCTTTACATATTAACAAAGCAGATTAGTAAGATGGGCTCTGTTATCCCTTTATCTTACTTGATTCCAAGATGATTCACAAATAAGAACAATGGGGCACAAAAGAAGTGGTCTACAGCACCCCTATAATTTGATGTAAAAGTTGTAATTATGTGCCATGACAACAAATATGAATGTGACTGGAACCTTTTTTCTGGCAATTTATTTTTGTAATTTGTTTTCTCATCTTAAAATCTTTGCCAAGCCAGGGTTTAAGATGACATTTAAGGCTATAATTAGCTGCTCTGAATTGTATCAGATGCTAAATAACATGGGATTACCAGAGCAAGGCATAACCAGTGTCAGCAGTGGTCTATTATGTGCAAAAATGTGGTGTTTGCACCTTTGTTTTTATGTTGTAAAGAAACACATACCCAGATTTTTGGAGATGTGTTGGGTGGGTCACGAGCCATTAACGTTTTAATCAGTACCTTTCTTTTCCAGCAGATATCAAGACTGCAAACCCGTGAGCACATGCCAACTATGTTAACCAAAAAAGTATCATCATTATGCTGGTTTCCATCCTTAGTTAGAAGAGCTTTTTTTCCCCATCTACCAGATGACAAAAGGAAATGTCAGCAAACATTTAAATACTGAAGTAAACAAGAAACTATGCATGATTTTACTTTCATTTAACTGTTTTAATCATCTTCATCTGTCTCACTTGAGCAGGAAGCCAGAAGCTGTGCTTTCAGTTGTTGAATTTCGAGAAACGTTTGTGAAGCACTCTTTGGTCTTTACAAGCTTTAATCTCATAGGTGCTCATCATTCTTCTATGATATTTGCTTTTTTTCATTTTTATAAATCATCATACACTCACTCACATCTTTGTGGAACAGCTAATGTTAATCAGGGCAATCTTGTCTTTAAAATGGAGGAAGTGCAGGAATTCTTGACTTCACTGTTCACCACTCTTCATCTAAATATTATTTTCATTATCAATTTGTCTGCTGGTTATTTTTGTGATTAATCAGTGAATTGCTTTGTCTTTATCACATGTGACCTTAACAAATTAGTAGCATGATTGTGCTACTGTTACACTAATTTTTGCAGTATCAAATACAGTTCTGCAGAAAAGATCAAAACAGACAGAAGTTAAAAAAAGTTAAAAAAGATGGACTTGCTTAGAATAGCAAACAGTGTTCTCATTTAGACATTTCATATACAGTCGTTGTGCTCTTTATTCCGTAAAATTAATCTTACTTTCATAGACACAGCTAAATTTGGTACCAGAGCAATAATAAAATATCATTTGGGGTAGTCAGTTGGTTGAAACAGTATTTGGTGTTTTTGAAATGAAAAGAATAATTGCACTTTCACTCACCATGGAAGATGTGTTTCTGAAATATAAATAAACCAGAAACTCTTCAGATACTACTCAAGTTTTAAGAGACAAACAGGCTCATATATATAAGATAGATAGATATTATGTTGTAGTAGTAGTAGTAGTAGTAGTAGTAGTATTGAAAAATCCATCCCTCTTTGCTTACTTGAATATATGTGATCTTCTGTGGCATTAAAGCTTTTCATTTCAGTATGATCTGTTATCTGTAGTATTAGTACATAACAATAGATGGAAATGCACTAAATTGCACTTTAAGAAAATAACAAGGTTAAAAATAAAAATAATAGGGAAATATATGCTTCCCTCTATCAATTAATAACTCTGAGTAATAATCCCTATGTATTTTAACTGTTAATTATACACCAACTGGAATAATTACTTGCCGTAGAATTGGAAAGATTTTACTGCTATGTATTGTATCATGTTATTTCACTGAGATAACAGCAGGTAATTAGGTTCTCTCTCCTAATTTTTTTGACGAGCTCTGCCTGTTTCCCCTTGCCTTATTAGCATGGATCCTAATGGCAAACTGCACAGCTGCTTTTGTGATGACTCTTTTACGCACAAGGACCCTTTAGAGACGTTGCTTACATAGCTTTATTAGCTTAGTGAAATGTCTCTTTCTTTTAATATGATAATTGTTTGATTTATTACAAAAAGTTAATAAGAGCTGGATTCAATATTTGAACAGCAAATAATCCTGTACTGAGTACTGTTAATATCAGCATGTGAACAATTTATATGACCAATTTATGGCATTATGACAGGCATGGTAAACACTCAGAAATCAAATCTTTGTCCCGTACCAGTTGGAAAGCATTTTAATTTTTTTTAAAAATTCCTAACCCATGGCTCTATCCTTTTTTTTTTTGAGTGCCCTTGACTAGGTAATGAATGGAGCTACAAGGGGTGGTAGTTGAAATCTTTACCTAGGAAATGGGACACCACTCATTACGTCAAGCTGACGATGGTACATATAAACACACCAGTGACGACACTGTAGACCTTCCCATTTTGTTTTATCTGTGGATTTTTTTTGACAGATCAGATGCCACATGACTGGGACAAAAATCCATAAACAAGTAGGAGGGAAGTCTCACATATAATTCAGCCCAGAAACGGATGAGAAACGAAATGTTTCATGTGGACAAATGGATCCACAAACACGTAAATGCTTACAGACCAAGATATGTGTATATTCATAAAACATTTAAAATATTTTTGTGGATATGATTTTACATAATGAAAACCGAAAACATACACATTTGGGGATAGCAAAATATTTGTGGATCGCATGTTTAATATTTGGGGATTTTCTTCTGTGGGTAACAAATATAAAAGTCCAATAAAAACTTCCATATGGCATCTACAGCGTCATGCAAACCTGCATAAAACTGCCAGGTGGCAGCTGTGACCTCTCCATTATCTGTTCCTGAGCCAGTCTTGGGAGTTTTTAGCTTCTGCAATAAAACAGACTTGCAAACACACACACACACAAACACACATACACACCACTATGCAGCAGCACTTTCCCTAAAGACACCATTGCTGTGATTACCTTATATTTCTTCTTTAAGGTCTCCTATTCTTGGAGCCCTGTTGTGAAGTCACCTTTCCCTCAAGGCTCAGTTTTTGATCAGTGTTCTGCTGTAACACATAGACAAAGACAGACAAAGATGCCGCATAATGGTTAAGCAAATTATCACAGATGTTTAAACACTGATATGCTTATACTTGCACTCTCTCCAACAGCTGCTTTTCCTGCATGTTAGTTTGACTTGTTTGCTGAGGAGCTCCTGGAGCGGGGAAGTGCGGTGAATTTTCTGCTGGATAATTTTACAAACTTCATACACAGAACTTGTAAATAACTGTTCTGTCACTGACACATCTCCTCAAACAAAGTTCTGCTGGCATAATGAATAGCGAGTTCTTCTGAAATGCTACTGACATTGATGCATTACACATTCCTTTGCATATACATTCAACAATGATATTGCACTGGATTTAATTTTGATGTATCCTTATATACTGTTTTTGGGCTTCCTTCTCTGCACCTGCAGACATGCATATTACACTGCCTCAGTTTCACAAAACAAACAAATTTTCTTCTGCCTCTCTGTTGGGAGTCTGCATCTGAAAACATTCCATTTGGTGGGCCACTTGGAGGACACTATTTGCCGAAGTGCACAATAACAGAGGGGTGGGTAGGTGGTAGGGCCACCTGGGGTGCATTGGGATTGGGTCTTGGTGAAGTTTAATTTTTACAATATATTTGTCACACTTAGAAGCTGCTACTATTGGTTTCAATGCAGGTTTTCCTTCCCTGAAAAAAACTGAGCTCAATATACATTAAAACCAGCATGACATTAAATCAGCTCCACTGGAAAATGTAATCTGCTTTTTCTTTTAAATAACACAGTTACATCATTTTTTTAATCCCTGGATCACCTTTCCACTACTCCATCAAAGATGTTCTCTCTTACTGGAACAGAACATGAAAAGGAGCTGTGACTATTTCCCTTCTAATCCTTCCCTCTACAACTCTGATTTAGGGGCAGGATCATACTACCTAGTATGGTTTGAACATAGTGATCTTAGCGAAAGACCAGAATACAAATTATTGCAGAATAATGGCTGAATACACACCTCCCGATATTGCCGTCATGCTGTTGGTGCTGTAACGCCCCTCATTTAAACCTGTTGCAGTTGTGCATGAGTATTCAATGTGGGCCGTGTTGTTTTTTTGCCAAATCAGAAATGGGGATTATGCTTCAGAATGGTTTGAGAAGTGTCTATGAATGGCTTTGTGTGGGAACTGTTGGTTTACCCCTGGCACGGACCAAACAACCAGACAGACTGGAAGAAGTGACACACTGAAGTATAATAAAATGCTTATAATCATTGATTTCTTTCTGAGCTCTCACCAAATAAGATAAATACTTAAAAACAACCAACCTGTCGATCTGCCTGATGTCAGGCTCTTGATAGACTTAAGTCAGTGTGACCATAAGCTGGACGAGAACTAAGATACATAGGTGTAACTCAGTTCAAGTAGAAAACATATCCTGACTTTTTTAAATCACAGAAATGGACTGGAATTACAGTACATATGACTGATGCCAATGTTCATTGAAATTACTTAGCAATCACTTAAGAGCAGCCTTCAGTATTTAAATCAGTTGACAGTTCTTTTATTCTTTGATTGCCAATTTCAGCTGTTTTATTGAAGATTTGACATCTGAGCAAGTGAGTGTGCTGGAGCACTTACATATAAAGAAACCTGTTCAGCACAAGTTTTTTTCAGCTTCAACGGTATTGATTTGGTTGAAAACAAAGAGTTAATTTTCTTCCTTTCAAAATAGCCAATACTCCCTTGAAAAATCAAGTCAACAGAACTGCACAATTTACGATGCTGCTTGAAAACCCCCCAGAAAACAATAAAAGTAATGTATAAATGTGACAGAAACAGCACTTGGAGAAGGCTGCCCGCAAACTAGCACTGATCAGATTGGCTGACCAAAATCCAAAAAGATTAACTCGACATGACTTTTAATAATTTGTGTGTGTGGTTGCGCTGTGTGTGTGTGTCTCCATGGCTCTTCATAGCTCGTCATCAATATGATTGCATGGCCCTTTTATGCCATATTGAGATGCAGAGACCTCCCCTCTTACGATTCCAAAAGGAGTGAAAGTCATTAACCACTAGGTGGAGCTGTTACACTCTACTCCATTTCTTTTTTTCTCTCTCTGTCAGTCTCTCTCTGACTCTAGTCTGTCTCTTGCCTTTTGCCAAAGCATCCTCTTCCGATCAGTACTTGTCTTTCTCCCCTCATCGTTCTTTGGTTTTCCTGTCTCCTGGTTACCACTGTGCACACCAGTAGAGCTTTTTCTCTCTCTCTCCTTGTGCATTTTCATTTACACACAATGAACTGACCCCTTTTCTTCCACCTCTACGATTACCTCGACAACATTAAATATTGCTATAGTTGTAATTATGTGTGTAGTTATTGTGAGTGATTTCATTGTTTACATTCTCATGGTTTAAATAGATATTGACAACTGAATTATCTCTTTAATGCTTCCTTAAGCAGTCTATCTGCCACAGTGTGTCATGGTCAAATTCATTGTGATAGCATCATAGAATGTCTGACTTGAATTTGAAGCATTGTAGCGTGAACTCTGTAATATTTTAATTGATTTGATGTAAGTTTTATATCTTTTTTTATTGAATATACTTGTCCAGGATATAGATGAGGCACATTAAACACCAGGATGAAACAGACTCACTTTGACTGCTTCACTTATTCATAAAATTTGCACAAACAGGTAGGCTGCAGATGTTGCATTGTCCCATGTGATTAGTAAGACTTAAAGCATGTGGCAAAATGAAGGGACCACTGGGTTGCTGCAGCTTACTACATTCTTATAATAATTACAATAACCTTATCATTAATTTTGTTGTCAGTACAGTTCCGAATCATCTGACAGGTGATTGATTTTGTATACAATGTAGCACTCGGATGGTGTCATTTTGTAGTTATGTTGTAGTTCATCTTTAAAACAGGGCATGTGTTTGGATGCATTTTGTATTTAATAATATAATGATTAGCTTTGCCAGACAAAGGTAAAGTACTTTGTGCACACTGTTCACTCAGAGACAAACATTAGCAAAGAGAAGCAAAGAACTTCAGCACTACTGCTGCTGCACAGTATTTTGTGACCTCTCAGGTTCTGCGACCCGTTGTGGCACAGCTTCAAGTTTACCTCCAGGCAACATAATGTGCATTGTGCATCATAGAATGATACAGAGTTAGAATTATTAACAATGAGTAAAGGAGTGTGTGTGTGTGTGTGTGGGGGGGGATTAATATACTTTTCACTGTTTTGTTTCTATTTTAGCTGCTGTGGATTCTGCAGGTGTAGCACAAATTCCTAGTTGTGTTTATTATTAAATTATATATTTTGTAACACAGCAGTTGAATTTGTTGCTGAGTGAAATGGAGACAGGTATTTTGGACTTCACTCTCCACCAAACAAAGTTAAATTGATTTGATAAGGTATTTGAAGGCATTCTGATTTAGCAAGCAGATTTGTGTGGAAGTGCTATTGAACCCCATCCCTGCAGCTGTCAGACATTAGCTGTGACATCAGCAGCAGCAACTGAGTAGAACAGGCCAACACTTTCATGACAGTTTCATTTGTCCACATCTCTTCAATCCCTGCACAGTGACTTCTGTCGGTGACTTCATCTGATTGTATGAATCTCTGCAGAACTTGGTGAAGGCCAACCTCTTACTGTATGTTCAGCCTGGCCACATCAACCACTCTCAATATTAAAGACAGTTGCCATTGCTTTCCTCAAAGCTAAAGGAGCCACGGGGTAAAGGGATGAAAGACTGATGTTGGGGAGGGCTGATGAGGGATTGGAATGTGGTTTCCAGCATCTGCACTGAAGCTTCTTGACCAAGCCCAGACCATCACTATCCTCTACAAGCAGTAATTAGAGAGAAACACTGCAAGTACAAAATCTTGCCATTTGACATCTCCTTCTTGCTGTACAACTGCACATTCTGTAACAGAAGCTTTAGTATTACATTAGCAGTTAACTGACTGCATTTATTTGATACATTAGGTGGTGGGGTAGCATGCACCAAAAGAATCGTGGTAATTCAAACAAGAAGCACTGTAAGAAGAATGTATATTTGACATACATTTTACAACTGAAATTGTTGTGAATGATTTAAATGACCACTTTCAAAGTTTTGATTGAGGTGTTTATATCAGGCACTTTTCTTCTGATGGATGCAGCTTCTGATTGAAATCTTCGTGCAGATTGCAGAGAGTAAACAACTGCACGTCAATGCAGCTGTTGACTGCGTGTCTATGCACAGACAGAGCACAATTACACGCGAGATTTGTTTTCACACTATGCCGTCACTTTGCCTGTTCTAATGTATGTGGTGGAGGGAGGTCAGTCAGAACAATGAAGGTTAAAGACATTTGTCTCTTCCATCAACAAGCCAGGAGAGTTTCTCTTTCATCTTCAACAATGACTTGCCAATTTGGACAGTCACCTTTGGAATTATGCTAAAGGAGAAAACATGGGAAAAACTTGCAGAGATGTGGAGAATTGACATAATCCTGATCGACATGTGACGCCATTAATGTGTAAATTTTCAAACAGATGGTGAACAGTAACCTCTTCTACAGCCCCTGTACCTCTAATGCATCATATCTAATTATAGGGAAGGATCTTTCATAGCATGGGGACATTATTGGCTTTGTGCAAGAATTTGTCCAGTGCACTGCAGAAAAGGCTGTGATGAAATTTGAATGTTGAAGCCATCAAAACCACATCGCAGAAGTACTTACAAGTGCAAATGCTCTAAGCTTTGTATTTGAGAGAAACTAAAACTGTCTTAAGCAAGGTTTCATAGAAGAAATAAATGAAGTGACTAAGCAGAGGACATCTGCAGTGTTGTGAGGCTCTGTAAGATTTATGTACTGTATGTAAGATAATGAGTCATCTATTTGGCCCGAATCTGTTTTTACTGTTTTGACTGATTTTGGATTTATAGTTGCCAATAAACATGCTGAGGTATTCCTTTTACTAGGGCTGTCTAGTCCATATTTAACTCATTCATAATAATTCACAGTTACTCAGTTAACATTTGCTCTTTAAAACATCAGAAAATTGTCAAAGAGTTTAACTAAAAATATTCTATAGCCAAATGTAACATCATCGAATTGCTCCTGACACTTCCTCTGCCTCAAATCAAACAATTTAGAAGCTGGACCCGGAAGCAGCTGGAAGCAGTTTTTGTTGACAGTATATTGCAGATTTCAGGCGTGATTAGTTATCACCTCACAATTTTCCACCTCTTTGAGGTCAAAGTTCACTCCTAACTTTTTCCCATGGTACTGCTGCCTTGCTTCATGCCTCTAGCCATTCTGCTGCACTGCATGCACAAAGTTCACCTCTCCTGGTCCTGTGACGTCAGCCTGGATTTAGCCGGAATACAATGAACAATGTGAAATTTGCAGCCTGGCTTGTGAGACTATTCTGCACATATTTGAGAGGGGTTTAGAGGGAAGGCTGTGAATTTGCGAGTTTCCTGTGGAAATATGCAATGACTGAGGCAAGACCACATTTTTTAATATCACAGCTGCGCAGGGCAGCCTGGTTGTTAATCAAAATCCCAACGTGACTGTAAGGTTTCGTGTTTGATCTTCATGACAGTAAATTTCACCTCTGTCCGTCACTGTCGGGGTCCATTAGGAAGGCACAGAAGCATTTACTGCTCTAAGGGTTACGTGAAAGGCTGATGTGGTGCTCTTGGCCTTTTAGTGAAATGCATTTTCTAGACACATTTAGGTAAAGAAATAACTTATTACTATATGAAGTGGGGGAAATCTTTATTTGACTTGAAGTTGGAAGGCACATTTGAAGTGGGGTCATATGAGGTACTGTTAGCTGCAGTATAGTTCAGCCTGTACACTCCCACTGTTGAGAAGCAGAAAGGAGACTGAGGCAGACTCTGAGCCTTGAACTGCTGTGCACGGGGTCAGCGAAAAACTTATTTTAACCAACCTAAATTAATGTCTGCCTAAAAAAAAATCCACCATTGGTTTAAGTGCATGCTGTATTAAGCATATTTTCAATTCTTCATCTTGCTCTCAAACAGCGCTTTGCTTCAGCACTATATCTTCTCAACTGTAGCATGCACAACACACTGCATTACGCCACAGATCAGCTGTTTGGATCAAACTGCACGCATGCACAAACACACACACACACACAAACACACACTTCATTCTACCCCAATTAATGATCCTGAGGTCTTGTCGGGTATTGATCAGCTGAGGGAGAGGGCACATGGCTGTCTTGAATGATGCCGTGACAAATCACACCATCACTCGCTGCCCTGTCTTTGGATTCACTGACAATGTGACACCTCTGCCCTTTACTCGTCTATTACTTAGCACTTATCTAATAGTAGCAGTAAAGTTCATTCCTTCCCCGGCATACCTTTGGTTCCTTCTCGTCTCTTTTTAGGAGGTGGTATTATCATCAGCAAACCCTGTGCTTTCACTGGTTCTTCAACACCATCTTGTCTATAACATTAAATGGGCTTATGCACAGTCATGATGTTCTTTTATCCTAAGGACAGCAACTACTTTGCTACTAATAATTACTACTATTTCTACTATTTCTTTGTTATTTGATCCCCTCCTTGACCTACTTGTCTGCCAGTTGGAGCATCTTCTTCTTCATACTCATGATCATAATTCCTTTTGGGGTGACATCAAATTTTGAAGCTTGTATTGAAATATGTCATACCTACTGTGTGCTAGTACAGCCTGCAGACAATTGTTTTGATCCTTTTTTAAAAATAAATTGTCCAACACAAGTCCCACGATGTTGCAGGAGTTCAATGCTAAATTGGTGGAGTACTCTTTTATCACAATCCTCATGGATACATAAAATCTATTTTATTCAAACTAGCTAGGTCCGTATTAAGGCATATATCTCTGTAGGTATTCCCCTTGTTAGTCCCCTTCTGCTCACGGCTTTGGACTGAAAAACATTCAGAAAGTTTTAGTTACAAGACAAATGTGACTATGCAAAGTCCAAGGGGAATAGCGTTTACTTCTTATACATTGATTACTTGGCACCTTCAGCAGACTCTCCTACTGATGTAAAGCATGTTTAAAAAAGAGTAGTCATCTTGGACTCTTGCTCAGTTTGTACAGAAATGCTTAACAATATAGCCTCCTGTGTGTTCCAAGATTGGACAGACAAGTGTTTGCATATGCCTGTGTCTTACATCATGTGTTGTGACCCCAGCTAGTGCCAGTGAATAACTCCAGGGCAGTAGTGGTATTTCATTTTGGAGCGCGAATGAAATCCTGTCAGTTCAATCAGCAGAATGTGCTGCAATATATGTACAGACAGAATACCTCAGCCATAAATAACATGTTTGCATTCTTTGCACACCTTGGAGGCAGCCTAGGGATCAGGTGTAAAAGAGAACAAAACTGCCCAAAAATGAAAGTGACACTCATACTCTGTCTGTGTGAATGTCGAAAAGTAATACATTTATTAGGAGGCAATGCTTTTGTGGAGGACCTCCATCAGGCATCATGGGAATGCCTTACATATACAGTAAATATAAAGTAATTTTACAAGGAACCATACATTTACAGAGCAAATGTTAACCAGTCCCCTAACAGGATTAATCATGCTTCTTTTTTCATTCTTCTTTTTTTTTTTTTTTTTTTTTTTTTACATTTAAAGCATGTTGGGAAGTGGGAACCTTTAATTGCCACCATGAACCAGAGAAATATTTACATCAAGCAAAAACTTACAAAATACATAGAACTATAGAACTATAGAACTATAACCTGCTGTGTCACACTGGTTATGGCTCATGATGGAGACACAAGTAACAGGACTTGCATGAACAGGGAACTGGGAGTACAAATCAAATGGCATGCAGTTTTTTTTGTTGTTTTGTTTTGTTTTTTTAACTTTTTTGACTCTGTAGTATGTTTTTTGTGTCAGCCTATTTTAAAAAAAAAGTGTCCTTGAGGATAGGCACTCCTCATCCACTCCCAGTCAAGTCAACTTCCCCTTGCAGCATGTATCAGCAGATCAGACCTACGAGGACAAACAGTAACAAAGAACTACTTGGGGAACAAACAGACAGCATACAAATAAAAAAAACTGTGTCTCTCTGTGTCGTCTCCTCACATCTCCCTGTGTGTGACAGGCAGACACAGAGCTCAAACAAACATCACCCACCTCTCCTTTGAGTTAAGAGAGAGAAAAGCCAGTGAAGTTATTTTCAGTTGAATATGTTTACTTCCTGATTACAGGCATGCTATCTTTGCATCCATATACAGCAAAGAAAAGGAAAAATAAGAAAGCAATAAAATATTTCATTATCTCTGCTTTTCCAAATACGCTATTCAGATTTGGGACCTTCCTCAGCTCAATCAGTGCTCTCCTGTAATATTGCCTAATTTAGGCTTCTGACCTCTTTAGGAGAAGTTAGCAAACTAGCATTTGTGTGTGCTTTGCTTTTACGATTAAACAAGTCAAATACCAAGCGCTTATCCGAATGTGTGTATGATTCATGGAGTGAAGTTTTTTTTTACTGTGGTGAAATAACAATGATGATAACTACTTCCCAAGAGGAAGAAGCAGAACAAGACAATTATCCACTTGATAAATTGCTGACATTTACACTGTGAGCAATTGCAGCTAATATACATTTAAAAACAGAATGACTGAAATGATGGGACAAGACAAGCCCCAAGCATTCACTTTAGTCGGAAAGGAGATAAATAGGGTAAAAAAAAAAAAAATCATGCAGCCATTTACAAAGGACCTTATCCAACATCTCAACAGTATGACCGTGCAGCGGACCAAACATGAGTCATATTTTTAGTACAGTTGGTCAGTGTCTATGATATAGTGCCTCTACAGTATTTGTTACCTAGCCTTAGAAACAATCTCGTCAATACTGCTGTATAATCTAAGTCTAAAACCTTGACCCCTTCACTTTTTGTAGGTTTATTGTTCAGCAGATATTATTTTTGCTTGCCAATCTATACTCAATAATCCACAGTGATTCAGTGAAAACATCTTTTTTGCAAATGTGTTAAAAATCTAAAACTATAGTCACTCATTTATAAAAAAAAATATTCAGAACCTTAGCTGCATACCTTGTATAAACCCCTGTGGCAGCTTTTACATAGTGAAATTACAGCTTCGATTCTTCTTGGTTAAGTCTCTCAGCAAAAAAGCAGGTTTTCACTCATCACCTGCTATTGCTTATTATTATGGGTTATCAAGGGTAGATTGGTGGATTTTTACCCATTTACAACTAAATCTACAACACAATAAAGTGTTCAAAAAGTGAAGTGGTCTGAGCAGTATTTGAAGTGACTGTTGTTGAAATGTGCCCACAGCCTACCTTTTTATGATAGCTCAATCTGTCCAACTTCACACTTCCTTGGGTTGACCATAAGCTTTGACTGTTTTTAAGGGCTCTCTCAAAGCCCTCAGATGTTACATATGCTTCAGACAGCTGTTGCCATAGATGATCATCATCTGTGTAGACAGGAACATATGCCACGTAGGTGTGCATTGAAAGTAACGAAAAGGAGAAAAAGTGACAAAGTCTGCTGTTGTGAAGTGCTTGCAGAGCTTGAAGGTGAATCTCTTGGCAACTGGGGAGGAGCTCAGATGTCCAGAAGGAGCTTGAAGTGGAACCCCTGCTCTTTCATGTGGAAAGAAATCACCCTGAAGTTGGTCGGGTATCTGCTTGTTGTGGTTTTCCAGTAATGGTCCATTGGGAGGAGACCACTGGGCAGACCAAGAACACGCTGGAGGGATTACATAGTCTGCCTGGCTGGGGAAAGCCTCTGAATCTGAAAGAGCTGGAGGATATAGCTAGGGAGAAAGGCATATGAACTAACCAGCTGCCCCTGCGACCTGACCCTTGGTAAGCAGCAGAAAATGGAAAGATGGACGAAAAGAGTTTGTCGAGTAGGACGTTGTTGTTCTAGTGTGGTCAGAATGCAATGAGTAATTTCAGTTGTTGCCCAGGTTGCACGGCAGTTAATAAACTCTGAAATGGAAACTTTTAAATGAAAACAAAAACAAACTTAAAGCTATTGAAAAACTAAACAATGGGGATATTCATTATTGGATCAGCAAGAAATTCTGTGCTCTTCAAATGATGAAGGAATTTAGTTTATATTGCATTTTCTCGGTGCGGCAATCTTCTGAAAACTGTCCTTGCGTGCATTCCCATCTTCACAGACAGGATGCCAACGATATTGCAGGTTTGTGCATTATCGGGTGATAGAGTATGTTGTTGCATATTGATCAATCATGGTTTAATCATTGGCATGCCTTCAAAGGATACTGTTGATCTTCTAAAGACCTTGAGGAAAGTGGCAAGGTCATGATGACACCTTTGAGATGAAAGTTGTGCTTATCTGAACCCGTCTAAGAAAAGATGGATTATATTAGCAAAGCAATCACTGCAACCCTTTCGTCTGTACACCCATTTGCAAGACTTCTGTGTCTTTAGTGTGCTCTCCCTTTGGCTGTAGATTATGCACCTTTTTGGTTGACTTCCTGAATCTCCCTGTTAAATAAGTGCTTTTTAAGGTTAGAGAATCTTTGTCATCATGATTTAAAGCAACAGCTTTGAATATCAGGTTGAAATGGGAAATGAAGATCAGTCTCTTGTGTTGAAATCCAGCGTTTTGTTACGTAACAACAATCGACTTCCTCCTTTGCCCTGTAATTAGTGTCATTTAGTTGTGGATATGGGTGTTGATTTTAATTGACTAAAATGTATTCATTCCTGCATATTATTATAAATATCATTGCCATATATAAAAAAAAAATGTTTGTTTCCCACAGTACACATTACATTAGCAAAGCTGAACAAATATGCTCAAGTATGTGCCATGTCCTGATTTAGACCTGCACTGTGTGCCACATAAAATAACAGTCTTAAAAGTCTTATAGTGAATGAATTTGAAAAGGAATTTTCCCATATTCCTAAAGCCATCTGACAAAGTAACAAAATTTGGCTACTGATCAAAAATTTGTTTTCAGTCTGACGTCTGTAGTTAGGTCACTTTCTCAGTTTCTCATAGGTGATGCGCCTGAGTCTTGTAATCTTTGGGGAACAACCTGACATAGCAAGCCATGGAAAATTGTGATTGACTCTGACTACAGCATATGGCCACGGCATACATTCTGTGCATGACATTCAGTGTTTTGATGTTATGTTCCACATCGGTGACTGACACTTCCAAACTGGCTTCCCTCCATTCCCTTAAAACCTGGAGCTCAACCCTGTTGTGCTGAAGCTTTGATCTTCCTTGGCTTTGAGCATCACATTTTTACCCTAGGTATGTCATTATGTGCCATAAGAGTCATATTCAGATGCTCTTGCAAGCTTGATATGAAACAGTTTTTTTCTTTCTTTTTTTTGAACCCGCGAATGCCACAAAAACCGAGCCAGAACTCATGTTCAGCTTTGTTTAAAGAAATTTTTAAAAAAAGTGTCACGATGTGAATTACTGTGACTGCAAACCTAATGAAAAGCCCACTTTTTACTGGGTCTCTTTTTAAACAGACACTATTCATTCATATGGAGGCTCAGCCTATGTTTCACACAGATTTGCAGTTCAGTTTTTCGTGACTGCTGTTTCATTTAGCCCTCAATATACACAGCAAAGCTGATTACTAAACAACGAGCACAAACACAGTCTGTTACTATTTATCACATGAAATGTGTAGAAATGGAGCAACTCAACTAATCTGCTGAGCTTAGTTGAAGACATGGATCTTGTGTGTGCGTGTGTGTGTGTATATAAATGTAAGTGTGCGGTTTCTTTCCCAGCCGCTTACGACATCAGCTGAAATCCCTCCTTCCCTATTAGTAGTGGACAGTGTCAGTGATGAAGGGGCAGCTATTATTCCCCTCAGGCGGTTAGGCAGAAGTAGCCAGTGGCTGAGATGACAGGTCGTGGACAGAACCAAAGCTCAGTGCTGACTGGATAGCCAGTCGACTGATTAAAATAAATGTGCTGAGTTTATGGTTTGGAGGTGAGAAGTCTAGTGCCCTCTGGAGAGCTAGTGTGATCTCGGACTGACCGGGCTTAAACTTGCCAAGTGTGTTCATGCTAGTTTTACTAACATTGTACTGTTAAAAAAAAAATTTCAGGATACAATTTCAGACGGATGATTCCTGGGACTTTGGATTTCACAAAAATTTGCATGATCAAACGTGACTTGGGAGCCAAACATGGAGGCAGAACGTCATCATCAGCTGCCTGCACATGTATTGTGAATGTGCCAATGGTCAATTTCTACCTCCCTGCTGAGGAAGCTTAAAACTTTGTGGGTTTTTTGGCAGTCCACTGGTAGCCTGGTACGGTGGCAGCATTTCTCCTGTTGCTCCCCATGATGAGTGCGACTGTGATGTGTTGAGAGAGAATGAAGCAAGGGCACAAAACACCACATCAGAGATCTGTTATATTTTGAAAAGTGTAAAATGTTTGGGGTTCATTATGAAACTGTGGCAGTACAAATTAGACTGTGGCACCCTGCTGCACTCTGGATAATTAATGGGAAACACTGCAATCATCCTCTAGAATGGGGCCATCGTTACAAACCAAATCAACAGACCAAAGAAGGGGACCCAGCCGCTTACGAAACCAGGTAGAATGTGTTAAAACTACTGTTTGTGTTCTCTTTATTCCTTTAAATATTTACACGAACAGACAGAAGTAATTTCTTCATTTCCAATCTAGCTGAATATGACCTGCATGGGTCAGTGGAACACCGTTTCACAGAGAACAACAGAGATGTTCTCTGTCCTCAAACATTGTGAATAATGCAGTTGACTGTGTTAGAGTTTCCATTTACATACTTTACAGGAGCATACAACAGACAGACTACACAGACTATATATGAGTAACACGCACCATTGGATCTTGTGGATGTCTCACACAGCAGCTCATGCATAATGCATTGCTGTGGATTGTCGGGTCTTCTACTTACTATATTTCAGGAGGTTGTTAATTTTCTTATACCAGCCACTTGTGCACCAATGTCCACAATTTGCTCAAACAACTTATTAGAACAATTCCTGCTAACATTTTGAAGCTAATATATGTTACAATTAATGTGATCATGTTGAAAGCAGACAAGTTATATTTATTCTGTGATAAGTGTTTTCTCAGATTATTCTTAATATATTACCCACTGATAATTAACTGAAACTGAAATTTTTTGGTGGTACACCATTTGTTTGCCTTTACCTTTTTCTTCTGTTTGCTTGTTTGTTGTTTGTATTTTGCTGTGGATATAGATCATTCCACACTTCTGCATATGACATGAAGTGGTAGAAATACAGTTGCAATAATTCCATGTATGTTAATGTCAAACACATAAAATACAGTAAATCCTGGGTATGTTCAGACATTGATAAGAGTCATTAAATATGTCAAGATGAGTGTTGAGAGCCAGGGGTCAATTAATTTACTAGTCAGGGATCCTTGTCAAGGTTACTGTGCAGGAAAATTAAAAACGCTCTATTTTTGATCCGAGATGAACAATTGCATTATGTTAATTAATGAAGGTGTAACTATAATTTGTCACCTTCAACAATATCATAAATTAAATCAAACTTAAATGAAGCTTTGAGAACAACCTCTTTTAATGTCAATGTCAGTGGTAAAGTGGAATAACTTTAAAGTTAAACTTTTAATGGTAAATATTGTTCAAAATCTACATCTGTACATCTCTGCTGTATTTGTGGGGGGTGATTTTGCAATATAAGCAAATGCATGTGTTGGTATGTGCCATGTATCTGTAAGGGTATAGTTTTCATGGAAATACTCATGTGAATTGAACTCAGCCTTAATGTCTGATTTACAAATTATGTTAAATGTAAATGAAGAGTTCATACATTTATGCACATTCTGTTTCTGCGTTTTAAATTTGTTTCTACTCAGTACAGTCTGGTAGATTTTAAGTTACTATATTACAATTCTCATCAGAGAAATTACAGCATTATTACAGCATTGTTGGTATTCAAAAGTAAACTTAGTTTATTTTAAGTGTTTGAGCTAAATTGAGCAGGATTTGACTTGAGTCATGCAGGAAAAAAAATATTCCATGTCAATCATTCCAGAAGTCTCATGGAAACACATTAATTTAGCATCTTATAGGCTTTCAATTATTAATAAATAATTCATCATTACGTTGCAAGTGTACGAATTTAGCATGCCCCAGTCATGCTGTGAAGTGGCTCAGTGTCAGTCAGCTGTGTGCTAAGCCCCAGCCACGTAATGACAGTTGCTGTGCCTGCCAAAGTTGACCATTTGAGCATACTATATATTAAGTTTACAGTGTTAACAATGGCAGATTTACCAATCACTATCCTTAGAAGGTTTTGAAAGAATGGGTCCTTGAGTTCAGATCCAGGTAAACAAAAACAGACTGGTGGCTGTCAGTGTTGCTGTCTGAAATGACAGCTGCCGCTGCTGGATTTGATCACACGTAGTTAGCTAGTTAAAATGATGCTAACTTCATGAGCAGGTTAATGTTTCCTGCTGCCTTGTGAGGGGAAAACATGTGGATGCTTTGAAAAAAACAATGTCATAAATAGTTGTTTTATTTAATTTATCAGATAATTTCATATATGGTGCAATAAAGAGGAAACAAAACTCTGATTGTTGATCATGGATGTGGTCAGCAATGAATTAACAGTTGCATTGCTACAGCACACATAAACACAGAAGAAAAACGAGGGATGGTTTAATTTAGGCCTGACCCCAATCCCCCCTTATAGAATGGAGCTCTGGGGGCAGGGATTGACTTCATTGTTGGAAATGGGGCATCACTTGTGACTCACCATGAGGAAATCAGCGTTTTGTACAGAATTAGATTGGCACATGCCCATCAGCACCCCAAAGTACAGGTGCACAGAGTACTGCAGAGTTCTGCCTGCCCAGTGGGGGACTGTGCACAGTTAAATAAGAACCACCAGTGTTATGTAATGAGTTCTGCTTTTGAACCAGGGATGGTAAAAAATTTTATGGCAGGTTTTGATTGGACACACCTCAGAAACAATGCCCACACGAGGAATGCTGGGACGAGGTGATCTTTCTGGACAAACCAGAGCTAACTTGAGAAAAGAAAGTTTAGCTGCTTTACACATTTGTTTTCAGGTGTGTGTGTAGGGGGTCTGTCAGTTGCAAGAAAAGCAAGCATATCTATCTTAGCAAAACACCAAATTGGATAGGACCATGCCAAGTCCGTGCAGGGCAGCATGCCAAGAGAGACTTGAGAGCTTTATAAATATAAATAACAGATGACAGTGATAGAAAAAGTGGCTTAATAGATCATAGAAATAATATTTTAGAGTGAGGTGAGACTACACCAAAAAAAATGATAAAAGTTCAACAAAGATATTTTTTTCATCGTGTTTTATATGTTTTCAAATGTAATAGCTCAAATCTATGGAAGTGTAACAGCCCTTGATACGGGATAGTGCATCACCAAGCTACGGTTTGTTGCACAGCTCTATGTATATACCTCTGTGTGGTCTCATGTTCCTGTTTCCTTCTCCTTCTCTTTCATATATACACACACACACACACACACACACACACACACAGTATTTTGGGAAGATGCCCAGCTGCCATGGTGAGAGTGACTAATGACCCCTTTCACAGCACAAACACCACATAATCAGAGATGCTGAGGATCTGTGTCTGCCCGCTGTCCTGTCTGAGTAATTACGCCAGGGACTCAATTAATCTACTATCCAACAATCAACCCAGCTGTACATACTTGTTGCCCACTGCAGTGCCCCAGTGTTTTGGTTCAGAGACAAGTGTGCTCCACTTTTTGTCTGTGCTGTTTTGTTATGCAGAACAATCAAATATAATATTAAAAAGGGAAATGTCAAACCTTTGATTTTGACAACATGTAACATAGTAGCAACTTCTGACCCAAAGCCATGTCACGTGTGTGGCACAACACAGAACTCACAATGCTTCTTGACAGTGCAAAAATCTTCACTGCAGCTATGAGGCAAATATTCACATCTGCTGTTGAAAATGCTTTGATACTTTAGCTTTTAGCTAACTCCAAACCAGTACAGTTAATTCCAGACAGAACATTTTGCTTTATATAAATGTATATATATATATATTTATATATTTGCTGTATAAACTTAAATGGATTTGGCTTCAGATCGTAGTTGAGAAATTTGTTTATGCTTTAGAAGCAAACTCGCGATTGACATTTTGGTCTTTTTGGTGCCTTTTGATAGCCAGTGAAATTTTGCAAAGAATGAAAGCAAATAAAAGAGTGTTATGGAAATGCAGTACCTCAGCAATAGTTCCCTGCTGAATTTATTTTCTCACCACATTTTCGTCAATTTGTTGCTTGTTATTTATTATTTGATTTTTTTTCGTTTTTGTTTTTCTCCATCTGCATGATTCCCTTCCTCCAGTTCAATGGCTCAGAGGGGAGCACAAATACATAACAGAGCCCAGCACCAATCAGCCCCAAATTTAAAACTGGTAACTGGTCATATACGAGTAAAATTGGATGCCAGTGAAGTCAGCGTCATTTATAAGTTGATGTGCAGTGGAAGCCAGCAAATTTGTGAGCAGATGATAACTAGGACAAGGATGAGGAGAAAGAGAAACCAAACCTTTAATAATGGCCTGCTGAGGGGTAATGGTACTGGTACTTCTGTGTGGAGGTGTGTCTCGATGTGAAGTTGGAGCAGCTTTTGCCTGCAGTCTGAATGTAGCCTCAGAGATGTAGCATACCAAATAATTGCTCAAAGCTTATTTTTGAGACAGAGGCATTATCCATTCTTTAAATAATTCATTAAACTACTTTGTCTCATTGAGTGCAAGGGCACATATGATCTGGCACTGATTTGAAGTATTTTTCAGGGTCTTGGGTTTAAATAAGCATTCAGCAAAAGTGATTTTTTGGGGGAATTTCAAGTTTTTAATAGTCTGTCAGATGGATTAAAGCTGTGGTTACACTTGCCTTTTTATGTAAGAGATATTTACACTGTACCCATATGACGTGATTGATCTACATTACTGTATTTTCTATGACAAATTTTTTTTGAGGAGCCAAATATGCAGATTGCCTTGGCCTCGACCGCACTGGCTGTACACAAGTCTCACTCAGAACAAGAAATTATACTCCATCACTGGCCAGGGGAGAGTGATTAAGAGGGCACATGAGTTCAGAATATGGAGCTCATTTTGTCTGTAGTGATTTTAAAATGATACAAAGAATCAATATTCACACTATGGATTTTCTGCTAAGGTGCAGCTAAAATGCTCCCATTTTAATCAATGTAGTTTCTCTTTAAAATTTCAAGCGATCAAGGTCTGTCAGCAGTGACAAGGACCTTTTGCAGGGAACAGTTTAACCATTGGAAGGAAAAAAACCCAAAGACAACAAGCAAATAAACACACCAAAAACCCAACAAACGAACATGAAAACTTACTTTAGAAAAAAAAATGCCAGGACAGTAAGTAGCATTGATGCTTTGGATAATCCCTGACACAAATGAAAATTACATCTTCCTCTTCACTGCTGTATACTATATTTCCAACAGGTTACCTCAGGCTCTTCTTAATGGAAAAGAAATGCAGTCAAAAATGTTTGGAAAACAGGCCCCACCTCATTGATACTATGTCTACTGTCGAAGAACTCCAAAACAGCTAATTTTTTTCACAGGAGGGAAATGGAAAGCAAACAGAGAAAAAAGAATTACTTCAGAAGAAGCCCTGAGAATTTCACATATAAAATGTCCACTCAAAATTATATTTAATGCAAACGTCCAAGACCACCCAGGGCATATTCAAATATTACCGGTACTTGTGCCCTGTAAATGAGGACTCCTTGTGACTTGTTGTCAGTCTCCTCAGAAGACTTTTCAAGCTGGCAATGATGTTTTATTGCTTTGGGTTCCCCCTCTACTTAAAATTCAGTTTCTTTCTGTTTTAAATTTTCCAATAGAAATGTGTTGTTTAACCCCCTTTGTAATGCATTTCCCCATTATAAGTTAGTTATAAAGAACCCTGAGGTTTCTAATGGATAATTTACAGTACACAACTTCCGAGGTGATAAAAAAGCCTGCTTTTATTTATAAACGCCTGCCCAATAATTGGTTGTTTAAAAGTATAATCCTAAGCATTATTAATAATTGATTAACAGCAAGTACTGAATACCACCCATCTACATAGTGGCATTGTGTGAGCTTGTAAACTGTTTCACTGCAGTGGGCACCTTTAGAAAAAAGATGCATGCATTCTACGACTGTACACTGCTGAAAAGGAGAGCAAATAAGTAGAGCTCAGGTGTACAATGTTTCTGTTTTACCTCACTTACTCAAGGTTATCGGGTGTCACATTGGTTTTCTACCATGGATTGTGTTATGATCCATGTCCTTTTGGATTTCTGTCTGGTGTGTTTTCTCCTGGTGTTGCTATCTGTTAGGGCTCCCCCTGGTGTTCTTCCCCTTTTGGTTAATCACCTGGCTAATTCCCTGCACCTGTATCTTGTTTGCTCGTCACTCCCCGGTGTACTTAAACCCCTGCCTCACACTTCCCTGGTGTCGAAACGTGACCATTTCATGCCTGAGCCGAGAACCTTGTACGCTAGCCTGATCTGTTTCCGTAGACACATTTATGCCTGACCACTGTTTCTTGCCCTAGCCCAATGGATTTGTTTGCTGTTGCTCTGGTTTTTGACTCGGACTGTTTGACTACACCTCTGGTTTTGCTGCCCTGGTTTTCTGACCCTGATAACGGACTGGTGACACGGATTTTTGGATTTGCGACTTTTGGATTGTTGATAATAAAGATCATTGCCAGCACACACTGTCTTGCGCCTGGTTCCTGTACTGATCATCACAGATTGAAGTCCATTTCCTTGAGGTGCTTTAGGGAAATGTCTCAAGTGAAAATGGAAAAAAAAATTTGTAGCCTTTTAACTGAATCAGTTTTTGGTAAGTTCAGGTATACTTGCAGGTCCTGCTACTATCGACATTCCCCATGAAAACAATCACATACTGGTGAGGTCACATTTGAACTGCAATGATATGTATTGTTGCAGAAACATGGAAGTGGCTACAGCTGCTGCATGATTAAAAGAAGTGTGTTTTGAATCTCACAGAAAGGGGGTAAAAAGTTTTAGGATACGGGTTTAACTGCTTGAGTCATTGTGTTGGAGGGCAGGTCATGTCTTGTTGAGGAGCACAGATCGGATGGTGGCAGGTGAGGAGGTGAACGGTGGAGGGGTTAAAGACTTTCAGCTGCTGCTGCCTTACCATGCACCAGCTACTGCATAGGAATAGTTGGAGGTCTTTTTCAGCCGTTACTCAGTTGTTACTGCATGCTCCGTGAGTATGGCCTCTGGACCAGGAAGAAGAGTTTTCTGACACTACCCCCAGGGGCGGGGCCCCCATGTTCACTCTGTTACCTTTTGTTATGCAGGGATGGCTGTTGGTTCACAGTGGAGGAATATCAAAACCCTACCCTCAACAAAGATGTGTGGAAGTGGTTCAAGGTCTGCAGGGGGGGGGGTTGTCTGTCTTCAGGGAGATGCTGAAGAGCTCTTCCAGATGGTGACTCTATGTGTGTTCCTCAATCATTGCTCCTCCCAGAAGCACCAAGCGAGAAGAGGTATCTGGCATCCTCAGCAGCCAGGGAGTGGGTCAGTGAATGCCACTCGGGAGCTGGAGGCAACTGTAAAAATAGGGAATAATAGATACTTGGATGCTACTGTGCTACTATTTAACAGCAGTCAGCTTCTGTGTACAGTAGCTTATGGAGTAGCTAACTGTGCAGTGCATACAGATGAATGAAGCTTTACATAGCAGAAGCACATCAACTGCTCCATGGCCACTGTACAGTGTACAAGTACAGTATGGAACATTTTTTCTAAAGTTTTGCACCGTGTTTAAATTCTCCTATTTAATTTTGCGACTGCAAATTCTCATCTACTTCCCACTTTCTTCATCTTGCTTTTGTACCCATTAAACACCAAAGATCCAGGAGTTTCCTCTGATTCTACACCATAAAACACTTAACAATTCCTTTTCTTCTCTTACTTGTAAGTTTTAGTGTAGTGGCACGCTTTGGATGGGACTGCACCTTGTACTGATTACCCCTTCCTGTACCGCTGAGTGAAAGTTTAATTCTCTGTCTGTATTTTTGACTTCTGTATTCAGTCAAGACAGGAAATCATGAGTCAGATATGCATTAAACTAATCAGCTGAGTGAAAAGGGAGAAAAAAATGAATCAATGTTGTCCTAGAAAATGAGATTGTTCTGAAAGCTTGGGAGAGTTGGGCTTAACCCAAATCATGAATCACTGGTTAATTAAGCTCTCCGCGAATGAATTTATTTGCAGAAAAATAAATCATTTCCTCCACTGAGATGAAGATGGCCAGATGAAAAAGCAATCTCTTGCATTTCAGGGTGGTTTGAATTAGCATGCCGGGCCCTAAATTGGTATTTATTTCAGATCTGTGTGAGAAACCAAAACTGAATGCAGTCCTGCACTTTTGTCACTGCCCAATTAGTGATTCCTTTTTCCATTCCTCTGTAAATTGCACCTTTCAAAATGACAGCATATTGGCCCAAGCGGAGGTTTGTTATTAGTGGGTGTTCTTCGAATTCAAATTCATTTGCTTATTTTAAAGAGAAGTGGTGATAATAGTACCACAATTTGTCCCCATTTATACAATTTATAAACCGCTTGAAGTACTCATTTCCACTTTGGCTGTTCCCTCTTGCTAACATAATGTAAGCACAACATATCAACAGTAATGTGTCATATTAGTGGTCCATGATGGAGAGTTATTTTTCACATTAAAATAGGATATCTCACCACTTTAATAGGTATGTTTGCAGCATTGTTTTTGCTGTTTTTTATAACAGGTGTAGGAGTCTGTCTATACTTTGTGCTGGGTTTCCTTTTTCTAAGGTGCTGGCAATGTGTGGAGGTTAGGTTGCTTAGCATCAGCTGCCCTGGGGGTGGTCAAGTTCCAGTTTAGTGCTTGGGGTTGTTTTAATGGCTTGACAACTTCAGTCCTACAAATAATGTCCAAAATAAAACTACATAGTAGACATAACTAAGAAACAAAAATTACAAATGAAAGTGACCTGAACTAGGTAGATTGAGAGAGCCCTCAGCTATTCAGGGAACAGTCCAGTAGTAAGCTGTCAAGGTAAGCACAAAATACAAAGTAGTTTCATCTGATAATGCAGCTGAATCCTGAGTCCCCACTGGCTTATCATGAACAGCACTCAGGTTGCAAAGTGATGATCCAAAGATGGGCACAGTTTCTGAACATGGCCACGTTAGACATGCCCTTGGATTGAATCTCGAAATCATATTTATCGAAAGAATACAATGTATCCAACAGACAGCTCATTTTTTTTTCCACATGTGAGGAGTGCCTGCCTCTCTCTGCCCTCTCTCTGTGCTGCATATTACACCTCATATGCACATGACTTGCTGTCTGGAAGAGCAGAGATTTCACACAAACCAGGAAGGAGATCTAATAATGTAACCACTAAAAGCATGCTTTTATTCTCCACTAGAACACTTAAAACTCTAAAACATGAACAAAGTGAAATGGCTTCCTGCTCTGTGTGCTGCAATCTGGCTCTAATGTGTTCTCCATACAATTCTCAAAATCCTGCTAACTGTGTTAGCCTTCCTGTTCCCAAGTCAGCCAAACTTGAAAGATTGACTCTTCCATTACTGCGGTTATTGTGACTTTTGGCTTCTTCTTCTTGGCTCTTTCCAGTAGAGGACGGATCCATGATCTCACCAACACGAGCATAAATACATGTTACCTTAGTGTTTCTTGAAGGCTGCTTTTCTGAAAAACTGACAAGTATCTTATCTTGTGCACTAATTATGCCTCTTTTTTTTTTTTCAAATTTGACCTAAACAAACATATACGAGCGACGACCGCAAAATCTGTTCCCTTCAAGAGAATAGATCAGTAATCAAAAGCTGCACAACTACAAATGGAAAGAGCTGACATTTAAACTGGAAAAAGGTGCATTATTCTGTCAAACAGTACATCTGGACCAGGGACCATTTGCGAAATCACCCAGTGTCCTTTTTTTATAAAATGGTGCACCGACCAATATCCACCTCGAGTACTGATTTTGGGAATGATAGAGTACCCAAAATATTTTTTTCAATTTGGTTTCCCATAGTGACCACTTTTCACTGTGGAAAAAATAAATTGAAAAACACTGTTGGAAATTTCTCAATAATGTCTTAATATATATTTTCTGGCTGAACTACATTGCCCTTACCTTGCATGTGTCCTGTCCTGTGCAACATTTATCTCGCTCTTGTGTCCCCTGCTGTGCCTCCTGTGTCCTCTCCTGGCTTGTCCTTTAACACCTTGTTATTGCCCTGGATAGGAAAAATAATTTAATTCACGTGAGAGGAATCCATACATCAATAACCAAAAAATTAAAAAAACACAGAAGGAACATAGCCCTAACTTTGTTTCTTAGAGGTTTAGAAGATAATTCGGGAGCTAAATTTTATTTCCTTTCTATAACAGTGTTCATGTGAAATTGGTGCTACTTAGCTTTTTAGAGGTTAAAGAATACATCTGGTGATACTTTGAATTTTCTTATTTTATCATTATTATAATTAAAAGCCCCCACAAAGAACGATGTATAGATAAAACTGACCTGTATTGTCTGTGTAGCTACAGTCTAATGTAATGTACTATCAGCCACTGACCTCCTTTTGTGTCCGAAAACACATAAATAAGCCACACCATTCCTGTTGTTACTTCATCACGATAAACATTATATATAATATACTCAAAAGTGCCCACCAATCCATGGCCTGATACATGCTACATCATCATATCATTTTGTTTAATTATTTGTTCCATAAATAAGAGTAAATTATCAGTTCAGGTCAGGCTAAAACACTAGAGAGGGCATGACACAAATGATTTAAGCCCTAATGTAGCACAAACCTCTTACAAACCTGTGTGATCAAAAGCAGATAGCTGTTAAACGACAGGTGCTGTAAGACAGTATAAGCACCACGTTTAGGCCTTCACAGCTACATTCTTGTTAAACTGCTCACATTTTTCCAGCCATGTAACAATACCCATCTGCTCATCAGGTGGTCAGATTCATGAAACTGCCTTTTCTAATCAGCCCCAGCCAACGGTGGCTTCTCTAAAGACATTGAAGGCAATTAGTTTAAAAAGCATTACTTGACATTCAACTCTGCACTCCCCCACCCTTTCCATGAGCCAGTGAATAGCTGACATTTGAAGCAGACTCATGTGGCTGAAGACTGTAATTTTACTCCGGCTGAGCTTGCATCAGGAGCCTAAATCTAAGTGCCAACTCACGCTACCCTTCTTACAGAGCAAGTGATGTGAGGGGTCAAAAGTCAGACGGGCTCCACACAGAGTCCGAATGTAATTTCTGGGCTGAGGAATTAAAAGACTAGCCATTAAAATAAATTAGACAAAGCACTTCCCCTGCAAAGGTGCAAAACCCAACATGTATGGCACTTTAGGGTCGGGTAGACTTCCACGCTGTGTGGTTATGACATTTCAGCCACACTCTGTTTCAGTCAGTGGTGGCAATGCAGGCAGCTAAAAGACATGACATGTAAAATCTAGTGTTTTGAGTGTTATGCTAATGTTGTGTTTATGGTGTTAATAAAGTGTCACACTTGAGCATACTCACACTAAACAGTATGTATCTGGAAAAAAGAAAGATCAATTTGGGTGTGATGTTGATGCACGCTGTTCATCCCTGGGAATGACGGCATTGGAGGAGTTGTTTTCAGCTAGATATGGATACAAATAAACTGTGGGTGGTGACACATATGTGAATGAATAAATAATGATGATGTTGATGTTACATGCATTGTTTCATTCCCTGTTAGAATGAAAAAGATTTTTTTTTTGCTTGAAATAGCAAAAGTCTAAGGCCTTGCTCCAGTTTTCAATGCTGATGTTGAATGGTTGCTGATGAATGGTGATAATGGTCTGAGAAGTTAAGCAACACACTGATGATTCTGTGATTTCAGATATTTACCTAATGAATCAGTCTTTTCAACCATCTCTTGATGGATCTCTTGATCTCATTTTTCCATCATATTATTTTTTTCTAATGGATTTGTTGAGGTAAAAAAAAAATGTCAGAGTACAGCACCAGTAAGAAGAGCCACACTTCAGTGTCTTTGTACAGACTTTGGTTCAGCTCTGATCATTAGGAAGCCTGTGATTAACAGAGGTCAGGAATGAAGGCATGACCTTACTCTTCGGATTTTCTTCTTCCAAACTTTGAAGATGAAATAACACTCTTCTGCAGCTAATTATATTCATTGTCGACAGCCATTTCTTCCAAAAACTCAGGGACGAAAGTTTTATACTCAAATGCTGTCAGGTCGTCATGGCTCATTACTTTTTTTTTGTCAAAATGATTTATTAGTGTGAGAACTATATCAGTGTATATTATACATTGTTTATGTTGTTAAAACAATAAAAAAACACATGCATTCCAGACTTTGGAAACATTAATTTGGCAAAAAGAAACCTGGAAACCTGGTTCACTTACTAGCTTTTTCAAGACTCGCAATGGTATGAGCACAGTCTACCCCAGATCGTCATTGTGAACTGAGTGTGGAAATGTGGTTGTACATGGAAGGAGATCATGAGGCAGGGGTAACGATCCAGCTACGTTGTGCTCTAAGTATTTTAATGTGATGCCTCTTTAATGGTTTGACATTATATATAACTCTTTGTAAGACTGCAAAAACACACTCAATCTCTGTCTGCAGCAGGTCCAACCCTGCCAGGACATCTCTTATGTTTGTGTGCTTACTTTTCCATGAATATTAAATTTATTCTGGAAACAGGTAAAGTAAACAAAAACTCTCACCCGAGCCAGAGCCATCTGTGACCTTTGCTGTTTTTTCTCCTTTTACTTTTCAGACTCAAAGACCTGTAATCCTAATATTTGTCCTTTCGTTCTCTTTTGGAGACTCATTTTTCAAGCTGAAAGTTTACACCACAGCTGTGATTAAAATAACTTCTTACATAAGTAATAGGTTTTGTTGCAGCAATGTCTTCTTCATACTTTTTCAATTTAATGTAATCCATCACTAAAATTTGGAGTCATTGGCTGTTTGTGTGACCTACAGTAAAGAGATGAAAATAATTAAAATGTGAGTCTGCACAGCAATGCATTATGTTAAATGCCATGCTAACATGTTGAAGTGCAGCATGTTTAATATTTACTGTGTTCACTATATATGCAATGCTGCTAGGATCATCATTTGTTTTGTTTTGTATTTTGTCAAACTCCAAAGGTTTGGAGAAATACAGTTTTTGACCTGATAACAAAGCTAGATGAAAAGTGAAGGGGTTTTTAAACTGACTACAATCCATCTTGAGGAGGACATTAATGTCTACAGATGTCTACATCCTCTGGGGACCATGGGGAAATTTTTTTTTTTAGCAATCTGTGAGCAGCTGTTGATACATTTCTACCAACTAAAAGAACAATCAACAGATTGAAATGTCTGCAAATGTTACTTCAGTTGGTATATTCTACATTTTCCTCAAAAATGTCTTTGCTAATGCAGAATAGTATCAGTCTGCATGTTTTTAAACATTCAGTTTTTCATGTCTTTAGAGAGTGAAGGCAAATTGCACCCTCTCCTTCATGATCTGTTCTGCTGTGATTTTACCAAGAGTATCTTATTGTCTGACCTGTGAAGTATGCCGTGGGCCAAGAGATAGCCCTGCATTGTGTCCTATAATTAGCGGTTCTTTTGCATGTTAAAATGAATAGAGATCCCAGTTGGCCAGGAGACAGACAATTAGCTTTAGCTCCTCTTGTCTGTTATAGCATACTCAGCCTCTGAAGGAAAAATTTACCCCTTCTTTCTCCTGACATAAAGACAGTCAAAAGTGTCCAACATTGGCATTTACCCAGCTATGTTTACATTCATTTTTGTGCCCTGTCATGTCAAATCATAGGAAAAGACACATGCTCTGTATTGTGTTTGATGAGCAGGTAATCAAAATTGTATGGGATTTTTTCAAATTATTTTTATTTTGTCTTCTCATAATTCAGCATGTAAACAAAATAACATTGATCAGGTTACAACCAAAAGCCTTCTTAAGGCTCTTCCACTGATATCATATGTGCAAGGTTCAAGGTACAAGGCTCTTTATTGTCATGTGCACAACAATTACAGGAGTAGTCATTGGCAATGAAATTCTTTGGTCTCAGGCTCCTTCAGCATTGCAATATACAGGAAATGAACATTAAAAGAAAGGAAAGAGCAAAATGCAAAGTAACACAGTAGTGCAAAATAAACACAAGTAGTGCAAATAAACATAAGTAGCAAAAAATATAATAGATAAAGTAATAAATAATAAAATTGACAACTCAAGAGTTTAGCAGTCTTATGGCCTGTGGAATGAAACTTTCCCTGAGTCTGGTGGTGTGAGACCGGATGCCGCGGTACCGTCTGAACAGATGGCAGCCGCTGGAACTGTTTGTTGCTGGGGTGGTGGGGGTCTTTAATGATCTGGTTGGCCTTCTTCCTACACCGCTGGTTGTAGAGGTCCTCCATGGATGGCAGCTCCATCCTGGTGATGTGCTGCGTAGTTTTCACCACCCTCTGTATAGTCTTATGGTTCAGGGCGGAACAACTGCCATACCAGGCGGTCAGGATACTCTCAGTGGTGCACCTGTTGAAGCTGCAGAGTATCCCGGTGTCCGTGTTGAGCCTCCGCAGCCTGCGAAGGAAGAAGAGCTGCTGTCGAGCTGTTTTTGTGGTGGTGTCAGTGTGTTGAATCCAGGTCAGATCCTCGTTGATGTGTACCCTAAGGAACCTGAAGCTCATCCCGTTGATGCTGATGGGGGCGTGTCCTTCTCTCTGCCGCTTCCTGTAATCCACAATCAGCTCCTTGGTTTTTCCGACGTTGAGGTGGAGGTTGTTGTCCTGGCACCAAGATGTCAGGGCTCTGACCTCTCTGTACGCCGTCTCATCACCGTCGGTGACCAGGCCAATGACGGTTGTGTCGTTGGCAAACTTGACAATGATGTTGGAGCTGTGTGTGGCCACGCAGTTGTGTGTGAACAGGGAGTACAGCACAGGGCTCAGCACGCAGCCCTGGGGGGTGCCGGTGTTGAGAGTCAGGGTGGAGGATGTGGTGGTGCCTATCCACACTGCCTGGGGTCTGCCCGTCAAAAAGTTCAGGATCCAGTCACAGAGGGCGGTGTTGAGCCCGAGGCCCCTGAGCTTCATGACGAGCTTGGAGGGCACAATGGTGTTAAATGCTGAGCTGTAGTCAATGAACAGCATTCTCACATATGTGTTCCTCTGGTCCAGGCGGGAGAGAGCAGTGTGGAGGGTGAGGGCGATGGCATCGTCTGTGGATCTGTTTGCCCTGTAGGCAAACTGCAGGGGGTCCAGTGCACTGATACAGTGTGTGTGTGTGTGTGTGTGTGTGTGTGTGTGTGTGTGTGTGCATGCACAGTGTAAGAATAAAATACGGCATTAAAAGGAAGGAAAGAAGTGGTAATTAAAAACTGTGGCCCTTAAACATCCAATCAGAGTGAAATTAATGTCATTAAGCAGCAAAATACTCAGTGCTAATGCCATTTGAAGGAATGTTCAATTAACTGCTCCCTGGGATCCACAAGGCAGCAGTAAATAGGGCATCAAGCACAAATGAAGCCTCTAGTGGCCAATCAGCATTGAATATTTCACCTTGATTTGAAAAGTGCTATCTGTTGGTGTGATTCACAATGCTGCAGTTGGCTGGGATTCATCATTTTGCCAAAATCCAATCAGCGACATCTCACACAGTGGAGCTATGTAGGCCTCTCTGCTGTGTAGTAGGGAAATGTCTTATTCCCTCCTGGTTTTGTGAAAATCTGTAGTAAATGCACATAATGGGCCCTGAACAATCAAACAGGAGAATTGAGTCATTGTCTTCTAATTTCCTTGTGGCACAGAACAACATTTTGTTAATATTCCTAAGCAATAATATGTGGATACATGGAGAATGAGGATGATATTAAATTCCAATTTTGCAAGCCAATATTGTGAATTAAAATACAGTTGTACAATAAAAAGTAAACTGCAGACCAGTACTGGTGGGGTGCATAGTATCAACATAGTAACAAATTTGTATCAAGCATAGTCAAAAAGATACTTTTACATTAACGAAAGCTGACAAAATATAAGTCTTAAAAGGATAATATATATTTTACAGTGTGCCAAGTTGTTTGTAATACAGGGGCATTTAAAATTAAAAATTGCATTTTTCTAAAATAACAAAACAATTGATTGTTGCTCTCGCAAAACTAAATGTTAGCAACTTCATTGAAGGTTACAGTAATCCAGTGCTCACTTAATTTAAGTTCTCTGGAACTAAACAATATACACATATATATAATACATGAATTGGATGGAAAGTTTTAAAAGTGAGTGAGTCCCTACAAAGAATCAAAGATCTCCAGATACTTGAATTTAGAAACTTTTTCAGCATAAGGAGCCTTGCTCATCAAATGCACCCATAGTGCCCTTTTGACCAGTCTGTCTGCTTGACTGGATCTATTTGCTGTCTAATGCTGTGTAACGTCTGTTGGCCTTTTTCACCCAGTGCTGGTGTTTTGGTGTTTTTAAACAGTAGGGAGGGAGAGAGGTCTTGCCTACATGTGAATAATTTTTGGAAACATCAGGCGACCAATGTAAATTTTCAGAGCATTTTTCTTTTGTCTTTGGAAGAAAAATAATTTATTGTTTGGTAAAGTGCTGCATCATACACTTTGGATGGACAGCTGTGGAAAAAAAATTCCTCATTTTGCTAAAGTGCCTCATCGTTGAATTTCCCAATTTCCTGACAGTAATTTTGCTCCACAATGGGGAGGCCTATAGTGGACACAAGGTCTGGTGATATCTGCAGCTTTTATCTTTTTCAGAGATAAAATACCTGTCAGTGAAGATTTTTTTCTTATATACTCTTATGTGAGCATCTAAATGACGAATGCATTGCTGTGTTGTCAATCTGCCAGGTAGATGATTTTTCAGGGTTACATCTCGCTTTGTATTTACACATATTCTTACACTTGCCATAAATAAATCGCTCTGCTTATCGCCATACCCTGATTCAAATATTATGCAACATATGTTTTCTGTGTGGACTAGCACCGTATTTTACAACAAATTATTTTTTTGTCAACTATCAGCAACACATGTGTTTCTAATAATTGATGCCATAAAGTAATTTCCTCATTAAAAGTTACTCCTACACTTTGTCAAGATGGCTGAAATATTCTTTTTGACCCATAGAGCACTTTTTACATGTAGATTTAGCTATTGCTAGCAGCAGATGAAAGATGTTAATGTGAAACATCCTCCATTATTCAAATGCAGCAAAAAATTGAATGAACACTTGTCTGAGAGGGCAATTTGTATCGGAGGGGGAACTGGTCCTCCTGGACATCAGTGAAAACTGGTTAAAATTGCATTTAATTGAAAGAGCAACATGTGGCAGCTTAATCAAACTCTAAGTATTATTCTTACATAACAATGTGGAGATTTTTCTTTACCATTAAATGTATTGAAATTCAGGCAATGAACACATATTCACTGAGAGAGAGGCACTTTCACATTGTTCCTGCCTGTGTCTGCGCAGTCCCTGGGGCAGTTGACACTGCTCAATTACCTTGCGCTATCCAGTCACCTGATCCCCAAGAACAATAAGCACAGCACTGAAAAATGACATGATGACACAGCAGGCCAAAGCGTAACAGCCATATAAGTGTTCGAAATAAACAAACACAGTTTTTTTTTTGTTCCAAGCATCTGGCTTCATGCCCTACTTGCCAGCAGGTGGAAAAACCTGACTGGTAACAGCTCAGCAGTCACTGTAAAAACTGTGCTGCCTTGCATGTCGTTGAGTTTGTTTGTCCCAGCCCTCCCACCTAAGTAAATGGCAGAATGACAGTGAAATTTTAGAGGAAACACTTAAAACGATCATTGCTGCCATGAATAACTCTTTACATCTGCTTACAGAAATGTCCAGAACATCTTATTTGAGTAGATAAATGTAACTTTAGTCTTCTCTCTTCAAAATATGCTGTGGTTAAATGCCATGTACTGTATGATGTAGGTACAGAGATAAAGGAAATTGTAAGGTAAGAAATGCCATTGATGACTCACTCAAATAAGTTATTCAGTGAAGCATTTCTCAGACCTTTGAGCAGAGATACATCCTACATCTCTGTGTCTCTTTCAGGATCATGGGACATAAAATGTAACTGTTATTTTTGCATTTTAATCATAGCAGCATGATCTTAGAGATGATGCCTACCGGGGCATATCCCGGCTCTCTGTTTAACTCACTGTTCAGCATCTCAAGGTGAGAAATGATTTGAGCTCAGCCTCCATCCTTGGTGACTAGGGATGTTACTACAGCAACCTGCCTACACCCATCTGTGTGTTTCTGTAAATGACTCACTGTCTCCAACACACACACACACACACACACACACACACACACACACACACACACACACACACACACACACAAACACTTCACAGCTGCATCTCCCTTGTTAATAGTTTGCAAGTCTCATAAGTATTTTTCCTCATCAAAGTCTTGACCCGAACTATTTGCTCTTTTCCTGTCATGGTCTGACAGCCACAAGTCATAATAGAAGCACCTTGGTATCTTGTTACAAAGTTAAGTTTATGAACATGAAATACAGTAAAATAAAGTCCATACATGATAACGGTGATGAATTATTTTAGTTTACCTGGAAGTACATTTAAGGGATATTTCACTCCAAAAATGACAATAAATAATACATTTCAGTTCCTTATTGTGGTTTTATCATAGCATTAACAGTATACCTTTCCAGAAACAACGTTCTGGTCACAAAACTAATTATTTTCATTCTCATTCGCTTTCATTTTTTCCCCTTTAGATTATTCAGTTAATCTTTTGTTCAAACTAATTTCTGAAAATATTATTATATGACATATAATATTGTTATATAATAATAATTTTAAAAAAAACACGTTCATACTTATTTTGTCTGACCAACAGTCCAAAATACAAAGATATTCAATTTACAGTTAAAAAAGAGAATAAAGGCACAAAATCATTGAAGTAAAAAAAACTCCAAATAAACAAAAAAAGCCTGAAACAATCAATTGATTATCTAAAGAGCTGATCTACTAAATGAACTTATTGTTTTAGCTCTTACCTCAAGACCTCATTGGTTTTCACTGGACATCCTTTGTATTGACGGAAGTATTTCTGATAACATAGAATACACAGAGGCAATCCCCAAAATCTGGCTGTTGGCCATGTGTCACTGAGGGAAAGTAAAAAAAAAAAAAGTAAATGTATGACTTCGGTTAAGCTGTACAATATTTAAAAATGCGCTGTAATAGATGTTTTAAACATTTCGTATATGCAAGGTGTTTTTTTATTTTCAGTGACTATAGATGAATGTGGACTCAGCATAATAACCTGGCAGTTTTTGTAGATATTACTACTATTACTGCTGTTATTAATTACTCTTAACTGTAATGTATGTTAGTGTAGCAAACAAACACACTGTTGTGGATCGACTGTTAGAGTCCTGCATAATAATTCTGATATTGTATGTTTCATTCCAATAATGAAGTCTTTCAGGCTTTAACAAATACACTAACCTTTTGGGAGGAAAAGCTCTTGGACCAAATTAATGTTGGGTAGACAGAGAGCCATTTCACCTCCGTGCTCAGCGTTTAAATTACCAAGGAGCAGGCTAATGTTTTAGCATTGTGAGTATGCTCGGTTGACAATACATGCTAGCTGTGCAGCAGCTCTAAGCACAACAGTGCACTAAATATAGAACAAACAGCATTGAAATCAGTGCTGAAATTGCTTTAAAATGCAAAAGCAATTCCCTGGCTTGAAAAATGTCACTGCACAAATACATGTAGGATTTGGAGGGGAACACAGCAAGAAAGAAATACTTTTAGAGAAAAAAGAAACCTTAACAGTTTATTCATTGTGTTTGGCAGAAGGACAACCTAAATTAATAGCAAACAAATTTTAATGATGTATATGAAAAATAGTGACACATACATATAAAGGTCTATAGGTTTCTTTTGTGATGGGTCACTGTGGTGGCTGTGCATACAGTTTGTTTTGTTTAATATATTCAAGTGAATGAGAACCTGCAGTCTGTATTTACAGCTATGTGTGTGTGTATGGCCCATGAGTTATTTGTGTTGTGGGGCTCTAAATCTGTTTACACAGTTGTGTGATGGCAACCTAGCAGTAGTAGTTACGGTAAATCATCAGGAAATGAATGTATGTAAATGTAACGTCCTCTGAAGTCATAGGGTGTGTGCAGGGGCTCAAAATCCTCACATCAGCATTCACCTACAAAGTGCTTATGTGGCAGAAACAGTGCTGTGAGCAAGACTCCAGAGTGACAGGAGGTGAATTAGAGAGTGATTAGAGGTGAATTCTAATTCACAACCCCATGTGTCTGCCTGTCACTTGCAGGACGGGGCATTTGCAAACTAACGAGAGGAGTGTCAGACAGGTTGCGGCATAGACAACGCAGCTCGACAATGGCAGTCCCGCATATGGGGACACACACTCATGGTTGCAACACATCCAACCTGACAAATACACACAAACACACGCACACTCAGACATAATTTGCACGCAGGGCACAAAATGGCGAGAGAGTAGTGGTTTTCAAGCTGGCCATATGACTATATGTGAAAGACTGTGGGAGAGCTTAGCGAAAGTGGAGAACGAACGAGAAACACTGAAGTAAAGGCCATTGTTTTCCAGACACTGGTTGACCTATGCCTCCATGCTACCCGGTATTACACAAACACATGCATGTGAATTAAGATCTGTTTCCTCTCACTTTTTCAGAAATGATTTTACATTTTAAGCATATTATCTTATTTCAGTTAAAATGGGGACATATAACACACTTATTTTTTTTATTTTTTTATCAGTTCAATCCCAATTGGAATTGTAGATTTTGCTGGTTTAAATGCATCACCCATTGGACTGTTGCACTGTACATAAAGGTAAGGCCCTTTCATAGCATTATGGATTTGATAGATAGATAGATAAAAAGTTACTAATCAGACTCTGTTCGCTGTTCAACTGAAATGCCTAGCCACTCAATCTCAATCACTGTTTTGCAAGACCACTATTGATGGACATGTTTGTTTACATGTCAGTTTTTCAATATTATTAATGACAGCCATTGATGTGCGTCCTTGTGCACAAGGACATTACTGAATAAGTAGTTGGGTCCCATTGATCCCAATTCTAGTAACTGACAAGCTAATAATACAACTCAGTAAGTAGCTTCATTGTTTGGTTTGCATGTTATCATTGCAGTCATTACAAGCCTTGACAAAGTTAGGTCGAACACTTGCAATAGTTTGTTCTCAAGTTGTCCCACTGAGCTCCTGTTGCCACACTTTCAACTGGATTAAAGATAAGTCCTTTACTGGTGTCCAGTTGGTTCTAGGATAATTTGTAAATGTTGATCTGGAGCCTAACCAGTATTACTGGCTGATATTATCTTATCACAGATTTATTGATATTGGTATGTATGTACCATTTAATCTATGCATATTTTGTATGCATACTGTTTGTATATTGGCTCATGATTGGGAAGAAATTGAATCAATTAAATGCCAATGACGTGACAAGGTAACTTTTTTCAGCTGAGATGTTTAATGACCTCATCACCTTCAGAGCTTTGTTTTTTCTTTGAGCTCTATTAGCACTTCTACATTTTGGAAACCAAAGGCCCCAAAGGCCTTCTTTCTATGTATGCATACATGCATTTTATGATTTAAGACGTAACATACGGAAACATGATGATCAAACAGCCCTCGAAGTTTTGCATACTTTGTATTCTGCATTCACTTTATCTCCTGGTGCTATTATGCTACATATCAATGTTTGTCCAAACTCTGACAATGTGGGACCTACCCCTTATGAAACAACGCAGACAATGTGAGTGTTAAATTAAACCCTCGCAGGGTTGCCAACTCTGCCATCTCTCTCCTGTCACCTTCAGGTCTCCAGAGACTGATGTGTGGTGAGAGGCAGCGAGGATGTTCAGACTGAGGTGGCTTTCATTAAAAAAAAAAAAGATAAAATATGAGAACATTAAAACACTGCACTTAATCTGTCCATTCAAATTAGTGCAATTAATCATAATTAATTCTCTACATTATATTTCGCTACTTAATTACATGTGCTACAAAGTAATAATTGCCTTGAAGGATGCATATTGTGATCCATCATTCCTCCAGAGTGGTGTTGAATTTTCTCTGGTAATTAACAGAGGTGTGCTCGTCTGGGAGGTGTTGACAAGCGTAGACATGAGGATGAAATTAAAAGATCCCTTTAAAAGACCTTTTCCTGAATAATTGGAAGTGTGATGTTAATTACAACTGAAATGTTTTCCATGGCGGTTGACTAATTACTTATAGGAAGTATAACATTGTTGTAAGCAATAATATAGTATCATATATTGTCATTTCAGAAAACTGACCTAAGAGATTAAATGTATATAGTATTACATTAGTGACACATCCTTCGAGCATTTACAACCAAATATGACTATTTTCAGAGGATGACACTGTCAGGTTGGCACATTTTGTTCAGTGATATTGGCGGGAATTTAAACAGAATGTGTCTGTATTGCTCTGTGGCACCATGGGAGAGGATGGATAGGTGGGAAGTGAACTATTCAGCAGCACTGTTGACAATATAATCACATTTTTGCCAAAGTTTACAGTGAAAACACATGGCGAGATTAGAGGACATGGAGAGAGGGGAGAGCTCTCAGAGATCAGAGCAAATCTAAAGCAGTGATTTGCAAGCAGGCGACAGTCATTTGTTTTTGGATTAGTACTGTTGCTGTGACACCCAGTCTCTGTTGGTTAGGGCTAAAAAATAGCTGAATTTGTTTTCATGATTTCAAACAATATGTAGTCTAATCATAAACTATGTTAGAGTAATAACATTTTGCAACATCAGGCATTGTACCAAACTCAGCATACCTACTTATACTTTATATATACTTATACTTTACAGGACTATACAGTCACAGGTGTAGGTTTATTTGTAGTTTCAAAAACTCCAACCGAGTAATGCATCTTCCAGTAAAAACTGATCAACTGATCATATCATGTCATTCTTTAGCTTGACTGTCATCATCTTAACAGATTAACTTTATACATTTAACAGTTTGAAACCAGGTTGTCAGTATTTGGATCAAGTAATTAATGAAAGGTGAAACCTATTATTTCAGTGAATCAAATTTAAGTATCGGATTGGACTTGGAAAAATATACCGAAGATATATGCCGATACGCCGATAAGATATACCGAACATGTGTACCAAATCTCTGTCTCTATTCAAATACGTTCCTTATTTACGAGGGCATGGCACTTGACGGAGTTCAGGTCCAGTAATTGTATTATTCTTATTTTAATTTTTTGACCTGTGGGTTAGAGTCCTATCTGCACAGTTTAATTGAAATGTGCTACATGAAATGTATTCAGCAAGGATTTGTCACCTCTAGTCCTTTGGGGCCCCAGTAGTCTGGTATTTTAGATAATGAGTGCGAGTATCTAAAATTATTTGACAGAGTGTTGCAGAGAAACAAGGTTACGGGTAAATCTGTAGCATAAAACGCTCTTAAAGGGCAAGATGATATAAAAAAAGAGAAAGCAATATATCTGGAAAAAAAGGGTTCTCAAGCCCATAAAGTTTCTTAACATGGTCATGGTCGGTTATGCTGATGTGAAACTATCAATCATTCCCACTTTAATCACCCATCAATTTAGCTGCTGCACTTGTTTTGAGATGTAAGGGACAATGTCAGAGTCCCACACACAGAGTTCTCCATCAAACAGCCAAGTCAGAATGATAAATCAATTAATTTATTGGCCTTTATTAACCTTTTGACATTTGATTAATATTCTCATCAATAACAATGAAATGTGTCCTTGCACTTCTTGGAACAAATCCTTTGTATCCAAGGTAACCACAGCCATACAAATGCTTCCGGGAAAGATTTATTGTAATGAGTTGTTGGAGGTGTGTCTGTCAACCCATTATTCAAGAAATTACACCGTAACTTTTTTTTTTAGCAGTTTGAATATCACATTTCTCCTGCCATCAAAAGGGACCGTCAATTTCTATGCATTTGTCTGAGCATGTATACAACAGGATGGTCCCAGTAATTAGACAGTGTACATTTTAATTTTTCCATGAAACAAAGGGGCGAGGGTTAGGGTGTATTCACCAAATAATTCACAATAATAACCGGGGGGGGGGGACATCCAGGCATGTTCGATGTTTGTGTCTGAGTTGGCAAGATTGAGATTGGCACCTTTGACATGAAACAACCTAGTTCAGTGACATTGTGTTGTGCAATGTTCAAAGCATTTAAAGGTGAAAATTGAAATACACAACAATATAGCCCCAGTTCTTTGGGAGTATTCAATAAAGAGAGAACTATTTTTCTATTTTCACCCCCCCAAAAAAAGATATTTCAAGAGGCTTCAGCCTCTGTGTGGCATAAGCTGTATGACTGCGACCCTTCACAGACAGAACAATTTCCTATTCACTGTGAACTCCAGCTCTTTGTCTCTGCATAGACAGGACATACCATGCTCCCACTTCGCTTCTTCCTGCGAATGAGTTTGGGTGAAGTCACCCTTTAATAACTCATCATGATAATGGAAGAAAACAGTGCCTGCACTAAATAATATACAGTTTTTGCATTCAAGCTTTCATGAAATTTTAATTATTCTTTCTTTTCAGAAATTGATTTAATGAATTTATGATTTATTATGCGTTTATACAAAAATTCATGCTGGCTAATGTGTCCTTAACATAAAACCTCACCAAACCAAATAAGCGGATTTGTTTCCTTTCATTGTTATTTATTTATTTTTTGTTTCGCTTTGGTGGAACAGAGGCTCAAATCATTTGGGGTTGAAAAACTATTCCCCAAAATAACGGCATATTGACAGCTTCTCACCAACTGTATGGCAGGCATGCTTCTGTTAGTCGTTTTTCCTGTCGACTGCCAATGTATGCTAATGATGTAAAGGACGGATTTCCTGATATTCTCACATACAGTATATGCGAGTTCACAGTTGATTTGACGTTGAGCTCCAGTGATGTCCTATCTTCACACAGTAAAAATAAAAAGGGATCCTCTCAGCTCATACCCCCACCCCACCCCCCCATATGACTAATAACTTTAATCAAGCCAATAACTTAATGCTTTGATGAACCTTAGAGTACAGAGCAATTACTATCTGCTGAGGTGGCGTGTTTTACAACTGAGGTGAGAACAGCAATTCAAGTTGCCCAAACTACCTGCCATCAATCAGCAGAGGTGAAATGTTTGAACTTCCCTCGTGGAACTGTACGATGACAGTTAAATGAAGGCCAAGATGACGGTGTCTGTGTGTAATTGAATTTATCTTTCAGATGAGGGCCAGCATTGAGTCAGGGACCAAAAGAAGTGCTCTTGTCAAGTTTTCATGTTGGATTTAATTTGAAATTTGAATTTGAGTATAAGCCGAAATCTTCAAGAAGAACTTTAGAGGCTTATATATCATCTACTGTTTGTCTTGTTTGTCTTTTTCCTCCATCATTCCTGAAAGATGAACATTGCATAATAACATCCCTCGGCTTAATAATCTGGCTCACTGTGCCAACAAGGGGTGATAATGTGCCTTTTTGACAGTATGTTCAACTTGATTGGGCATCATTTCAATTCTATTGATTCTGAATATTTTTTGGAGGGAAGTAAAGAATGGTTGAGAATATTAGTTGTTCCATCACCTTTTTCTGAAGTGCTATTACACAGGAAAATATCAAAGAAGGCTTAAGTCTGTGGACATTACTGGTGGTAACCAGATTGGCATTGCTTCCTTTGACCTGGGAAGCACAGTGTTTGAGATGATCTGATCATAGTGCTTGGGGGGCTTGAGATAACATGAACATTTTTAGTACCAGGTGTAAATGCTGATGCCAGAAGATCTGATGTCATTATCCAGATAATATATCCACATACAGATCGAATGTTAATGAGAGGTGAGAATTACACCCTCCAACATCTAACCTGTGTGGCCACAGCTGTGATATTGGATATGTTGGCACAAAAATTTAAGGAGAAATTGGTTTAGCAGTGCAGTGGGTTTGCTTTTGTGTTCATTTGTTATCATTATGTTTGTTTGCAGGTACCATTTCCTTAGATCAAAGCCCAAGATTTTGTCTTTCTCTGACAGTGTTCATGCTCAAGCTGCTCCATCCTGAGCCTGGCTCACACCTCATCTCTTTCTTCCCTTCTCCCTCACCTCACAAACCAGTAATAATTTTCTGCCTGCAATTAATTCCTGATCTGACTCCCCCTCTCCTTCCTCATCCTCCCTCCCACCTCTCATCACTGTGGTCCTGTCTCCTCGGGCTTCAGTCCTTGATGGAATGAAAACTGTTTCCAACAACAATTATTTTTCCTCCTCTTCGGTTGTATACTCTGCACTCCCCTTTCCTTCCCTTTCCGCAAACCTCAACAATTAATGGAGCTCTTCATCAAACTTGCAAAAAGCTCCTCACCTTGACAATTTATGACTCTTGGTGGGGCGGGGGGCACATTATCAAAACCCAATGTTTGTTTGCATAAAAAATACAGAGCGCATAATTTGAAAGGAGTTTCTCCAGGCTTGCAGAATACAGATTTAATTTAAATTCTGCCAACTCATCTGCCTTTGCTGCTGTGATGAAAACACGTTTTCTCTATATAGCTTCTTTTGTGTGACCATGTTGGGCCTCTGTAACTGGGCAAAATTAATTTCAGATCTACTGTTGTGGCTAAAATGATTGTTCTTTTTTTCTTAAATTCCAGGTTTGACACTTTGTTTGACACAACTTTAAATATATATATATATATATGAAACCACAGAATGTTTTTAGAAATTTTTTTAAATAGAAGCAGATAATGACTAATGTCAGACACTTATCTTAACTGTCAGCTTCTTGAGTGGTCCTCCTTTTGCACGCTCATATCTATGTATAAATATCTCTCTCTCTCTAGATATATATATATATATATATAAACAAATCATATGCAGTGTTATAATTAAAGGTAGCAGAAACTTTTAAATTTGTCTTGTTATAGTTGTTATAATAAATACGTGACCAAGACCGAAGTTCAGGAGAATGTTGAAATAAACACTGCTCTCCACATAAAGCACACACATACTAAATATATAATATATATGTGTGTGTGTGTACCTACATATTACCAGTTTGTTTTAATACACTTCAGTTCCATATTTACTCATTTTAATGTTCTGTTCTCTTTTTGTAATTGTGCACTCACAAAATTAATGGTAAAAAGGACGATAGGGTCATGTAAAGATTTATCATAAATTATAGATTTAAAAAATCATTTGAAAGTCTTGAGTCAAAGAGCTGAGAATTCAAAGCACAAGTCTGGCAGAGCTTCATGGAGAGGTTGGCAGGCTTTTCATGACAGACCACTGCAACTGTGCTGTGTCTGTTGAAGCTAGACTGTAGCAGGTAAGAAAACATAATTTCCATATGAATAGGTGAGTTCTTTAGGCATGAATCGAGCAAGCAAACTAAAGTTAAGCATGTTTTGCTTGAATGTACTCGCTATAAAACATCATAATTAAACAGAATAGAAAACATTCTTTGCAAGGGTTCCTTTTTTGCAGTACAACATGTTGACAAAGGAAATGCAACAAGTGCTATAACCTTAACTCTACATATTCTTTCACTCAAAACATGACGATTTATGTGTGTTTTAAGGGAATCACAGCATTTGCAGTAACAGAGAATTTCTGCATCATGGAGCCAGTAAGCTATCATGCAGCAGTGCATTTGAGTTAGTTAATATTTCTTTGGCTACATTTACAGGAATGTTTTTCATATACCCTCTATACTCTGTGATTGTGTCAATGAATAATACATCAAATTTGGTGTCTTTGTGTGTGTATGTATGAGGTGAAAAATTCAGCATATACATAACACATCATCGTGCATTAGAAGATGGCTCAGCTGTCACCAATTACTGGTAGATTACAAGGTTTCCTGCATGCCCTCAGGAGAGGCATGTACTGATTGAAAAGCCTACCTGACTTTGCAGAGGACTCCTTGTAACTGAATGCACGGATGGCTGGAGAAGTGGGTAATAAGTGTGCCTAAGCTCATGGAAATTACAATTTTATCCTATGGAATCCCAAGCAAATTATTTTCAAAGTGTGATTAATAGTGTCTGTCAAACAGACACTTGCAAACACACCAAATGGAAAAAAAATCAATTTCTGGCCACAGGGCAAATGCTCTACACAATAGAAGGTGGAAGGTTAATATACAGAAGTTATTTACTATAGTCTGTATTCAACCTGTACTACAATGGTGACTTCTACTATTACTTCTGAGACTGAAAATGATAATACACAAAATGCTTAAAATGAAAGCTTTTACTTATGTTACAGTGATTTCTTAAGAGAGTATCAATTTGCCCATAAGTAGTGTAGGACACTTAATCTCCTTTATATTGAGAATTACAATTTTAGACTGCAATTTTCAAATCAAATTCAGAACCACTGTTTTAATTAACTAACATAACTATGACATAACATAACTAATTAAGTGTCTTATTAACAAGCTGTAGCATTTGAAATTTTAAGCCTGTGACTGATGATTGCACTAGATATAATTAGTCATCAAAGTAGTGAGTTAGGGAATTCATGTCTAATTTTTTAGCTGGTAAAAAATCTTTTTAAAAAGCTCTCTGTTTTCTGGCTCTCTGCATGCAACTGTCTGTACATTTACACAAGAACAAGAATTTTTATTGAAGAAATAAATACCACCCTCTATCACTTTTGGTTTAAAAAAAAACATTAGACTGTCAAACTGGCAAGTCTTTGTCTCCTTACACCACGTTCTTTCAACTTTAAGCCCTGTCTAAACATCTTGATCGCTTATTAAAAACATGACAACAAAAAGTAGCTTATATTTTTCAGATTCTGTTGATGTGGAGACAAGACTGGTTTGTGATGTTCATTGGTGCAAGCAAATCTTATTTAATATTAAATTTTAAAAATTGCAGTCAGATATTTCTAAGTCAGATAAGTCATTTACACCTACCTGTAAGAAAACAAATTCTTTTTCAAATGCTATAAAAATTCTTTTTGCCCATGTTGAAATTACAGTTAACTTTTTTTCTGATGAAATTATATAATTCGTATTTCATAATGTGTAACAGTTCTAGAAGGGGAGATTGTTTGATGTCTTTGAGTAAGTGGATGTCTCTCGACCTGATTAAGCAAATCAAAAGAAGACGCCTTGTCCTCAACCTGTGGCAGATCCGGTGCTCCCTCGACTCCAATGTTCAATTAATGACTGCTTGATGCGTTATCCTCTATTTGCTTGTAGCTGATGTGCTGTCACATCTAACCAGGGACTGTCATGGGCTGTCAGAGCTAGGATTTATTTATTTATTTCCAGCTTGTTCCAGACATGAACTCTCTAGACTCCACAACATTCTGATTTAGAGTGAGAGCTTTCTTTCATTTATTTTCTTCTTCCAGTGTTATTGCCCCACCAGAGCCAGTTTAGCCAAATTGGAAATTCACTTGAGTTGCTGGAGTGTATCAGCAAAGACATGACTTGTGACTTACAGAAAATGGATGGCCGGATTGGTTAAAGGCAGTAAGAGGGAAATGTTAAATTGGCTGTTATTGATTTGTAAAACCAAATTCCTGCAACATTTCATTGAAACTGTTCTTCAAGACAGCTCTTCAGCCTGTTCCTGCTGCACTTTGTAAGCCATCACAAAATAACCCATCTGAATGTTGAAATTCTGCCTTTGCAAAGGATGACAGAGAGAGGCACATAAGAATTTACAAGACATTTACTGTGGCTGATGTTCTTCTACACGAGGACTTCAATCACTGTGTTGCTATAGTGGGGTTCGATGTCTTGCTCAAGGACAATTTAACAGCACGAGTGACTTCCATTTTGACCTTTTATCGCTCCATTATAGGATTGTCACTCTAAATACTCGGCTAACCTGCTGTCAATGTTGATACTCTTTACAGCTTTAGGCAGAGCTGTGCAGCCTTTTGATGCAGTGAACTCGTAGTGATTTGTTATCTTGCTACTCACGTGGTCATGTCTTAAGCCTATCATGCACTCTGTTCCACCAGAGTCATCTGGTGTGCCAAAAGCCACAACCAGCACATTGTCATCAAATATGACCCTTCTGTGTTGCATGAATTTTGGCAGATGACCAAGCCACTTTCCATTGATAGCCACTCACACAGTTATTGTCACTACATGGCTACAATAAAATTAATTAAAGCATCCACTTGGGCACATAAACATAGGTAGCACGTGACTACACAATGTGATCAGGTTGTTTCCAACACAGTTGATTGTTGCCACTGCAAATGCCCAATGAAAATACCTTTTAGTAATTCAAAAGATGATGTGTCCACATTAAAGAACAGTGCTATTGCTAATACTACAGCTCTTACAACCACAGATAACAAAAATAGTAACTGTGAGTTTATAGCACTTTTCAAAACAAAGTTTTCTACTCTTTATATATTAGGGATAATTAAAAATATTCAAAAGACACAACTAATTAAAAGCCAGTTAAATGCAGTCTTTAGTAATGATATGAAGGAGCACAGTGCCAAAGGTTTTTTTGGGCAGATCTCAATGGCAAGTCTACTCCAGACCTTTTGAGCTCTGATTAAAAAAAATGCCCCGCTGCCCTCTGTCTTTAGTTTGCCTGTGGAGACAGGCAGCAACAACTGGCCAAGACCTCAAACTCTGCACACTGGAGTGTACAGACAGAGATGGTCAATGTAGGAAGAGGCCAGGCTGAGTTATGCCTTAAAAACAAGTAGTGAAATGTTTAAATCGATTCTGAAGGCCACGTGCCGCCACAGTGAGGTTTTTGTTCTGGGGCTACAGTAATCTTAGATTACGGTAATCTAATTGGCTGCAGACAAAGGCATGAAAAGGGGGTTGTGCATCCTGGAGTGAGTAGAATGATTTAATCTTGGCAATGCTCCATGTTGACAGATGGCTCATTTTATGTTTCTAAAATGCTTAGTGAAATTGAGATCTGGGTCTAAAAACACTGAACGATTAGAGCCCGCTAAAAAGCACCCTGTTTCCACCAGACCATCTCATCTGTTTTATCAGCATTTATCATCAGACTGTTATGGGACATTTGAATCTTGATGTCTTCAGGGTACTGTAGGTTTTGAGTGTGCTTACAGAGGAGAGGCCTGTGTTGGTTTACGGGTGGATATATACAGTTTGTACTGTGATTTAATGTGGATTACTTAACCCACTGTGGGGCCACGAGCAGAAAACTGGGAAACCCACAAGCACTTTCAGTGGAGGTGTTCCTAAGATGAAAATCTAAAAAGTGTAGGCCTCTGCCACATCCACCGATTTCACTTTACAACTATAAAGCAAAATAATGAGCAAGCAGTATCAAAACTTTAACCACTGAAAAATTAAGCAGCCTCACACTTCTGGAACCCCCACCAAAATACCTGTGCCTGCTGTTAGGCTCTTAAAAGCTCAAAGGGTACCAGTCCAAACCGTTATCTCTGTAATGGCATTAAGCAGCAATATCGTATTTCTTCAAGATCTTGTCCTTGTTCTCTTTAAACATCAGCTGTTTGCTTTTTCATAGAGATCTGCGCCTTTCTTTGAAAGCATTAGAAGAATCCATGTGACAGAGATTTAGAGAAACTCTTGATCTAATAGTCTTGAGACTATTTCGATGACTGAGTTGTGCTGACAAATATAAGTTGGCATGTCTAGACAGCTCAGAAATCCAATCTTAGCATCAAGTTTCTGTAAAATTTTGATGATTTTAATATAGACATTGGACACGTCCATGTTGTCCAAGTATGACCTCTGTGCTGTCATTGGACTGTGCTTCACATTTTTAGATGGCACATCCATTGCATTGATGATACCACTGCAAAAAACACAAAATAAATCTCTTCAAGATTTGCATCAGAAGATTTCAAGTCAGCCAGTGCCAGCAGTTGCTTCTTTACGGCTCACTCTGACAGATACATTACACACACCAGTGTCCATCTCTTGCCTCGGTAGCCATTGTGCAGCGTGAGTCGTTTCATTTCATAGATAATGATATTTGTAATTTGTTGTGTGCAGCGTTCTATCCTATCACTCTGGGATGATGGCAAATGCTAAGTGGCATAAGATGAGGTTTTGCAGAGGGAGGTCACACTGACTGAAGAGGGTCAGCCCAGGTTTTGGCTTGCCTGTCTCTTCACATGATGGTTACAGCCACAAGACTCACTCATTCTGTTATTTTAAAGTACCTCTGTAGTTGTTATGCTTTTCATTAATATCAGTGGTGTGGTCTTGTGTAATTTTTTCATGCCTTTTCAAAGATGAACATTGCTTCCCTTCACTATTTAAATTTAACATTTACACAAGTATCACGCCTCTCTCTTCTTTGTTCTGTCTTTCTTGTTCAAGTCCTCCATGTGGCAAACAGAAGTCTGCACTTTTTCCATTACATTGAATTACAGTCAATTCACAGATGCTTTTAGTCAATGCAATTTGCACACACTGGAAGCAGTTTGAGGAGATGTCGAATCACCTGGACTGCAGGTCCTTTTTCTTTTTCTTTTTTTGTCTTTTTGTAGACATTACGTGTCTAACCAATAAAGTCTTATGAAACATATTTGTGGTTGATGTTTAGGAATATATAGGAAAATTCAATAACAATAATTTCAAAGTCATTCCTGGAACCAGTGGTCGGAAAAAACAATCTTACTCCAAGGTCCTTTTATTTGCTTCTCTGCATCTGTTTATCATATCATAAATAGAACAGTACATGACAGCTAAGGCTTTTTGCTGATAAGGGTCACACAATATGATTGAGGCTGTAAAATTCTGCCTTAAAACTGGTGTGGTCCTTTTTTTAAGAATCAGTGGTTCGTCTTGTATAGCACCTTCACCTTCACCCCCATCTGTTTTTTTAGTGTTCAAGTATCTTCTCCTTGCTCTTCATTTGTGATTTCTGTTGCTTATTGTCCATTGTCCTTGTCTTGCTACTGTACATCAAAACTGGCCTGGTCACTGTCTGTTTCGCTTAATTAATTTCAATTGCTTTCATCTGCAGTGAGGCAGAAAGGAGCAAATCATTCATTATGCCAGTCTGAAGGACATCCGGCATGATTGTATGACTGCAAGATGATGGATATCATTGAGTTAAATTACACTAATTCAAGATGCTTCAAACCTTAAACTTATGGTTGTCAAATATTTTTCCTTAGACCAAGGCAGTCAATACTTAGGCAAAGAAAATGCAGCACCAAGACACGAGTCAATGATCCATTAACTTGGTTGCGGTGTTTCTTTTCTACTGGGACCACTGTCACTTCAATGGCACGGTGTATCTTTTTTAGGCTTCAACTCATTCCATGTAAGGCATTTATCACAATGTTTTGTTGCCATTTAACAATAGCTAGTATATCATGACACTTTAATTCTAAGAGAAGGATGGGCCACTTTTATCATAAAACATTCAAAAGCAGTTAACTCACACGCCAGATGATAAAAAAAAAGCCTAGTCCTCAAATTTTAACATTGAAAGAAAGAGAAATAACAGAAATAAAAAATATATTGACTCATTAACTTTTTTGATTGCACAGTGTTGCAAAAATATCAGACTGTGGTTTGACAACCAAAATATTTCTATATCTTATTTTTCCAGATTATTTGCTTCATCTTTCACGTGTAGAATTGCCGTCACACAACCTTTTTTTTTGTACTTTATGCAGGGACTGTAAATGGATCCCCGTAGAGAGGCCTGTGGTGCTCAGAGGCCATGGCCATGTTCTTTTTCTTGGGCCCTGCTGCCTCCCACCATGCTACCTCCTTCATGCATCATGTATGTGGAGCCACCCCTGTGCAGAGCACAGCTTAATCTGATTGTTTATCCATCAAGTCAGGTATTAACCCAGGGTTGTGGCATGGATGCAATATCAAAAGCTCTCTATGAAGTATGATGTAGTCTGTCTTTGATAATGAAAAACCATGAGAAGTCCCTGCACACTGATATGAGACTCATAGAGACCAAATAGCCCTGCAATGTGGAGGCTGCATTTATTTACCATTTCAGCAGACGTCGCTAGTTCTTGGTACCACCGACTGACTGGATCAAAACTGCAACCAAGGAGAGTGTGAGAAGGAGAGTGATGAAACAACGGTCATTTTCTGACAGAGTGGCATCCCTGAAATATATCATCTTAATGTGGCAGAGTGGAGAGTTTTACTGATCTGGTATATCAGGTTAAATGATGACACAAAAACTCTCTAGTGCAATATATCAAGCCATGGCAATTCAACAATAAGCCAAATAAACATCCAGTATGGCTGGTCTAAACTGCCCAATTACTCCCTCTGCATTGTCGAAAATTACCAAATGCTGAGTGGGTCTCCAGAAACCACTTTTTCCTGTAACAACGGGTTTGACTTTAGAAGCTTCAAATTATGGCTCTGCTGAAACCAAACTCTAGCATTTATATCAAAGGTATGTGCTGCTTGTCAGCCATTTGAAGAGCATTGGCTAGCTCTTTGTAACAGGAAGGCAGAAAGACAAACAAAATGAGATGCAAAAAATTAATACTGAATTAAAATAATGAAAAATGGACATCTTGTGACATCTTTTTCCATGGGACTTCACATATGGCAAGACAATCAACTGGATAGTTGAAGGAAAATGATTAGCAGATGGTTCAGTAGGGATATAAAGTGATTTTGTGTTGAAAGTTAGCAATGAAATAAAGGCAGAAAATCCTCACACTGGAGAAATTAATTGTTTCTCTATTTTTGCTTGAAATATACTCAAAATTATGAGTTGATTTATAAAAAACATAGCCACTGATTATTTTTCTGTCAGAATAATCCATCAGTCCACTAATGATTTCCCTGTTATGGCTAACTCATTTGTGTAATCATCAGTACTTCACACACAACATGTCTCCGTGTTTATTTAAATGGGTAGACCATAATTATGGCTCCACATGTGACTGAGAAGAATCAATACGTGCTTGTGACAGAGGACAGCCTGTCTCTGCCTTTGTTTACTTGCAGTGTTTTTGGTGTGGGCAGCTAATATTACGTGATCATCACAATGTTTTGATTAAAACCGGAAGTACTGTTACTATGGTGATTACAGAACATCGCTGTTATTGCTGCAGAGGATTTTCCACTTCTGCTCTAGCACAAAGGCGTTGTGTTGTTACAGTTGTATTAATATTTCATCAAGCCTGTCCACACACAGCGTTATCAGCACCGTGATTGCGTATGAAGCCTAAACCAGCCTGCTCTTAATCACTGCATGAAGGATGGCATCTTGTTGGATTTGTTTGTGGTTATATGATTGAATATGAGATGTTCTGTTTTGATTTGTTTTTAATTTTATTTTTTAAAATGAAAGCTACGGATTTTTTCCCAATTTGCAATTGCATTCTCACATTAGAAAAAGGCACCCAACACATTTCCAGCTCATTTGTGAAATGTGGTGCTTTAGCGTGAACAAAACCCTCCTCTCCCTAATGCTCACTAAGTAAAAACTAAATGTGTGTGATCAGAGTGCACCTGTTTCTTGTTTCAGGGCAAGCCTTTTACAAACCCATGTGGACATTACTTTTGGGGATATTAGGCAATTAGTGCACAATACCGATATCTGTGGGGTGCACTTGGGAATCGGATTTGAATGGGTTTGTTTAGTTTTTTATAAATTACGTACATAGAGTGTAAGATGGGAACAACAATAAACACAGCACTTTTAAAAGTGCAAAGATCTAATGCACTGTGTAGCCTGCTAAATGGCTGCAAGGCTGTATGTGTGTGTGCATATGGAAAAGCAGTCTTTTGTGGTCTCTCTCTCGAAACACATCAAAGTAAAGCAGAGGCATTCGTGAGGTCTCTGCATCATGCACGATAAGAGGAAGTTTCCATTAAGTCGCTTTGCCTCACAGGGATTAGAGAAAAATCTCTCCCTTCCTCCTCCTATAATGGTTTCCGGACGCTTTCCTCTTAACCATTCTTCTGCTTTTGTGCGCGCACTCCTGCTTTTACACAGTTTATTGGTGTGGTGACATCTCTTTTTCCACTACCCCCGTTTTAAGCCAAGGCTCTTTATTCGTTTGTTACTGCAATTTGTGGCATGAAGCAGATGTCTGAAAGTCACAAATGTTGACAGAGGTTTGGCAAGTTGCGCAGCATCAAACTGACCCAGCCAGGAAGTGCAAAAGTTACATTCTATGTTGCCTTTACAAAACCCTTGTTATTATTGAGACCAGTGGACATTATGTTAACTGCAGCGGTATCCTTTTGCTCAAGACATGAGTAAGCATCTGTTGATACAGGACGCAACTGAAGTTACACTGTTCTAATAGCTTGACTGTAAACTCTATCTTAGACTAAAGACTACATCGACTCATCCTATTTTGACTTTAAAACAGTGTGGTTAAGTGTGTAGGTATGTTTTTGAAAACAAATTTATGAAGCTTAAAAAGTTACAATCCATTCACACTCTGGCAATAAAAAACATTGGATTGAATTGAATTGAATGTAATGAAATTTACAGCAGTGCAACTTGGACTCAGCCTTTATTGAAGATGACCCAGTGGGTACCCACAGTTCTCACACCATCAGCTTCACAGCGTCAAACCACACCTGTGTGGCGAAGGTTGGTACTTGATTCATTGCGGCAAAGCTCTGCAAAAGACATGAATAATAGTCAATTTATAATTCTTGATAGTGGGAGATAAACTCTGTGACAGTATCACTGACTGCGGTCCTAATCTGGCAGTGACCCACCATTTGATCTCCAGCATCTACTTGACATGATACCAGCAATCTGCCATCTGCCCACCTATTGTGGGCTAATTTAAGGGTACAATGGTACTTGATCAACAGGGGAAAAAAGATGGTCATACTACTGTAGGTAGGACACGAAATGCTCACTGGATTTCCAAGTTTACCCTTACATCTCACACAGTGAGCAAACAAATAAATGGGTACATAGATGAATAAATGGGCACAGGTTGGAAATGTGTACAGCGGTGGGAATAAGATTTCCTAGAGAGAGAGGAAAAGCAAAGGTTCAAGAAAGGGTTCTACAAAGGAATGTCACTGGCTTTTGTAGCAGAAGCTAATAACTGGTCATTCTGGTAAAAATGCATTACCTGATGAGCTGGGACCTGACAGTGTCCCAGTATATCCCTGCATGGACATCATGGAAATGATGAGAAACCTATTGTCTGCTGTGATTTCTGCTAATTTTTTTTCGTACACAGTAACTTTGTCTGTGCATAGTTTGCAGTTAAAAAGCAACCAGTCTCATTTTTATATCTGACTGAATACCTCAGTCTCCAGGCTGCAGGCTGCTAGAACAGTGGTTTCAGCTTTTCTCACCAAATCATTTTGTGTGTATCCTTGAGACCAAATAAATGTGTGGAGTATATTTCCATCTTAATAAACCATTTGAAAAATGATTTCTGCAAAACTGTAAACCTACATCATTTACATCTATGCTTGCTTGCAAGCAGTGCTCATCTTCCATGTCTTTGCTGAGGCATAAACACATTTTCCTGGCATATTACCTGCACCAGCTGTCAATCAGTGTAATAGGTTGAAACTATTGGCGGGAACACGAA